>OY728123.1:274988220-276238220 GCA_963277665.1 Viscum album | reverse complement strand
GTATTCTTATACGAACCAGGCTTCAGTGATCCCAGAGCCTCCCACCCCCATCAGGTATCGGGACGTCTGACTCATGGCAATGGTAGTACCTCATACTTTTCTGTTTCACTGGGCTGGAATAAGTCAGATCCGGCTGACGCGCCACTACTGCTTTGATATTGTCAAGCGTGGCCCCTTGGGCCGGAGACCAGAAGGGATCGAGTCAACAACCTTCGTCACTATGGTCTCGGAAATGATAGAGTTCCCCGATGCAATAAACATTACTGCACAAGATGTTACCAGCCTCTCGTTGGAGTTTGCTAACTCAGAAGAAACTTCCCCCACTAAATATCCCTCCATAAGTGGAGAAGAGGATATAGAGGATGCCCCCTACCTTTGAAGAAGGCGTCTCCGCCACGGTTGACGAGTTGGTACAGGAGAACCTTGAAAGTGAGGAAGACCCGAGACCCACATTGATCAGTGCCGCCATTCCCCCTGAAGAGTAGTAGTGGTACATAGGCTTCCTTAAACAGAACCATGACGTGTTTTCCTGGAGTTACGAAGAGATGCTAGGACTAGATCCTCAGGTATCCATCCACCGCCTCAGTCTTCCGGAAAATCATAGCTGGTTCAAACAACCTCCCAAAAAGATGCACCCTTCCCATGGTGCCATGTTCGAGGCTGAAGTTGACAATCTCATCAGGGCCAACTTCATTAAGGAGGTCCAGTACCCCAAATGGTTGGCCAAAATTGTAGCAGTCGGGAAGAAGAACAAACAGATCAGAGTCTGTATTGACTTCTACGATCTCAACCGCCATTGTCCGAAGGATGATTTTCCCCTTCCAGTGACATAATTGTTGATCGACGCTAGGGATGGGTTCCAAGACCTCTCCTTCATGGATGGTTACTCCGGGTATAATCAGATCTGGATATCCCTCGAGGATGAGGAGTCCACGGCCTTCAGGGTACCCCAAGGTACTTTCTGTTACCAGGTTATGCCCTTCGGCCTAAAGAATGTAG
The DNA here is from genome assembly GCA_963277665.1 of Viscum album. Lineage (NCBI taxonomy): Eukaryota > Viridiplantae > Streptophyta > Magnoliopsida > Santalales > Viscaceae > Viscum > Viscum album. The sequence continues at coordinate 276,237,221 of OY728123.1, read as the reverse complement.
GTGCCACCTATCAGTGGGCCATGAATCGCATATTCAAGCCAATCCTTAGGAAATTGTTGGAATTCTATGTGGAAGATCTGGTGGTCAAATCTCACCAGTGCCTGGACCATCTCAAGGATCTTGAGAAAGTGTTCGGATTCCTCTGTTCTCTCCACCTGAAGATGAACCCGTCAAAGTGTGCCTTCGGGGTCACCTCTAGGAAGTTTCTTGGCTTTGTTTTCAGGTACTAGGGCATCCAGATCGACCCAGAAAAGATCATGGCCATCAGCCAGATTCTTTCCCCGAGTAATATTTGGGAGCTTCGAGGTTTATAAGGCCACTTAGCCTACATATGCCGATTCATTGTGAATCTGGCCAGCAAGTGTAAGCCCTTTTTCTGGCTCATGAAGAAAGACTCTGCCTACGAGTGGAACGAGGAGTTCTAGACCACCTTTGAGGAAATCAAGAAGTATCTGATCCAGCCTCCAGTCTTGATTCCACCCATCTCTGGGAAGCCGCTGGTCCTCTATGTAACTACCATGGAAGGATCTCTCGGCGCCCTTCTCGCCCAGAAGAACAATGAGGGGATGGAAAAAAGTATCTACTACCTCAGCCGCATACTCCTCGATACAGAGACCAGATAATCCCCCATCGAGAAGAACTGCCTCATGCTGGTTTTCGCAGTACATAAATTGAGACATTAACTGTAGCACCATGAGGTATAGCTAGTCTCCGAGGTAGACCCGCTGAAATATATTCTAAATTTCCCCATGTTGACCGTCCATCTAGAACAGTGGGCGGTAATCCTCCAGCAGTTCGATATTAGGTTCATCCCTCAAAAGGCTATCAAAGGACAGAAATTGGCAGACTTTCTAGATTCACATCCAACTACCGCGGACCAGTCCCTGGACTTGGATTTTCCTGACGAGGCAATCCTCTCAGTGGATCCTGCCATCCCATGTTGGAAAATGCACTATGATGGCACCTCCCAGATCCCCACCGATATGAGGCTCAATGGTCCTCGACTCAACCGAGTAGGCCTGGGTATCGTCTTTATTACCCTGGCACAAGACATTCTACTGTACTCATTCCTGTTGTCAGAAGGCTGCACTAACAACGAGGCAGAGTATCAGGCCCTCATTACTGGCCTCGAGCTGGCCCTCGAAATCGATGTGCCCCATTTCATGTGAAAGGGGACTTCGAGCTAGTCATTAATCAAGTCAATGATGACTATGTTGTTAGGAATCCAGAGCTCGTACCATTGTTAGAACACACTCTCTAGCTAATGGCCCAGTTCCCTTCTCGGCCAGAGGTTATCCATGTCCCTCGGTCACAGAACGGTCAAGAAGATGCTTTGGCCAGCTTAGCTACATCACTTGTAGAGCCCGAACATGATGACTTGATTATCCAAGTGGAAAATCAGAGATTTATAGCATCTGTTACCCCTCATGGTGATGATGTCCCACAGGTAAGCCATCTTACCATCGATGCCTCTGCGTCAGGACCCCCAGGTCATCCAGATGCAGTGATCGAAATAATTGCCGATTGGATGACACACTTGGTTGAATACCTCCAACACAACAGTATCCCATCATGCTAGGCTGAATGCGAGCGAATACGATGCCGTGCGCTACAGTTTACTCTCTAGAGCGGTCCCAACCATGAGCCAATCCTCTATAAGAGTTGGTTTGATGGTGTTATCCTCTGTTGAATTCAGGGGGTTGAGATTCCACAGGTCATGCAAGAGGTTCACTCCGGCTCCTATGGTTCCCATCAGGCTGGGCCAAAACTGTCTCACCAGATCCAAAGATTAGGGTATTTTTGGCCCTCCATGATCCACAACTGCATCGAGTTCGCCAAGAGGTGACATACGTGCCAAGTTCATGCTAACTTTGTGCATCGGCCACCAGAGCCTCTCCACACTACCAAGTACACTTGGAGCTTTGCAGTCTGGGGATTAGATGTCGTAGAACCATACCCACCGGCAATGGCTCACCAATGATGATTCATTATAACCTCTACGGATTTCTTTTCCAAGTGGGTAGAGGAAATCCCACTCAAGGAAGTCAAGTACCGTTCTATTGTTGAATTCATGAGTTCCAATATCATCCATCAGTTTGGGGTTCCTCACACTATCCTCACCGATAATGTCACCAACTTCCGAGCAGTCGAGTTGAAAAAGTTGTACTCCAAGTACAAAATCCGCTCTAACCATACCTCCCGCTATCACGTGCAGGAAAATGGACAGATTGAGGCATTCAATAAAACACTCTCTAATATCCTGAAGAAAATGGTTGGTCAGAACAATTAGAGTTGGCTGGATAAGCTCCCCAATACCCTCTGGGATTATTGGACGATGACTCGCAATTCATCCAGGTGATCCCATATTCCCTGGTATATAGAACTGAGGCCGTCCTACCCATCGAGATTCAGTTACCCTCATTGCGTACAATGGTCTATGGCCATCAAGTGCCGGATAGGGTGGTGGAAATCCATCTAGCTGAATTGGAATCACTGGACGAGAATAGGCTTCGTGCCCTGCACAACCTAGAAATACATTAGTGCAGGATGGCTCAAGCCATCAACAGGAAGGTTCACCTCTGCTCTTTCCTATAAGGTGACTTGGTATTGGCCCTCAGGGTGCCGATGGTCCCCGAAAGGAAACCACCCAAGTTGGAGCCCAAATGGGAAGGACCTTTCATTGTTCATAAGGTTTACCCCAATGGAGAATACTCCCTTGTGACCATGGATAGTGAGCATATAACTCCTCCCACCAATGCCAAGTTCTTTAAACAATACTTTTCCTGACCCTTACGGGTCCTACATGACCTTAAACAGGATTATGGTCCTGCACGACCTTAAACTGTTGGTCCTGCATGACCCTAAACTGCACGTAGGTCCCACATGACATTAAACTATATGTCGTCCTGTATGACGTTAAACTGCATGTCATCCCGCTTGACGTTAAACTGTATGTCGTCCCCCATGACGTTAAACTTTATGTCATCCCGCATGACGTTAAATTGTTTGTCATCCCACATGACGTTAAACTATATGCCATCTCACATGACATTAAACTGTATCATCAAGAACAACATATTGATTTATTCCCATCCTTATAGGGTACGTAGGAATGCCCAAACATTTAACTTTCAGGTCCAACCCCTCCCAGGTTGAGCCCCTCTACCCTTTGTAGTGGTTTGCCGATGTGCCTAAGAGTACTCTGGTCTAGGACCTGGAGTGTCGGATTCAACTTGGGCAAGTTTCCATCCACTTGTCAAGATTCGTGTTCTCCTTCATTTGGACCCTTGTTACCTTTCACACCCGAAGGAACCCCCAAAAGGGCATGGATACTAGGCCTAAGGGCTCTCCTACCATTATGGGACAATGCCCCCGAGTATTTCAGAAAACAAATTGATACAAGTCCCACGTTATGAACATGGTCAGCGGTCAACGCTCATTTGTTTATCCCCATTTCAGGCTAATGCGACAGGATGCTGTGTTGCGAACATGGTCAGCAGTAATCCTCCGTCATCACGCCAACCCCTTCAGGCCTTGAATGTTGGTTTCAAAATTCACATTATGTTCAACCCCATCATGTCCAGGTGGAATCTCGACACTCTTGGAACTATCCCTCAGTGCACCTCCACACGTCAAGTGGATATAGCTGCCATACGATGTACTTCGGGGCTCCTACGGTCTGAGATTTAAGACCATAAACTGAGATATTCTCTAATAGCTCTATGTGGCTTGATCCTCATCCTCATGAGATACATAGGATCACCCGGACATCATGCTTCCGGGTCCAGCTCAGCTGGGATCTTGCTTCTCCTACCCCTTATCCTCTAGGCCCGAGGCTCCTCTCCCAGAATTGCACATGGTGATGACGTGGACCTCTTCCTCATTCACGTCGGGTATGATTTATCACATTGTGTGCATTCCTTTAGGTCCAATTCATATGAACTTAAACTGTGCTATCAGATCCAATCACATGACCCTAAACTGTGATAGTATCATCCCGGCCGCATGACGAAAAACGTTACTACATTGTGATGACCTCATCATAGGGGACATCACATTGGGTATTGGTCATCCACCATACCATTTTTCAACGCATGTATATGTCTTGATTCTTGTGGAGATTCTGGTAATTTCTACCCTAGGCCTGTCGCTTCAAAAAAAATCATTCATCTTAAAGGACAAACAAGATGCATCAAATACCTCTTCTTTTGGTGCGAAGGCCAGACCCGCATGCCCCTTTCATCCTTTGCACTGGTACCTTACCATGATACCACCAAGAACTATGTGTGTCTTGATTCTCATTTTCATGAGATACGTAGGAACGCCCGAAAACTTCCCCATGGGCCCAACCTACCTTTCGTGTTCGGTCCCTCGACATAAACACTTCCCCAAAGAACACATGGTAATTTGGACTTATGTCCTTATTCACGTTGGGTTTCATAATCACCTTACAATGTGTCCCCTACATTCCTTACTGATCCCTAGTCCGAGTTATAAGACCTTAAACTAAGACCCTTTCCAGAACTACATATGGATTGATTCCCATCCTTATGGGATACGTAGGAACACCCAGACATTTCGTCTCGGGTCCAGCCCCAGGAATCACAAATCCCATCCTTTCTCACCGTCGCCCCCTTGGCATGACACCTTAGATAGGTCCTCTCTCAAATTAGGAATGATCCATGATCAGATTAATGTGCCCACCTAATGTACTTCCACCACGGTGGCATAATTTCAAGAGTTTTGGATTCTATTCGAACAAACCACTACTTCATATTCCACGCTTTGCGTGCCCCCTTTATTCAGATCCTCATCCACTTTCATGTCTAAAGGGACCCCTAATAGTATGGATGCTCGGCCTATGGCCCACCTGCTATCCTGGTCCAACGTTCTGGGAGACTGACATATGATATTTGAGTTAGGTCCCGTGTTGCAAACATGGTCAGCGATCGACCCTCATTTGTTGTCCCCATTTCAGGCTAACACAATAAGGACGCTGGGTTTCGAACACAGTCAACAGTTGTCCTTTATCGCCATGCCCCTCCCACAATATTCCGAATTTAGGGTAACGTGATTCACATTCTTCATTCCCCTATGTTCAGACTGATTCCAATGCCCCTAGCATTTCCCCACTCGTGCGCTAGAGCACATTGAGAAGACGATACATCGATCGGTCTGAGGTCCTCTTCCTTTGATTGGACCTCCCTCTTCTCCTTGGAAATCCGGATTCAAATCTCGAATGTCCGAAGCTTGGTTGATGCTACCACGATCAAACGAAGTAATATTATGAGTATACCTTGTTTCTCACATCGGGTATAGCCCACACAAGCTTAGGAATGGATTACTATTTATTTCAGGATTATGGTTGAGCACGTTAAAGCAAAGATACAAGTAAATAAATTTTCCCATACATACAGTTCAAAAACAAGAATCTATAAGGTGAAATAAGTTTATGGGTTTGACCAAAACAGGGCCCTTAGGGGTCAGCTTCTTGGATGGATCATTCCAATGTGGACACCTTTTGTCTAGTGGTCTCCAGGACTGCTTCCCACCCCCTGAGGACTCTCTCTTCATCAGCAGCTGCAGAGTGCAGTTCGCTGACTGTAGCCCGTGCCCGCGCCTGTTCATTTTGGGGCTCAGTTATCTGGTGACTCACTTCTACGAGTTTCTCTTGGACTTCTTCCAATTGGTCCCTCAACTGCTCCATGAGATCATAATAGTTTTCGATAAATATTTCATGTTCTTTCTCTTGTTCCTCAAGGTGTTGAACCTCATTCTCCACCCTCATAAATTCTCGGGGACCCCCCGACTCCTCCCGACACTGGGTGACGTCGGAGTACTGGCTACTCTCGTGCACCTTCTCAGCCATGTAATCACAGACCATCAAGTGAAGTCATTGAGAATCTGCCCCTTCATCACATAGGAAACACAACCAGGTGTGGAGTGACCCCATCTGCTTCAGCCATTCCATCTAAGGCTGACTGAGAAAAAACCAGATGTACTTCCACCCCTTGTGTCGCATCATCTGACTCTCCTCGGCTGCTTCTGAGTCTAAATAATCAATTTCCTCAGGATCAGTGGGCCGATAGATAGGGAAAGAAGCCAACAGGCTAGCAGCAGGGTCCTCCTCAGAGATTCCTCCCAGGGGAATAGGCTTCTTAGCGTCTGAGAGACCTTCCTCTCTCTCCTCAACCATGGGGGAACCTTCATCAACTACAAACCCTACCCCGACAGCAGATCCACTGGTGTTCGCCACTCACTACTCACTAGTATGCCCATGACCATTCGCTGGTAAAGTTGCCTCCGGATCGCAGGTCCTAGTCCTGCAGCCAGCCCTTAGTCTCGTCAGTGATGCTCTGACGAAAGGTGCTCACGTATAGGGCTGGGGAACTCTCCACGACAGGGTCACCCCCAATAATGGTCCTAGTCTTGGGATTCAGGACATATACGTCCATGTTCCTAGTTTCTCTGGTAGGATAAACTTTTTTGTTGATGTTGTACCGAGGAAGATCATCCTCATGGGTCACCCATGACCGCGGTGTATCCAATTCAAAGCCCAGTAGAGGGACCTCCTCCAGAATGTCGAAGTCCCACAGTGGCATATTGTTGGACAAAGCATACTCCTTTTGGACTGGGGTTAGCATATTTAAGAGGGTATGGTTGTTGGAGACAATCCTTTTGGCACCATAAACCTCTGGGTTTGCAACCATTTCAGCCCTTCAAGTAGCGACTTCTCCCTCACCATCCTTGTTTGTGGCCATCTTATTCAGAAAAGTGTTTGGGTGGTTGGTGCGAAATATGAGAGGGTGGCGCATAAAATCAGCGAGTATCGCGAAATTTTAGACTGTGGTGTGAAAAACCCGGGTTTGCGCGTAAAACAGTGCCTGATCCTGGTGGAATTATGCGCAGCCGGAGCGGTTTTTCACACAGGACCAGAAAAATTTTCCCACATGAGAGCGTGGAGCTTGTCACACGAAGAAAATTCATACAGAGCATGGGACCCGCGACAGCTTTTATAGGCCAAGCCTAGTTTCCGCGCCCGCATGAAAAGTGGATTCCGTCCCTTCCTGAGTTTTGTGCGCCGCATCCAGTTTTTTTCATGCATGAACCCTACGGAGCCCTTCATTTCTGCATTTCCCTCGGAATTCGACCGTTACGACCCCTCGACAATCCAATTACGAGGGGGGGAATTTGTAGATGCCGAAAAGCTCTCAAGGGATGAATAAGCTTTCCAAATGACAAAGAGAAGTCATATTCAGACCCGGGGGGGCCTGGAGGGGCTGCGTGAAATAAATCCAAAGGTGCGTGAAAAATTTATGCCCTGTGTGGAATTTTTTGGGATTCGTGAAAGGTTAGTGGCGGGGGCGCGAAATATTTCACTCCCTACCCCATGCGGCTGACATTCCGTGCCGCCGCCTCCATCTTGCAATTATTTTGTGCCAACCTGGTTTTCGTGCCGCCGGATGCCTATAAATAGAAGGCGGCCCCTTCCACTTTGGAGCTAAAGAATCTGAACTGACTCTCATGCGTGAAATTCATCTTCTGCCCGTGCAAATATGGCCTTCAGGTACAGTTCTTTTCGTACCAAGTCGCCCAGGGGTCTGCATTCGTGTGAGATCCCCATGGTTTAGACTAAATTACAATCCCTTCGGGGTCTTCCCCATGCGCGCAATCCCTTCCACTTGTGCATAGGCCGACCAATTGCGCGCTACCCCTTCCATTGTGTTCACCCCTTCCAATTGCACGCAATCCCTTAAATTGCGCGCACCCCAGTCATTGTGCACAGTCTCTCCCACTTGCGTGCATTTCCGCACCTTGTGCACAATCCTTCTAGTCCCGCACAAAGCCTCGGCTCCAATTCCATGCAACCATCACCAATTTCACGCCAACTCGGTGTTTTTCACGTAGGTCTACTTATTTCGCACAAACCTCAAAGGTTGCATGCAATCCCCCCGGGACCTCTCATCTCGGTGCTCCCCGGGCACCCCCTTGCACGAGCGCCCGATGCTCTTCTTATGGATGCCATTTGCGGATGTCTCTCATGCCCCAGGAATTCACATCATGCATCATTTTCCCATGAGACCTTCTAGGCTTGTACGAAGTAACTTCAAAGTCTCCTAGATGACACCGCCCGTTGCGTTGCTTTGCATAATGCTTCTTCACATAGGCACACTAACGGCTACTGCTTCTTCGCATAGCCACACTAACATGGGCCCCTTTATGGTTCGCTCCAAGACTCTCCCTTGCGACGGCGTTGCCTATGACTTCCCTCTCAGAAGGAGCTGAGTGTACCAGTTATATAAGCCCTAGGGGTGTGGAGAAAACCCACCTTTTTTGAGCTCCAGGACATTAAACTGCCAAGCACCATCATCATCAGCACATGACGTAAAAATGTGACCTCACCCCATGCCACGCATGGAGGGCCCCCAAACTTGGACATTCTCCATGCCCACTCATCTCCACGGGGATGGAATCACCCCTCACAGGGGATGATATCCTCCTTATTGGAGTGGCGTTTTTCCGCGGGGGAAAGGGAAGCCACCTTGGCGTAAGCCCCTAGCTTTTCTTGCAAGATGCAGTACCCTTGATCCTCGTTTCATCTTCGGTCCCCAAGGCCAATGAAGGGCGTGGTGGGGAAGGGTGCTTCTCCTTTCTTCGGTTCCAAGTCCCTCTCCTGCTGCGCTTTGTCGCCTAGGGCCTCCATCCTGGAGTACGCCTTGACTTCTTGGGCTGCTAACCACGCATAAGCCCCTGCTTTCTCTTTGGGCCGCTCCATGTGTAAGCCCCACTCCACTTCCCATGGACACACCTTTCGCGACGTGATCGTCAGGTCTCTTCTATCTGTTGTTTCTCACACCGATCATGACCCACGTGAGCTTAGAGAAAGCACCGACCATGACCCAAAACCTTGGGCCACCTCAGAGTGTAAGCCCTAAACCATCCCAAACTACAGGGACTTTGATCCATATCAAGGAATGGTATGTAGGAAGCCTCCACGAGGTTCAAGCCCCACAACCAACACCTTGGGCCGCCTCAGAGTGTAAGCCCCAAACCATCCTGAACTACGAGGAATTTGATCCATGTCAAGGCATGGTACATAGGAAGCCTCCACGAGGTTCAATCCCCACACCCTGAACACTTGGGCCGCCTCAAAGTGTAATCCCCAATCCATACCGAACTACAGGGACTTTGATCCATGTCAAGGCATGGTACGTAGGAAGTCTCCATGAGGTTCAATCCCCACAACCAACACCTTGGGCCGCCTCAGAGTGTAAGCCCCAAACCATCCCAAACTATGGGGAATTTGATCCATGTCAAGTCATGGTACGTAGGAAGCCTCCATGAGGTTTAAGCCCCACAACCAACACCTTGGGATGCCTCAGAGTGTAAGCCCCAAACCATCCATAACTACGAGGACTTTGATCCGTGTCAAGTCATGGTACATATGAAGCCTCCACGAGGTTCAATCCCCACAACCAACACCTTGGGATGCCTCAGAGTGTAAGCCCCAAACCATCCCTAAATATGGGGAATTTGATCAATGTAAAGGCATGGTACGTAGGAAGCCTCCATGAGGTTCAAGACCCATACCCCCAACACTTGGGATGCCTCAGAGTGTAAGCCCCAATGAATCCCGAACTACGAGGAATTTGATCCATGTCAAGGCTTGGTACATAGGAATCCTACATGAGGTTCAAGCCCACCTACCGGTCTTTCCGACCCCCCTTCACGTCAGTTCTCCCCCGTCCTTCTTGACGTTAAACAATATTTTCCATCTGAACTATGTGGTATTTGATTCCCCACCATGAGGATACGTAGGAATTCTCCATGAGGTTCAAGCACATCACTCATGTCTCATCCTGATCTCTCCCTCGAGCCCATGTGTCTCAGGAATCTCATGCCCTAACCTAGAGGTTCCACTTCCTCTGGGTCCCATCCATGCATCCATTCTCATGGTTCGCCTCCCCAGGTGTCCCATCATATCATCAAACTACATGGACTTCGATTCCATTCCATGAGGATACATAGGAAGTATCTTCGATGCTCAAGCCCAAAACCATCGTCACCCCATGATGGTTCCATCCCATTCACCATCCAATTCACAAAACCTTCCATCACCCATCCTGATCCTCACCCGGGAAGCCACATCCCGGTGGGATCATGCCACCCCTACTCTCTATTACATCGAACAACATTCGGGAAGCCACCCACGTGTTGGCCCCAGTATCGGTGTTCCCTCCAGGGGGTTCCTCCATCTAATCCACTATAATCAGTGTTCTGATCAGTCCGATCTATCTTCACTGGGCATTAAACTTGCGGAATACCCTTTGTTAAACATGGGAAGATTAGGAAAACCTAAAATACATGCCTATGGAATATGATTCCCCGTGTTTGATGTGGGATGCCTCAGGCTTCCGCACCCTTGAGAAGCCCTATAATAAGGGAAAGAAGACAGACATGCCAATCCCCCAGAGTCAAGACACACTAGTGGTTCCCAACGTGACTACTCCCCTAACCGAAGGTTGTTTCCCTGACCGGACCCCTTGGAACGTCCTGACAGAAGTAGTGTAATTAACTGGTTTCCATGAAGATATGGCACCGGGAAGAGTTTCACGAACAATGTCTTAAATCTATGAGGGAGACCCGGACTAGGTGACGAGATTCGAGGAGGAATCCACAGAAGGAAGAACCAACATCCCATCATCTCATTTCGATCGAGGAGTAGACGTCCCTAAATAAGGAGTGGATGCCGCCCGCCTTTGGAAAGTAGGAATGCGGGGAAACAGCCACACGTCCTCTACGTGATGGATGTGTGCGTGCCCTGGAGAAAGCGTAAAAAAAATGATCCTCTAGGGGTTAGTCTCATAAGTAGACTCCCAATGAGGATTAATGACCCAATAGATTGATGATTGGAATGTGATGCCTGATATGTGTGTATAAGAACCATAGAGTTTGTTTGTTTGTATGTGAGTTGTTGGGTGATGTTTGATATGGGTATTGGGATATTAAATTTGATCCATGAACTATCTGAGGTAGGAATTATGGTCTAGGTGTGATAGATTAGTGCCTTGTGGTATATTTGGGCAACATGATAGAGTTTTTGAGTGCCTTAGTGATGAGGAGCATGGGTATATGCTTTGGGTAATGAGATGTGTGCATGGGAGGTGCTATCAAGTACATAGTATAGGTATAGATATGGATTGAACTTTTTTGATGTAAATCACCTGAGGTGATTTTGTATTAAGGTTTGGTTTTGGAGGGAAGGATCGATAGGATTCCATAACTTAATGATTTTTGGAATAATTCTTGATGAGATAGAAATTCATGATCATATATGGTAAAATCTATGGTGGATAGGGTGCAAGTAGATACTTTTGGTTTTGGAGACAATGCCTAATTGATGGGTGATCAGGTGATTTTGATTTGGAAAGTATTTTTAGGAAGGAAAGTTATTGGAACTTATTGAGGTTGTTCTTGAGGAGCTGTATAAGGGAATCATTGTTGCGGGGAGTGCACCATTGGCCATAGAGGGCGTTCCCCTCGTTATAGATGAATTTTAGCGGTTGCTGAGTATGATGTTCCCAATGAGTTGGGAATGGGTAGAGATTTATGTTTCATGTTGATGATTGGGTATGAGAGGAATGAATGAATCCAGTCATTATGTGTGTTAATAGGTGGAGCATGGGGTGTGGAGGAACAACCCTTGTTTTGGTTGGTTCGTGGGTGTGATGAGACCAATTTTTGGATGGTCTTAGTGGAATTTAGATGCTAGTGGGAAGGTAAATATTATTCTATCTAGTTCCATGGTGAATACTGAATTTTGGATTTAGATGAAGCATTGGATGGAGTCCATTCATTGAAATTAGGTTCACAAAAGAATTTCTATGGTTTAAGGGTGAGTCAGATGAGTGGTGTGCTAGTGCTCTGGGTGAGAGCATGATGACTGGCTTAATAGGTCAAGGAACCAACCATGAAATTACATAGAATGTAGATTTTAAAATTTAGTGTGGGTGTTGGATGATATGATGCCTTTGTGGATTAAGGAATCGAAATCAAGTGATACAGTAGCACATTGGAAGGTGAGGCCAAACATTTTTGATGAAGGTCAACCAAGGGAGGTCTAATGGGTGTTTTTCTTATGATTGAGTGTAGTGAGTAGGAACTTATGCCAAGTGGGTCATTAAACCATTAGAAACGTGTTTTAGTAGGATATTATGATGGTGATGATAATCATGGAATTAAACCATACCTTATTAGCCAATACTTATAGTGGGGAGCACCATAAGACTAAAGATAAATCAGTTAATGGCACTGTCATGTATTTAGATAGATGTGAATGGGTAAGTACCATCTTAGTTTTTCAGTGATGGAGATAAGAGATATCTCATATTTTGATGAGTAGTGTGCCTTGGTTTTGGAGTTGTACAATATAAGCTTGATTTTCATTTTATATTAGAATGAAGTGAGTTAGTTATGGATAGATGACTAGAATAGGTCAGGTTTAATGGTTGAAAGACCATTGAGGCTTCTCAAGGATGAGAAGTTTTATGATGGGGTGATTTTAATGACCCACATTTTTCTGAGTTGTGAACTTTATAGGAAATGAGATTTTTTGGTTCTGGATGATCATGGGGGAAAAATTTTAATTTTCCCTAGTAGATATCTCAAAAATATTTTTTGATGACTCTGTTGATCTTAAAATGGGGTGTTTTCCCTAGGATTATAATTTTGTGATATTAGGATTAGATTGATTATTTTGAAATATATTAATATTTATATAATAAATATTAACTATTCTATTTATTAAAACATTAATATCACCAAAATGGAGTCTCATATTGGAATTATGACTTTGTAGTTGAGTCTAGAATATGGGATTTTACCCAAGAAAGTTATAAACTCTGCTCGAGTTCTAGGATCAGGGTCAGACTATTTCATGAGTGTTTTGTTTCATTTTTATTTTATTTTTATTTACTCCCCCTTTTCCCTTCCAATATATTCCAAATTGGAGGAGGGTCTTCCACCTATCATGTGATGTTAAGATGTTAGGGAAGGAGGTATGAGGTGACTCTGGGCTTCATCCATAGTGTCTATTGGGACCAGATCAAGATGAAATAGGTGTAGAGTGAAGATTTGAGCTTGAGCTTCAGTAGGTTCACCTTAAGGTTGGCTGGTTATTTCTATTTTATTCGTTTTTCCCATAGATTCATTATTTTTAAGTTTTAATATGATTATTGGACTACTGGTAATGTCTTGAGGGATGTTGTGTGGTGATTTAGGGAGAAACAAGGGTTTTAGTGGCTTTGTATGGATTTCCTTTTGGGAAACCCGATCAGACGAAATGTAGTTCTAGAACACACACTATGTGTTCTTGTTTTTTAGTGTAGGTAAAAATATGATGAATACAAGACATATAGTTCATATGGACACACCATATAGGGTGACTTAGGGTGTGGCTGATTAGTCGACCGAGCATCCCATGTGGGGGAACATGACCATGTAGGGTATATGGATATGCACCATGTGAGGTACAAAGTTAGGGCCAGGTGGAGTAGTTCTCTAGAGGCTGTGTGAGAGACATGGACATGAAACCCATGTGATTTACATGACATGTAGGGTTGACACACACCATTTAGTTTAAAGATACACACTAGTATGGGATGAGGTACATTCCTAGAGTAGAGTGTTGGGTGTACACATCATGTACTTAGGGGAACATGTTGTGCACTATTCCCTTTGAGAGGTTTTGTGTGATTTTTCACCTTAAAGTTGGAAATAGACTCAATAGGACTCTATTATGAGTGTTTTTACATGTAAAACATGATGGTAAGTACCTCATCATTATTAGAGGTTTTTTAATAATTAATTAAAGGTCTAAGAGGTATTTTAGAGAGTATTTAATCCAAGACGATGGATTAAGATATCTCTAAGGGGATACATGATATGGTGGCCATGTGAGGGATGTGAGGATGTTATGAGGACTTTTCACAAGATCAAAAAGTTTCTTGGTTTGAGATAGTATGAGATGGTCCCTAGTTAGTGTTGGATCCAAACACAGCAAAAGCATGGTAGTTGAGAGGGCCCAACTTTTCTTTTTCCATAATCGATGACCAATATGGGATCAATACAATGATGAATGACAATATCTATGGATTGAAATAAAATATTTAGAAAAAGATAATAACAGTACCAGATCAAAGAAATAAGATCTTACACATCATGTTTATAATTAATTTAATTGTTTTGAAGAAATCAAATACCTAGGTCTTCGGTACTTTCTTCATTGATGATCGTTGATCATCCATAATGACCCTTCTAGATTGCCTTCATTATGATTGTGAGGATCAAATGTAGAATCCCTCTATCGGTGATCCACACATGCTCCAATGGTATTCAATCAATGATACTCACTCTCTAAGTTCCAGCGTGACAGAACTAATGTCTTACATCGATTGTTCTTGACCACTCTTTCTTTGGTCTTGAAGAACTTCTCTCGTTCTTGATAGGGAGATTTGAGAGGAGTCAAGAGAGAAAATATTTTTCTCAACAATTCTCAATTCACTGGGGTTTGTCACAATAGTCATAACAGCCTATTAATCGACATGGGTTTTTAGTTACAATATTTAATTTCAAAATGAAAATTAAATTCAATTATAACTATTAGAGAAAACCCATGCTGCATAATGACAATAGAAGCACCATTATTTTTGGTGCACCAACTTGTGCAAAATGGAACCATAAATGAAATACCATGCCACATAATTATAATAGTGTTATTATTATTTCTTGTACCAACTGGATAAACATTATTTACCGACTTATAAATAATTAATTTATCAACGGACAAAGTCTTGGTCCATTCAAACTCCTCTTCCATTTATTGAAAACCCGAATAAAATATTTTATATTCTTAAATAAATATTTTTATTTAAAAACTAGTAGATAAATATTTATTAAATGTTCAATAAAATAAATAAATATATTTTATTAACAATCTGATGAATAAATATTTATTTAATTTATGAGATCATTTTAACTTGAATAAAATTATTCCACAGTCTTGAGAATAATATTTATTATATTAATTAAATTCAAATATAATTTAATCGAGACTACAAAAAACATTTATTGTGTGACCCTCTAGGATTATTTATCATTGGCATTAGGTGGGATTGAATAAAGTACAAGATTAATATCTAGAAATGGGTCAAGGAACTCAAGATAAAGAACTTAAAGTCACAATGATGACATCCACATATGAACGCTCACTATGTAATATAATCCCTTTATCTCAATATCTCATCAATCAGATTTCATGATATTGTCATCAACCTATTTTCTTGATGCATCTTTCTTTGACTACCTGAAATAAACTCGTCGATACAACATGACCATGGAATTTAGGTTGATAGTTATATTTCAATTAAAGGGATGAGATATTAACTTCCATAAATGGAAGGTACAAATATTTCCCTGACTTATCCATTAATAACACGTCATTCATGACGCACCCAACGTACCCTACTTCCCACCAAAATATGGCGTGATGGTTTTCGTCAACAAATCTAAGTGTGCGAGTCATGACACATATTAATGATAATATTAAATTTTAAGGACCATTACTCACTCTCGTAGATAGGAATATCAGATGACACCAAAACACGTAGAATTCCTACAGGCAGTTCTATTCTCACAATCTCCCATCTTGGAGATTGTGAAGTGAGAACTTCATGAGAAGAAGTCTCATATTCTTATGATTACTCACTCCTGGAAGTTTGTATACTATGTTTCCCTTCATAGTATGTCATCTAACCACAAAACTACATTTAAGAATATTTTCATAGCACTTCAAGGTTCTCATTATAATGGGGAACTGTTATGACCTTTAATGCGATAAATACTCTAGGAAATTATTACATTATAGTCATGATGAATAATGAAAAATATGTAATAATATTTTTAATATTTTAATACATTAAATATTCATATAATAAATGTAAAAATATCTAGTTTTAGGACACCAACTCCAAAAAACTCCCACTTGGACTAGATCCATCTTCCTACAACTTTAAGTCCACTAGAACTCGCATGATGATCATGTTTCTAATGATTCAAGGATTTAGTCAAGGGTTCCTCAATGTTATCTTTTGTGGAAATACTACTCACTATAACTTCATCTCTCTAAGAAAAATCCCTCAAGAGATGAAACTTCCGTAGTATGTGCTTCGTCCGCTGATGTGACCTTGGCTCTTTTGCGAGAGCCACCTTTGCAGTATTATCAAAATAAAGTGTGATGAAATCTTTACTAATAGGTACCACAATGAGCTCTTGGATGAAGCTTCACATAAAAAATTCTTATTTTTCTTCCTCAGAAGCTATGATATACCCGGACTCTGCTGTAGAATCTATGACCACACCTTTGTTTGAGATCTTCTAGCTCACATCACCTCCATTCAAAGTGAAGATGTATCCCGTTTATGACTTCACGTCATCTTAATAAGTCTAGAAACAAGCATCTAAATATCCTCTAATGACTCGTTCCTCATCTCCTCCATAAACCAGGAACATATCCTTAGTACACCTTAGATACTTAAGGATAGTATTGACTACCATCCAATGGCAGTCACATGGATCATCTTGATATCTTCCTACCACACCCAAGGCATAGGCGACATATAGCCTAGTACATATCATAACATACATGACTGATCCAATCACTAATGTGTATGGTATCCTTACCATTCTATTTATTTCCTCATGTGTCTGAGGACACATTTTCTTGGAATGATGAATGCCATGTGACACTGGAAACAATCCCCTCTTGGATTGTTCCATACGGAATTTCTTCAGTATCTTATCAATTTAAGTACTTCTACTTAGTCATAACAATATATTGGATCTATCATGATGGATCTTGATCCCAAGAATATATACTTACTCACCCAAGTACTTCATGGAGAAACATTTATTCAACCATGCCTTATCAAACTATGAGACTAGTATTTCATTTCCAATAAGTAATATGTCATCAACATATACTATTAGGAAAATGATTACACTCCTACTAAACCATTTTTAGACACAAGTCTCACATTCATTCTTTATAAAACCAAATTCCATTATGGATTCATCAAAATGAATGTTCCATGACCTGGATGCTTTCTTTAATCCATACATGTATTTTTTAAACTTGCATATCTTATTGGAATCCTTTGGAGTCACAAACCCTTTAGGTTGTGTCATATAGAAATCTTCTTTAAGGTTCCTATTAAGGAAGTCTATTTTGACATCCATTTTCCCAATCTCGTAGTCATGGTAAGCAACAATGACCAATTGAATTATGATGGATTTAAACATTGAAACTAGTGAAAAGGTTTTGTCATAGTCAATGCCTTGACATTTTTTAAACCCTTTTGCAACCAATCATGCCTTATAGGTACTGAATTGTCCTTCCATGTTTAGTTTCTTATTGAATACCCATTTGAAACCAATAGTATTTACATCTACTAGAGGATCTACCAAAATCTAGACTTAGTTTTTGTGCATAGAATTCATTTCAAAATTCATGGATTATATCCACTTGGAAATGTCTATGCAACTTACTACTTTCTTGTTGGTTAGAGGATCATTATTATCAACTAATAATGAGTTACCATGCTCAGTAACTAGAAAACCATACCGTTATGGTTCTCTAACCTCTCTTGTACTCCTATGTAGTACTTGTGTGTTTGGAATAGTTCTTTATTACACAAGGATTTGTGGAATCTTCTCCTGTACCAACTATTGGGTACCTTGATTCTCAACTTCATTGAAGTCTATATTTCTCCCACTATCCCTTTTAAAGATGTTCTCCCTCTCAAGGAATATAGTGTGTCTTTCCCCTCTAACCTTTTTTTCTGAAGGGTTGTTGATTAGCCACTAAAGGAGGATAGTATTCATTGTTAATATACATAATATTCATGTTATTTATTATTCATAAACACTATTTTAGTGCATTTTACACTTTTAATATCATTTCACATTATGATTGTAATACCTTCTTAAAATGCACTATTTTGTGGTACATTTTTGAACATCATTTAAAGTACCCAATGATTCATCTGATTTTAAGGAATATAATTATCCATATTTCATTTTGATATTTTGGGAAATTTATCTACACTTCAATATGATCATGTTTCATTTAGAGATCAATGAAGAATTCATGGAAGAAGATGGGGATATTTTGTGATGAAAGGAAACAATTCTGGAGAAGTCAGATTGGACACCAGCCTACTGATGAGAATGTGGGGCCCAACATAAAAACCCAATGAAGCCCAAATTTCTTGAGATTATATAAGAAATATATAGGAACAAATAATTATTCAGTATCTAGTGCTAATTAGTCCTCCATTGTGGTCATTTAGGTGGCACAAGTCAGAGATAAAATTCTGGACTAGATTCTATGGCCCAGAAAAACATCCCACTAATCTAATCATATCTCCGAATATAAAGCTCCAAATGGGCCCAAATTTTACAGTCGGTTAGAAAACATCTGGGATTACATTTTCTTAGTCTATTTCACACTCTTATTCGGCCATCTAAAAGGTCTTATAAGCGTGTCTGTGCGGTGGATGAAAGCTGGCTGCCACCTCGGGTCAAGGGTGGAAAAATCAACTCTTCCTCAACTTTCCACCCACCTATAGCCTACCATAATAAAGTGGGAAGATTTGTACTGTTGGAGTCTCTACCCAAGGCTCCCAAAATTCCTATTTAAGGTAGTGGTGTAGGAGGATTTTATGATCTTTGTGATTTGTTTTCATCTTAATGTTATGCTGCCAATTTCTCTTTGTAACGTTCTTCCTTCACATGTAAGTTGTTTTAATTCATCCTAGTTTCTTAATAAAAGTTCTTCTTATAATATTATTATGTTATTCTACATATAAAATTGATACTGTTGGTTCAAGGTGTGAATTTATTCACACCATAATTTGTGATATTTATCACACAACGGTGGAGTGATCGATTTTTGTTGTTGTTTTTTTTACTTCTTCAATTCCACCCTCATAAGTCTACTTCCCGCTTCTGTTGAAGACATGTCATCAATGGAGGGATAAATATTTTATGGGTTGATCCAATGGAGTAGAAAGGGGATGGATTGGATGTTATTTATCACTCCATTAATGGCTAATCACTTCTTTTAAATGAGATTTTTATTTGATGATTTTAAAACATCTTCATCCTTATTGAATTTAAGGTCACACATTTCAAGTGCTAATATGAACCTTTAACTTGGAGTGCTCAATGATTTGATCCTTCAAGTGTATTGGTGATTAGTATTAGGGTATGTATGCATTAAACCAGTAAGTGATGATTGTGTTTGATCGTATTAAATGAACCCATCTCAATTATAAGAAATTGAAATCATTAAAAAAGGAATTCATCCAATCCACCTCGAGTGATAACCTAGGATAAAATCATTACCTTAATTTGAATTAACTTAAAACTATTAGTGATACCTTAAAACCATATAAAATCAACCCATGTTGGCCACTTCATAGCCAAAAACAATCCATAGAATGTACGTGTCTGTAGGTACTTCTTAGGTCTCTGAGGATTCGACAACCCAAGCTAGACTACAAGAACCGTCCTACCTTCTTATCTTGGGTAAATTTGAGAAAGAATCAAATTTTGGCGCCATTTTTGGGGACCCAAGTAAGTTACCTTAGAAACTATCATCCTCTTCTCACCCCACATTCTCTATTCTCACCCCCATCTCTCTTATCTTTACCCCTTTCTATTTGTGTGTGTCCTACGAATCTAGAATCCAGATTTCTATCTTCTCCAATAGAGTATCTTCCAAATTATCATGTCACAAACTCATGCTGGAATCAAATGGAAAATCAATATTGGTAAGCCCCTAAATTAGAAATTTTCTTTGATCAACCCTTTATTAATTACCACACAACTGGTGGGATGTACAATCAATGGGATGATGATTGTTTAAAGGATCAATTTCCAGCCCTCTCGAGGATGATTGAAGAGATCAAACTTAATGAAGGTCACGATTTACAAACTCCTATACAGCCTAATCCTCAAAAAATGATTGAACAATTGTGTAATAAAATGGAGATAATGAGATCTGAGGTATCATCTTTGAGATTAGAACTAAAATGCATTAATACTTGTGAGGAACTCATCTATACACCAACTGTACCTTCCAAAACCTTATGTGAAGTATCTAGTTTCCCACAAACCTATCATGAATTTATTGAAGAACCAACCTTTTGATTTGTGGTAGGGTAAGTGAATCAAGAAATTTTTAAAGGGTTTTTAAATCAGGAAGAAATTGATTTCATGTATTCACAAGAGGGAAATTTGACATCGTGGATTGAGTCTCCTAAGTATAACTCTATTGATGATTTTTCAAAAACACCAATCCCTGAACCATTGTGAGAAATAAAAAACATTGAGTCTATACCAATTCCTAACACTATTATTTCAAATTTTGTGGTTGAATCTTTTGTTCAAAATTAAACAATATTGTTGAGGAATTTGGAAAATGAAACTGAGTTGGATTCAAATTCTCAACCTGTGTCTAAAGGTCCTATCCAAACCAAGATCAAAATTATTATCCTTCTTTACCCACTCAAGTATCCCATAATAGTGTATAACCATGACCTTTCAATTGTAATTCATGCTTCTATTGAAAAAGAAAATGTAGGAATGATTATTGATGTCTTAGGCAAAACTAGAGAAGCAACTAGATCCACCATTTCTGATATTCCTTATATTTACCCTCTCATTTTAAAACATGGGATTGTGAATGAAACAAATTATAAACATAGAATCAATCTCAACCTAGTAGAAATGGTGAAACATGTGGTCCTTAAAATGTTGAAAGTTGGTATTGGGTAAGTTGTTGGGTTCAAGTCGAGCTAGTGACATTAAACCAAAGCACTGCATGGGAGGCAACCCATGGTTTTCAAGTTTCCTATCATTTTGTTGTTTTAATAAAATTTATATTTTAAATAGGATTAATTAATCATTTTTATATTTAAAAAAATAGACTGTTGACCTGTTCTTCTATTATGAGTATGGATGTGTATGAAAGGGGAGCACCATACTCATCCGTATCACGTGGTGTGATCCTTGAGTAATGCCTTACCCAGAAATTTAAAAAGAAGACAATGTATCACCAGTTTATTTTATTTTAATGTTTTTATAGGTTAAAAAAAAAATAAAAAAAAAAAAATAAATATATAATACTAATAATAAAATGGGACATGTCGTGGGTCGTGGGTCAAACCCCTTCACAACCGGCGAAGCCAAAGGGATTCGAACCCGGGACCGAAGGGAGACAGGGGCGCGCGCTTACCACTGACCTACGACCTTTTGTGATTCCTTATTCTATAATTTTTATATATATAATTATATTTTACTTTCTTTATTATATAAATATATATATATTGTTTTGTTTTATTTTGTTTTCTTTTGTTTTTCCTTTTTCTACTAGGGAACTCTGCAAGTGACATGGATATCAAAGGATTAAAAGGGAGCAGCAAGAAGTTAAACTTCAACCACAAGGTGACTTCATTCCATGATCCTCATTTTCAATTTCCTTTTTGAACTTACATTATCCGCCTCTACTCCTAAATTTTCATTTCTTCAAACACTGGGGATAGTGTTGTTTTAAGTTGGGGCAGGGGAGATGAAACAATTTTTTTTTGCTTTTGTGAAAAAAATTATTTGAAAAAAAATTTATAAATGGAAGGAAAAATTCCTTTAACTTTGAACATGGTAATACACATTGCACACTTTGAAACTGAATATCAAATAATTTAGCATGCCCTGATTCTGATTTTAATCCTTGTATAATTTCATGAGCATTGATTTTGGAAAGTGTGGCTGTCTAATGTGATATTTCATCATTTATATTTTCATCCAAATAAAAAAAAGATCACAACGCACGTCCTTTGGATAGTGGGGTATTAGTTTGAGTTCATGGGGTCTCCCAAATAAATAGCATAGGTTTGGTGATCATTTTAGTTTAATATGAGTATTCAAATTTTTTTTTTAAAAAAATTAAAAAATAAAATAAAATATGAGTGTAGAGCAATGAAATGACCTAATGCGTGGCTTTCGGCACTTGGGGATCATGACTCCATAGTTGTCTGGCCCAGAGTTAGTAATTTTATCTCTATTTTTGGTAATTTGAATTTGTTTTTGACTGAGTTAACTCGAGATGATGCCCGAGTGTGTGGGCTTCACTTGGTTCCCTAAGGTCTCTAAGCCTGGGAGTCATCAGCAAAGTCTCGCTACAGGGGTTGACTCTTTTGAGTGCAATTTCAATTACCATGGCAAAATTGAAAAAAAAAATAATACAATATTTTTTTTAAATACTCATCTTAATATTGAAATGTGATTCCACCTAGCGCTTCCGTCATTTCCCCCCTTGAATAAAGATGAACCCCCATGTCTATTGTGATGCACAACACATCCTCATACTTAATTGATATTGGATGAAATATGGCAATGAATTTGAACAAAGGAATGGGCTTGGGATTGGGACATACTTATGAAACTATCTTGTATTAAATTATTTTGATGGGTTTCAGAATTGTTTGGTATAAGGGTTTTTGGTGATCATTGTGTATTAAAATGTTTTTGGAAAAGGGAATTCGAATTTCATATTGTTGAGATATATTTTTCTCGGGACTAGAAAAACTCAAGTTGGGGGGGGTGTGATTATCCACTAAAATAGGCTAATATTCATTGTTAATATATATAATATTCATGTTATTTATTATTAATAAACACCATTTTAGTGCATTTTACACTTTGAACATCATTTCACATTATGATTGTAATACCTTCTTAAAATGCACTATTATGTGGTACATTTTTTTAACATCATTTAAAGTACCCAATGATTCATCTGATTTTAAGGAATATAATTATCCATATTTCAATTTTATATTTTGGGAAATTGATCTAAACTTCAATATGATCATGTTTCATTTAGGGATCAATTTATAATTCATGGAAGAAGATGGGGATATTTTGTGATGAAAGGAAACAATTCTGGAGAAGTTAGATTGGACACCAACCCACTGATGAGAATGTGGGGACCAACATACAAACCCAATGAAGGCCAAATTTCGTGGGATTCTATAATACATATAGGGGAAAAAATAATTTTTCAGGAGCCAGTGCTCATTCGGCCACCATTGTGGTCATTTAGGCGTCCCAAGTTAGAGATAAAATTCTGGGCCAGATTATGTGGCCCAGAAAATAGCCCACCAATATAATCATATCTCCGAATCTACAACTCCAAATGGGCCCATATTTTACAGGAGTTTAGAACACATCCGGGGATCCATTTTCTTCTTTTATTTCTCACTCTGATTAGGCTATCTAGAAGGTATTCCAAGCACATCTGTGCGGTGGATGAAAGCTGGATACCACCTCGGGTCAAGGGTGAAAAAATCAACTCTTCCTCAACTTTCAACCCACCTATAGCCTACCATAATCAAGTGGGAAGATTTGTACTATTGGAGTCTCTAACCAAGGCTCCCAAAATTCCTATTTAAGGTAGTGGTGTTGGAGGAGTTGATGATCTTTGAGCTTTGTTTTCATCTTAATGTTATGTTGCCAATTTCTCTTTGTAACGTTCTTCCTTCACATGTAAGTTGTTTTAATTCATCCTAGTTTCTTTATAAAAGTTATTCTTCTACTCTTATTATGTTATTATACACATCACGTTGATACTGTTGGTTCAAGGTGTGAATTTTTTCACACCATACTTTGTGATATTTATCACACAACGGTGGAGTGATCAATTTTTGTTGTTGTTTTTTTACTTCTTCAATTCCACCCTCATAAGTCTACTTCCCACTTCTATTGAAAACATGTCATCAATGGAGGGCTAACTCTTTTATGGGTTTATCCAAGGGAGTAGCAAGGGGATGGATTGGATGTTATTTCTCACTCCATTAATGGCTAATAACTTCTTTTAAATGAGATTTTTATTTGATGATTTTAAAACATCTTCATCCTTATTGAATTTAAGGACACACATTTCAAGTGCTAATACGAACCTTTACCTTGGAGTGCTCAATGATTTGATCCTTCAAGTGTATGGGTGATTAGTATTAGGGTGTTTAGGCATTAAACTAGTAAGTGATGATTATGTTTGATCTTCTTGAATAAACCCATCTCAATTATAAGAAATTGAAATCATTAAAAAAGGAATTCATCCAATCCACCCCGAGCGATAACCTAGGATAAAATCATTACCTTAACTTGAATTAACTTAAAACTATTAGTGATACCTTAAACCCATCTAAAATCAACCCAAGTTGTCCACTTAATAGCCAAAAAAAATCCATAGAATATACGTGTATGTAGGTACTTCTTAGGACTATGAGGATTCGACAACCCAAGCTTGACTACAAGGACTGTCCTACCTTCTTCTCTTGGGTAAATTTGAGAAAGAATCAGTTGTATAGGTAATATCACATTGTTTCTTTAGGGTATCCTATAGACATACACTTTGTGCCTTAGGGTGTGAGTTTTTTACCTGAAGAGGCCTTGACAAATGCTTCGCATCCCCACACATGTAAATTTGATAACATGGATTTTCTTCCACTCCAAAGCTCATATGGAATACCATTTATCAATTTATTTTGTACTTGGTTTATTATGTGTGACACTGTTTGTAATAAATATCCCCAAAAGGATAATGGAAGACTTACATGACTCATCATTGATCTCACCATGTCCAACAAGGTGCGGTTCCTCCTTTTGATTACACCATTATTGTAGGGTGTGTTAGGAGGAGTGAGTTGGGATAGGATCCAAAATTTCTATAAGTAATCAATGAAGTCTTGATTAAGATATTCTCCACCACATTCTGATTAGAGTTTCTTAATCTTCTTAGCAAGATAGTTCTCAACTTTTTTTCTTGTATTCCTTGAACTTATCAAAATAATCAAAATTATACCTAATTAAGTAGATATACCCATATCTACTAAAATCATCAGTAAAAGTTATGAAGTATGAGTACCCACCCCTTGATTCAACTGGAAATGGTCCACACACATCGGTATGAACCAATTCAAGAAGCTCTTTGGCTCTTTCACCTTTCCCACTAAATGGGGATTTTATAATTTTTACTTGTAAACATGAATGAAATACACCAAGTGGTTTTAGTTCAAAAGAATCTAAATATACATCTTGATGTAACATTTTGAAACATTTCTCATTTACAAGACCTAGCTGGTGATTCCAAAGTTGGGTGTGGTATGAGTCATGTGAATTAGTTTTGTTAGCGATTTCTATTACTTGGTTTGTGTAATACAACACGTAAAGACCGTTATATAAATGTACCTTACCAAAACAAATTCTATCTTTATAAAAGAAGAAACATTCATTTCGAAACTTGAAAATAAATCCATATATATCTAGTTTAGATACATAAATAATGTTTTTGGTTATAGAATGCACAAAATAACAACCTTTTAATACTAAAATCATCCTAGTTAGAAATGTAAGGTGGTAGTTCCCAAAATCTATAGTTGCAAGTATAGCTCCGTTGGATTATTGTAGATATACCTCCACTTTGTCAATTTTCTTCAATCTACTTGGTTCTTGTATTTGGATACATATGTGAGCACCACATGCTATATCTAATACCCAATTTGTAGAAACAGATAAATTGCACTCGATAAAAAACACACCTGAAGCTTCCCCTTTCTTCTTTAGTTGGGTGTCGTTTTTTTCCAGTGGTCCTTCTTGCCACATGTGAAATAAACAAATTCTTGTTCCCTTTCCTCCCCTTTGATCTTCCTTTTCTTGGAAGGGTGTGAAGAATCTTTGGGCTTAAAGATCTTCACCTTCACTTTACTCTTATTCACCATAAGAATAGAAGGATTGTCGAGATTCATATCTTTTTCCACTTGATGAATGAGGATAAGAATATTAGATATAGACTTATCAATGTTGTTCATATTGAAATTAAAAACAAAACTAGAGAAGATCTAAGGGAGTGATGCAAGAATGAGATTGGTACCCAGTTATTCAAGGATTTTAAACCCTAAAACCTATAGGAACTCAATGTAGCCAATGATATTGGCTACATGAGGCCCAGTTGGGAAACCCTCTCCAAGCTTACTCTAAAAGAGTGCCTTGGATATCTCAAACCATTCCTAACTTTCCTTTTCTTGTTAAAGACCACAGAGGTGATCAAGCATGCTATGTGCATCCATGTTTTCATGAGATTTCATGAATTTACTATACATTGATGATAACATCAAACATTGAACATTTACTGTATCATTTATATGTTTTTCATAGACCAGGAACTCTTCATCAGTCACCTATTGGGAAGGAAAATCAGGAAATGAGGACTCAAGCACGTAAGATTTCCATTCATGACATAGAATTAACCGAAGGCATCTAAACCATTCCTGGAA
Organism: Viscum album; assembly: GCA_963277665.1. Taxonomy (NCBI): domain Eukaryota; kingdom Viridiplantae; phylum Streptophyta; class Magnoliopsida; order Santalales; family Viscaceae; genus Viscum; species Viscum album. The sequence continues at coordinate 276,210,765 of OY728123.1, read as the reverse complement.
GTTACTGCCAGTGAGGATGTTGTCTTTATCTAGTATTTATTACAAGGATAGTGTGGTTGAAAAGTTTTTCATTTTTATTCTACAATTAAAAGAGTAGATAATTATTACTTTCTTGATTACATTTTATGAGAGATAATAAATTAATTTTATTAAGTCTCCCAATATTTTATCAAGTCCTAATGTCCCTCACCATTAAAATCACAATTTATAGTTTCTTGGACATTATACTGGAAAGGATCCATATTCCCCTTCACATAACCCCAACAAGGGTTGTTCAAGCTATTTTAAGGTAGTTAGGTTGGGAGGTCTTTGCTGACTGCGGTCTTGCAGCTCCTTGATCTGTTGAGTGGACTCCCCAATCTTGAAATCTTGACTTGGATCTCCTCAACACTTGACTCTAATATTACACCAAGTCTAGCAGGAGATACTCCTCTTGATGTATTATGGTTAAGTCAACCCAAATATTTCATAAGGTATTCTTGTATAAAAGTAAGTTTCCCAACAAGGGTTGGTCAAGCATATAGTTTTATTGAGTCTTGCCCTTAATCAAGTAACAAAAGTATTAGTCTAACTTAATATTTTATTGAGATATTTTTATATCTTATGAATAAATTTATTATTATATTTAGCACAAGATTATTAATATTAATTGTAACTTAGTTAATTGATTAAACACGTCTTCATAATATTAACGCATAAGACTAGTTTATTTTAGTTCCATCTTGCATGCTTGTTTAATTCATTAATTATGTGATTGCGACAACACATCCATAATGATAAACCATGAAACTAACAATAATAAAATAAAGGAAAGGTAATGATCATGAGCTTTTCTAATGGTTATTTTATTTAGTAATTGATAAACTAACCCTGACACAGGGCAGAAATACCCTGAACCTTTTGGGTTTGTGTTTACATATTTCCACCTGTACACCTTTGTATCCCCTAGGATTGGTTTCATCTTGGCTCCAGCTTGAACTGCCTCCACTATCTTGGGATATCCATCCATTACATATTATTTTTAACTCACACACAGGTGAGGGGTAAAAAGGGGGTTTACATAAAAGAAACCATGGACACGTAGGCCCTACATATTAATGAGGAGAGATGGCCTGTAGAAAAACAATTTAATTTAAAATAAATTAAAATGAAACTAATCATATACAAAGGTCTAGTATAGCTCATGATCAACCACATACATGAAGCTAATTATTCATTTAATAAAACCAAAATTCAATTATTTAATTGTTCTTATTAAGATAAATCATGCTTGAATCGATCAATTATTATCCTTAATTAATCAATACTTTATCTTAATCCTTTTCTAAATTTCCCTAATATTATCATCCATAACCTTGGAGGAAACATCGTGAAAACCCGTTCAAATCTACATGATATATAATTCTGAAAATTACACAAAAAATAATTTTGTAATTATGTGTAATTTGATAAATTACACGACATGTAGTTCCGACTACATGGCGTGTACAATATTCACCATATTATCTGAAGTACACGCCTAGGGATTCATCATGTGAGGCTTAATTCATAAACCTTGGAGTACATGACATGTCCAGTGGGGAAAATTCCATTTTTGTCTCTAGGTTACATGGTTACCAGTTAGATTAACCATGTATGGTATACATGGTTTAGCCCTTGACCCGAAGGGACTACACGCTGTGTCCAGTGGGCCACACAATGTGTAATTCGGCTGACCGTGCGCCAGTCTGTCTTGGTCAACATGAAATGTAATAATTAAATACACCACATGTTATTAATGTACACGACTTAAGTAATTTCTGAATTACTCTCAATGTACTGAACACAACTACACAGTGTGTAAACCAGATTACATGGCATGTATGGAAGATTACACATCCTGTAAATCTGAATACATGGTGTGTACTATCATGTTACCTGGAAAGAATTGTCAACGTCTCTTGATGATATTCTTGATTTAATTTTAATTAAAAAAATATTCATTTCTATTAGATCTACGAGAAGAAAAAGAGTAAGAATAGATCTTGAAATCCAGATTACAAGAACGATTAACCTTGAATTGAAAAACTAAATTATTAAATCATAAATCACAAAAGAATTATTTTAATAATTATAAATGATGATGTGACCGCTCTGATACCACTTTTTGGATCTAGATATAACAGAAGTGTGGTGGTTTGGAGGTCCCAAATTTTCTTTTTGTGTAATCGATGACCAATCTGGGATTAATACGACGATGAACGCCAGTATCCACAGATTGAAATCAAAGATTTATACAAAGAGAATAATAGAACCGAATTTAAAAAATAGGATCTTTTATATCATGTTTATAATTAATTTAATAATTTATGAAGAAATTAAAAACCTTGGCCTTTGTTACTTTCTTCATTGATGATCCTTGATCATCCAGAATGAACCTTTTGGATTGCCATCATTGTTCTGCGAGGATCAAAAGTAAAATACCTCTAGTGGTGATCCACATGTGCTCCAATGGTCCCCGATCAGCACCACTCATTATCTGGGTGCTAGCGCAGCAGAACTAATGTCTTGCATTGATAGTTCTTGATCACTAATTCTTTGGCCTTGAATATCTTCTCTCATTCTTGAGTGGGAGATATGAGAGGAGTCGAGAGAGAAAATGTTTGGCTCAACAATTCTTAATTCACCGGGGTTTGGGACAATAGACATACCTGCCTATTAATAAACATGGGGTTTCAATTACAATATTTAATTGAATAATTGAAATTAAATGCAATTATAACTATTATAGAAAACCCATTCCACATAATAACAATAATATCACCCTTATTTGTGGTGCACAAAATTTCACAAAATGAAACCATAAATGAGATCTCATGCCACATAATGATAAAAATATTATTATTATTTCTTGCACCAACTGGATAAACATTATTTACCGACTTTTAAATAATTAATTTATCAACAGACATGGTATTGGTCTATTTGAACTCCTCTTCCATTTATTGGACACCCAAATAAAATATTTTACTCTCTTAAATAAATATTTTTATTTATAAACTAGTAAATAAATATAAATGTTCAATAAAATAAATAAATATATTTTATTGAAAATTCAGTGAATAAATATTTATTTAATTTATACAATCATTTTAACTTGAATAAAATTATTCCATGGTCTTGAGAATAATATTTTTTCCATTAATTAAATTCAAAGAGAATTTAATCGAGAACACAAGAAATAATTATTGTGTGACCTTCTAGGATTCTTTCGCATTGATATTAGGCAGGTTTTCCTAAAGTCCAAGAGTACTGTCTAGCAATGGGTCAATGAACCCGAGATAAAGAACTTAAACTCGCAATTAATACATCCATATACAAATGTTCAATATGTCATATAATTCCTTTATCCCAATATCTCATCAAGCATGTTTCATGATAGTGTCATCAACCTATTTTCTTGATGAATCTTTCTTTAAATACCTAAAATAAACTCATTGATACACCATGGAAATGGAATTTAGGGCAATGATTCTATTTCAATCAAAGGGCCGAGATATCAACTTCCATAAATGGAAGGGACAAATCATTCCTCAACTTATCCATTAATAACATGTCATTCATGACACACCCAATGTACCCTACTTCCCGCCAACATATGGCGTGATAGTTTTTGTTAGAAAATCTAAGTGTGCTAATCATTACACATATTAATGACAATATTAATGTCTAAGGACCATTACACATGCTCATAGATAGGAATATCTGATGACACCAAAACATGAAGAATTCCTAATGGTAGGTCTATTCTCATAATCTCCCATCTTGGAGATTTCTAAGTGCGAAATTCATGAGAAGAAGTCTCATATTCTTACAAGTACTCACACCTGATGGTCTGTATACTATGTGTACCATCATAGTATATCATCTAGTCACAGAACTATATTTAAGAATATTGTCATAGCACTTCAAGGTTCTCATCATAGAGGGGAACTACTATGACCTTATTAATGTGACAAATAATCTAAGACATTATTACATTATAGTCCTGAAGAACAATGAACAATATGTAATAAGACGTTTAATATTTAAATATATTAAATATTTATGTAATAAATGTACAAATAGTTGGTTCTAGGACACAAACTCCAACAGTTAGTAGGATTGGGTTTTGACTTGAGGAAGTGGATAAGTTGGGTGTGTGAGGACCAACCTAGGGTGACCTTGAGGAGGGATATGGGAATTATTAAATTTTATTAAAATGAGGGTAGTGGGGTCAGAATGTGGTCATGATGATTCCTGTGGATGTTATTCCCTCTGAGTGTTGAGCATGGACCCTTTTATTGAGATAAAGATAAAGGAACCTGTGTTGGGTGTCCATGTAATGATGATACCTAGAAGACATCTAAGTTTTTTCTAGTGATATTTTGACCTTAGAGAGAGTCTATACAGTTATGTGTATTTATAATTGTGGGAATAACCTTAGATACTGAATCTATAGTGTAATCCTATTATGAATATGACTAGGTTAGTTTGAGAACTTAATAGAACAACCTTTATTACATGGAAAGAGTTGGGTAGATGGAAAACCCTTTCATTATTCTTTGTGAAATATTATAGGAGGGAAGAAACAACCTTGAGCCATAGTAATTGAATATACTTTGTATATAGTATGTTTTGGTGGTTACCCAATATTTTACTAATATGCATGATGTGATAGAATTCCTAGAATACATCCTTGGATTTGGATGAGATGCCTATTGATATAAAATGTATTGGAAAATCCACTTATATTTGGATGAGATTCCTATTGATATAGACTTACTTAGTAAATAATCTTGGATTTAGCTATAATTCTTATATGTTTAGAATGACTTGGGAAACCCCCTTGTATTTGAATGATATGCCTATTAATATATAATGACTTGGGAAATCCAATTTAATTTGACTGAGATAAATATTGATATAGATACCTTGGGCAATCCCCTTGAATTAGGATGATATTCCTATATATTTAGAATGCCTTAGGCAATCCGCTTATATTTTAATCGATTCCTTTTGATGAGGTTTCATTTTTCCCTCGATGTGATTACCAGGTGGGATGTTATTCACCTAAAAAAATTATATGATATTAATAGGAATATACATACTCTCCTTGGAAACATTATTATATTACTTAATATTTCTTCCTAGGAATCAAATTGTGCCTGATACTAATGAATTTCCTAGGATTACCTTCTGGGAATCAATGCTTACACCTACTAATATATGGTTTTTGGGATTGGTATTGGTTGGAATGGTTATGTGATGTGCTTAGAGACATCCAAAACTAGCCGAAGAAGGATTGGTTTATCCTGTGTGGAACCTTAGAACCTAAGGATTGATGATGTTAATTATTTATTTATCTTATTCTAGCTGTTATTTGGTTAGGCTAAGCATATCACATGAACATTCACTTATTTATGATAGAAGATATCATGTACACTATTGAGGGTAACTTGAATAATTTATTTCTCACTACCTTATCAGAAACTTTGGTTCATATTTAGACCTTATATCTATTTTTATGATGATTATGAGTTGTGTTGTGGATATGGTATATGCCCAATGTTGCATGATTATGTTAGAGAATCTCAAAAAGAATTTAGAGGCTAGGATCGAGGTATGGATCAGGGATGATAGTTGTGCCTTCTTTATTTTTATTTATTTTATTCATTTTTACATATGATCATCCTATTAAGTGATCAAATACCCTCGTTAATAGTTGAAAACCTTTGGCATATGTGGAGGTGCACTTGAGGTCATGTGGAAATCACCGGTCCAATCAGCGTCGAGTGGTCTAGGGTGGAAGGACATTATAGAGGGTTTGTCCTCATAACCTCCCCACTTAGAGATGACCATGTGTGAACTTCATGTGAAAAATTGTCAATGTATTATGAGACTCCATCACTAGATATTCATACATCATATTCATTACATCATATATATGTATCATAACTATAGGACTTATTTAAGAATATTGTCATAACATATCTAGGTTCTCATTATAGCTGGGTGTTTCTATAATTTTAGAACCACTACTTATAATGATTTGATTTTTTGTCAATTATAAGTTAGAATTTTATAAGTATTAATACAGTTTGGAAGATTCTTGAACTCTATAGGAGTAATGGAAAAGTGTTGGTACACATAAAAGTAACAATTTTGAGTATAAAGAAAATCAAAAAAGGGAGACTAGTATCGTTATATCCTTGGATGTAATTTAGTACCGAGTAGATTAGAAAATGAAAAAATGAGGAACAATTCATGTATACATAAAATTAATCAAGGTCAGACTCTAATGAACTAGAAAATTACTAGAAATTCACTTTCATATGTGAAAGTAACATTTAAAGGTTACTAGATATTTGACTAAGTGTTGAATTATTCTATGTATACGTACTAGTAAGATGTTCTGTGAAGATCCAAAATCAGTAAAGTCCTAGAGGAAACCCTTTCATATATAAGAGTCATTATATTATAAAACACTACGAAATGAAAAAGGTGTGAAATATGTATGGGTAATTATATAGAATGTAATATTCATTTCTATTAGAATATTGAAAATATGAAAAAGGTATGGTATATGTAAGATTCATTCTCACGCCTCAAATAGGAGATGTAAAATTAATTTTCATGAATCTAAAGGATTATATAAGACTAATTTTTATGACTCAAAGGGAATAAGTATGTGTCATTATTTGATAATGGAGGTGAAATGAAAGGGTCATTCCCTTTATCGTTTAGGAGAAGTGAAGGCTGTGCTATAACAGTAAATTTGGTGGCTATGAAATGTGGAGTAATTCTCAATCCAAAACCTTACAAGAGTAAGATTGGAACACAATATAATTTCTACATGAATGGGATAAGATATCATCTAGACTCAAGTTTACAATATTATCAATCATAATAAATGATTAATAATTTAGTCAAACATGAATAAAGAATCTTGAAAATTTTGTAGAAGGATGAAGACTATGAAATTTGAGGGATATCATGAAGGTTATGAATAATTAAATATGAGTATTTAGTGGTGTTAATATCATAGAGTTTCTGTATTAAAAATATGGAAAAATATCATATGTAGTAATTCTATAGGATTAAAAAGAAGAAAGAGAGATCACAAGAATGGTGATCTGAAAAAAATATTTAAAGAAAGAATTAAAGAAAAAAAGGAGTTTGGGAAAGAAGGTAGTAGAATAATTTTTGGGATAAAATACACCAAAGATCAAGAAATTAAGGAGAAATCAAAACTCATTGAGAACATCCTTTTTAGCCTAGGTATTTTTCTATTTTGAAGAAATATTTTAAGTGATCTATGTGTAAACATTCTTTTCTAGTTTCCTTCTCTAAAATTAGTGAGTAGAGAGACAAGTTGAAGAAGTTATCCTTATACTGATAGTGAATCATTCTTAAATATTTTTAACATAGATAATGAATAGTATTACTCTCTAGTGCATCAAAAAACCATATTTTTATTCTTATTTTATTAACCCTTTGCAGTGAACCATGTAAAACCCTTATTTACTTTAATTTAGTTTCCAAATTTGGTTATTAAGTGCACATTTAAAAAAAAGATATGTTCCAAATATTATTACTAATATGTGAGAAAGATCATAATTAAGAGAATAAAATGTTACTTTTCCACCCCCACTTAGGTATTATAAAGGCTTTGGTTGTAATAAGTGGTATCAGATCCATAGGTTTTAAGTGATGAATTTATCATCTAGAGTTTATCTCTATGGAGAAAACACTGAATGAAAAATAATTAACCTTGTTTGATAGTTGAAATTAAAAAATTTGGAAGAATATAATGAGATCACACATATGGTATCTTGGGATTAAAGTCTTCTCTGTTGTTGTTCATGGGATAAATATAAGTGATTCTTTTAAATTATCCAGGAATACAGTAGATATAAAGTTTCTTGATACTGATTCCAAAGCTCAAAATGCAATATTTAGATCTTTTTATAACCAAATTTACTTAAAATTAATGATCTATAATAATTCCAAGTCCATGTGGGATATATTAGAAAATATATTTGAAGAAGATAACAAAGTGAAGGAGGCTATGCTTCAAGTCATACCCAATAAATTTAATGATATGAAGATGAAACCCAATGAAAATATTGATGGATTCTTCAACTGAATTATATATTTTTTTGGAGCTATTGAGGGTCTTGATTAAGAATTAAAATATGTATAAATTGTGAATAATATATTGATAATTATTCCACCACTTTACAATCCAAATGTATCATCTCTTGAAGTGAGTAATTTGGAAGAATTTTCTTTGGATGACTTAAAAATTACTCCGATTGCATATAAGATATAGTTGAATATAGAAGGAACATAAAATCAATAAAATAAGGAGGTTGAATTTAAAATATAAAGAATAATTTCATTTATGAAGTTAAGGATTATAAATATTATGTAATTAATTAATTCCTATATCTTGTTTCGAAAACATTCAAGAGAGGAAAGGGCAGGATTCAAGGAAAGATACCCTTGAAATATTTTAGATTTGGTAAAGTTAGACACATTTTAACAAGGAGTCCAAGGAAAATCAATGGTTAAGGTAATGAAGTTTAAAAAACATAGAATCCATGATAGAAATTCCCCATTAAAAGATACTTTAAATCTAAAATTTTTTCTAAAAAGAAGTTTAAATGGATGATATTGGTTAGTAAAGAAGAAAATGATGATAAAGATTATTTAAATGAAGTTGAAATAGAATTTTATTCTAATATTGAATATGTAATGATAGTCATGATTGAAAATGAAATACTTGAAAAAGAGAAATACAATTAACTAAAAGGTATTTTTGATCTCAATGTTGAACTTAAGGGACCACTTTAAAAGCTTGATATTTGAAGGAAAAGAAATCAAAATACTGGTGTATTATTAAAAAAAATTCTAAATATGTGGATCAAATTGATGATGAGAATTATTGGCTAGAAATGTAATTTAAATATAAATCATTTAGTCAATTAGGATAGATAGAAGTAGCATTTTTCAAGCTAAAAATTAAAGAACAAGATAATGTGATTGATGACATTGATGATTTTCCAAAGGATAAAGTATAGAGAGTTAAATTTATAAAATAAGAAGCGGTTACATTGAAAATTAAACTTGAATATGAAATAAAGTCAAATGATCCAAAGAAGATTCTATAGTTTAGAAAATACTTAGATGCATAATTATTAGAAAGAGACAATTTATGCTCAGAAGGAGTTGAGAAAATTATGGATAAACAAAGACCTAGGTATATGGGTAAGAGTAGAGTTGAATGTGATTTTGAAATATAAAAAATAGGAGCTTTAGTATTATATAAAAAATGTAATAAGAAGTTTTTATAAAATCTATAGTCTTCAAGAGTTAATAAAAAATCAAGGATCTACTCAAAAGGTAGAGACATGCCAATGAGTGAAATTTTGAATATATTTCCCTCAATGAAGTTCCAGTTTTGTCGATATCTAGGCCACACAATGTCTTACTATCAGGAGAAAGAAAGATACTAGAGATAAGAAACATCAGGTAGTATAAAAATAATTATGAGACAATTTCATTCATCTCAAAGAAGAAACTACTTTTATGGATATTATTTTCACTATTATAACTTTTTTCATAAAGCTATAGACTACATGAAAATAATAAGTAGAGATAGATACTATGGAATTAAAATATAGATGAAGGAAATACAAACAAACAAGATCCCATTGAAAAATGGATACTTTATTTTGGAATAAATATAGAGTAATAACACCACCTATAATGCAGAGAAATAGGAATGGGAACCTTATGTCTCAACTTGTTTGTAAATTTCTTAGCAAGAAAAAAATAAGAGAGAGAAGGAAAACCTAGATGAAATAACACTAAAACATACAAATAATAACAATACCTAGATCCCTGATAGTGGGTGTTCATCCCACATTACTGGTAATACAGGCCTACTAAAAAACATGAAGGCTTGAGTTGATGTAACTATCCATTTTAGTAATGAAAAATCAATGAATATAAAAATAATAAAGAAGGTTTGGTTAATAGGTGACAAAATAAAATTTACAAAAGTACTCTTTTTGGATTTATTGTATTATAACCTCTGGAGAACTAGTCAAATTTTTGACTTTAGGATTGAGGTTACCCTTAATCAGAAAGGGTATTTTATCAAGGGAAATGATATGAATTCTCTCATGAAAGGTTAATATATAAAAAATAATCTTTATGTGACATCCCAAACCCGGATGCCACTTAATGGGTGCCCTAATCCTGATGGCCCACATGACCTCAAGCACATCTCCCCGAATGCCAGAGGCTGCCGAGTAACAACAAGGGCCTAGGGTGTGTTCATGGGAATACTATGCCCTCATTAGCAGAGTGTAGAAAACCAGAAGGAATATAAATGAATAATAAATAGCAGAAGAAATATAAATAATATAAATAAACAACAGAAGAAAACTGATGTAATAGATAAATGAGAATAATAATAACTATATCAACTGGACAGTGATGACGTAATGTCACATCACTAGAAAACTGGAAAACATGGATACAAGTCAACAGGCAAAACATGTCCCACAAAGAAGAAGAAAAAAAGGCTACTCCAAGCATCCTGATATCCAACTCGGTCATCTACTATCAAGCTCCATCCTACTAGCAAGAAATCAAGTGGTCTAAGCTGTATGCTTCCCTTTGTCAACACCTGTAGTCATGTAATCTACTTCAGGTACCAAACAGTGCTCGGAGAGGGTGTGTGATAAATCTCAGTGGGACACCACCAATGATGTCTATAACATTTGAAACATATAATGGATTATAGCAGTGTGAAAGCATGTATATATAAGGTAAAGAAAATAGTAAAATATAAATAAATACCCAAGTACCATATTTATCCCTCGACTGGTGTCTGAACATGTAACCAGTTCATTAATTAAGTAATTACCATTTAATATTAATAGGTCACATGAGGCGTAGCCTGTTCTGACATCACCTCATGATATTATAAGTAGTGAAGGTCCCAAGACAAAATAGGGAGACCTGACCAAGATATCCAGTGAGGGAGTTCCAGGGTAAAAACCAAGGTAATTTAGATCTCACATAATTCTAACTTAGTAGTATCTAAGTCTAGATAAGGAGTAAGAGTGTAATCTAAGGAGCATAATCCAAGGCATTCCACAATAAGGTGTCTACCAAGTCTAAGGTGATCAACCAAGTTAAAACAAGGCTAAGAAAATATAGGGTCCTATGGGCTTTCATCATGGAACCTACTAGTCAATCCTAGATCCTAGGAGTGTATCCGAGGTATCCTGTAATAATGTAAAGGACCCTACGGTAGTATACCAGAAATCCGAGGAATAAACAAGAACCAGAGTCTAGGTGGGTATCAACCTAAGAAAACTGAATCCTTGAATCGGAATGGGGTTCCCGAGTCCCAAGGTATTCTCCTCTCATAATCCAAGGTGAGCCCAAGTCAGTCCATTCCTATTTGATATTGTAATCATGTGATCATTCATTAGGTTCAAGCCCGGTCTTCCATTAGTTTGGATAGTCCAAGTAGCGTTGAAACTATTTAATCAAGTATTTATTAACCATTAAGGAAAATTCAATTATTGAGGTTCACTCTGCTACCTTCCATCAATATGGAAAGGGGTGATATAGATATGTAACCTTTATTCGATCTCTTTTTATAAGGATAAGTTATATACTTAGAATACTTTCCATTCCACATTTCACATTTAATAATCATTTGAAAGAATAAACCTTAGGTGGGTCAAGTGGTGAGAATACATGGTACATGCCATTATGAAATTCTCATTAATAACAAGTCATTTATTATAAGAAGACTCACCCTTAGAAAGGTCAAGTAAGGGCACACCTTAATGGTGGATCAAACATTCTAAAATACTAAAACCCAATTATGGAATAACCTTAGACATGAGGTAGATTGAGTTATGGTTGTAACCACAAACAACTAATCACATATTTGGAAAGATCATAACCATATGATTCTAACAAGTATAATCATGGCATGTAAATTTAACAAATGGATTCTGATGAAATCGATGGGCCCCACACCAATATTCTAAAAACAACGATCTTTAGGGATGAGTTATAGACCACCCACCTTAGGGTTGTACAATCCTTCTCCTCCTGTATCGTCCCTTGATTTGCCTCAGATCAGAGTAGATCTAAGAAAAGGTTAACAACACTCACATGATGATATCTAGGTTGAGAGAAAGAGAGAAGAAGAACTAATAAAGAGGAATCGAGTACTTACCATTACACATCCAACGTGATGAACAAAAGCTTGATCAGATGTTAGATGAAGAAGATATCTTGATCTCTAGCTTTGGCCTTTAAAAAGATCCAAAATGAGAGGAAATGGTGTTAAACCTGCTAGTTCTCAGATTAGGGAGGAATGGTTGGCTTAATAGATCATTAAGGGAAATTTGGACATTTTACTCAGGATTTTAGCCTACGCATGGGTTTTCTGCATGGGTTTTCAAACTATTTGCAAAGCATACGAGATGGTTCTGACCGAAAGAACATCCTCCCCATGGTTTGATCAAATTGTGTGCAAGCCATGCACGAGTACCTGGGAAAAGGGGTTGTATTCAAGGTTAGGCCGTATGGCCATGTGAAAACCATGTGAGGTGGATCTATCCAAAAAAACTCGATCCGCACAGTTTCACAGTTTACTGTAAACCATGTGTAAAGTCTGTTTTCTCCAAAAAGATGGGTTCCAGGCTCCGAACAAGACTTGGAAACCCTTAGAACCTTTACTAAATCATTAGGCATCCATATTAGGTCCAATATAAATATTTAGACAAAAAATTAAAGGATCCGTACCTAAGTGAAAAGTTGGGTTCTTACAGTCTTCCCCTCTTAAAAGAACTCTCCCCCCCGAGTTCTTATTCTAAGGGTAAAGAAATGATGTCTGAGAACAACTCTAGCCATTGGGAACATAAGTCGTCTTCCCACTCCCAAGTCTCATCTTGTACCTGTCCATACTTCCATAGAACCCATATGAGAGGGATGGACTTTCCTTGGAGAGTCTTCCTGCTTCGGTCAACGATGCGTACTAGATATTCCTCAAAGGTAGCATCAACATATAACTCAACTTACTCAGGATAAAATGTTTGAGATGGGTTGTAATGATATTGTAAAAGCTGTGAGACATGAAAGATGTCATTCATGACACGATACCTCTGAGGTAGTAGAAACCGATAGGCTACCAACCCGACTTTCTCTAGATTTTCAAACGGCCCGACATAATGAAGAGATAACTTTCCATGCTTCCTTAACCATCTATTCCATACCCCGGGTGATACCTAAAGGAAAACATGACCCCCAAACTCAAAATAAAGAGGTCATCGATGGCTATCGGCATAAGAATTCTGTCTAGACTGAGCATTAGTCATACGCTTCCTGATCAGCTAAACCTATTCTGAAGTCTCCTGAACAAGATGAGGACCTAGTAGGGATGCCTCACCTACCTCAAGCCAGCACTAAGGTGAATGGAATGGCCTACCATATAAGGCCTCAAAATTATCCATATGAATTTTCACCTACAAACAATTATTATAAGTGAACTCGATGAGAGGTATATTCTTCTCCCAAGAACCACTGAAATCAAGGACACATGCTCGGAGCATATCCTCTAGAACCTGTATTGTCCGTTCTGATTGTCCATCAGTCTGAGGGTGAAAAGCTGTGCTTAGAAGCACCTGAGTCCCCATATATATCTTCAAGTCTTGACAGAACTATGAAGTGAAACAAGGGTCTGGATATGAAATGATAGTATGTGGAACCCCATGTAGTCATATGATCTCATGAACATATAGTCTTCCCAAATCATCAACTGATAAAGTCTCCTAAATAGGAATGATGTGGGATGATTTATTTATTCGGTCAATAACTACCTAGATAGAATCACTACCCCTCAGTGACCTGGGTAATCCGACTTTGAAATCTATAGAAACATCTTTCCATTTCCGTTCTGGAATTGTAAGTGGCTATAACAAGCCTACAGGTCTCTAGTGCTCTGCCTTCACCTGCTGACAGGTGGAACAACTTGTGATGAAGCCTGCAATTTGACATTTCATTCCAGACCACCAATACTAGCGTCACATATCTCAATACATCTTGGAGATGCCTGGATGAACTGTCCACTAAGAAGTGTGTGACTCTTTTATCAACTCCTCTCTCATATCTACAGGAACCCAGATATGTCCACATAGATGCAGGATGTTGTCTCTATCCACAAACCAATTCATAGGTGGGTTATCTCCTGATATACTCTCATAGAGAAACAAACCTTTAGGATTTGAAAACTACATACTCTTCACATTCTCAAGGATGGAATAGGTAACTTTTAAGGTTGAGAGGTAAGACTGCTCATGACTGTGATGAAGCTACAGACGAAGTTTAGAAAAGAGGGACATTAACTTCCATTCATCACTAGATTCCTGTAGGGCCCATGTTTGAGTTTTCTAACTCATTGCATCAGTGACCACATTGCCCTTTCCAGGCATATAGGCAATATCAAAATCAAAGGATTATAGATATTTGACCCATATTTGTTGTCTGAGGTTCAAGTCACGCTGAGAAAATATATACTTGAGGATCTTGTGATCTATATACACCACAAAGTGCTCACCCAATAGATAATGTCTCTAGAAATGTAAGGCATGGACAACTGCTTCTAGCTCTAGGTCGTGAGTTAGGTAATTTCTCTCGTGAGGCCTCAACTTCCAAGATATATATGCCAAAAAAATTTCTTGCTCCATCAACAATGCTCCTAGGCCAATTCCTGATGCATCACATAAGACGATATAACCATTTCTAGGTTTTAGAAGAATCATAATCGGTGCCGAGACAAGCCTCCCTTTCTGTTCCTGAAAGGCTTTCTAACATTCTTCTAACCACAGAAACTTAACACCCTTATTTGTAAGTCTAGTAAGAGGTGAAGAAAGATGTGAGAAGTCCTGTATGAAATGTCTGTAATATTCGGTGAACCCTAAGAAACTCTGAATATCAAAAACATTCTTGGGATGCTACCAAGAAACTACACCACTAACCTTTTTAGGGTCAAAAGATACTCCTAATTCTGAAATAATATGACCTAAGAAGTGGACCTTGTCTATCCAGAAGTCACATTTAGCAATCTTGGAATAAATCTGATGCTCTTTTAGTGTATTCAGAACGATATCAAGATGTTTTTCATGGTCATTATGAGTGTGAGAATACACCAAGTTTTCATGCACAAATACCACGAAAAAGAGTCCAAATAGGGTTGGAAAACCCTTTTCATAAAATCCATGAAAATGAAAGGTGTGTTCGTAATACTGAATGACATAAAAAGATACTCATACAGACCATACCTACTATGGAAAGATGTATGAGGTATGTTTGATGGTCTGACTCACACCAGATGATAACCTGATCTCTGGTCGATCTTATAGAACACCTTTTCTCCTTGGAGCTGGTCAAAGAGATAATCTATTTGAGGAAGTGGATACCAATTCTTGACTATAAGCTAGTTCAACCTTCTTTAATACATGCATAAATGTATAGTTCCATCTTCCTTCTTAAAAAAATCACTGGTGAACCCCAAGAGGATGTACTAGGATGTATAAAGCCTTTGGCATCTAGGTCCTCTATCCGTCGATTGAGCTCTTGAAGCTTAGTAGGTGCCATCCTGTATGGATGGATGAACACTGAAGCTGCTCTTAGAATAAGCTCAATTGTAAACTATACTTCTCTCTTAGGAGGTAATCCAACAAAGTCATGAGTAAAGACTTCCTAGAAATGATCAACCATTGGATGGAAATAAGTGTGAGGAAAACCTTGATCCTCTAGGAAAAGATTCGTGATCTAGGAGGTTACTCCACCTAGACCATGATTCATAGGTCCAACTCTCCCAACCTGGACATCACACTCACCTTTGAAAAGATAACTGTTGCCTTCTGGTGATGTAAAAGAGACACTGTGGCAATAAAAGTATACAAAGGCATGATAGTGGACTAACTAGTCCATACCGATATTGACATCGAAGCCCATCATCTCGAGAACAAAGAGATTCTACAAGAAAGGGTAACTTCTAACCTCAAGGGAACAATACCTACCCTAGAATATGCCCTCCGTCCGTATTCCCAATGGTGTATTGAGGGTCATTACACCATAGTGATACTGTATCTCTAGTCCAAGACTTTACACTATAGATACATAAATGAAAGAGTTTAATCACCTGTATCAAACAAATTAGATACAATAGTAGAGGCTACTAGAATAGTACCTCATACTGTAGATGGTATTGTATCCCGATCATCAGGTATCAGCTATAAAGCATGAAATTGACTTGATCCACGGACCTATGAAAAATATTGACTACTATGATCATGAATGCTCTACAGGAACTACTGGTGATCAGGGGTCGAACTACTATGACCATGACCTCCTCCTCGTCCAGAATTTCTGGTGCTATTTCAAATCCCTTCATGACATGGAAAAAAATAAATCGCTCTTGTAAGTGGAGCGGATGTTCATCCTTTCCTACTTGAAGGTGGTGGAAAGGTCTTATAGAAATGTAGAATATGACCTATACGACTACAAGCCTAACACTCCATAGGGTCTCTTTCACACTGGGGCTTCTTATGCCCTGGTCTTCCACACCAACGACACACTATAGATCTATCAAACTAAAAACTATATCTTCCACTACCTTGATGAGAAACCTCAAAGGAACGTTTCCTTACTTCGGAAGAACCAGTGGCCTGACGCAAAACTGATCCTTTAAAATCGGTACTTGTGCTATCCCTCAAGTTATGTTCAGTGATGAGGGATTGATTAACTATTAAAAAAATGGTAGGAAGGAAAAATACATTCACCTAAGTTCGGATGGTGTACTTGAGCCCATCCTCAAAACGTCTTGCATGTGAAAGCTCATCACTAGCTAGAAGCGGTGAAAAGCACTTTGAATCAGTGAAATGCGCTGAATATTCCATAACTGACATAGAACCCTACTAAAGATGCATGAAATATCTAGATCTATCATCTCACAGTGTCTGATGAAAGAAATTATCATAGAAGGAAGTCTAGAAATAATCCCATAACATGCCCTGATGACGACCGACTTGGGTAACCACTACCACCAACGCTTGGCCGAATCCTAAAGCATGTATGTATCGATATTGACTCTCCACTCTAGAGGCATTTCCAGATGCTAAAAGATAGAAAACATGGCCTCTATCCAAGACTCAATAGCCTGAGAACTACCATCCCCTGAAAACATAGGAGGATGATGCTACTAGAACTCGCAGGCCAGATCATCCATCGTAGGTGAAACCTGTGGAGCACCAAAAAAAGACTGCATCAAACATAAGAAAATATCACAGACCTGGGAATCAGTTCTTGGATCAATTACAACAGGCAATGCCTCAATTGGAACTCTTATAGGTAAGACTGGCAGCTCAGGGCCCACCATGTTTGGAGCATGATCATCACCACCTTCCTGGTGAATGACATGAGGGAGTTGTGGTGGAATTGGTCTACAAATGAAAAGAAAACACCTCAGAAAAAGAATAGAAGAAAGGATATAGAATCACTAACAGAAGATGAACATAAGAAAGCTCACTATCCAAGGAATACTACCCAAACTGCCTGCTTATATGACCAAGTATCAGTAAGTGATCAAGTATAAGTTTCATGTCATTTTACAGTTAATTTCTAGGTTCACTCCTTTACCTTTCATAAAAATGAAAAGGTAGGAGAAGGATGCGAAACCAATTTACTTCAGATTTCTAGATTCACTTTATAATGGATATCCATTTCCGATGAATCAGTTCCCATACACCTATCACTAGAAATGACACCCATTTATTTATAGTTTAATGGACTAACTTGATAAATTACTCATCCCAACCCATGAGGGCCCATACACCTCATGAATTGAGACAGGTAATCACTCACTCATAACCAATAGTAGTACAAGTACAAACAACTATCACAACATCACCCAATAATCACAATCATATCAAGCAATGAAAAGTAGTGAAATACACCTATATGGCATGGAAATATGCATGACATGTGAACTCTAGGTGCCTATAATGATGCGTTTAAAAATGCTACTTTCCCTCATATCATTGGGATAAGGATGGAATAAATTATCAAATAGAGTAATAATCAACAACACCACAAAACATGTGCGTTACCCAATGGTAAAATAATATCAACTATAATAGACAAAAGTAGAACAATAATTATAATTTAGGAAACTTGGTTTTTACCTAAACATGGGTTCATGATGCCCAAGAACGACTTATGACCAAGTCCCAAGAGTTCCTATTCTCTAATATATTATCTCCAAATAGTAAATAAAGAAAAGAAACCACTTATGATACCACTTTGTGACGTCCTAGACCTAGATTCCACTTAAAGGGTTCCCTAAGCCCGGTGGGCCATATGGCCTCAAGCGCATCTCCCCAAATTCCAAAGGCTTCTGACTAGTAATGAGGACCTAGGGAATTTCCATGGGACGACTATGCCCTCATTAGTAGAGTGTAACATAGATGAAGGAATATAAATGAATAGTAAATAGTGGAAGTAATATAAATAATATAAACACACAACATAAGAAAACTAATGCAATAGATAAACAAGAATAATAATAACTATATCAACTGGATAATGATTATGTAATTTCATGTCACTAGAAAACTGGAAAAAATGGATACAAGTCAATAGGCATAACATGTCCCACAAATTAGAAGAAAACAAAGGCTACTCTAAGCATCCTGAGATCCAACTCGGTCATCTGCTATCAAGCTCCATCCTACCAGCAAGAAATAAAGTGTTCAGAGATATATGCTTCCCTTTGTCAACACCAACATTCATGTAATCTACTCCAGGTACCAAACAGTACCCGGAGAGGGGGTGAGATAAATCTTAGTGGGCCACCACCAACGGTGTCTATAACATCTGACCTGTGTAATGGATTATAGAAGTGTGAAAACATGAATATATAAGGTAAGGAAAATAGTACAATATAACTAAATACCCAAGTACCTGATTCATCCCTCAACAGGTGTCTGAACATGTAACCAGTTCATTAATTAAGTAATTACCATTTAATGTTAATAGGTCACATGAGGCATAACCAACACTAACATCACCTCATGATAGTATAAGTAGTGAAGGTCTCAAGACAAAAAAAGGCAACCTAAAGATATCTGGTGAGAGAGTTCTAGGGTAATAACCAAGGTAACATAGATCTCACGGAATGCTAACTCAATAGTATCTGATTCTAGATAAGGGGTAAGAGTGTAATATAAGGAGCATAATCCAAGGCATTCCACAATAAGGTGCCTACTGAGTCCAAGGTGATCGACCAAGGTAAAACAGGGATAAGAAAATACAGGGCCCTATAGGCTTTCACCATATCACCTACTAGTCAATGATGGATACAAGGAGTGTATCTGAGGTATCCTGTAATAATGTAAAGGACCATACGGTAGTATACTGAGAATTTAAGGAATAGACAAGAATTGGAGTCTAGGTGGGTATCAACCTAAGAAAACCACATCCTTAAATTGGAATGGGGTTCTCAAGTCCCAAGGTATTATCCTATCATAATCCAAGGCGATCCCGAGTCATTACATTCCTATTTGATATTATAATCATGTAATCATTCATTAGGTTCAAGCCTTGTCTTCTATTAGTTTGGATATTCCAAGTAGTTTTGTAACCATTTAATCAAGTCTTTATTAACCATTAAGTCATATTCAATTATTGAGTTTCACTCTGTTACCTTCCATCAAAATGTAAAGGGATTCTATAGACATGTAACCTTTATTGAATCTCTTTTGATAAGGCCAATTTATATACTTAATATAATTTTCATTCCACACTTCACATTTAATAATCATTTGAAATCACTTACCTTTTGCGGGTCATGTGGTGATCATACATGGTACATTACATTATGAAATTCCCATTAATAAAAAGTCATTTATTATAAGAAGACTCACCCTTAGAAAGTTCAATTAAGGGCTCACCTGAATGGTGCCTCAAATGTGCCGAAACACTAAAACCCAATTATAGAATAACCTTAGACATGAGGCGGATTGAGTTGTGGGTGAAACCGCTAACAACTAATAACATATTTGGAAAGAGAATAACCATAAGATTATAATAAGTATAATCATGGCATGTAAATTTAATAAATGGCTTCCAATGAAATCAGTGGGGCCCATAAAAATATTCCAAAATCAACGAACTTTAGGGATGAGTTATAGACCACACACCTTAGGGTTGTACAATCCTTCTCCTCCGGTATCAACCCTAGATTTTCCTCAGATCGGAGTAGATCTAAGAAAAGGTGAACAAAGCTCACATACTGATATCTAGGTCGAGATTAAGAGAGAATAAGAAAAGATAAAGAGGACTTGAGTACTTACCATTACACATCCAACATGATGAATATAAGCTCAATCAGATGCCAGATGAAGAAGATATCTTAATCCCTAGATTTGTCCTTTAAAAATATCCAAAATGAGAGGAAAATGGGTTAATCCCACTGGTTCTAAGATTAAGAAGGGTTGGATTAATAGATCATTAAGGTAAATTTGGACATTTTGCCTAAGATTTTAGCCTGCACATGGTTTTTTCACACGGTTTATCAAACTATGAACCAACCATACAAGACGGTTCTGCCCGAAAAAAATCCTCCACACGGTTTGATCAAACTGTGCGCAAGCCATGCATGGGTATCTAGAAAAAAGGGCCATATGCATGGTTAGGTTGCACGATCGTGCACCAACTGTGTGAGGTGGCTCTATCCAAAAAAACTCAATCTACATGGTTTACTCTAAACTGTGCGCAAAGTCTATTTTCTCCAAAAATATGGGTCATGGGCTCTGAACAAGCCCCAAAAACCCTTGGAACATTTACTAACTCATTAGGCACCATATTAGGTGCAAAGTAAATATTTAGACTGAAAATTAATGGATACATACCTGATTGAAAAAATGGGTTCTTACACTTTACTAGTTTGATATAAAGGAGAACATATGACTTTTTATAATATAAGAGGACAACAACTTATGGAACCAAGGTTTTGGCCAAATTCACCAACATAGCATGAAAAACCTATATAAGATGATATCCATAGTAAATATCCCAAATATGATTCACAACTAAGAAATTAAATTTGATGAATGCATGCAAGGTAAGATGGTATGTAACCCTTATAAAAAAATAACAGGGCATCCAACTTACTTTATATAGTCTAAAATAACATATATAGTCCAATGAATCAATCAAGAACATGTAGATAAAGTCAATTAATTATTTTAATTGATTAATATGGTATAATGGAATGAATTATGTCAATGTGAAGAAAGAAATAAGTTATGGAGTACAAGAAGAGGTATTAGAAGAGAATGGAATATGAGATCGTTCACACTATCAAAATTTTTCAATTAAAAAATGGAAGAGAGTTCATATCTATTGAAGTAGAAAATTACTTCTAGAAACATGGAATCAAACATGAAATATCCTTGGTAATGACACCACAATTGAATGGGGATATTGAATGATGAAACTAAATAGTGAATAATATGATAAAAACATTTCTTATCAAAAGTGGAACCTCTTTCCACTATTGGAGGGAAGCAATACAGTTTGTGGTGTACACTAAAAACCAGGCTTTTTCTTAGTCTTGGAGAGGAAATAAAACCCTATGAAATGTGGTGTGGAAGAAATACTTCAGTGAAACACTTTTGAGTTTTTGGAAACAGATTCTATATTAAGAATAAATAAGGCGATCAAGGAATTCTCAATGATGTATATGATGAAGAAGTATTCTTAGGATAATAAAACATAGCAAGGACTATAAATACTACAATAAAATTATGGGTTTATTTTTTGAAATTAATGATGCCAATGTTATTATTGATAAATATGGAAGGAATTTTGGGAGTTTATGTTTTAAATTGAGTGAAGAAAATTATGAATTGGTGTAAATTTAGAAGATGTACAAGGTTATTCAAATTATAAAGACTCAGAAGATGAATTATAAGAGGAAATATCTTCTAAAGGAAGACATTTTTTACCTTAGGGCATAGATAAAATGTTGGAAATTGATCCATCCATTGTAATTGTAAATATAAATACACCAACTCATAAGAAAATAATGAGGCCAATGGAGAAAACTATTATATTTTTAGTTGTGGACCCAATATCAATTGAAGAAGCTATGAAGGATGAGTCATAAGTTAGAGTCATGAATGAGTAATTTAATCAAATTAACAAAAAACAAACATTGGAAACTCGTAGAAAGGCCTAAACATCATAATGTGATCGATATAAAGTATATCTTCAATAATAAATTAAGTGAACAAGATAGTGTAATATAAAATAATGCATGATTAGTATGTGAAGGCTATAATTAAATAGAAGGTGTGGTTTTTGAAGAAACTTTTTCACTAGTGGATCAACTTGAGTGAATCATAATTTTCTTGGTAGTGGTAATACAAATTTGTATTAGGATTTTTCAAATGGATGTAAAGATGGAGTTTTTGAATGGTTTTATAAAGTAATAAGTTTATATTAGGTATCTAGTAGGTTTTCTAAATTTAAATGGTGAAAAAGGTGTTTTGGTCAATGAAGTACATGCACAACCTAAAATAGGGTCGACATGCAAGGTATGCTCAAATTCAATCATATATGGATAATCTATAATTTGAAAGGGGTGGTGTTAATCAAAAATTTTATATGAATAAATCCAAGGAAGAACAATTTATGGAGTTGGATTATGTGGATGATATAATATTCATTGGAATCAAATAGAATTCTATAGATTTGTTTTCTAATATTATGAGCTTTGAATTTGAAATGTCCATGATTGATGTATTTAACTATTTTATAGAAATGGAAGTGTTTAAATAAGAGAGATACACTTTTATATCATAGGATAAATATGAAAATGAGATAATTAAGAAGTTTGACATGCATGATTCAAAACCCAGGTCAACTCTGATTATAGTTGGAACCAAACTTGGGAAGCAAGAGGAATAAAAGTCAGTGGATCTTACCTTATACAGGATGATCATTGGAAGTTTTATATACCTAATATCAACTCAAATGAATATTTCCTATAATACTTGTTTAGTATCCCATATTCAAACCAATCACAATAAGATTAATATTATAGTAGTTAAGAGAATTATGATGTGCATTTTAGGTACTCTCACTTTTGGTTTACCCTTTAAAGCAGAAAAGGACCATGAATTATCAGTATTTTATAATGTTGATTCGACTGGTGATGTAGTGAACTGAAAGTACATTAGTGGTGGTGTGTTTTTAATTTTAATAAAGTGTATAGTTTGGATGATTAATAAACAAGATAGTATATTTCTTAGTATTATTGAGTCTGAATTTATTATTGTAACAAAATCATGCACACCACTTCAATGGATAAAAAAACTATTTAAAGATATTGTTGAAGTAGTACAATAAACTATGATGATATTTTGTGACAACAAGAGTGTAATTGAACTCATAAAAAATATATATTATCACTCACAAACCAAAATAATTGAAATTAGATATCATTTTATTAAATAAAAGGCGAAGTAAGGAGTAATCAAAATAGAGTATGTTGGGACTAATCCACAAGTGGAAGATATCATGACCACGCCCCTGGATACTCTAGAATTGGAGAAGCACTAGTTGAACCTTGGTGTTCATCCACTTAACTTTACTTAATGATCCTTAGAATATCCCCTCTCCCCATTATATGTATTTTATTGTTTCTTACAAATGTAATTGAATCATTTAGTCTTAGAAAATATGTTTAAACCTATTTTGTTAGATTTTTAGTGTAGTGGAATTTTCTAAGTGCTCCGATGTGATGAGATCCCAAAAATATAACTATTTTATTTTTATTATCAAAGGGAGAGATTTATGGAAAGGGAGAGTTAAATACATGGATAATTACATATAGGGGGAATGTAATAACATAAAATGGTTAATATTAAAAGAATATTGGTGAATTGAAAATAAAATCCAAGGGAGGGGGAGATATTAGAACCACAACTTATAATGATTGGATTTTTTTAATAAGAATTTAGAATTATGAAATCCTTGATAAAGTTTGGAAGATTCCAAGTTTCTACAAGAGAAATGAAAAACTTTTGGTACACATAAAAGTAACAATTTAGAGTACAAAAAAAAATTGTAAAAGGGAAAATGATCTCCTTTTATACATGAAAGTAATCTAGTACTGACCAAGCTAGAAAATAGAAAAGCGATGAACCTTTCCTATAGATGTAAAAGTAATCCAATATAAACTCTGATTAATTGGAAAATTCCTAGATATTTTATATGGTATGTCAAATTAACATTTTTATGTAATTGGAAATTTGATAAAGTATTGAGTTATTCCCAATATACATACTAGTAAGATGTTTTGTGAAGAGGGATAATTGGAAAAGTCATGGAGGCCACCCTTTCAAACTTAAGATTAATTATCTTACAGAATGATAAGAAATGAAAAAGTAATGACATAAATATGGGTTATAATCTGAAACATAAGAGTAATTTCTATCAGAATATTGAAAATATGGAAAAGTTATGGGATATTTAAGAATAATTCTCAAAAATCAAAGGGGATACACAAAATTTATTTTCATGAATCTGAAGGAATACATAAGATTTATTTTCATGACTTAGAGGGAATATGTAAGAGTCATTTATTGGGAATGGAGGTAAATTTAAGGGTCATTTAATTTACTATTTTAGGATAAGTGAAGGAAATGTAATAAGAGTAACCATGGTGGATGTAAAATGTGGATTAATTATCAATCTATAACCTTCGAAGAGGAATAGGTGGAACATGCCATGACTTATGCATGCATGGGAGAAGATATAGTCTAGCCCTAGGTTTATGATATTATCAATCATAAAAAATGATTGATAATGTGGTCAAACATGAATGAAGAATCTTATATATTTTTTGGTGGGATGAATTCCATGAAATTTTAGGAATACCATAGTGTTTATTAATAATTAATTAAGAATATTTTTTAGTAATAATTTCATGCACTTTACATATTCAAAATATGAAAAAATATCACACATAAATATTCTATAGAAATAAGAATAAGATATAGAGATTTATATAATTGTGATATAAAAAAATATATGAATAAAGAATTAAATAGAAAAGGGAGTTTGGGAAAGAAGGGAGAAGAACATATGAGAGAAAACACATTGAAGATTAGGAACTGAATGAGGAATCAAAACTCATCAACAACACCCTTTCCAGCCCCGATGTTTTATCTTATGAAGAAATATTGTATATGATATGCACGTCGCCATTATTTTTCAGTTTACTTACCTCAAAGTAGTGCATAGAGTGACAAGTTGAGGAAGATAACCTAGTACCAATGGTGAATCATTTATGAACATTAATAACACATATAGTGAATAATGTTACTCCATAGTATGTCGACTCACCATTAGTGTATGATCCTTGGATCATCTATTTGCGATGAACTATGTAATACTATCATTTTCATGTATTTATTTTATAAATATTATGATTGATTGAAAATAAAAAAAAATAGGTTTAGGCTATTCTTATAGACATTAGAACAAGATCCTAAGGAAGAGAAGAAAAGGTTACCCCCAAATTCACCCACACTCTTTGGGAGTATCGAGGATGTGATTATAACAAATAACCTTTTAATGAAATGAATACTCAATGTACATTATCACATTAAGATTATGTATAAGAAAAATAATTATATAGTAAGATATTTATTCATATTCTGAAAATTGAAAGTACAAAGTTAATTGGTTTAGGGAACTGACTCTAAAAAACATTCACTTTCACTAGATCCAATTGCTAACATTTATCAATTAGTCATCTCTCACATTATATTCATGATTTTTTTGAAGTAATAAAATATTCTTTTATCCTACCATGTTATTATATGGATACTTTACTTATTATGAATTCATTTCTCTTGGAAAAATTCACAAGAGGTGATATTACCGAGTATTTACCTTTTTCATTTGTCATAAACATGAGATATTAGCTGAACCACAATTTTATGATTATTAATATACATTTTGATAATACTTTACTATCTTGGTATAATTCTAAAATCTGGAACAAACCATTGCATATATTATCCTAATTATTTAGTTGTATCAAAAGCCACAACATACACAAAATTTATAGATATTTCTACCATAAAATTCGATAAGATTCAATTTATTATTATCCTTAATAAGATATAAGATAATGTTGATCTAATAGAAGTATTTTTTTAATATTCCCTTTTTAATTAGAATTCTTATTTCTCCATGTAATAGTAACTTATCCTTTTTTACTTTCTCAAGTACTATTGGATACTTCTAATTATTATCTTATACAATTCTCATGGTTCTATTTGATATTTTATCACCATGGATTTTGAATAAGTAATATAAAAATTTTAGTATATATCATGACATTCATGATAGATACCATTACTGAAGCATATATATTTCTATTCAGGATCTTATTCCCCTCCTATGTTTTGACATATCATCTTGGATAGATTTATACCATGTAACATAGATAAAAATTTATTGTTGAATTAAATCATCTCATATTATTCAATATTTATTCAATGTATGTACTATGAATTAATCTAAGAAACCATATAAATCTATCTTATTAGATCTTTTTACCTAGAACTTGGGTCACTACATTAAGTACTTCTTGAATAAATATCTATTAAAGTTCGTATTAACTAATTATAAGACTAATATCTATTTTCGATATGTTACCAACATATTTTATTTGTAAAATTGTGGTACTCCCAATAAACACATGTAGACACAATTCTTACATTCATTATCAGTAAAACTAAAATATAATATAGTTTCATCAAAATGAATACTAAATGATATTGATGATTTCTGTAATTCATAAATGGATGTTTGTAACTTTTATACCTTATTTGAATACTTTGATGTCCTAAAACCTTTTGGTTGTATTATAAATACATCTTACATAGGGTTTACATTAAATAAAGTGGTATTGAAATCCATTTTCAAAATTTCATAATCATAGAAGGTTTCTATGACAAGTATAATTTTAATGGATTTTAGCATAACAATTGGTAAAAATGGTCTCTTCATAGTCTATTCATTGATATCACTTGAAACCTTTACAAACTAATCATGCCTTATAGGCACTAAATTTACCATCCATGTCTAGTTACTTCTTGAATACCCACCAATTATATTTTCATCAACCTTGGGATCCACCAAAAACATAGGTCTGGATTGTAGTACATAAAATCCATTTCTAAGTTCATATCAACATACTAAATTTAACTTATAGCCACTTACCACTTCATTATAGGTAAATTATTTATTATTATCAATGGATAATATACCACCAAACTATGTGATTATAAAATATGAATTACCCCATGGATTTTTGGCTTGGTTTGAGAAATCTTGAAGATCCCATGGTTGTTGGTGAGTATGGGTTGTTTTATTTGTTAAAAACCTTTTGTAAGGAAAAAATAAGTCTTATAGTGATTGATTTGGTTTATATGGTGTTTTATATACTGGAAGTAAGTTTCATTATGATTTAAAGTGTTTTTAGGAAGGGATGTAGATTGGATGAAGTGATATTACTTGAGTTTGACAGGTTTCTGGATTTACATGGCTGATTTTGAAAAGGGATAATTCACGTTTCCAATTAGGACACAAAACCGAATTTATGCAGTGAATTTCACATATGTGATTCACATAGAAATTTTTTCTATTTAGGAAAATCATGTATTAGATCATCTACATAGATGAATGTGTCATGTAGGCAAAGGATCAATGTAATCAATTTTGGGATTCACATGGCTGTTTTCAGTGACGTAGCCAAATTAGTCACATTACTGATTTCTAAGGTGAACTACATAGATTAATACTGAATCACATAGGATAATATGATACATTTACATATATATTTTTTTATATCCACAAATCCAATTTCTATACAACTTATTATTATTCACATAGACAATTCATATTTCTCACTATGTATGGATTAGTTTTCCAAAAGTTTTCAGAATTCAAATATTCTAATGATAATTAATTATGTTGATGCTTGAAATTTTTTTAATTATTATATAATAATAGGAATTGATTAACAATCCATGATTATATAATGTTTTGAAGGATATTTTATTGGTTCTTAATTAGTTTTAAATGACAAGTTTAATATGCTATAAAATCCTTTTAAGCCACAATACAAATATAGATTTTTTTAGTTTTCATAGAGATCATGGGGTGGTAAAAGGAAAATATGGTGATCACAGAGTTTGATATCTATGGAATGTAATAAGAGATAGAATAAAGATCATGGGGTGTGTCCCCTACTTGTTAAAAAAAGCTAAATCCTATAGATATATAATGAAAAGTATATAGTGAGAGGAAAAAATAGGAGGAGATTATGAATATGATTTTTTGTTCTTTAGTGATCAAAATATGATGAAACTCATATCCTCAGTAGATTAAATTTGATTATAAGAATATTTTTTGTAGCACTTTTGAGACTGAACTATGGGAAATAAACTCTTTTATATTCCGTAGGCTCATGAAATTTGATCTTTATCCATTTTTACCAAAGAAACCTGGTTTTTCTTGTGATATTATTCATTTTGTAATAATATTTTGTACTAAAGTACAAAGATGTGATATTGGGTGTGATTACTAACATGTGTGGTGAGAAGGAAATGAATTTTGGTAAGAGTATTTCACTTGGGTATATCATGAAAATAATATGTGGTTGGGGGGAATAACCAACCAAAATATGGTGTGTCATTCCTCATTAGATCCAAACCTTATAAAAATCTATGTTTTCCTTGCTATTTAATTTTTTGTATGATCATTTGGGGTTGGTTCATTTCTGTTTTGAGTGGATAATACTATAACAAGTCATAAAGGTTTATTTCTATTTAAATAAATTGTAAAAACCTCCCCACTGATTCAACCCCCCTTATCAGTGGAGGAATCGAATCCTAATGGGTAATTAAATTTTTATTAGAGAATGTTTACCTTTATATAATCCTAAAAATTATCCTTTGAATCATGGATAATATCAAATCAGTTAATAGCAGGGGTGTACAAACATTCAAAATAAAAAATTATCACATTTGGAAGACTAAAATGTTACCATATCTTTTATCTATGGGTCTGGAAGTTCATGATGTAGTGCCAGTGGGTCTTCCACTATTCATAAATGATGGTTAGATATTTTTTTTGACAAGAGGAATATCAAAGTGTATAGAAAATAATATAATTATAATCTCATTTAATTATCAGAGAAGGTATACACAAAAGCTACATGTCTACATACTATAAAGAAAATATTAGATAAAATTGAAGAATATGAATGTGTTTATTATTCATTTACTTGTGTAAATGAAGTTTTGAGTAATATTTGAGTATTTGGTAAAATTATTTATTATTAAAAAACTGTGAAGAAGTTGATGAGAAATTTTCCAGATTGATTTGATCCCAAAATTTCAGTACTTGAAGATAGAGAAGATCTTTCTCTTGTTGAGCTACCTAATATTATCATTATTTATGAAATGAAAAAACTTATGGAATTTAATAAGAAAGTGACATAAGTGATGGATTTTGAATCTATGAGAAATATGAAAAGTTAATGCTGAATATGTTTCTAAAATAAGTTATTCTAAAAAAGGGGAAGAATATTAAAGAGTTCTTTAATTCATTTCCAAAATATTCCAGAAGGGAGAAATAAAGATGATAGGTACATTTTTTGGTAGATGTTATAAATGTAATGGTATTGGGAAATATGAAATTAATTTACCAAAGTAGAAAATTATAGATTATGAATCTTAATATGATGAAAAAACTCATGGAAATAAGTGTAGAAAAAATTCTAAAGAAACTTAAAATGATGGATGAATCAATAAGACATTTTAAATAAAAAAAGAATAAATTTCATTAGAAAAGAAAAATAAGATGATCTTTTCTTGTGTAGTGATTTAGATGAAGAGAAATAGTATTTTTTTTCAAAATTTATGGCTTATATTTATAATAATATCAATTCATCTAGCACAGATGAAGATTATTGATGACTTATATATTATTAATTCATGCTCAAAGAATAAATTGAGTTATGTCTTGATAAAAAAACCTTATCAAGAAAGATAGGAATATGTTAGAAAGATAAAAAAAGAAAAAAATTGATGAAAAAGGTGAGAAATCTAGAAGGGAGACCTCTCTTGTAGAAGAAAATAAAAATCTCAGATTAAAATCCATAGAATATGATAAAATGATGAATATCTCAAATAAAAACTCTATTTGAAGGATGAAAAATTATCAATGTCACAATCAAAAAGTATTTATTCTAAGAAATATATAGAAAATATTAATAAGGAATTCAAAATATCTATTAAAGTCATGGGGGGAATCCTCTATAGATGTTGTAAACATTTCTAGGAAGGTCCCCATATGAAAAATCTATTTCCAAAACATTCGACACTAACAATATAAGTATAAATCACAAATATGGTAAAATCTGTATAAAAAAATAATGATAAATTTCCTATAAAATTACTTGATAAAGGAATAATATTAAATGAAACTTATTTTCTTAATCAAAGACAAATTTAGAGTTAACCATCCCACCAAATTTAAATTTCAAGACAAAAAAATTCTAGATACAACCCTAGATTTTTAGGAAAATTCATATTTTAGGGTTATTTTGGGTGATATGAAATTATCAGACATAAAACATATACCTGTTGGTATAATATGGATCTACCAATGAGAATGAAAGATCCATGGGAGAGAATATTTAATGAGAAGAAATAATATTTTGGAAGAATGTGGGCCGAAAAGGATATTGGTTACATGTTAACAACATAAAATATGTTTGACTATCTCGAAGAGCTATATGGAAGGTGTGATCAAAAGGGAAATAGAGTAGAAGTTTACCTGGTCATTTCCCTATAAAATATAAATGGAAATCAATTAAAGTGAAAAATATAGAAAATTCATGTTTTGAAGAAGTTTCTTTTAAATAAATAAAGAAGAAAAAATAGTGGATACTTGATAGTTGGTGTTCTTTACATAAGACTGTAAATTCTAAAATTATAAAGAATATTCAGAAACATGAAGGAGGTGTAGTAACAATTTTTAATGACTCTTATTTTAAAATCAAAGTCACTGGTACAAATTATATTGAGAATGATAATTTAATGTTAGGGAATTTTCTTTATGTTAAAGGGGTAAAACACAACTTGTTTTGTGTTACCCAATGTTATAATGATGTGCATAAGGTAAAATTAAATAAAAAATAATTAATAATTAAAATCTCAAGTGATGGTATAACTATTTATCATGTTATTATAAAAAAATATAAACTTATTCTTGATTGGTGATCTATACCATACATGTTACTTATGCATGAAAGATGAGAACATGCTATGGAACATAAGAAATAAACATCTTGGTCAAATAATTCTATGAAATATGGTGAAACATGAAGTGGTGAGAGATTTACCAAATTTGAAAATATATTAATATGGAATTTGTGTAATATTTCAAAAGGGTAAGATAACTCATAAGATTCATAAAAAGGTGGATATTACTTCCACAAGACCACTAGAACTTCTCCATACTAATATTTGTGTGTCCATGAGGAAAAATTATACTCAAGGTGATCTTTATTTAATCACTTTAATAGACTAATTCACTTAGATGACTAATGCTATTTTTATTAACCACAAGTTTGAGGCAGTTGGGATGTTTAAACTGTATATATGATAGGTTAAAAAATAAATTGGGTTCTGTATAAAAAATTGAGTTCTGATAATGGAATATAATACACATGTGATGAATTTTAAACTTTTCCTAGAAAACATGGAATCAATCATTATTATATAAAACCTTATACACTGCAATATAATGGTGTTGTAGAAAGAAATAATAAGAGCATTGTGGAGATTGGTAGAACAATTCTAACCGAGAATCATATTTCAAAATATCTTTGGAGAGAAGTAGTGTGTAAAACAATGAACATTTAGAATATATATCTCTTGATATCTAAAACACATACTAAAACCTATGAGATTTCGTACCAAAATAATCCTATAGTGAAATATTCCATAGTCTTTGGTAGTCCTTATTTTATTAAAATCAAAGGAAGTAGGCTGGGAATGTTTGAAGAAAATCCTGATGATGGAGTCTTTATGGGATATTTATCTAATATAAAAGAATAAATATGATGAAATAAAACATTTCATAATATTTTTGAGTATTCATATATGAATATTGATAAAAATATGGGCAAATAAAGATAGAAAATTCTAGCATATTTTGAGTATATTCTGGAAAATAGAGAGAATATTTTTGATTAAATGAGTGGAAAAGTTGTTGAAATTAGGCCAAAAATAGTTGATGATATTTCAGAAAGTTCTAATGATGATGACTAAGGTAATTATAGTGCAAAAAATTAGTTTTAGAGGTTGACGAAACATGTTGACACCATGAATATCATTGGGAATCAGAATTCACCTTTTCAAACAAGAGGTGGACTAATATTTAAAATCTAAATATATAATGTATCATAAGTTAAACCAATAAAAATGGATGAGTCTATTGAACACAATGAATTGATGTAATCAATGAAGGAATAACTCAATCAAATTAATAATAACCTTATATGGGAACTTGTGTCAAGAATGAAAACCAAAAATTTGATTGGAACAAAATGGGTTTCCAAGTACAAATTGAACGAGAAAGGTGAATTCATATGAAACAAAATCTAGAATTGTTTAAAAAAATATTCACATATTTATGTGATATAATTTAAGGATACTTTTTCTCTAGTTTCCATACTTGAGAAAATAAGGATGTTTTTTGGGAGTGGCAGTGCATAAGCATTCCAACGTTTAGAAAATGGGTGTAAATTTTGTATTTCTAAATGGTGATCTTGATAAAGAAGTTTTCACTAAAAAAAATATAATATTTAATTCTTGATAATGATGGGATAATGGTTTATAGATTGAATTAGGAATTTTATGCCTTAAAACAGGCTCTAAGGGCCCGATATTCCTAACTTGATGACTATTTGAGAAAAATGGGGTTTGTCAAGGGGATTATTGATAGTAATTTTTACTTGAAGAAGCATTCTTATGACACACTGATGGTGATTGTTTATGCGGATGAAATAATTTTTTCTAGTCATAATAGTTTCTTATGTGGGGATTTTTATAAAAAGATGAATAATTAGTTTGATATGTCCATACTGGGAGATCAAAACTAATTTCTGGGCTTATAAATTTATCAGAATATTGAGCATGTTTTTATTTAAAAATATAATTATTCTAAATAAATTTTGATAAATCTTCAAATATAATATGATAAAGAGTTTTCTACACCTATCTCTGTTGGAAAAAATTTGATCAAAGATGAATAAGGTAGCAAGGTTGATCAGAATAAATTTAGAAGTATAATTGGTATTATTTTATATCTCATAACATCCAAACCTGATATTTATTTTTTGGTGGATCTGCGTGTAAATTAATAAAGTGAACCAAAAGAGTCACACATGATTTTTTTAAAAAAAAATTCTGAGGTATGTAAAAGGCACAATGAATTATGGCGTACTCTACAGATGCAGTGAAAATCTTTACTTTCTTGGTTACACTGATGTATATTGGGAATGTGACTATATATACCATCAATCCACATCAGGTGGAGTGTTATTCATTGGTGATGGTTTTTTTAGTTGGTAAAGTAATAAATAGGGTTTAGTGACCCTAAGTATAACTGAATCAGAGTATGTGGCGGCTACACATGTAGTTATATTGTCCTTATGGATACAAGTTTATTTAGAATATCTTCGGGTTGATTTTCAAGGACCATTGAAGATTATTTGTAACTGTCAAAGTGTTATTGATCTATAAAAAAAATCCTATTCAATAATCTCATTATAAATATATTAAAATTATATATAATTTTATTAAAAAGAAGGTGGATTCAGGTGAAATCAAACTTTTATATATTAGAACCAAAGAGAATCTTATATATATATTTACAAAAGCTATTCCATGTGAGATATTTTTGTAATTGAGGATAAAATTATATGTTAATCCTTCCCCACACACTCTAATTTATGATTCTTTGAGACCCCCATGGTTTTTTGGATTATGTTTCTAAAGGGGGAGAAAATTACGTGATGTAGGGGGAGTGAGTGTATATTTCTAATGGAGTTATAAATCAAAAGATGCTAAATATGTTCACTAAATGATGATAAATCATGGAATAAACTCATGATGAAAGTAGTGAGGATGGTAATTACCCATTTGGGTTGATGTAGTGCGGTCTTTAAACAATTCTCCTAAGTGGTGGTAACATTAGTGACACACTAGAGTTGAAACAATTGTCTTAAATAATTCTCTCTCCTTATACACGATGAAATGGTTCTATTGCTTCAAAAATAATATACAAGGTTGTTTCTGATTATTTTTTTGACAAATACAAAGGGGGATATTTAAGAACCCCCTAGATTTGTATCGTGGTTTGAGAAATATTGAAGATCCCATGGTTCTTGGTAAGTATGGATTGTAATATTTGTCGAAAAATTTCTTGAAGAATATATAAGTCTAGAAGTTATTTATCTGGTTTGTATAGAGTTATATATCATGAAAAAATGTTTCATGATTATTACAAGTGTTTTTAGAAGGGTTGCAGATTGAATAAAGTGATATTGTTTGAGTTTGAGTGGTTTCAAGATTAACATAGAAGATTTTGTGAAGGGATGATTCACAGAGCCATTTATACCACATAATTGAATTTATGATGGGAATTTCATGTAGACGATTCACATAGCCATTTCTACCACATAGATAAATCATGTAGCTGATTTAGCCACATAATTGAATGCATCAGGTATCCAAATGATCAATATAACTGATTTTGGAATTTATGTAGCTATTTTTAGTGACATAAAAGAATGTGTCACATAACCGATTTATGAGTTGAACAACGTATACTAGTTCCAAATCACATAATAGAATATTTTATATAGACATTTTTGTTGATAACCACATAGCCAATTTATATGTATCTAATTATTATTCATGCATCCAATTTAGATTTATCACTATGTATGGATTGGTATTCTGAAAGTTTTCAGAATTCAAATATTTTAAATATAATTAATCATGATGATGCTTGAATAGTTTTGAATTATTCCATAATCATAGGATTTGATTAAAAATCCATGATTCTATAATATTTTGAAGAAGATTTTATTTTTTCTTGAGGATTTTTAAATGGTGAGTTTAATATGTTTTAAAATCCTTTTTGATCCATAATGCATATATGGTTTTTATCAGATCTCCTAGAGATCGAGGGTAAATAAAATAAAAATATTGAGATGATAGAGTGTGATATATTTGGAATAATAGGAGAGTGATAATAGAGTTCAGGGAAAATTACCCCTATATAGAAATAAAAAGGTAAATCTTGTTGAGACACAATAGAGAGTATATAGTGAGAGAAATAAAAAATAGGAGAGTATTCAAAAGTTGAAGTTTTGATCTTTAGTAGTCAATATTTGATGGAACTCTGGTCTTCCGTAGATTGAATTTGAGTCTGAGAATATTTTGTGGAAAAATTTTATGACTACACCATGGTAAATACTTTATTTAATATTCTGGAGGCTTGTGGAAGTTGATCTTCATCCTTTTTTTCTGAAGGAACATGAGTTTTCTGGTGAACTTTTTAATTACGTAGTCATATTTTGTAATACAAAATGAATCTGTGATGTTGGGTGTGATTCCTATCATGTTTGGTGATATTATATACAAATTACTATAAGAGGATTTCAATTGGGTATATAGTGAAAAGAATCTTTGGTTGGGGGGAATAATCAGGCATAGAATGGAGTATGATTACTATTTATATCCGAACATTATAAAAATCTCGGTTCTTCTTTCTCTTTCATTTTCTACGTGATCATGTGAGGTTGATTAATTTAAATTATGAGTGGATCATACTCTAATTGGTCATAAAGGTTTTTTTCCATTTAAAATAAATTATAACAACTACCCTCTATTGATTAAAACCCTTTATCAATGAAGGAAACCAATCTTAATAGGCACTTAAAAACCATCATTATTTGGTTTTATTTTTGATACAAAATACATTTATTTAGAAAAAATCCCCCAAAAGTCTTATAGAGTTTATTTTCTTATGAAAACTCATGTGCATGTTGAGTCTTGAATTCATTGAATTATAGCTTGCTCACACTATCTCAAATAGATTTGTTCTTATCTATTATAGAAATATATTCATTCACTTGACTAATAATTCTCTATCTTTGAGATAGTTATATCCTTAATATCATTGGATAATTAACTATGAGTCACTTTGTGTTTTCTTGACGTAAATTTGTAGCTAAAATTAACTTATAACAGACAATTTTCATAAAAAAAGTGTTTTTGACATAATGTACTTCTTTCATATTATAACATATATTATTTCCATCATCCATGGTAGTTGGAAAATGGTTAGGTGTTAGCACTACTATATAAAAATCATGTCTTCAAATAAGTATTGGAAGACTTTAAATACTTATATGACCCATTATCGATCCTACTTTTACTAACATCATCACTTTTATGTGAATACGACATTGCGAGTTTTGGTATAACTCTAGTCTACATTTTAATGATTGATAAATACTTTGTTAATATATTATCATAATAAACCAACCTGATAATATAATATATTTTACCAATAATTTTCCTTACTTCACTTCACATTCCTTAAATCTATTAAAGTAATATCATGAAGTAAATTAATTTACCTCTATCTTCTACTTTGAATAATTCACATGTATCTTTCTGAATAAATTCTAGAAGCTTTGTGTATTTATCACCCTTAATTTATAAAAGGCTTCTTTGTCTTAAAACTTTATAAGTAATCATGTATAATACCTAAGGGGTTTGTCTCCAAAGAGTTTAAACACCTTTTTAGGTATATGCTTGTCATTTTTTTACTTAAAAAGAATTATCTTACCACTATTGGGTATTATTTGAGTCTTATATCTTATATTCACCATTTATTGATGGAATTATATGTCTTTGATTCAAGTTTAATTAAATTATTAATTAAGTATGTCATACCATTACAACATTCATTTCATACATGAAATAATGTCTCATTATGTCAAAAACTAAACATTGAGATAATTTTTTTGGTATCCTAAAATATAAAAAATTGATTTATAAGAATCAATCCACTTGGTAATATAAATTTGTGATCTTCACATAGTTAACTTAAGAGTCAAGATCTATTAGCTACATGAAGGTTCACCTTACTTATTGTAATCTTTTTTATATTCCTTAATTTCTATATTTGGATATAAATATGTGAGTCACATATTGTATTTAATACCCATTAAGTGAAATAGAAATATTACATGCAATGATGAATATAACTGAAGTAAAATATTTTTCTTGATTTATCTTTAATTTATTGAAATTCCTCCTCCAGTGACCTTTCTTGGCGCATGTGATGCAAATATCCTCTTGTTTATTACTCTCTCTCTCAATATTTTTCTTCTTTAATATAAATTTCAAATAAAACATTGAATTTGAACTCATCATAGGATTTTAAACCTTGTCCATTTCTTTGTTCACCATAAGGGGTGAGGAATGATATTCTCACCAATCCTTATCAACTTAGAGAACCATAGTAAAAATATTCTTGAGAAGATTCTCTATACTATTCATTTTATAGTTCTTAATGGATATATATATATATATAATCATGGTGGTATGGATGATAATATGTTATTAATGGATATTTTTTGATCCATATGAAAGCCTAAATTTACTAACTGATTGATATACATCATCATTATGAGTACATGATCATTATATTGGTATCCATATTCCATTTTACAATTTTATAATGCAGTGGAAATCTCATTTATCTTTTTACCTATCTTTTTCTTTTTCAAGTTTATAGGGATGAGTTATCATGGTGTATGCACCCATTTCCTTATGTTTCATCCTCATCTCTCTAGACATAGCTAATAACATGATGTAATGATCATTTGAGGCATACTCCATGTTCCACTAGTAGGCATTATACTCACCCTCACTTGTTCCCTATAGTGGATGATTGAGAATAGAGGACTCCAGCACATCTAAGATATTTTCCTGTAGAAGTGAAATACACAAGAACCTACACCATCATTAGAAATTTGTGTTGGTAAGGAAATTTTCATTTACCAGGAATGATCACTGTGATTCTATGGTTTTGATTGGCATTTTTATATAATAAAAAAAGAATATTTTAGTACTTTTTCATGATTATTGATTATGATGTAATTGATGAATTAATTATCCTTCCATTATTTTATCCGATCTTAATATCCATCACCAATGGATTCATAATTTCTAATATCCCAAATATTCTAGTGGCAAGGTCCCATATTTTCCTTTTCATAACCTAGATAATATCCATGAAAATGACTCAAAGGTATTTAGGCATTCTTTACTTTCTAACTTTATTAACTCATATCTCGTCATTCCATAGAGTGGACTCTTTAATCCTGAAATCCTATACTTTGATTTCCATAACACTTACCTCTAAATTATATTAGGTAGACTATGAGAATTACCATTAATACCATTTTTTAAAAGTTGACCTATTATATTCATTAATTCTCCCCGATAACTGAAATTTCCCTTAACTATAGTCAGATCAATTCTTTAACTAAGGTTATATTTTGACTAAAACAATTGAAGGTGTTTTAATGAATTAATATTTTAGTTGAATTATTTTGTTTTAATTATGCATAAATATACTTAATTTTATTCTTCACATGCTTATTAATATTATTTGGATCTTATTTAATTAATTAACCATGTATGATAAAATAATTTATGCACATATTAGTATAAAATATCTTATTTTATCTTTGTATACTTGTTAATTACTTAATATGTGGCAAGTAATTAATTATATATGGTAAAATATATATTATACAATTTATTGCATTTTATCCAACCATTATTGACAATTTACTAACTTTATGTGATCACGTTTAATCATTCAAATAAACCACGAATCACATAAATAAATAAATAACCATGAATAAATTTAACTACTATTTGGTTTATCTAGCAGTGATAAATAAACCTTTAACCTAGGAGAAATAAATCATTGATCCTACACTTAGCTTGAATTACAACATTTCTCCATTATCCTATCTATATACTTAGTTAGATTCATCTCAGTTTAGGTCCTTAACCAACTCCCTTAATTAGGAATTCAATCCTTTACAAATCTTTACCCACATGTAGGTTAGGGGTACCTAGAGTTTAGGATTACATAAAATAAACCTTGTTCATGGAGACCAATATATAATAAAGGAGGGAATAATGATGTGAAAAGCACTATATTAAATTTAATAATAAATTATCACATAAAACCATGAAATAAAAATAAAATAAATAAATAAATTTAACTCATAAAATAGTTAGACAATCTTATGATCAATCAAAATATTCAATGATCAATGAATTTAGTATTTTGAGTATTCATTTCAATTAATTCCAATTACTATAATCTTAATTAGAATAATAAATTAATAAAATAAGAAATTAATTAATTCTTTGTCTTAAAATTTCATCCCAACAGTCCCTAATAAATAAGAATCCAATCCTTAATAATTTTAAATAAATTAAATAATTTTATTTTTAATCATAATTTTAAAATTATCTTAGTACACAAATTATACTTGGAGGCTACATAATGTGTAGATTCTACATAATATTAAAACCCAATTTCAAGAACTTTATACTAACATAGGGTGTAATGTCACTAGACATGTCATTTGATACACATTTTGTATGGTCTTTTCATGCATAATGTACTTACATGAGATATATTCCCATACAATATGTCATAATATACTCATCATGTATTTTAAAGGGTCAAGACATATAGTCTTCATGGCATGAATAACCACATAACACACTATAAATATACATGAAATGTACCTCTAGGAATTTATGTGTCAGTACATGGAATTTATGATGAATGATACACATCATGTAATGGGATGATTTTACATGATGTGTAATTTTAAGCATACAGACCCACATGACTGGTTGAAATTCACTCAACGTGCACCTGATGTGGAAAAATCCTTACACATTGCATATACAACCAACTAAATTCCATGTATTCATGTTCTTTCTTTAATTACTTTTCCTTTTAACCCACACAACATATTGAAAATCAATCAGTACGTGTCTTTCATGGATTGAAATGTGTTACATGGTGTGTACACACCAACTACGCACTGTGTATTCCACGAATTTCCATATTTCTCTACGAGAAGTTAATATGACACATGTAATGATGTTTTGTACTAATCACATGAATCTTAGTGAATTATGTAGTGTGTTTAATCATGTAGAGTCACATGAAGTGTACACTAACTACACGTTATCTAGTCCCTATCAAACTATGTTTCATGTTGACATTCAATACATAGTGTGTCATGACTCCGTATTCTAAGCCACTCAGTGAGCCAAGATTTATGTGACTCACGCACTGTCTGAGTTGACCATAGGTACATGAAGTGTAACTTACTATTACATTCCATGTAGTTGTGTTATTCATCCAACAACCTTATCACCTTTTTATGGAATCAACAAGTGTTCTACATGTATTTTTAGACCATTCATGGCTCTATGAAAACAAATGAATGTGTTGTATTGACCATTGGGTTAAGAATAAAAATATAAATAAGAAAAGAAATAAACTAACACATGAAATTGATTAAATTATTTATAAATAATTATAAATTTGAATGCAACCACTTTGATATAACTTGACAGATTCGATTTGTTGTGGAAGCATTAGGTGGGTGCCAGACTTTTAATTTTCATTAGTTTCAACAAATAATGTCTAAAGAAGTTGATGAATAAAACCCCAAAATCTCCTAGAGAGTGTCTTTCACATTAAATTTATAACTAATTTAAAATAATAATTACCATGAACACAACAATCCTAATGATAAATTTCCATGACCAATCTTGGTGAGTTGTCTTTGAAATTAAGAATCCAAGTGAGGATTCTTTACAGTGTATCTACACATGTTTCATGAATCTATGAATTTCATTCCTGAATCTATGGGTATTAGAATGGTATAGAAAAGTTTCAGACACCATTGGTTGTTTGATCAAAATAAAATTTTCTATTGTTCGCTCAGTGTTATTGAGAGGGAGAATGATAGGACTATTCTCTATTAGCTTGTGAGAATTATAAAGAGTTCTATATTGTTCATAAAAAGTCTCACACCTAAAGAAATGATATAACTTGAAATTTATACTTAGGGTTAAAACAATTAATAGTTTAATGACTTACATTTATCAATTTATTTATTCCAAGTAATCCCCATATCAAATAATAATAATAATAATATTTAAATGACATGTGTTTATTTAAATAACATTTCTTAAATAAATAAATTAATATTTATTTAAATGATATTAAATAAAATTCTATCATTTCCATCGGGCCATTAAATCAACTCGTTAATCATCTATGGAATTTATTAAACATTGAATAATAAAATATTTATTCAAATATATATTATTTATTCAATAAATAAATAAATATTATATTCACTAAACCCATGAATAAATATTTATTTTAATACTCATGTAATTAAATAAATATTTATATTAATATATTAATTAAATTGGTAAATAAATAAAAAATAGATAAAATTCAACCCACATATTCTAAACTTGAATATCTCATGATTGAATTTATGTGATTAACTTTACTAGAATAATTATTATTCTAAAAACCGAGAATAATATTTATTCTTGATATTAAATTCACTAGAATTTAATGAGATTTTGGATACACTTAGTAAATGACCCTATAGATATCATTCTCAGTGGCATTAGGTGATCTTACCTAATGTACACGATCATAGTCTAGGAATATGTCATGGAACCCATAGAGAAATAAGTTAATCTCACAATAACAAAAAACTTTCTACAAATGAAAATGTATAATATAATATCTTTATCTCAATATCTCATAATGCATGATGCATACTTGTGTTATCACCCTATATGTTCATTTAATCTTTCTTTGTCCTTTTTTTAAATTATCTCATCTATAAACTACCATGTCTATGGATTTTATAATACAATTACATGTTAATCAAAGGGCCAAATATATCTTCCTATTTTAATTAGTTGATGTAACCTAAGACACCTTAAGAGGGGAGGGATAAATTTGGGAGTAAATATTTTCTCACATTATATAGGATCTTATTCCCATGTTGGTAGAAACTAGTTAAACCTGGTGCAATTTGTTACACATTCACTACAATAAAAAATACTAAAATTAAAACAAGACATAAAATTTTTACTTATTTCACCACTAAGGTCTTGTCTAAGGAGTATACACAAAACAT
This sequence comes from Viscum album, assembly GCA_963277665.1. NCBI lineage: Eukaryota > Viridiplantae > Streptophyta > Magnoliopsida > Santalales > Viscaceae > Viscum > Viscum album. The sequence goes on along the minus strand of OY728123.1, from coordinate 276,168,176 downwards.
TGTACCAGTGTATCAGAATAAAATAATCTTCAAAAGTTTTGGGGATATAATTTGTTTAGCCACAATAGCTCCATACCAGGATAATTTCCTTAAAATTTGATTCATTTATTAACACATTGATTCCCTAAGAACTTTTCCACCGACTCCTCCTCTGATCAATTATTTAAAACGATTTCTCCTTAGTTTATGAACATTAAGGTTTCTTCCATGTCATTAGGAAAGTGTTATTTTATTTTAATCATGAATACTAGATAATTATTCTATAATGTAATAAATGGTCTCAAGAACATCAACCAATAATAGTCTACTCAAATACCACCTTTCACGCAACTTTTCTATGATATTTACCTAGGTACCAACACATATGTATGTTTTAATGAAGTAACTTTACCTAAGTATTGTTATCTCAAGTGATTTTACTTAAGTATCTTCACACATCCACTTTTTCTCAAGTGAGATTGCTCAAGTACAATTTTTGCATCTTCCTTTGCTAAGGTAAGTTCATCTAAGCATTTTCTCCCAATTAAATTTTCTCTACCATGTTTATAAAACTATGTTCACACATCTTTTATCACTTAAAATATGATTAATAAACATAATTTATGGAAATAACTTCACTTAGGTGATTTTTCTATAATATTTATCATGGAACTATTCATGTACAGTTGTTTTCAACTAGATATCTTTGATCAAGCCTTGTCTATATAAGTATCTGATCTCAAGTGAGACTTATGTGAAGAGAGATCCTTTGACCCATATCCAAATATTTTTTTACCTATAATGATGAGATTAGATGGTAGTTATTGGAATATAATGGACATTTATACAAACCTTCAATATCTTGAATTTTGTGGAACTTTTTTCACATAGCTCCACTTCCATGAAACCTGACTAGAATAAATATCTTTAAAAACATACAACTGAATAACACATAATCACTTGACTAATGCACAACCTGACCAGCATAAAACCACCTGTCCATCATGACATTGACTATAATAACACATCTAACTAACACGAAGTTCCTTTACTAGAGTGAAATCACTTTTATTAGTGTAAAAACCTACCTTTCATTAGAATCAACTTTTAAATTCCTCCAACTAACTTTCATACTTCCAAAATTCTACTAGAATGTTAATTTTAATTTTAAACCTCAATAACTAATTGAATCATTGAATTATGCAAGACTTAATTTTCAACACTAATTTATCAAAAGACTTAATCACTGTAACCTTCTTCACTGTAAATAGATTGAAAAAAATAAAACATTAATCTTTAGGTCAGATCACCCTAGTTCCAACACTCTCCACTTTAGGTTTTTTGGAAATGAAAAGTAAAATTTCATTCCATACACACACTTTACTTCTTTTAGATGAAATTAAAATATCTCATCTATTACCATAAGTCTATGTGAGCATTGATAAATGTAGAAAACAAGAGTTCAGAAGATAATTCCATGTCTCATGTCATTACTCTTTATAAAAATCCCTATGTATTCATGATTGATCAAGATACATTCCTCATAGATCATATATTCACTGACTTTCATAGCATATAATCCACATTGGTGAGAGAATCTCAACACTAAAACCACACGTCACTAAATCCATTTGAGAGGAAGCATAATTGATATCCATTTTTCTTTATTTAATTTCACCATGGTTATTCTACCCCTTTGACAATAAACCAAAATAAAAAGAGAATACCAAAAACAAAAGCACCATATAAAGCATTAGATTCAAATATAAAGAGGTGATCATCCAAACTTCCTTAATATGAGGGATGTGGTCAAATAATATGGTTCAAATGGAGTTTATAAAAGTATGTAGTGGTCAGTGGATTACTCATGATATCTTCTAGTTCTAACATTCTATATTTTTATCAATCCTTACTTCACTTTCTATTTGATAAATTGATACTTGATTTAAATATTTTTGGTATGATAATGTTTCAAGGGTTTTTTTGAGCTTAATAATACTCTTGTTTTCACAAAAATATCACAATCATATTTTTTAATTATTTATGAATATACTATAGTTGTTGTTTTATCTATATAATTTGAGTGTACAATTTTTTTACTAAAATGTATTCTATTTCTGTTATACTTTGTGAAGTTCTTTCCTTATTTTTACTTAACCATATAGTATATTTAATTATTATGAAGAATGCACCACCGCTTATGGAATTTTGGTATACCACATCAACAACCTAGTATGAATAAAAAACATTGATAATCCATGATTCTTCCCAAAATCAAAGAGAAATACAAAATAGAGAGTACCTTAGATCAAACCATGATTCATTTAAATATTTTGAGATTTTATTTCTTCAGATTATGTTGAAAATGTTTATCCTAACACATTTAGAAAAACATATCTAATCGTGTTGTAGTAAAATAAAATAAACTTACAATTATCCTTATATACAAATTAGGGTCCATCAATTTCCAATTCTCAAGCTCCCCAAGCTTGGTTACAACTGAAATTGGATTTGAAATTGTTTTGGAATCACAAATATCAAATTTATTCAGAAACTCTCTTTCATAATTAGTTTTATAGATAAAAGTGTATCTATATTTCTGAAACACTTTAAACCCATAAAAGTATAATATTTCCCCAATAATGGATATTTCATATTATAAACTCATCAGATTAGAAAATTCCTATAATTTTTTTTACTTCAAAAAAATATGATGTTTTCCACATAGACTAACACAATGAATTATTATTCCTTGGATGTTTTTAAATAAATATTTTAATCAAATCCATCCCTTTTGAATTCCAATTTCTTTATGTATGATTCTAGTTAATCATAAAATTATTGTGGTGATTGTTTTGCACTATAAAAATCCTTATTTTACCTAAAAACTTTAGTTTCATCATTTCCTATAAATAATCCCACTAGCTATCCAATATTAACATCCTATTGAAGAACACCATTCAAGAATGATATTTTTTACATCTATAAAATAAATCTAGAATCCTATTCAAATCACCATATCTAATAAAGTCCTAATTGACTCAATTTTTTTCCACTAGTGTACAAATTTCTTCAACATTAACACCTTTAATTTGATCATATCCTTTACACACCAGATGTACCTTATTTTGGATCACATTTCCATGTTATTCAAACTTATTCTTAAATATCTAGTTCATTTCGATCACATTGTGAATTTAAATATTCTTTATAAATTCCCAAGTTTCATTTTTTCAATATGATAAAATTCTAATTCATGGATCTAACCCATGATTCATCCTTTTATTCTTCTTTAAATGATGATGGTTCCACCATTTATAGTAGAGAAACATTATTTTCATTTCTTATTCTTTGTTTTCATATTGGATTAGTTTTTTATATTATTATATTGGATAAAATAAAATCAATACTTTATTTATCCTTTGAGGTATAAGATGAATTTATTTAGAAATCATCTCCTCTTCTGATATATCCTCAAAATATTTATCATTTAGGGAACTTTGTATAAGAAAATTATTTATATCAATTTCATCCTCTTTTCACATAATTCATCAAATTGTGAACTTCAAGAATTATTTCCATATTTCTATTAAATTAATCTCAAAAATTTTGTTTATACCATTTTTAAATCATTTTCAATTCATACCCTTCATTTAGTATCCTAGAAATACTCCTTCATCTACTATATCCCATACTTTCCTTGACTTCCCTCCTTATTCTTGATTTAACATCCAGTTCCAATGAATCAATTTATTTTCAATGATGGTTTTATTCCATTAAAAATATAATTATAAATCCCCTCCTTCCCTAGTATTATAACTTACTAATTTTGACTATACACTAATACTTGAACTACCTCCTTCTAGTTGTGTCATGAGGCACCAATATCAATGATCAACATTTTGGACATATTATTCACCATTATATTTATCCATTCAATAACTACATTTCACCATAGAGTTCTTACTGAGGATACCTCATGCTTAATGCCTTGTTTCTCAAGGTAGTTTTCCATATCAATAGATATGTATTCTATTACATTATTGGATCACAAGATATCAATTATGTGTTTGGTATCATTTTTTATTCTCCTTCAGTACCTCTTAATAGACTCCATGACTTATCTTTTATGATAAAGGAGCATAAAACAAGTCATTGTGAAATAATCATCAAAAAATAAGATGAATTAACTCTCTCAATATGTGTTAGGTTGGTTTATCAGATTTTAAACATTAGTGTAAACTAGATCAATGATATTGGATGCCTTTTTATTCTCCAATTGATAATAATTTATGATGATATTTCCCCACATAAATGCATTACATATTTTTCATGATCTATCTTCAGATTTGGAATTTCCACTACAAATTTTATCTTGGATAGATTTTATATGATCTACTAGTGAATGTGGAAAAAAATTCAATGCCAAAATTTGTTCTCCTCTTCATCCATTAGGAAAAAAATTATTCTATTTACTATATAACTTGTACATGTTACCATTTTTAATTTATTATCTCATAATAGAGTTCCCAACTTTTACATTGATCATAAATCCCTTTTAATCAATTCTAACCTCAAGTATAGAGTCACAAAGTTAACTCACACTCAATAGTTTTTTCCATAAGACATCCACTTATAGAACTTATATTTTATTCATCTCATTATTGTATAATTGGGTATTTCCACTTCCTTTGATATTAAAAGCTATATTATTGTGTAAATGCACAATTATTTCAACTCTTACGTTTACATTTTCTAGAAGGTTTATATTTTCTATCATGTGGGATGAAAATCCACTATCAAGGATATAGGTTCTACTATTTATTGCAGCCTTGATAGGAATTTTATAAAGGTTATCCTTATATCTCTCTTATTCTTTTCCTTATATGATATTTCTAGTTGAGTTGAGGGATATGATGGAATCTTTATTTTCTGTTTAATAGAGGTGGTACTATCATACTCATCATTATCATATTCTTCTAATATAGAGTATCTATTTTTCAATGAAATGTTATTATGTTTCTTTGAATTCTATTGTATTTAACTTCCATGGTGGTAATATCCATTAATTATTTTCCCACAATCATTAGATTTGTGTCTGAAATTAGAATAATGAAAATAATATTCCTGAAAATAATTTCTTCTATGAGATGAAGGATATGGTATCATTCTTGTTTTCTAACTTCTGGGCATTTCTTTGTTTATGTAGATCTTTTCCCATTCATAAAAGGATATGGTGTGGTCAATATAGACCAAAAATTAGATTTTATAAGAGAAAATTTTTATATGTTCACTAAAATTATATGTATGTGATGCATATAGATTATGGATATGTTTCAACCAATATATTCTTTAGAAGGAGCCCGATCATACATCGATGATAATGTAGTCTGATGTGCATGCGATGAAACCCAACACTACATTAAACCAAACATAATTTAGACTTAGAGCATGGTACTACCACTACAATCCCATATAGTTTCATTGGTTATGAACCAAAGGGATTGGTTCATTTATATCTTGCACATTCATTTAATGAGTTTAATGAATAAATCAATGAGATGTAATGTATGAGTTCCATGAGATAGAACCTGATATGATCAATATGGATGATGGTATTCATTTAATGAAGAGAGTTAAGGATGAATTTATTAAGGGATGTGATTCTCCTATTTTTGATATGAATAGTTTCATACAAGATTGTTGAAGCTCTCTTTTTTCCCATAGCATTATTCTAATTCCCCAAGATTTTGTAATTGTCTTCAAAATTAATACTATGTTCAATAGCTTTCTCCACACAAAATATCTAACTGAAAAAATTAAAAAAATATTAGATAATAAAAATATAGAAGTAATAAAACATATAATATATAAAAAGATATTAATCAATTAAAAATTAATCCAAAATAGGATTAAGAACACTTAAAATTTTAAAAGGGAATTTTTCAATAAAAGCGGCTTTCTTTTCATATTTAATTTTCATCTAAAAGATGAATTTATAAATTTTATAATTTCAAAATTTTCAAATGAATTTAATTTTTAATTCATAATATCAAAAATTATATTAAGAAATATTTTTGTTATGTTTATGAAATAATTTATTTTTAATCGAATAGGGAAAAATACAGTTTTTTACCAAAATTGTAAATTTTATGACTTTATCAATATATGATAAAGATATATAAGTTTACAAAATAATTAAATTTATTAAATATCTATTTAAGGAGAAAAAAAATTATTTTAAAAAAACATTTTTAACTCAAAAACCAATGTTCTACATTTTATTACATAAGCAACATTTTATTCTAATTTTAAAACCATTTTCAGTTTTTTCTTTTAATTAAATGTTTTACTTGTAATATTCAGATTCAGTTTTTTTTATAATAAAAATAAATCATATTTTTTATAATAATCCAATTTGGATCATTAAATTAAATAAACTTTATAAATTTATATTACATACATTTTATACTTAAAAAACATTTTTTTCTTCTAAAAATGGGTTTTATACACTATGAGTGGTAATACTAAAATTTGTTTTTATAACCTTTAAAAAATTTATAAAATTATTTTAAAATTCTATATAAATTTTTTAATATTATTTAATAAGTTAAATTTCATTTTTAGTCATAAAATTAAGTTACCAAGGTAAATATTAGTTACCGTGATAAAATAATTATTTTGTTAAGAATGAAAATTTTCTAAATATTGCGTATCTTTAAATTAAATGGATAAATTTTAAATAAAGACTGTAATATGATATTTAAAAATATATAAAAATAAATTAACACTCATTTAATAAGTAATCAGTGTTAAATAATATTAATAACACTTAATAATTAAAATGGAATTTTCTACAAAAATAGTTTTTCAATATATTCTATATTTTAATTTAAAAATTAATTTTATCATATTTAGAAATAGAATTAAATTAAATTGAGTATAAATTAATATTCATAATATTTATTTTTTTGGAAGGGTGATCTTATATTCTAAGTGATATAATAATTACCAGGGTTAAATTTTAATCAATATTAATAAGTGTTAAAATGGGTTATCTAATGTGGATCGAATTTTACTAAATAAATTTGACACATAGACATTCTAGAATAACATTTTTTAGTAATAAAGTTATAAATACATTTATCACCAAAATTTACACACCTAAATCACATAAATCTCATGAAATTCCATTCTTACCCCTTGCCAAGCTTTTTTTTTCATAGATTTGTCCCTATTTTTCACATATAAAAGGAGATAACTTCCTCCCATTTCAATCCACAACCATATTTTGAAATTAGAATGAAACCATACCAAATTAAATTATTCTATACCCCTTATATATGTTTTTAATTTCTTATCCTCAAAAAATTTTCTCAATTACTTCATTTCTAAAGGATATTTCAAGAGAAGATTCTAATTTCCAACCTAAGCATTACTTACCCTTTTACTTCCTTTCTTTATCCTTCTCATCCAACCACCTCCAAAACATTATAACAATATGTATATAATTAAATAAATATAAATAATATAATTAAGTTTTATTATATTTATGGTATAGCCATTATATATTCCCCTCCCATTCAATGGAAAAAATAAAAATGTTGCTCAGGTGCGTCTGCAGACCACCGCCTCCATGAACGCCACATTTTATTTTTCATCACCACCATTCTAGGATGATTATAAAAACTGGTTTAGTGAATTTATATGTGATTTATGTCATTATTTATATTATGTAAACATAAATTATGCAATCTGTAAGTAATATTAGAAATATCCGATCATTGTAAAACTAACCTCCTAAAACAAATATACCAAGAGGAAAAGTAGTTTATTTATAAGTGATAAATTATTTTTTATTTTAATTATTCTTATAAATATTTAAAAATATAATTAATCACCATAATAAAATATAAATAATTTCATTATACTTTTGTGATAATGATATTGTAATAAAAGTATCTCTCCCATAGCCATACTCGCGCATAGATTGTAGATTACTCTTGTTGGGTTGGTTTAACCACCCACATAAAAAATGATATAAATTTATATCATGAATGGAATTGGAAACTTAATATTGGATATTAATAACTATTTAATGTTTTTTTGGGTCCGGTTTTTCAATATAAACATTTAACTAATTAATTAAGATACCACCGTTAATTTGTTAAAAATCATCGAAACAAGCTTGTCACCAATTTCATATACAATAACCATAACTAAAAAAAATCATAGAATGAAAATATAACTTTATAAAATATCATAAAACATAAATTAAAGTACCTTGTAATATATGATAATGATGAAATTTGGGATAATAATTATGAATAAAACTACTATTATGAAACTAGTTCAAAATAATCAAGATTACTCACACCTGATATTAAAAATTGATAATAACTAACTAATATACATGAATAGAATAATTATAAATGAAGTTTATAAAATGTTATATATATGAATAAATTTCTCAAATAGTTAATAAATATAGTTATGTTTTTTATATAGGAGTTTAGAGTGTTATCAACTAAGTGGGAATTCAAGGTAAGAGATTCTTTGTCTCAAATTAATTTTGTGAGATATATTTATTATTGAGCACCCTAATATATTTAATATAGAATGTTAACTACCAAATGAATGTATTGGACCAAAATAATTTAATTAATGGGTTTTTAAGATCTAAATTGTAAATAACCCAACCCTAGTAGCCTAGATCCAGTGGTTACTTTATTACATTGGCACTAGATACAAGTGATCACATCCCAAAGGTTTAAATTGTTTAGTAGTTTTAGTAAACTAGATACATACTTGAGTCTTTAATTACATTTTAAAATAAAAAATACAATATTTTATTTTGATAATATCATTATTACCTTTAGCATATCCTTTCATATAATTCATTGTACACTTCTTGGATTCCTAGTAAAGGAAAAAGAATAAGGGTGAGGTCAGATACTTATTAAGAGTTACGTAAAGTGGAATCTATCATGAATTAATAATAATAATAAAAATGTAAAGGTAAATAACTAAAAACACATTCCATTTAAATATTTTTACTATCATGATTAGATAATTCATAATCAATATGGAAAGGTTAATATCTAAACAGACATTCATTTTAATCAATAATTTGACTATGATGATTAGATAAGGCATAACCAATGTGGAAAGCTAAAAATATAAACACACATTCCATTTAATAAATAACTTGAATATGAATTGATAAGGCATAACCAATTTGGAAAGGTATACAACTAAAAACACATTAAATATAATCCATAAAATCAAAATGAAATGCATCCAAATATAATATCATTGTGAAAATCTCATGGATAATAATAAATGAATTCTTAATGATGGAAATTATTAATTATTGGATTTCATGATCTTAGGCATCATGATGCCTATACTATCAAGACCTTTCAAAGGGAGTTTAAAACTGATGGGTATATATACACCAGAAACACATTTGAATAAGGATAGCCAACTGATTCGTCTCATGATAATACCAATTCATTGAGGTACTATATATAACTCGGCCCCACCTATATCTTCATGTCCAATTAATTCCTCATATATAGAATGACCAATTTAATTTATAAATAATATGCGTTATTAACAAATTTCATATTAAGTATGGAATACAGATTAACAAAAATTTACTCAATCAATCATATAACTTTCAAAGTAAAATACCATATGTATAAATGATATATGGTTTAAGTAATAAGTATATCCCTGATAAATAATATAGATATTTCGAGGAAATTTAATGTCAAATTATAATAAGAAAATTAATATTTCAAGGGAAATTTAATGATTACAAAAAATAATCATGAAAGAGAATGTCAATACTTTCCTCAGTAAAACTGATCATAAGCTATCCAAATAAATAATAATTATGGTATTAATACAATATATACCATGTTTATTATATGTAAAATAAAGTTTTGATGTCATTGATGAAAATAAATACCATAAAAATTTCATTAAAAACATTCTTGAGGAAAACAATATTTTCACTTTGAAAATATTTTTTTCAAACAAAAAGTTCATGAAATATTTTTAAAATACTTTTATTTGAAAATTAAATTTTAAACTCATAAGGTAATATTTAAAACATTGTGTTCCCTTGGTGACATAAAATTATGTAGATGTCATAAATGTTAAAACAAAGATTATTTTAACATTTTCGGTAAAAAAACATGCCTTGTTAGGAAAATAAATTAATATTACTTTCATAATTTTTTTTTAAAAAATAAAAAATGTAAAAAAAATTCTTTAATAAATCATTTATATAATTTTAAAATCATTCTTGAAAATGTTTTTATAAAACACTATTTTGGAAGAAAAATGATTTTTGACTGTAGACAAAAATAATGTCAGATTTTCTTAAAAACATTTTCCCAATCATTTTTAGTACCAAATAGTGGGAAAATGGTACTATAAATTATAAAATTCATGAATAATAATATAAGAATAAAATTAAATGGGTTTATCATCAATTGATCAAATAATTTCCTTCAATTTAAATTGAAGCATAAAAAATCCTGATTAAAATGAGACTGTGAAATATACCCTTATAGAGATCATAATGTTGAAATGATAATTAACCATTTAATAGATTATGTGTATCAAATATAAATTGACATAAATTTTTTTTATATAAAACATAGTATAGTCAAAATTCACTGCTCATATAATCTTATAATATCAAAGACAATGAAGAAGTAATATAACCTAATGAAAATAAATTGAGTTATGACATTATTTAGCACTTGGTAACTTTTAAGTAAAATACCCTTGGATGAAATAATTAAACTTAAACATTAAAATACCATGAATTATTAATTAATCATGATATTACATTTCAATGGGGAATTATATATACCATATAAAATAAATTAGGTTCATAATATTTCAATATGCCTCAATGATGGGAAATTGAGACGAAGTCCCTTACCTTAAGCTTCCTTTTTTATGAAAATTATTTATCCACATGTATAATGGTTTTAAGAATGTTATTAATTTATACCTGAACCATATTCATATTTTAAATATAATATATTATCCTATTATAATATTTTATCACCTGTTTGTTAATAATATTTCATTATATTCATTCTTTTGGGTGTTAATTGCCTTGTTTTCTCGTTCTTATTTTTTCATAAAAGTTATTATAATTTTGAATAGTATTTATATCCAAAATATGAATAATTATAATAATGTTATGAATATAATATTTATTCATTATATACATTTTTAGAATCATTCTTGATGTATGGACATGGAAAATTAATCACATTGCTTCATGGAGAAGGTATGTCGTACACACACACGAGCGACGATACCATTCCATTAATGAGTGAAAGCGTAAGAAAGTGGATGATATATTAATTTTAAAGAATAAATATAATTTCATATATATCACATATATTCATTATATTTATCCTTATTACTTTCTATGTAAAGCATAATTAAAAAACGAATCACATCACCACATGAGGTAGTATTCTTCCATATACACGAGCGACATTATCATATTTTTAATCTGCGTGGAAAGTAAGAAGGTATATGTGATATTATAATTAAATAAGTATAATAATATAATAAATATTATATAAATACAATAAATCCATCATTATATATAATCTTGAGATGTGTTTTTGGAAAACGAGTTGCATCAGTTCGCGAGAGAGTAGTCCATCGTACACACTATCAACGATTTTGTTTCCCAATGTATGAAAATATGGATAAATATTATACCATAAAAATAATAACATTTAAATATATGTTATATAATTTTGTTATTATATTGTAAGTTTTAATACATAATTGATGATGGATAAAGAATAAATAAAATGGAAGAGCTCCGTTAAGACAATTAACTTCTCTTAGAGAAACATTCTTTAGATCTCCTCTTAAGGACCCCAGGGTTGGTAATTTTGGAATAAAAAAGATCTATAATAAGTACAAGAATTTTTGTGGGATATTTTGATAGTTTTTGGTCAATAAAAAGTGATTTAGGGGTGTGAATAAGTGAATAGAGGGAGTTTCCTTTTATAAGCGGGGATGAGGAAACTCATGGATTTTTTGAAAAGAATAACATATACCCACGTTTTGCACATACCAAAAGGCCTAAAAATGGAACATTATCAAACATTATAGGATATATGGTCTATATATGTCCATAAAATGGGTTTTGGAAAAGTTTTAGGACATTTTTAACCCTTATCTTCTTATTTTAACCCATGATAAACCCGTTTTTACCTTAACCACGGTAATTACTTTTTACTGCTTTTACCATTAATAATATTAAAATTTTAATTTCAAATTATTATATAGTAATAATAATAATTATTATTAATATTTAATACATTTTTCCAAATTAAATTCATATAATTGGAAAAATTCAATTTTAAATTAAACCCACATACGTGTCAAAAACGATTTTCCAAAGAAAAACTTTCAAAGGTTTATGAAATAGTTATGTCATAATTCAATATTAAATTTATTAAAATGACCCCAATTAGTTAAATTGTAATATAATTGAACTAATTTTACTCTAAAATAAATTTAAAATATAATTTAACTTTTTAAATAATTTAAACTAAAATTCAGTTTTCATTAAAGATCAAGATTTTTCACTATTAATCAAAAAATTAATATTTTCCAAAAATTCTCAAAAATTTACCCTAGAATAATTTTTACATTTATATTTAAAAAATTAATTTTATTTTATCAGATTAATTTTTTATAATTAGTAAAAATTAATTATAAATTATGTGTGTAAAACACAACTAAAGTGTCTTTTAGAAGAATACAATTTCTCATAAAACATTTCTTCTACTTTTAAATGTTTATTATTTTATTTTTAATAAATAGATAAGAAATGAATTTTTTTATTCATGTGTAAATAATATAATTTTTAGCATTTAGTTAATACTATTCATACCCACCAACTTAATGCCTAGGTTAAAACGATCACACTTTAAATAATAAAATTTTAATAGAGTATTGTGTTTTGTTTAAACCCAGTGCTTTATGTATCACAAGCTATCAAAGAGATTGAATTTATTAAAAATAAATATATCATAGAGTCTTAGGGTTTTATGTTTTCTTCTATTATTATTTTTTCATGTCATATACACTATAAAACCCAATTTTATTCTTTTAAAATTTTGAGGTGTTACATATATCATGTTCTTTCATCAAATGCATTTAAATTCGAAAGACACAAAAGTTAAAAGACTTATTATTTGCTCAAATTACTTCATTATGTTATAATGATTCTTCATGAGATTAATTATTATAATATTGGTTTCTTCCAGCATAAGATTTTATTTCATGGTACTTATCTTCTTCTATATAAAGAATGATTTTTTATATCTAAATATTTTACCTTGATGAATCTCTTCCCAAAAAGTATATCCTTAATGAAAAATAATTCTCATCCTATTTAATGAACATTTCCCATAATTGTCTATATTTTCCTTACCACTAATTTTATCCTTTATAAATTGAATACTAATTGTTAATTATCTAATGTGACCTCTATATTTTCATTCTCCTCTTTTAAAAAGGAAGTCTTGATACCATTTTTATGATATAGGTTTTCAAAAAAGATATTTCAAAATATTTAAAATGGTTTTTCATCCTTTAAAATGTTTTATTTTCCACCCCAATAATCTTTTTAAACCTTTATATCTTTTATAATATACATCATTGATGATTTTGTTTTAAAATACAGTTTTTTTTCAAAAGTTTTTCACTACACCTTTTCATAAACTACCTTATTAAGTGATTGTAACTTATTATTTGACACCAAATACAGAGATATTTCCAATATAAAACTTTTAAAATTTCACCAACATTTTTCTATTTATTTTTAAGGATTTATTTCCATAGAAATTATTTTGGATTAATCACCTTTTAAACATTATTATGAAATAATCTTTTAGGGTGATTAAATTTTAGGTATCAAATGTTTATATTTTTTTAGTTCAATTATGCTGATACCATTTGAAAATGTTCTGATATATAAAACCCTAATATTATATGGAATTTATCTTCTTAAATAAATTCAATTTATTAGATATCTTATATTGGACATAACACTGAACTTAAATGAATAGTGATATACTATTAAATAGTAACTTGACCGTTGGAATAGTAATATGACCATTAGGATTAGTAATATGACCAATAAAATAGTAAAATCACATATTAAAGTATATATAACATTTAATCATCTTATAAATGAAAAATAAAATATAATTATATCATAGTATAAGTAAATAAATATTTTAAAAATGATAAATTAAGTATTGATATTTTTGTACAACATAAATGATTATTTATTATTTTATAATTAATATAATGATTTAAAATAAAATTTATTTTCATAAAATAGATTCATAAATTAATATTTTGTTGTCTTATGATTATAAGATAATTTTATGAGACCTTAATTAATTTTTCAAAATGTCATAAAATAATTTTTAATTTTAAAATCAGCATTTTTTGAATAAATGATGATTTTAACTAAAAATGAAATTTCTAATATTTAGAAAATTATTTTCATAAAATAGAGCTAATTTTTGAAATCTACATGTCAAAAAATTGTTAGGTTGATGTTTTGGTATTTTTCTAAAATTGTTGATTTTTTGGTGAATAGTGAAATATAGTAATTTACAATATATATCATTATAAGTTAAATAAACTATTTATTAATTAATTTATGATTTAAGAACCATAATTTAAAAATAATCTTCATTATTTTATATATTTAGTGATAAGGTTCAACACTATTGATATTCATGATCCAAAATAATTAACTAATGAATAAAATAATAAAAAAAACACTCATCTTCTCCACTATAAATTCCACCCCTAACCACATATTATCCTCACAAATTACAAGACTTGAAGCTTGTCCAATTTAAGTCCAATAATATTCCCAATTACCCCCCAAAAATATTATCCTTTTTTCTCAAAAAATACTAAACCCAAGTTCCTTAAGTAGGTTCTCAAGGAGAAGAATCCAAGAGGTAAAATCCTCTTTTGTTTTCTTTTAATTCCTTTTAATTTATTTTATTTTATTATACTCTCCTTATATATTCTATAAAAACATGTGTGATAAATAAATTATATTACATATACTGTAATTTTATTATTTTAATGGAATATCAATCATTAAACCCCTTCTCCTCCCTTTTATTTTAAAAATGAAAACATCACCTATGATGTGTCGACTTACCGTCATCGTGGAAAATTCATTTTCATTTTAAATTAAAACCTTCAAGTGAGGTAGAGAAACCATTATTATAGTTAAATAAGATTTTATTATGCATATTATAAGTTATATAATGTTCTAGAATCAATATATATGCATAATATTAATTAATAAAACCAAAATTTTTTGTAATGATTGAAAAATTCCAAAATAATCTAAATGGTTATCATTAGAGTTTTGTCTAATAAATCATCCTCATATTTAGAAAAATATAATATATATGACCATTTAATATTTTTCAAGTTTATTAATTACATATAATTTTAATTTTGGATAACTATTCCCATTTTTCATGATCTTTTATACATGTATACAAGTGAACCAATTACGAAAACCAAAGAAACGAACACTCCTGAACGATGAAATTGAATATTATAATACATAAAAAGGAAATAAATGAAATTAATAAAATTATAATAAATAAAATAAATGTTGAATATTTTATAAATTAAATTACTAATGAATATAATTTCATTATCCAGGTCTTTAAGTGCAAGTGAAGAACACTTTCTGACAAGGTAATGGATTCTCCCCGAACTTCCATTTTTTCCTTCAAGTTATGATTTTTCTCTCCTTACCCCAATGTAATTATTAATTATTATTATGTAATAATCCTATATTCTATGTATATGTTCCAATCATATGTTTTTAGATCAATTCTTCTTTCTTGATGGGAAAAGACATGTTTTTATATGGTTCAATTTTTTAATTCCTCCTGATAAGCATGTCCGATTAAAGGGGACTTCCCATTTTCCCCCATTTTCAAGTACACTACATAATATGTTTTTAATCCAAAAATATTTTTATAAAATAAATATTTTTATTATGAAAAAATATCTTTGTTCATTTCAAGTTTTATGCAAACTATTATTCCTTTTCCCATTTTAAAGACTCTTTAATATTTCCCCGTGCAATAAAGAGGCTCTTTTGTAAAGTTTATTAAATACTACTTTTACCTATTATTAATTTAGTTGTACATAATTTATCATGATTTATGCCTATACACCCTTATGAATTACCATGTATGAATTAAATCCATTCTTTCATGGAAACCATTATGATATTCACTTTGTTTATGCCTTATTAAACAGATATTTCTTATGTGTGGTGTATGTATACTTCCCTTTTATGTATGACCATTATTCATTAAAGATTTAATTAAATATACTTATTTTTTATATCATGGATATAATCATTTTTTTATTTATAAACCATTTTTATATACTGTGTTTTCTTTAAATGTTGTTATTGAATTGAATCTATATATAAAGAATGCTTTGGACTTACAATGATGGATGGGTCTCGATATTGTATAGCCCCTCTATGCATTGAAATGTCTCATGAGGGAAAAAAGCTAGTGATAAACCCTTCATGTTTGTTTCTAAGAAGAATCAGATGTGTTTCTACCCACTGACTTAAACTATTGTGATAGTATAATGGTTCATGTGCCAGATACATGATGTCCAATGATTAAGAACTTTCTTTATTTAGTACTCAATTATTACTTTTTCATACGATTTTCACTATGAATAAAATATATGGATGCATTTTCATTCTCAGTTTATTGATGGAATGTGTTTTTTCAGTTATTTACCTTTCCATAATGATTATGCATTATTGAATTTTCCTCACTTAATTCATGTAAACCATACTTAGTGTTTGATCTCACCCTTTTATATATTTTCCTTCCACAGGTTATGATGATGAAATATTTGAATTAGAGTCAAGGCAACTATTTATTTTTATTTTTTATGTTCAATTTTTAATTAATAATTTACTAAGGGAACCATGTATGTATATAGTTTTTCAATACCGCTAAACTGATTGATCCTTGGTGATGTGATCTCTTGTATCCATGCCACTGTAATAAAATAACCACTAAATTTGGGATATTGGGGTCAGGGTTGTTACACTTGGTATCATAAAAGGTTTTTTAGAAACCTTTGGAACTAGATTTTAAGTAAACATGGGAATTATAATGATTCATTATAGTGATTTTTTGTCTCAATACTCATGATTATTATGAGATAACTTAGTGTGTGCCATTATTTAGGGATATCTCCTAATGGAAGAAAGGGAATCAATACCCACGTTCAATGTGGGGATTTACCCACTGAGTATGTCAACATAGCTAGTTTTGGATTAGAGAAGATCATGACCATATTAGGGCATCTTACCCAGGTTATGAAAAATAACCATACTATACCTATGTTGGATCATTTCATGAGGTAGAAGCCCCTAAATTTTAGTGGGACTACTAATCCAGTGGTAGCTGAGTAGTGGATCAATTCCCTTAAAAATATATTTCTAGAATTGAGATGTAATGAAAACAAAGAGGTAGTAATGGAAGTATATTATCTCAAGGGAGATGCTAATCAATAGTGGTCGTTGATCCAAAATACTAAGGAGGAAGATAGAATATAATACATGGAGTGGAAAGCCTTCAAATAAAAATTATTTGATAATTATTTCCCTTGAGATATATGAACTAAAATGAAGATAAAATTCCTTATATTAAGGAAAGAGGAAGAATAGAGAGTTATAGAGAAAGAAGCCACCTTCACAAGACAATCCAAGTATGCTATAGAATATATACATGATTAATAAGACAAGATTGATCATTTATTTGAAGTTCTTATTCCATGTCTCTGAAGGTAACTGGATTCTCAAACATTTTTATCATATGATGAAATAGTATTAAGTGCCATCAAAATAGGGGTGAAATTTTCTATATCCTATATGTTCATGGGAAATAAAGAGAATAATATTCCTTATGATAACCATGTAAAAGTTTTAGTATCAAAGAATAATGGGGGAATGAAGCAATTTACATTATGTGAAAATTGTGGAAAGAATCATCCAAGGAAATTCTTTAAAGGAATGAGAGTTTGTTATAAGTGCATAGAAAAGGGTCATCGATCTAATTAATACACGGGGAAGAAACTAGTAAATGATTTCCAATACTTCAACGGTAATGAAATGGGGAATTATTTAAATCAATATCCCAAATTTTAGGGTAATAGACCATATAAGAGGATAAGGGGAGATTATCAAGATTATGTGATCACCACAACTGAAGTAGAATTACCCAATTATGTGGTGGCAGATACAATAATCCTATATTAAACTTTATCCAATGATTTATTTCATTCTGTATCATCACACTCTTTCATATCTACCAAATCTTCCAATAAAATTAGATATTTTCCTTTTGATTTAATAAGGGAGTGACTAGTAAAAACCCCTAAGGGGAGTCTCATTGTAATAAAAATGTGTCGGGAAGTTCCCATTATGGCATATAAATATGCTTTATTTTCTGACCTTATCATCATACCTATGGTGAAATTTGATATAATTCTCAGTATAAATTGACTATCAAAATATGATGTGAGAATTTATTACAAGAAGAAGGAAATTATGATTTGTATGTAAAATCCCTTATCATTAGAGTATAAACTTAATCAGTATATTCTTATCTATATCCACCCCCAGTAACTCAATTGAATGAAATTTTTGGGGAGGAAGAGAAAACAAAATCTAGGGATCAGGAAAGTCATCTTTAAATTGATAATATACCAATTGTATAGGAATAAATTGATTTATTTACTGAGGAATTACCTGGACCCCCCTAGAACATGAAGTTGAGTTTACCATTGATTTAATTCCTAATGAAAGAATAATATGAAAGACTCCTTATAGAATAGACACTATGGAATTAGTGTATCTAATGAAAAAACTAGAGGAGCTGAGTAATAAGGGATTTATTCACCCTAGTGTTTCAATGTGGGGAGCCTATGTTCTCTTTATTAAGAAAAAAGATGGATCCTTTAGGCTATGCATTGACTATAAAGAAATAAATTCTATTAAAATAAAGAGAAAGTATCTTCTAGATTTCATTGATGATTTATTTTATCAACTTCATATTGATCAATATTTTTCGAAGATTTAACTTTGTTCTGGGTATCATAAATTTCATGTAAAGAAGGAAGATATTCTAAAGATAGCTTTTCGGATATGGTATGAACATTATGAGTTTATAGTAATTCTATTTGTATTGACTAATTCACCCTTTGTTTTCATAGATCTAATGAATATAGTATTCAAGGAATATATTGATGATTTTTTTGTAGTATTCATTGATGATATTCTGATGTATTCTAAAAGTTATAAAGACCATGATAATCACTTTAGGATTATATTTAAGACTGTTAGAAGGGAAGAGTTAAATGGTAAATTTAGCAAGTGTGAATTCTGGCTTCAGAAAATTTCTTTTCTTGCCCATATTGTCTCTAAAGATAGAATATCAATTGATCCTATAAAAAAAGGCAATCTAAGAATGGAAAATGCCAATGAACATAAATAGGTATGTAATTTCATTGGTTTATTAGGTTACTATTAGTGTTTCGTTCATAATTTTTCCCAATTAGTCAACCCATTAACCAATCTCACACGTAAATGGGTTATGTTCATATAGAAAAAATATTGTGCAGAATGTTTTGAAGAATTGAAGAAAATATTAGTCAATGCATGGATTTTGAATCTACTATTAGGAAGTTATGGGTTTTTGATATATAACAATGCACCAAAGAAAGGGCTAGGTGTTGTGATAATCAAAAATGATAAATTTATTCTATATGCATCAAGTCAGTTGAGTACTCATGAAAAAAATTATCCAACTTATGATCTTGAGTTAGAAACCATAATCATTACTCTAAAGATATGGAGACACTATCTCTGTAGTGAAATATATGAGATATATATAGATTAATAGAGTTTAAAATACATATTTACATAAATAGAACTCAACATGAGGAAAATATTATGGCTCCAGTTACTCAAATAATATGATTTATCAATATACTACCACTCAGAAAAAAACAAGGTAAAGGATGCATTAACCATGAAATATCATATAATTTTGACATAAATAAGGATTGAAAATGATCTTATATTCATGAATTTAGTAAATATAGACATGAGAATTATTAAGGGAGAATAAACATCACTCATATTTTCAAATGATTTCTAAACCATATTTACTAGAGAAGCTAAAGAGATCTTAATCTGATGATAAGAATTTTCAAAAGAAAATTAAAGCCATTATGGATAGAAGATTGGATGGATTCATGTAAGAGGATGGAATACTAGAAATTGTAAAGAGGTTGTTTCTTCTAGAAAAAACTAATCTAAAAATGAAAATATTAGATGATGCTCATAGCTCAAATTTATCTATACACCCTTGAAGTACCAAGATGTATATATATTTAAAGGAACATTTTTGGTGGGATAATATAAAGTGGGAAATTGTTGACTCTATGTCAATATTCCTAGTTTTTCAACAAGTTAAGTCTTAGAGATAACATCCTAGAGGAGCCACACAACCTCTAGCTATTCCTATGTGTAAGTGAGATGAAATTACTATGGAATTACTCATTAGATTACTAAATTCCTTCCGAAATAATGATATGATATGGGTTATTATTGACCAACTTACAAAATCATAAAATTTTCATACTATAAGAGAAGATTTACATATTGAGCGCCTAGAAATACTATATATTAATGAAGTTTTAAGACTTAGTGGTGTACCTTTGTTGATTAAGTATGATAAAGATTACAATTTTACATTAAAATTATGGAAGCACCTTCAGAAGGCTTTGGATACTGAGCTTTATCTGTGTACTGCTTATCACCATCAAAATGTCAGACAATCTGAAAGGAATATTAAAACATTATAAGACATGTTGAGATCATGATCAATTGACTTTTAAGGTATTTGGGATCATTATTTACCTTTGGTAGAATTTACCTACAATAATAGTTTCCATTGTAGTATTCAAATAGAACTATATGAAGCATTATATTGAAAGAGATGTCGTACTCCAACTTGTTGGGATGAAATTAGTGAGAGGAAACTTATAGGCTTAGAAATTATTGAATTGACATATAAAAAAGTAAATATTATTTAGGATCATATTAAATAAATTCAAATTAGGAAAATTAGTTATAATGACAACCAAATAAAGTATTTGGAATTTCAAGTGGGAGATCATGTCTTTATGAAAGTATCTCCATGGAAGGGTGACATAAGGTTTAGTAAGAAAGGAAAACTAAGCCCCAAGTACATCAGACCATTTTAAATTATATAAATAATTGTGGATTTAGCTTACCAATTTGAAATTCCACAAAGTCTCTCTAAGGTTCATGATGTGTTCCACATATCATTGTTAAAAAAGTATATGTGAGATCTGACACATATACTCACCTATGAAGAAATAGAATTGGAACATGATTTTTCATACTGCGAAGAGCCTATTGATATTATTGACACTAGAGATCAAGTATTGAGAAATAAAATGACTCATCTAGTAAAAGTTTTTTAGAGAAACCATAAAATGGAAGAAGCAATGTGGGAACATGAGGATGTTATGAAGAAGAACAACCCTCACCTATTTAGAAGTCAATATTTATGAAAATTTCAAGGAAAAAATTTCTAAATGAGGTAAGAATATAATACCCCAAGATTATATGGTATGTATTTTCTTAAATAAATTCAATTTATTCTATAGTTTATGTTTCACACAACACCGAACTTAAATGAACAGTGATATACTATTAAATAGTAACTTGAACATTGCAATAGTAATATGATCATTAAGAATAGTAATCCAACCAATAGAATAGTAACCACACCTATGAAATTATAGATAAAATTTATGCATCTTATAAATTATGGTATGAAATATTTATATCTTATTATAAGTAAATAAATGTTTTAAAAATTATAAATTAAGTG
Source organism: Viscum album (assembly GCA_963277665.1). Lineage (NCBI taxonomy): Eukaryota > Viridiplantae > Streptophyta > Magnoliopsida > Santalales > Viscaceae > Viscum > Viscum album. Next base: position 276,146,106 of record OY728123.1, on the reverse strand, counting down.
TTGGTATTTTTATAAACCACAATTTTTTATTTAAAAATTTATAATTAATATAATTATTCAAAATAAAATTTATTTTCATAAAATAGATTCATAAATTAATATTTTGTTGTCTTATTATTATAAGAAAATTTTATGATACCTTAATTAATTTTTTAAAGTGTCATAACACCACTTATAATTTTAAAATTGATATTTTTGGAATAAATGATGATTTTAATTAAAAATTAAATATATCATATTTGGAAAATTATTTTAATTAAGTTGAGTTCTTTATTTAATTCTACACATTAAAAAATGGTTGGGGTTAAATTTTTGGATTTTTGTAAAATAGTTAAATTTTTGTTGAATAGTGAAATATGGTAATTTATGGTATATAACATTATAAGTTAAATATACTATTTCTCGAGTAATTGATGATGTAATAACCATAATATATAACCATATTTAATTATTTAATATATTTTTTTATAAGGTTCATTACTATTTATAGTCTTGAGAAAAAATAATAAACTAATGAATAAAATAATAAAAAAACACCCCTCTTCCACTATAAATACCGCCCCTCATCATCCCTTATCCTCACATATTCCTAGAATTTAATATTATCCAATTTATTACCAATAATATTTCCAAATATCTCCACCACATAAAAGAGCCTTTGGTCTCAACAAATGACCAAACCCATGCTCCGTAAGGATATTCTTGAGGAGAAGAATCTAAGAGGTAAAATCCTCTTTCATTATCTTTTAATTCCTTTTATTTTATTTTATTTTATTATACTCTCCTTATATCCTATATCAAAACATCAATTGTAACTCCATTATCTTATATATACAATAAAATTTTTATGTTAATGGAATATCCATAATCAGACCCCTTCTCCTCTCCCTTTTATTCTATAAATGAAAACATCGTTCGTGATGTGTCGATTTACCACCATCATGGACGGTGCATTTTCATTTTCCATAACCTCCTTAAATTATGGTCAAAAAACAATTATTTTGGATAAATAAGATTTTATTATACATATTATAATTTATATAATATTCTAGAACTAGTATATATACCTAATATTAATTAATAAAACAAAACTAGTTCGTAATGATCAAAAAATGGCCAAAATAACCTAAAAGGTTATCATTAACATTTTATCTAATGAATCATCACTATATCTAGAAAAAATTATATATAAGACGATTTAATATTTTTAATTTCATTAATAACATGTAATTTCAACTATGGATAACTATTCCCATTTTACATGTTCTTTGATACATGTATACAAGTGAAGCAATCATGAAAACCAAGGAAATAAACACTCTCCAATGATGAAATTGAATCTTATAACACATAAAAAAGGACATAAATAATCTTAATAAAAATATAATAAATAAAATATATGTTTAATAGGTTCTGAATTAATTTATTAATGAATCTAATTTCATTATCTATGACATTAAGTGAAAGTGCAGAACACTTTCAAACATAAGGTAAGGGATTCTCCCTGAACTTCAATTTTTTTCCTTCTAGTTACGATTTCTATCTCCTTACCCCAATGTAATTATTAATTATTCTTATGTAATCCTCCCACATTATATGTGTATGTTACATGAACATTTTACTATCCCATTTATTCTTTGTTTATGTGGATATACATGTTTTTTTATATGGTTCCTTATTCAATTCCTCATGATAAGAAGGCCCGAATAAAGGGAACTTCACAATTTCTTTCTCATTTTCAAGTACAATCCACAATATATATTTCAAAATAATTTATTATTATATATTCCTATATATTATTATGAATGCCTATGTATGACTTAAATCCATTATTTAATGGACACAATTATGATATTACCTTTGGTTATGCCTTATTCACCACTTATTCCTTGTGTGTGCTATATGGATACTTATCATTTATTTATGACCATCATTCATTAAATATTTTCTTAAATATACATATTTATTGTATCATGTATATGATTATTATATTATGCACACACCAGATTTATATATGTTGTTTTATTTTAATGTTGTTATTGAATTGAATCTATATATGAAGAATGCTTTGGACTTACTGTGATGAGTGGGGCCCAATATTATATAACCCCTTGATGCATCAACATGTATCATTAGATAAAACAGTTGAAAACAAACCCTGTGTGTTTGTTTCCAAGAAGAATTAGACAGGTTTCTACCCACATACTTAAACAATCTTGACAGTATAATGGTCCATGTTCCAGATACACAACATCCAATGATTGTGCATTTTCTTCATTCAATATTCAGTTATTAATTTCCATGATATTTTCACTATGAAAAAAAATTTAGGGATGAATTTTCATTTATAGTTTATTTATGGATTGTTTTTTTTCATTTATTTACCTTTCAATAATGATTATTCCTTATTGACATTTCTTTACTTAATTCATGCAACCCTTACTGAGAGTTTGAGATCACCCTTATACTTTTTTTCCTTCCCCAAGTTATGATAATGAAATATTTGAATAAGATTCAAGGATGTAGTTTATTTTTCTTTTTTCTATGTTCTATGTTTAATTAATAATGTAATAAGGGCACCATGAATGTATCTAGTTATTAAATACTACTAAACTGATTGATCCTTGGTGACATGATCTCTTATATCTATACCATTATAATAAAACAACTAATAACTCTTGGATACCAAGGTCAGGGTTATTACATGAAACCCATTCTTAATTCCTTTGGGTATTTATAAAATAATGATGATTTATTGTATATGGCACACATATTTATGGATGATGATAAGAAGGGTCCTATATCACCCTATAATTAATTGGTTTATGTTTGTGTATCCTGAGTTCAAAAGGGTACACATAAGGATTTATCACAAGTAAAAAGGTAAATGGGAGGATTTATCCCAATCCAAAGGGTACATGGGAGGATTTATAACAAGACCAAGGGGTACATTGGAGGGTTTATCCCATTCCCAAGGGGTAAATAATAGGTTTTCTTACAAAGAAAAAGGGTACTTGAGAGGATTATCCCAATCCAAAGAAGGTATATGGGTGCTTAGCCCAAGCCTAATATATGATGAGTGTCTTGATGGGAAGCCTTGAAATATGGTTTCTATGATTATGTTTATTCCATATTATTATGTCATAATATTGTGCCTATAGTTATGTTTCTTGAATCATGTTTAATGTATCATTAGTCAATACATATTTTCCATGGTATATGTTTGTTCGTTTGATATTACATATCTTTATATCACGACTTATGTGCAATGCTTATTGTTCTATGTTTTTTAATAAGAAATTTATCCTTTTCCCATGATTTATCACATGCTTATAATCTAACCATTCATGACATGTTCATATGCTTATAATCTAACCACTCATGACATGTTGATATGGTTTCTATGATTATGTTTATCCCATATTATTATGTCATAATCTAACCATTATTATGTTTTCCTTTCCCTAGATTATGAAAATTAGAATAACTTGTGGAAAGTCTTGACATGATTCTATAGGAGTACGATTATAGAGAAATGGTTATAAATTATGATATTTATGTAAATAATCTCCATGAAACTAAATATTTAGGTCCTTAGGTTGTGTGACTTCTTATGAGATGTTTTAATTAAGTCATGGTATTAATGAATTATTTATTTATGTTTATATTTGGTTTCCATAGTTGGTATCAGAGGAGAGTTTAGTTATTTTTTTTGATTAGTTTAGTTATTTTAGGGAATATGAAAAAGATAACATTAGTAAAAAACCTATTGATAAGACAAAGGGATAAGTATAAGTATAGGATAACATTCAAATTTTTTGGTAAAGTATATATTATATGGTTCTCCTAGAAATTACATCCATATCAAGATAATACATGAGAATGCAAGATCTAGAACATATGTAGATAGAGGTAATAACCCTGAAAATGGTGTGTTGTATATTAACTCAATCATCACTTGGTGTACAACAAAGAGGCTTAACTATATACCTAGTTTGACAATCCCATGGGATATAATTTGGTTAATCAAATTCTCTCTATAATTCAATATGAATGATTTATTATGTTAATGAACTGGGTTAAGATGTAAGAGAGAACACAACTTAAGGTAATCCAGGTTGAACCAAGAGAGTTATAGGATGAACCAAGCATGAAATAGTATCACATGTTGGAATTAAGGTGTCAATGGAGAAGAAATCATAGGATTTAGATTTAATATTATTATGATCATTTACTATGATTTTATTAGACATTATCATAATATTTTTTGTTTTAATATTTTTTTGGAAACTGATTTTGAAAATGAAGCAATGAAAGGTATGCCCCTCAGAAATCCAATTAATATTTTTTGGGAAATATAGTTTCCTAATCTTAACAAGGATAATGAGGTGGATATCTTAGTAGAATATATATCTTGAGTTTCTTATAGATTCCTTAGATTATTCATTTAGTGAAAAATAATTCAAATCACAAGGATATAGTTTCTTTTATGGGGGATAATATAATGCCCTGAGATATTGAAATATTTTTTCTAAATTAATATTATGTTTGATTGCTTTCTACAAATGTAACACCAAACTAAAATGATTATTTACATATTAGATAAGAAAATTATAACAAGAGTGAAACCTATAATGGATAAAAATATAGTGATCAATTATAAATGCATGCAAAATAGGATTAAGAAAACTTAAAGTTTTAAAAGGGGAATTTTTAATAAAAGAAGTTTTCCTTTATATATTGATTTTTTGAAAAAAGGTAAATTTGTAAATTTTACAATTTTAAGTTATGAATTTAATTTTTAAATTCAAAAATATGAAAATAATCCTAAAAATAATTTTTGGTAATTTTTTGAAATAATTTATTTTTAAGTGAATAGAAAAAGATATAATGTTTTACCAAAATTGAAAATTGTATGAATTTATCAATACATGAAAAAGAACTAGTAGTTTGTAAAACTTTTTAATTGATTGAAAATGTATTTAAAAATTATAATTATGTATTCTAAAATATAATTTTGAACCTAGAAACCTCTGTTCAACATTTTATAACATAAATAAAATTTTATCCTAATTTAAAAACTATTTTCAGACTTTCTTTTAATTAAAAATTTTAATGGAAATAGTCAATTTTTTATTTATTTAGAAGATTTTTATTTATTTTTTTAATAAAACAATTTTAATCTTTAAATTCAATGAAATTGATAAATTTATACTACATAAATTTTAATCTTAAAAATACACTTTTTTTCTAAAAATGAGTTTTATACGCTTTGTGGGCTAATATTAAAATTAAAATTTCCAACCTTAAGAAATTTTAAAAAATAATTTTCATGTTTTAGATCAACATTTTCATATTATTTAATAATTTGAAATTTATTTTTTGGCATAAAATTAAGTTAAAAAGGTAAATATTTGTTACCGTGATAAAACATTTACTTTTCAAAAAATCATACTTTTATAAATATTGTATATTTTTAAAATAAATGGATATATTTTAAATTAATACTCTAATATTATTTTTAAAAATATATATAAATAAATTAATATTCATTTAATTGATAATAAATGTTAAATAATATTAAGAACACTTAACGATTAAAATGACATTTTCTACAAAAAATATTTTCAACATATTATTTGTTTTAATTTAAAAGTTAATTTTATCATATTTAAAAGTCTAATTAGATTAAATGAATAATAAATTAATATTAATTGTTTTTAAATTTGGTAATCAGGGTTATATAATATTTTTAGTGACATAATAATTACCATGCTTAAATTTTTAATTAAGATTAATAAGTGTTAAAATGAGTAATCTTATGTGGATTAAATTTTACTAAATAAAGTTGACATATATACCTTCTAGATTTACTTTTTTTTGTTATAAATTCCTACCCATATTACTCATGAACATATTTCCACCTAACTCACCTAACTCTCATGAAATCCTATTTTTACCCCTTACCTAACATTATTTTCTAAATATTTGTCTTTTTTTTCACATAGAAAAGGATCTCAATTCCTATCTTTTAAACACACACCCCTAGTTTAAAATTCACATGAAAATATGTAAAATTTACTTATTATATATATGATATAAAATTTTGGCACCCCCAATATTAAACAATGTGACTCAAGTCCTTCATTTCCAAAGGATACTTCAAGAGAAGATCTGAATTTCCAATGTATGTATTACTTGACCTTTTACTTCCTTTATTTATCCTTCGCACTCCACCCTAATCCAAAAAATTATAAAAATATGTATATTATTAAATAAGTATAAATAATATACTTAAATGATATTATATTAATGGTATAACCATTATCTATTCCCCTCACATTCAATAAGAAAAAATGAAAACATTATTCATGTGCTTGTGCAGACTACCACCTCCCTTAATAACACTTTTTTCCATCACCACATTTCAAGTATAGTTCTAGAAATGGTTTTAGTGAATAGATATGTTAATTATTTCCTTATTTATCTTCTATATATAAATTATCCATTCTATAATTAATATTAACAACAAGTGATCATTGCAAAACTAACATCCTATAACGAATATGCCATGAGGAGAAGTGGTTTATTTATAAGAAAAAAATTATTTTTTATTTTAATTATCATTATAACTCTTAGAAATTATAATTAATCACCTTAATAACATATAAATAATTTCATTATACTTTTTTGATAATTATATTATAAAAAGGATCTCTTTCATAGTCATACTCACACATAGATTATAACATATGCTTGTTGGGCCGGTTTAAGCACCAATATGAAAAATGATATAAATTTATATCATGTATAGAATTGGAAGATTAATATTTAATATTAATGATTAATTACTAATTATTTGTTCTGTTTTGGTAATATAAATATTTAACTCATTAATTAAGATACCACCATTTATTTGTTAAAAATCACGAAAACATGCTCGTCCCCAATTTCATCTACAAGAATAATAACTAAAAATATCATAGAATGAAAATATAACTTTATAAAATATATTAAAACACAAATTATAGTAACTTTTATGCTATGTTAATGATGAAATTTGGGATAATCATGAATAAAAACACCGCTGATATGAAACAAGTTCAAAACAATAAAAATTACCCACACCTGATATTGAAAATAGATAATAAATAAAAAATATAAATGTAGGGATTAATTGTAAATAAATTTTATAATAAATTTTGGATATGAATAAGGTTACAAAATAGGTGATTAAGATATTTGTTTTTTTATATAGGAGGATAAAGTGTGATCAACGAAGCAGTAATTTCGGGTACAGGTTTCTTTTTCTCAAAATTAATTTCTTGAGAAATATTTATTACTAAGAACCATGATATCTTTACTATGGTGTGTTCACTAACTAATGAATGCATTATTACAAAATAATTTAACTCATGGGGTTTAAAGATCCATATCATGATCTTTATTCAAATGGATTTTGATTCGAAAGATACCAAAGTTGAAAGTGTTTTTGTTAGCTCAACTCCCTTCGTTGATTTATAATGATTCTTCATGAGATTACTTCTTCAATGATTGGTTTATTACACCATAAGATATTATTTCATGTCACTTATATTCCTATATAAGGATAATTACTTTTTAATAAAAATATTTTACATCGATTAATCTTTTCCCAAAAAGTATATTATTGTTAAAAATAATCCCCACCATCTTTAATGATAGTGTCCCCTAATTTTCCATATTATCCTTCTCGAAAATGTTATTATTGATAACTATAAACCTAATTGTTTATTATCACATGTTAACTCTATATTTTACTTTTCCTATTTTAAAAATTAAATATTTTTATTCTTTTTTATGATGTGGGTTTTCAATAAATATATTTCAAAATATTTTTAAAGGTTTTAAAAACTTTTAAATGTTTTATATTCAACCCCACATTTATTTTGATAAACTATTTATCCTTTTAAAGATATATTATTGAAGAATATTGTTTTAAAATTATTATTTTTTAAAATATTTCACACCACATTTTCAGAAATTGCTTTATAAAGTGACTGTTACTTCCTTTTTATTCTAATGATAAAAATAATTTAAAAAAACTATTTAATGACTTCACTACCATTTTACACTTTATCTATAAGGCTTTATTTAATTGGAAATTTTTTTTTGAATCACCTTATAAATATTCTTAGTAAATACTCTTTTGTGGTGATTTAATTTTGGGTATCAATCATTTACATTCTCGAGGTTAATTTTAGTGATACCATCTGGAAATGTTGTTAAATCAATTTTTCTTTCCTTAGGGTATTTATGAAATGATATTGATTTATTTGATATAGAACTCATATGTATTGATGATGATGGGTATAGTCCTATATTGCTCTCAAATTCATTGTTTTATGTTTATATCTCATGATTTGAAAAGGGTACATAAAAATATTAATCCCAAGAAAAAGGGTACATAGGAGGATTTATCCCAAGACAAAGGGTGAATGGGATGATTTATCCCAAGTAAAAGGGGTATATAGGAGGATTTATCACAATCAAAATGGGTACATGAGAGGATTTATCCCAAGACCAAGGGTGCATGGGGGGATTATTCCAAGACCAAGAACGTACATGGGTGGTTAACCCAATCCTACTATATAATGAATGTATTGGTGCATAGCCTTGATATATGGTTTATATTATTATGTTTGTGGAGAAATATTACGTTATAATATTGTTCCGAAGAGAAACATTTCAATACATCTATCATTTAGTATAGGTGAACCTAATAGTTAGGTGCCCATAAATTGTCTTGTGTAAGGAAATAAAGTAACAAGGCGACCCTAATAGTTATGCGCCTTAATCATGGTGTATTATTTAGGTTACACTAGATAGGAAATCATAATAGCTACGATAAAAAAGTAATATAGTTAAGTTAATCAATTTAATGGACTTGGATAAATATTTATCCACTCAACTATCCAAGAATAATATATGATATAATTGATAAAGTTTTTTTATAGCAGTTATAGTCATGGATTATGTATGTGCTCAAACTGGTGTACATCATGATGAAATGTGTATGTTGGATAACTACATAGATATAATTTATGGGGTCATCATTTTTAGTCAAATTACTTTCATTAAAATTACTTTTTTAAAGGATATAAAACACGATAGTCACCTATAAATATGTCTCTATTATAGGTTATGTATTGCTTCGTGATAGTCATATTGAGATCCCTCATAGGTATGACCAATAAAATAGTTCAATATTGGTATATAAGGTTGATAAGTTTTCTTAAATTTAGTCATTCAGAGAATCTAAATTTGAATGTTATAGAGGTTAATTTCAGAAAATCTGACTCATGGGTATTAGAACCGGGTGTGCATCACACATTTTTGTTAACAAACATAGACTCATAGATAAATTAGAATTTAAAAATGAGTAAAGTATATATTTATTTTGGTAATTAAGAATGAGTTTCTATATTAAAAGTTGAAACATATAATATATATTTACTTATAAAATTAATACCATAATTAGAGAACAATTATTATATTCCCACAATAAATAGAATTTTGATTTCTATGTATTTTTTGAAAAAAAGGGTTCTCATTCACTACTAAGAACATGATTTATTATATATATATATGAATGAGATGTTTTATGGTGTTAGGAATATGATCGATGGTTTACACATTCTAGATATAGATAATAATATTTATAATATTTATAATAATAAGGTTATGGTTGATTCTAATCCCACTTACCTTTGGAATTGTCTCCTTGGACATATAAAAGATAAACACATCCAAAGACTCTATAAATATGAATTATTGGAACCATTCAATTAGGAATAATTTGAAAATTGAGAATATTTTTTATTTGAAAAAAGTAAAAAATCATATTTTAGTGGAGATGATGAAAGGGATAGTGGAATATTAGATCTCATACATAGATATGTATGTGGACTAATGAGTAATCAAGAAAGTAGTGGTTTTAAGTGATTCATTACCTTTACTAATTATTTTATTTGGTATGGATATGTGTTTTTGATGAGAAAAAAGTATGAAACTTTTGAAAAGTTTAAAGTTTTTCAAAGTGGAGTATATAATATATTGGGAAAAATTATGAGGATCCTCTGATTAAATTAGGGTGGTGAGTACTTGAGCAAGGAATTCATTGATCATTTAAGGGATTTTGAAACTGTTTCACAACTCAATCCTCTTAAAAAATCAAAATGGAATGCTATGTATGATAGGATGAATCATACCTTACTGAAAATGGTTCAATTGTGGATGAATAAATGTGTCCTTTTTATTATATTATGGGGTTATTCTCTATAAGAAGTTGAATTTCTGCTAAATTTCATTCCATATAAAGCAGTCATAAAGACACTATATGGTATATGATATTTAATACATAGAATTATACATTTTATAAATATTTAGGGATTTGGGTCATTCATATGACATTTGGATTATGATAATATTGACTCCAAACAAGAAAAATGATTATTTTTTGGTAATCCCAAGGATACTACGGGATATTATTTCTATAATCCTACTAAACACAAAGTTTTTTTGGCACAATGTGGTGTTTTTATTAAGAAGGAACAGATAATTCACAGAGTTAGTGAGTCGAAAGTTAAACTTAGAGAATTTCAAGGAAAATAAATAGGAAGGTTTCTTTAGATATAGGTTGAGTCGGTTCCACAAATAGATATGGAAGAAATATTGATACAAGCCATAAAATCACCTCCAAGGTGTACTAGGATTCATCAAGAGCTCATGAGATATAGATTTATGTAGCTAATGATAATGGGGGAAATGTTTATAAAATATTAACTTACCACATAACATGAGGATATAAATATTTATGATTCAAAGAAAGGGTTAAAATCTATGGAATCTGAGATAGATTCCATATACACTTACCAAGTTTGGAACTTGGTAGATACACATAAAGGGGTGATTCCCATAGGGTGGTAGTTGTTTTTTTCATAAGAAAATTAAAATGAATGGTCAAGTTTCAACCTATAAAACTTAACGATTTCCAAAATTTTATAAGAAAATCCATGGCATTAACTATAGATAAACCTTTTCACCTATTTCGATGATAAATTCCATTCAGATATTTCTCACCATAATAAATTAATTTTATTATGAGATATATTAAATGGATTAAAAAGTTATTTCATTAATAAGAATTTAGTTTAAGATTTTTAAATGATAAAACCCAAATGTTTTTATGTTACAAATGATACTGATAAGGTATGAAAGTTATGACAACGCATTTATGGATTAAAGAAAGCTTCTCAAAGTTGGAATATCTGGTTTGATAATGCATTCAAAAAGTTTTGTTTCATAAAAAAATGGATTATTCATGTGTATACTTGTATATTAGTGGGAGTGTTATAGTGTTTATGATATTTCATGTAGATTACATATTTCTTATTGGAAATGATATATTAAATCTTCACTCCATTAAGATGCGGTTGGGTTAGTTATTCCTGATGACAAACATAGGATAAGTAGCCTACACACTAGGTGTGAATATCTATAGAGATATACCTAAGATGATTCTTGGATTTTTTCAAGACACTTACATTGGTAAAGTGTTAAAGTGTTTTATCATATATAACTATAATAAAGGAACTTTACCAGTGTTTCATGGTATGAATCTTAGGAAGATTCAAGATCCTTTTAAGGAGTTATAAAGGATGGATAGAATTCCCTATGCGTCTACTATAAGTTCTATCATGTATTACATGTTGTGTACTCAACAAGATTTTTACTATGATCTATGTATTTCTAGAATATACCAATTAAATCCTAGTGAGAGTACTTGGATTATTGTGAAAAACATTATTAAGTAGTTTTTAAGGACTAAGTCTATATTCTCGATCTTTAAAGAAGAGTATGGGATCCAAGTAATGGGTTACATAAATGTAATTTTAAAATTTGATAGAGATGATATGAAATTTATATTTGGTTTTGTGTTTTGACTAAATTATGTAGATATCAATTAGAATATTTTCAAATAATATACCATAGAAGGCTTTAAAATAGAGGAATAATACATCACTATATCAGGTGCTATAAAGAAATCTATTTGAACAAATAAGTTCATTTATGAACTAGCGGTGGTTCCTAGAATTTATTGAGTGATTTATATTTAGTGTGTCAATAATAGAGTTGTCGTTCAGGCCAAGGAACACAAATATCACCAAAGGATTAAACAAATCCTTCAAAAATACCATCTTATATGAGAGATTTTTCAGAGGAACGATGTTTGGATCTGTTGGGTGGATATAGATAAAAATATAATAGATCCATTAAAAAATTATGGGTACAATATAATCATGAGGGTTATATAGAATCTCTTGGTATATGATACTTAAGAGATTGATGTAATGGTTTCATAATGTATCATGTTATTATAATAAAGGAAATCCAAATTTATCATTCATTCATGTGTACTAAAATTTACTTTACATGAATGGTTTAATGATAATATCCCCTAAATAGTATGACTTTGAGTTGTCCCAAATCGATGATCATCATAAAGTATTATGGGTTGGGAGGATATATTAATATTAACATAAATAAAATCTTGCACTAGTTACAAATGGTAATATATAAGATTTGAAAAATAAATTCATGAGGTAATAAGTAGAGACTTATTACTTAGGATGACCCACCAAGTATATCCCATGGAATGTCATATAGTCATAGATATACTTAAGGATGTATTATTATAATAATTCCTTCTTACCTGATGTTTGTGAGATACTTAGAATAATAAACTTCATAATTTTATACCTTTCCACACATGTTATTGTGAATTAGCTAATTAGAGGTGGTTGGGTATGTTTCTAATCATATAATCAATTAGATAATGAACAAGATGGGATTAGTCAACTCACATGATGAGTAAAGACATATATCTATTGATTTAATTAGATAAGAAAATACATGACCATAATTATTTGAGTAACATGAGCTATGTTTAACTACTTCGATGAGGGGAATGTGATGTGTTTATCTTCTAGATAAATTACTTGATATGTATTCATCCACCTGGGTATGTCTTTTTTAGATAATCAAGAAAATATGATGTATACTATACTATATTTACATTATTCCATGTATAATAGTCACTTTAGGTTATGGAAAAATGGATATATATGTGTACATATTATTTATATGATACATCTTATGGTGGAAATGTTCATATAGATACATGAGTATGTTTGATAGTGATCACACAAACCCCCTTAGTACCATGAGTAGCACCAATGATTTACTAGATTCCTCTATTTACTTACTTCTATAAAATAATGATTTCATATTTATTATTAATTATACCGAGGACTGTAGGGACACATAGTTAGGATTTTGGATAAGGATTATGTTTTTTGGAAACATGTTTGTTCTAAAATGAAGAGAGTTTGATAAAACCATTTATAAAAGGAGTTTTAAATGGATTCAAAAAGAGTTATGAAATTTTTTATAAAGTATTTATAGATTTTAATACAAGTGAGATATTTTTTGATTTAAACTAAAATTATATGTTTTTGATAAATATAGCTTATGGATACGTTACTTCTAATGTAACCTTAAATAGGATCCCAAGATTACATTGGTTCCAATGTAGTCTAGTGTGAATGCGATGTAACCTAACATTACATTGCACCCAACATAATGTAGGCTTAGTTCATGGAACCACCACTTCCCACCCACACCATTTCATCAATTATGAAGTAAAGGTATTGTTTCATTTATGTATTTAATATTTATTGAAGTAGTTTAATGAAAAAATGAATGGGATGTAACATACAAGTGCTATGAGATGGCACAAGATATGACCAATATATATGACACTGTGTATTTATTGACGAGAATCAGTGTTAGGTATATAAAGGGATGTGATCCCTCATACTTTTGATATTAATGGTTTTATGAAAGCCTTCCAAAGCACTCTTCCTTCCTATAGCATTGTTCACAATGAATAGTGAAGGTGCTGACACCCCTCTCGGTGTATGAGTATCCTCAGGTGATGAACTAAGACCCATTGTCCAGTGTATTACCCTCAGGTAAAAGAAGTTATTTCTTACTACTATAATAATTTTAATCAAGTAAACTACATACAATAATAATATTTAGGCCACTATTACAACATTTTAGGCGTACACATTTCTCTTTTATCATGCACATTTGATCCTTGGAGATAGATTGGGTTTGTTTCATAGATTTTTATACCCCCCAAATATCATTAGATAATCCCCTAAAACCCATCATAATTATTTTATCACTTTAATTCCTCCATATGTTTCTAATATTTTTATAAATACTTAATTAATTATTAACCCTTATAGGTTGATGACTATTTAAAAATCTATTCCTTTCTTTGTTCGAAGCTATCACTATCCATGCTTTTGGTGTATTGGTGTTGAAACCAAAAACCCTAGTCCTCTACTTACCTTTATATTGGGGTGTTACTATTTTAGTGTTTAATGTCTCACCATTACAACCAACTCCAATTTTACCCCTAAACCTGGGTCTTTGTTCACTTAGAATTTTCTCAATGCCTTCAGAGTATTTTTTCTTTTCCAACAATTCTTTATCTAAGAAAATTTTGAAATGTTGTTTCTTTTTTAGGATCACTTGATTTAATTTATGATTAAAGTTTAATTCTCAATATAACAACCTCTTATTTAATAGATCATATCTTATATATTTTTTCATCCACACAATCAATAAGGTCATAAATCACAAAGGATTGTTCTTTAATTTTAATCTTTTGATTCCCATATTTTTTAAGATCATTTAACTATATGATTAATATGCTATTTCATTTTCTAGATAGTTAATATTTGATTTAGGATAATTAATATATTCTTATGTTTTGTTCAATAAACCACTAATCTTATGTTTTTATTTCTTGGAGCATTGATCTCTACAGGATCCCCTTCAAGTTTGACCTTATGATCAATGAAACCTTTAGGTTCAATGATTTTTTCTTCTTTAGATTCTTACTTTTCAATGATATCCATTATAGAATCTTTAATTTATAATTTAAATTCTATTTCTAATTTCTCCATATTATCTTAATAATCATCTTATACTTTATTTAACAACATATTATTATGAAATTTATTCTTGGATGAATTTCTTAATATGAAACATCTTTTAATACGGAACCATATTTATGGAGACTACATGATTTTTTATTCACCTCCATCATCATAAAATATCCTTGTACAACTTTCTATAATGTTCCCAACCTTGAAACATTGAAAACAAGCAAAGTGAATTTTTCATTTAAATAAATGTCTACCATCCATCTAAATTCAAATTTTTATTTCATAAATCCACTTTAAGGATAAGTGGGAAACCATATACAATGTAAAAAAAGAAGAAAAATGTGTAACTGATATTATATTTAAATTTCATAATGTCAACCATTGGTTTGAACTGAATGTACTTTTCAATAATAATAGAGATGAAGTACATGCACGTTAGAAAATTATCATAAGAGATAGAGTCTGATTTCTGATTCACATTTATGCAATCAACCAGAGTAGTAAAAATTCCTTAATGTTACCTATAATATATTATATATTTATTATCTAACTCACTTTAGATTTATGATAATGAGGTAGGGTGTTAAGGATGATCATAGCTTTAACAGATTCTTCATATGGTACTTTTCATTTTTTTTAAATTCCCATCATCATTTCAATGAAATAAGGGGGAAAATGCACATTAGAAATCAACCTGAAATATTCTCATATTCATCTTCTTTATGTAAGAGTTTATATTTAGCCTCAAATATAAATTCCAAAAGAGATAGGAATTCATTTCTTATATCTTCTCCCTCAGGAATTTCATATATATCCATACTGATTTATAAATCATCTAATGAGAGTTATACTAAGTTCCTCTCTTCAGGAGATGATACCATTGAATTATAAATAGGTTTTAGTCTTCACATGATCTTATTTATAATATTAATACCTTTTATTTCTTCATAAATTTCTCTAACAGTTCCAAAATCCTCAATGATTTAGTTAGATAATCCATCAATATTTACTTCTGGGGACATTTTAAAGTCATGAAACTTATTTTAAAAAACATAGAGGGTAACCGCATTCACCCTCATTCACTTTTCTATCACTATATTAGATATTATCCAACTTATCCCACACAACCTTTAAAATGGTTAAAATAATCACATTCATAATGATCATGTTTAATGGAGCTCTTAATAAGGATTTTTGAACTTTGGTATTAGCATAGAGCAACTTATTATTCACTTAATTCATGAACTATTATAACACATCACTAATATGTATCTAATGTATTTTTATAGAGAAAACTTCTATTCAAGTATACCATAAATGTGATCTCATTTATTATTAAAAATTTGATAACTTATTAAATCAAATATAGTAACTTCCTTTTCATTTACCATGTTATATATTTGAGTAAATCTATGATGAAATATTTAATTCATGAAACATTGGCTTTGATAACCTGAGACACCCTGAGAGGGGATAACTGAATCAGAGTGTGATGTTTTTCTAAATTTATATAGAATCATGTTACCACATTGGTAGAAACTTGTTTAACCTAATGTAGTTAATTGCACATCCACAAAAATAATAAATGAAGAAATTAAAACAAGATAAAACAATTTTACTTTGTTCACCACTAAGGGATAGTCTAAGGAGAATACACATGACATTGTGCATGTGTACAAAAATCTATTAATATTTACTATTTTAGTGGATAAAATAATTTGGGCATGATAACTTTTTTCATGATAACTACCTTTACAATTTGACACATAGATTATCACACTACCTCCCTAATATTACTTATACTGATTCCTCATCTTATCACTACTTCAAACATTTTTTCCTTCAATTTATTTACATAAAGGCTATTTATATGTCGTCAAGAAATTTTTATTTTATTTTTGTCATTAAGACCAGAGAATTATTCCCCATGTAAACTTTAATCATAATAATATCCACTTATAGCACTTCACTCAAATACTTCCTTTCACACAAATTTACTATGGTATTCACCTAGGTAATTATGCTCAGGTAATTTCTCTTAAGTATGGTTTACTCAAGTGGGTTCACTTAATTCTCTTAGTGTAGCCTCTGCTAAAGTGATCTTTTTTAAGTAATATTTTTGAAACTTCCTTTTTAAGGAAAACTATCTGAAGTATTTTATTCATACTACTTTAACTCTACCTTGTTCATGAAACTATGTTTTCAAATTACCTTTTCTCAGTCTATAATCATAGAAATTCCTTCTCAAATCTCCCTTCTCCCAAGTAAGTTCCCTCAAGTATTACTTAAAAAATTATCTTTGGGTAGTTATCTTTACCTAGATATATTCTCTAATGTAAAATTTTCATAAGTATCTGTGATCAAGTGAGCCTTACAAAAAGAGAGTTCCTTTAATCCTTCTTTAGATATTCATTTCCTCTAATGACAGGATTAGCCAAAATTTATATGAAAATCCCAAACCTTCATGTAACCCTTCATGCTCCCAAATTTCATGACAATTCATTTATGCAAACCCAATTTTAAAATGCCTAATTAGAATGAATATAAAAAAAACTCAATTGGCTAGCATGTAACCACTTATCCAATGTAAAACATGGCCAATTCAAAACTAATTAACCAATATCACACCAAAATTATGATTCCTTTGAATAGCATGACACCCGACAATCACAAAGTTCCTTGACTAGCATGTAATCACTTTGACTATCATGAAACCCCTTCCTTTACATTAGGATAAAATTTGAACTTCCTATAACTAACTATCAAACCTCTAAACTTCCTCTAATACTTTCCCTATTCTATGAATCCTCAAGAACTTGAAAAATAATTTTTTCCACAAGAATTAATTTTCAAATCAATTTATAAAAAAACATTAAATCATTGTAACCTTATTTACTATAACCATATTGACAATAAACATAGTATCAATCTTTATCTCAGATCAACTTGATTATAACACTTAGAAGGGATAATTAATTTTTTGACATATTTAATTAATTTCATATCAGTTGTGTCACACAAAATGCATTCTACCTCTCTATGAACATATGTCATAACAATTTTCATCCATACATAAAAGTACACGATTCATGTTATAAATTAATAATAATATCAGGTCTAAGTTCAAATAAACATGTCTATATATTTGAATATCCAATGACATGTAAAACATATGGAATTCCTATTAGAAGGTTTGTCCATATGGCCACTTTACTTGAGGATCACCAAGTACGAACTTCATGAGAAGAAGTTTCAATGTATTATGAGCCTCCAACACCCGATATCCTGAAATCACCTATGTCCTATCAAATTTATGTATCTAGAAAATATTAATTATTTAATAATATCATCATATAATCTTTAGGTTTTGATTATATTTTGGAGCTACTATAACCTTTTAATGTGATGAATAATCTAGGGACATTATCACATTAATTTTGTACAAAAAAAATCATTATGTGATAGGATATTTATTTATAATATGGTAATTGAAATTAGAAACATAGTTGGTTATATGGAAATAAATCAAAAAATACAACCTTTTCCTTTTTTATCAATGATGAATGCTAAAGGAAATGAAATTACCTTAAACCCTTTATAAGTGATGTCTCCTAATAATCAAATGTTCCTAATAAACATTAAAGTAATATTTGAAAATAAACATGTATAATGATAAATAATTAAGCATAAATTGAATAATATTAATTTTTTTCCTTCACAAGATTATTTTATCCACTATAGAAGTGTTTACATGTTATTTGCTAAAAAAATATCCCTTTACACTATAAAAACTCTCACAAAAATTTGATAAGATATATTTTATTCTTTTCAAGTGAATATCTATATTTAGATATCAAAATACTATGTTGTAACAATATAAATCATAACATGATGTCTCTTTGTCAACTATAGATCCAAAAAACATGGTTTATATATTCATTCTTCATGAAATCCTAAAATCATTTCTAAGTTATATCTTATAACTTTAACTGGAACCATGATTTTATTTCTCTATATCCATGATATGGTTTGTTTTTTATATTTCTAGTGGTTATCTCGAGGACCATGTTCATCGAACCAAAATCGGTTTCCCCTTTAATCCATTTTAAACAATAATTGGTGAAATGTTCTTTTAAACTATAACAATCATTATTACATGAATTATTCACATGGTAGGAAATGAATTCTACAATAAAAATATTTAAGTCATAACTTCAAAGCATGAAGTGTTTTTACTCATCATGACATCTAATGAATTTTTAATTCTCCTTTAATAAATAATAGTCAATACATTGACTATTTTCTTAGAATCTTTTAAATACTATTTTCCATATGGAAAACTACAATGTGTTTGAACCATTAATATAACATATTTTTCAAATTATCTTGATTTATCTATTTATTTATAAGTTATAAAACTCTAATAAAACTCAAAAAATTTCATGATCCTGTTTATAATAAATAAAAAATGAAATAAAATTCACATCTTGTGAAACATAGTGTCAAGAAACTATCCCATAGTATTCTTCCAATGTGAGAATCATCTAAACACCACATTACTGGATAAATTAATTTATGTGAGATAATATAATATCTAAGTTTAATGAATAAAAACATGTTTTACCAATT
Organism: Viscum album; assembly: GCA_963277665.1. Classification (NCBI taxonomy): domain Eukaryota; kingdom Viridiplantae; phylum Streptophyta; class Magnoliopsida; order Santalales; family Viscaceae; genus Viscum; species Viscum album. Next base: position 276,126,412 of record OY728123.1, on the reverse strand, counting down.
CATATTTTATATCTCAATGGTTTCTTTAATATCTTCCTTCATTTTCAATCTCTTCTAAAAAAGAATTCATTCTTGTTAAGTGATTTTCACTCTCCTCATTTTTATTTTTTAGAAATATGAAAACTACCAATAAAAATATTTAAAAAATAATTAAATTGTCTCTTTTATTATCAATATATTATTATATCTTTTACCTTTAATCTACACTTTATTTCATGACTCACGTCCTCCATTCATGGAAAGTCTTTAATTCCACCATTTTAATAACTAAGATTATTTTGAAATCTTCTCCCCCTTTTACATCACCCCTTTTAATAAGGAATATTTCAATACTGACCCCACTTTGATAATAATTTAAAAGTATTGTGAGAGGTAATGTATATAGAACTTTCTAATAGGTAATTTTAGAGAGAATACATTTACAAAAACACTCTCAAGTTCAAGAATGCATCCTTTTTAAGGTAATTTTCAATATATATGCAACTTAATTTATTGAATAATTCTCTAATATTAGTTCAACACATTCAACCTTATTCATAATGAAATGAAATTTTATATCAATATAATTCGATATAATATAGCACACTATATTTTTTGAGTAATTCATCACAATTTGAATGTCTAATCCAGTCACTAAGTTATATGAAATTTACACTCTCTTTCATAGGACCAAATTATAAGTGTATAAATTCCTTTGTGTGTTATAAACTTTAAGGAGGAAAATACAGTGGAGTTGAGTTTGAGGTGAAATAATATTTTATGAAAAATAATTCAAAATGTGATTTATTACATGATGAATTTCTCCATCTGTTGATGTTTTTACATAGTGTTGGTGCTAAAGAAGGGTGATACCTCTAGTCATTATTATATAGTAATTGAATCATGGTTTCTCCATCATTATTTTTTGTTGGATTTAATTATATTGTAATGGGTTATGGAGGAAGATTTTTGTGTCATAGTTAGTTTAAAGACATTAAACCTAGAAGCCCAGAGTTAGTGGTTACTTTATTACATTGACACTAGATATAAGTAATTGCATCCTAAAGTACTGAATAGTTTTGTAGTATTGAAGAACTAGATACAAACATTATTATTATATTACATGGTAAATAAAAAATATATAGAATAAAATCATTCTTGAACCCTAAATATTATTCATAATATCCTTATTAATATACCGGGGAAAATACAATAAATAAAAGGGTGATCTCAGATTCTCAGTAAGGTTATGCATGTAATAGAAGCTAATAAGGCATGAATAATATAAAAAGAATAAATTATAGTCAAAATGATTCCATATAAATAATCCTAAGAATTAGAAACTCATCCATGGATATCATAATAAATTAAAAAATCACATGTAAATCAATAAATTATTTCATAATTAGGTAATAAATAATTCCATACATCTGAAAACAACATCGAGACTTTGGATAATATATATAAAAATAAATGGGTAAGTCATAGAGAAAAACCCAATCTAGTTCATCTCATGAGACCTACCGATGAATCGAGGGGCGATAACATGCCATGATCATCACTTAATAATTCCAATTCATTCCTTATATGAAATGGGTGAAACATAATAAATGTAAACATTCATATTAAAAATCTATCATATGAAATTTTAATACTTTACCCAATCAATAAACATAATCACAAAGCATCTAATGTAATAAGAAAAATAGTATCAAAATAGTACATCCCTAGTCAAAATGATCATAAACCATCCAAAGAAAATATAGTGGATGGTAACATAAGATTATAACCTTAGTAAATAATAATATTCAATAAATAAAGTTTATATAGAATAAAATATTTTCAAAAGTCCACTAGAAAAATTCTTGAGAAAAATACACTTTTTCACTTTCAAAACACTTATTTAAAATATAAAAATTTCATAAATATTAAGGAAAAATTTACTTTTAAAATAAACTTTTAAAAATATAAATTAGTCTTTAAATTAATTAGCGGTCATGGTGGTGGGAAATTTTTTTCATGCTATATTTGTTCAAAAACATTCCTTTAACACTTTTTTTAAAATGTCAAAAAGTAACTTGTTTAGAAAAGGACAAGAATATTCCTTTTAAACCATTTTTAAAAGAAAAAATGGGTAAAAATTAATTCAAATATTCAATGGATAATATTTAAAACATTATTTAAAACATTTTTTGAAAACATGGACCTAAAATAGAAAGTATTTTTAACTGAAGAGAGAAATGAAGTTAGTTTTCCTTAAAAATATTATTTTGGATCTTGAGTGATTAAAGAGAGGAAAATTGAAAAGAAAAATTTTAATTTATATAAATAAAAATAGAAGAATAAAATATATTGGTTTTAAGATAGAGATATCAAATAATTTCCCCAATTAAAACTTAAACATAAACAATCCCAAATAATGATGATATTGAGAAATAAACTCTTACCTCTTTGGTAACTTTTAAATCATAATCCCTATGAAAGAAATCAATTAAAACTAAAATTTGGATACCATGAATATAAATATATTCATTATATAATATATTAAAGGGTTATTATATTCACCACAAAAAATAAATAATTGGTGAATATGGCATATGTCCCATAAAAGTAAAAGTGAGATGAGAAACCCTTACCCTATGTTCAAATTCCTTCATTTGTGTTCAAACATAATTTTTAATAAATATATATTTATTTTAAATATATTATATAACCATATTAATATATATAATACCAAATATTATTCACTTATGACCTTGTATCACCCATTTATTAATAACTCTTTATTAAAATAATTATTTTGGGTGATAACTGCTTCATTTTTCATGTATGATATTTTTGGTAGCTCTGGTTCACCTATATAATGTTAATAATGATATAATTATAATTTATATTCATTATATATATATATATTTAGGGTCATACTTAAAAGTTATAGATAGAAAAAGGAATTACACTGTTCATGGAGATGGTAGGCCATACATACACATGAACATTGTTTTCATTTGTTGATGAATGGAAAAAAAGAAAGCTAAATAATAATAATTATTTAAATAATAATTATAATTTCATAGAAATCATATATATTAATCAAATATATCCTTATTACCATCCAATTAAAAAGGAAATAAAAAAAATCACATCTCTTATTAGAGGTGGTAGTCCACACATATGCATGAGTGATGTTATTGTATTCTAAAGGATTGGAAGGTAAGAAGGTAGATGTGATATTATAAATTTAGGTGTATAATAATTTCATAATTATCATAAAAATTAAACCCATAAAAATAAACATCCATGAAATATGGTGGTGGAAAATAAATTGTATTTCTACATAGAGATGATAAGCCATACGTACGCACAAGCGATACCTTCACTTACCATTTGATGGGAAAGAGGGCAGGCAATAGTAATTTGATAATAATTATAAAATTTATTTTTATTAAGTATAATGTATTTATTATTTTATGAAAAATAAAATTTATTTACATAATTTATTACCCATCCTTCAAAAGAACTCCTTTACATCTTCTCTTAAGGGTCCCAAAGTTGTTATTTTGGGATGAAAAACACCTCTATAATGTGTCTAATGAAGTTGATAAGGAATATATTCATGGTTTTGTTGAGATAGAATGCTAAATGTGGGGTAAAGAAGAGATGGAGGAGGTTATTGTTTATAATTGTGGTGCGGAGCACTTTTGGACTTTCTTAAAAGATTAAATTATAAAAAATTCATTCTAAATAAAAATGAATCCAAATGGTCATGGATTAAAACCAATGGTATGATATGGTTTAAATTTTATCAAAAAATATAATTTAGATATGTTTGGGTGGTATTTTAAACCTTATATTTTGGTTTAACCCCTTAGTTAACCTATTTTAACATTAACTGCAGTAACATATTTTTCACTCTTAAAAGGTTAAAATTTCACATACAAATTAACAATTGAATCGTAAATGGTCAAGAGATGAAATTTTATACCATATCTTAATACCCTTGTCATATTTAAATATTTTAATGATTTTTAAATAATCTAATATAAAATTTTATGATAAATTATCCTTAATATCAATTTCAACACTATTCATTTAATTTGACTTTAATTACATAAATAATGATTTTTTTAATATAATTCATTTAAAAATTAAAAATATGTAATATTAATCTAAAAAATACATGTAAAACTATAAATCACTCAATTCATATCACTTTTAATATTTTTAATATCACTTATTTTATTTTTTTATTAATTGAATAAATACTCTATTGACGTTGTGTAATCATTTTGGACAATTATTTTATAGATAAAAATTATAAATAAATTTATAACATGAAAATAAATTTATTATGATCAAAATACAAATTTATATTCGTTCAACTCCTATTTATTCTCTATACAGACACATAAGATATATTTAAAACTAAGAGGTTGACATTTTATAACTTTCTTTGATTTGAATATTATATTGGTCCATTTCATGGAAACATGTCCGTTAAAAAAATAAAATTATAGAATAAGGTGAAAATGTTATAATTAAATTAATTAAATTAGAATTTTAATGAAAAATTATGGCCTTATCACGTAGTTTTAACCAAGATTAACCTGTTTTACCCTTTAGTGCGGTGATAAATTTTACCATAGTTACTTTTCATATTGAAAAAATTAAAAGGGAGTTATTTTCCAAATTTTACCCTTCTTATTCCAAATATTTAATATACTTTATCAAATTCTATTTATATATGTTTAATTATTTTATTTTAAAATCAGCGTGAAAAACACAAAAAAAAAACAGTTTTTTTAGAGAAATGTCCTTTTATGTATAAAAATGTTTTTATACTAAATTCAATCATGAAATTTATTACAATGAAATTAATTTAATTATTAATAATATAATAGAAATAATTTTATTTTTAAATCATTTAAAAACAAAATGGAACTATGTAAATTCTTGAAACAAAAATACAGTTTTCAATAAAAATCTGTATTTTTCACTATTCATTGGAAAATCAATCTTTTTAGAAAAATATAAAAATTTCACCCTTAAATAATTTAGATAATATGATTTAAAAAAATTTATTATTTTTATAAAATAAAATTTATAAAATTTATAGAACTTAATTATAATATCTTCTCACAAAAATCAATAAAAATCATTTTTGAAGAAAACATATTTCTAAAGTATAAAATAAATTTTCTAAAAATTGAGTAATTATTTACAAAAAATTAATAAATGATTTTTTATTGAGTATATATATATATATATATTTCATAATTTATTTAATACTATTCATACCTATAAATTCAACATCTAGGTTATAACGGTCATAATTAAATAAAAATATTTTTTTGTTCGTTTAACTTGGTGTTGCGTGCCGTGTATGATATCAAACCTAATTTTACTCTTTTAAAATATAGGGGTGTTAAATTATATCCCCTTTAATAAATTTAATCCTCATAATTTTAATCTATTATCAGTAATCAAGGGTTCGATATTTGAAAATTTCTTTTTTTTAAAACTCACATCATAAAAAGGGTTATAAAACTTCCTCTTAAAAGGAGAGAAAGAGAAATATGAAGGTCATCACAGAACTAAGTTTCCAAATATGATAAAATTAGTGGAATTTGAAAATATGGACATGGAATAAAAACATAATTTCCAAATAATTATGGAGAGTGACAAATATCAATGATCACAAGAAATTGAATGATCATGATAAAGTTAATGACCACAAAATCATAAAGATAATAGGATAACGTTTTTTTTCAAGATACTTTTCCTAAGGTTAAGGAATTAATTTGGAATATAGAGTAATAACCTAGTGAAATATAGTTACTTGAGTGCAATTACATCCTTTTATTATAATTTAATTAATTTAATCTTCATATCTTACTCCAAGAAATGAATATTAAAGATGAAATTTTTATGCCTAAAGCCCAAAAATTAACTTTTAATAAATCATAAGATCTATAAAATAATTATAATTCATTCATCATTTACGCAAATATTTTCCAAAACCAAAATTGTTATAATAATTTATATAATACTACATTAATCTATAAAACCTCAACAATGGTTATCCTTAAGAACCTTTACATAATATGTATGACCAAATTCAACATATCATTAATCCATAATGTATCTCTTAATTTTCACATGCCAAATATATGAATTACTTGATCACATATCCTACTAAAATATAAAAATTTACATAAATCCTCAATGAATACATACATTCTTCCAAAAATCAAAATCTCATATTATCAAGTATATTTCATAAATAAAAAAATATTGTAAACTCCAATATAAATTACTTTATCATAAAATCCATTACCATTTTCAAAGTGACCAATACTATATCACTTAATTCTACAATGTAAATCTTATATTTATCCCAACTAAACATTAATAACTCAACATCATGAACATATTAATGTTTTTATCTTTCCCTTATTCATGTATTCTCTAAAATATCACCTTACCACTAAATCACTTTTCTTGGTTACCTGTACCATTCAAAATATGATTTCAAATTCTTAAAGAAATTCTAATGTGATATAATAATTATAAATTTCATGATTATTATAACTATAATATCATTAATAAAATAATTATACAACATAATTCTTGAATCCAAATTCATAATCATTTTAATAATGCTACTTCAGCAGTAGTAATAACATAAGATTGACATTGATCACTTATCTTGTTTTGAGTTATACTCCATTTATGATTAGTGAATTCATTTATGTAGTTCCCCATTTCCATAAAATTTAGTCATTGAAAATTGGTAGCTTCTCTATTTCCCTTGAAATCAAGAGCCTAGTTTAATTTCTCTCCACACTTATAAAAAACTCCCATTCCGTTCAAGAAAGTACTAGAGTGTTTTATGAGGAAAATATTTTTCAAAGAAAATTTACTTAAAATATTTACATTCCATACTCACTATTTCCTCCTCATAATTAGTGTTTTAAATTAAGGACCATCATTGATCCACATCCCCTGAGATATGATAAACTCCAATGAAAAACTTCTCTCTTTCATTACTTCCCAAAGTAAGAAATAACTTCTCTATAAAACTTATCCATTTATCGTCTACAAATAGATTTGTAGCGCCTTTAAATGATTGAGGTTTCTGATGTATGAAGTGGTCTATCATTATTACACTTCATTATCGATCAGAATAATACTCCATACAGTAAATTTTATTACTCATAAATTGATTTAGATTCCGTGAAATAGTTATAATTTGTTCATATCCAGCTAAAACTCTAGCTCCAACTTCACTATCTTAACTAGGATGGAAATACCAACATAGATTGCGTGCGTTGATATAGTTTCCATTCCTTTTTCTAAAATACATATATAAATAATTTCATACACTAGATTATATTTTTATTTTATTACTCATAATGTATAATTTCAAAACTAGTGAAACACTTAAAATAAATTGAAAAATAATCTCAAAATCATAAACTTGGTTTCTTTGGGAATATTCTCAAGGTTCTTTATAGGGTTAAGTTCCCTAATTTATGTTTTTATATATCTAATTTTCAAGGTTTCTACTATTATTACATTGATATGAACTATGAAGACCCTAACCTTGGTATCCCAGAGCCGATGGTCACTATTTTTCATTGGAACTAGATACAAGTAATTGCATCCTAAAGGATCAAATAGTTTAGTAGTATTAAAGAACCAAATATAAACATGATTCCCATATTACATTGTAAATAAAAAATAAAATAATAAAACCATTTTTTACATCCTCTATATTATTCATAACATCCTTCTTCATATCCCAGTGTAAAGAAAATAATTAAAAGGATGATATTAGATTCTCAATAATGGTATGCATATAACAAAATCTAATAAGTCATGAATATTATGGAAGAATAAATGATGGTAAAAATAATTTCTTATAAATAATCATATGAACTAAAAAATCATCCATGGATATAATAACAAATCAAATAATCATATATATTCTAATAAATTATTTCATAATGAGGTAATTCATAAAGTTGGACATCTGAAAACATCATTGAGGCCTTGGCTAAGACTTCTAAAAATAAATGGATATGGCCTCGACAAAAACCCAATCTAGTTTGTCTCATGTGACCTACTAACGCATCTAGGAGATATAACAGGCCCTAGTAATCACTTTATAAGTCCTATTAAATCCTCATATTAAATGTTTGAAACATAATCAATGTAAACATTCATATTGAAAAACTATCATATGAAATGTTAATACTTTCCCTAATCAATAAACATAATCATAAAAAATCTAGAGTAACATGGAGAATGGTATAAAAATAGTACACCCCTATTAGAACTGGTCATAAACCATCGAAATAAAATGTTATGAATGGTATCATAGGAGTATTACCTTAGAAAATCAAAAGATTCAATAAAGTATGTTGACATAAATGAAAATACTTTCAAAATCTCACTGGAAATATTCTTGAGGAAAATATCATTTTTAACATTGAAAATAGTTATTTAAAATATAACAATTTCTCAAATATTAAGGTATTTTTTTTTGAAAATAACCTTGTAAAATTATAAAATAATATTCAAATCAATGAACAGTCATGATGGAGGGAAATTTCGTTCATGCCACATGAGTTAGAAAAAGCATCCCTTTCAAACTATTATAAAAATTTCAAAAATTACCCCATTCAGAAAATGAAAAGAAGATTACTTTTAAATAATTTTATAAAAATTATAACATGGGTAAAAATGGATTTAAACAATTATTGGTTATTTTTTAGAAAACAAGGACATAGAGGTGAAAGCATTTTTAACTAGAGAGAGAAATGAAGTTGGTTTTCCTAAAAAACATTCTCCTAAGATCTTGAGTGAATAAGGAGAAGAAAATTGAAAGGAAAACTTTTAATTTATATAAATAACTATAGTATAAGAAAATATATTTTGTTCAAATAGAAATATCAAATAATTCCCCCAACAAAAACTTAAACATAAACAATCCCGACCAATGATGAGATTGTGAAATAAACCGTTACCTCTTTGGTAAATTTTAAATCATAAGCACCGTGAAATAAATAACTTCAAATAAAACTTTAAATACCATAAATATAAAGGTATTAATGATATAAAATATTAAATAATTCTAATATAAACCACAAAAAATAAATATGTAGTGATTATGACATATGTCTTAGAGAAGTGAACGTGAGATGAGAGACCCTTACCTAAGGTTCGACTTCTTTTATATGTGTTCGAAACTCCTGTATAATATATATAGATTTATTATAGATATATTATTGGAACATATTCAAATATATATATATATATATATTTCACACCATATATGATTTAATTATAACCTTTTATCACCTATTTATTAGTAATTATTTATTAAAATCATTGTTCCAGGTGATAAATGTTTCATTTTTCCTATATGTTTTGGTTTGGTAGTTTTTGTACTTGTACTTTTGTCATGGTTATATCATAAAAATAATTTTAATAATTATTTAATTATCATTTATATTCATTATATACATATTTATGGTCATCTATACAAGTTATTGATAAAAAAATGAGTTACCCTGTTCATGGAGAAAATATATTGTATGTGTGCAAGAACACTGTTTTCATTTTTTGACAGATGGAATGAAATAAATCTAAAGAATAATAATTATTTACATAATAATTATTATATAATATATATAATATATATTTATCAAATCCATCCTTATTACTATCCAAGTAAAATTGAAATGATAAACAAATCACATCGCTTTATGGAGGTGGTAGTCCACACGTACGCACAAGCAACGTTAATGTATTCCAACAGATTGGAAGGTAATAAGGTATATGTGATATTATAATTATAGGGGTATAATTATTTTATAATTATAATAAAAATTAAACCTATCATAATAACAATTTCTTAAATATGGTGGTGGAAAATGAATTATATTTCTATGTAGAGATGGGAAGTTGTTCGTACGCACGAGCGATGCCTTCACATCTCATTTGAAAGAAAAGTGAATAGATAATTGTGTTTTAATAACAATAATAATATTTAAGCTTATTTAGGATACTTATTTTTTTTAATTTTTTGATAAATACCATAGATTTAGATAAGTTAAATAGTAAGTAAAAAGAAAGTGATCGATTAAGGTGATTACCTCTCCATTGAAATAACTCCATTAAATCTTCTATTAAGGGTCCTATGGTTGGTATTTTGGAAAAAAAATAACATATATAATTTTTATAAGTAATTTTATAAGGTATTTTAGTAGTTTTTGGTTAATATATAAGACTCAATGTGGTGTAAAGAAGTTGGGGAGGATGGGGGGAAATTTTGAAATTTATTAAAATATTAAATTATAATAAAGTAATTCTCATGAAATTTTTTCATAAATGTTTAGGGATTAAAACCTAGGGTATTGTTTGGTTGAAATAAATTAACCAATAATTTTTTATAGGTTTTTATAATGTTTTAAACCTTATCTTTTGGTTTAACCCCTTAATTAACCTATTTTAACATTAACCACGGTAACATATTTCTCATTATTAAAGGTTTATAATTTTTCATATAAGGTAACTATTGATTCATAAATTTAAAAGGGATGAAATTTTATAAGATATATTACCCCATGTCAACTTTCAATATTTCAATGATTTTTAAATAATTTAATAAAATATTATTTTGATAAATTATCATTAATGTCAATTTTGAAACTATTCATTTAATTTGACTTCAAATACATAAATAAAAAGTTTTATTTAGATTATAATTAGTTTAAAAATCACTAATATGTATTATTAATCTTCAATTTTTTTGGAACACTATAAATCAATCAAATTATATCACTTTTAATATTTTTAATATCATTTATTTTATTTTTATATAAAATTTAATAAATATTATATTGGTGTTGTATAAGTATTTAGGGTAAAAATTTCATAACTAAAAATTAGAAATAAATTTACAACATGAAAATAATTTTATTATGATGAAAATATTTATTTATATTAGTACGCCACTTGTTTTGGTCCCTATGTGGACACATAAGATATATTTAAAACTAAGGGAGTGACATTTTGTAACTTTATTTGATTTAAATATTATATTGGTAATATTCAAGGAAAAGTGCCTATTTTAAAAAAAATATAATCCTAAGGGGATAAAGGTTTAATTAACTTCATCCAATAAGAATTAGTTTGAAAAATTGTTGCATTATCACTTAGTTTTAACATAGATTAACCCGTTTTACCCTTTATCGAGGTGATAAGCTTTACCAAAGTTACTATTCATGTTGATAAAAAATAAAAGAAACATATTTTCCAAATTTTAATCTCCTAATTTAAAAAATTTAATCTATTTTATCAAAATAAATTTATATAAGTGGAATAAATTAATTTTAAAATAAACGTTCTAAACATGATGATTTTTTTAAAAAATGCATTTTTATGTATAAAAATGTTTTTATAAAAAATTCAACAATTGAATTTATTTTAATGAAATTATTTTCATTATTAATAATATAATATAACTAATTTTAGTTTTAATTTATTTTTAAATAAAATGTAAATTTGTAAATGTTTGAAACAAAAATACAGTTTTTAATTAAAAGGTGTATTCTCACTATTCTCTGGAAAGTCAATATTTTTAGAAAAATTTATAAATTTAACCCTAATATAATTTTTATATTCTGAATTAAAAAATATATTATTTTTTAAAATATAATTTATATAAGTTAAAAATAATAATTAAAATATTTTCTCACAAAAAGCAGAAAAATATTTTTTGAAGAAAATGTATTTCTGAAGCATAAAACAACTTTACTAAAACTTGAGCACTTATTTAAAAATAATTCATCAATTAATTTGTATTGAGTATGTTATATATATATATATATATTATAATTCAGTTAATATTATTCATACCCTCTAATTCAATAGTGAGGTTATAATTGTTATAATTAAATAATAATATTTTGTGGTTTGTTTAAGCTTGGTGTTGTGTGTCATGTACACTATTGAACATAGTTTTATTATTTTAAAATCTTAGGGTGTTACATTTATTTTTTGTGAGAGGATGGTTAGGTCATAGTTTTGAGTCATGATTTTAAGCAATTTATTTATTATTCCATTGTAGTATCTTTTTCCCTATAAGGAATTTTGGATGGGTTTGATTTTAAGAGGGAATTAAGTTATGGAAATTGAATATAATAATATATTGCACTGTGAAATTAAAATTAATCCACTAACTAAGTGGATTATAGTGTAATGGAATATTTTTCCTTATTATGTCCTTAGATATAATCAAATATTGAAGGAGGGTATCCATGAGATTTATTGGAAGACAAGGGGGGTTCTGTTCCATAATTTTCATAATTCCCCTCGATGGTGAGAGTTTACTAAGAATAATTGGGAAATTATTTAGTGATATTTGATTTTTTCATTAACAAGTTCACATCCATGTGAATCATGTTAACATTACCTTAATTATTTCTTCTTCTATCAATTTTATTATTCCTAGGGGTATATTAATATGGTTGATAGATAATTTAAATGGGGATGATAGATTTTAGATACATTGGAGAATCATTTTGAGAATATGAGAGCTTGAGAACTAGATTTCGACCTTCAAATATGTGATGATTCAAGTATCAGTTTGAGGTAGATGATTCAATGAAAAATATTTTTCCTATTTTTATTAGTGTGGAATTATAATTCTTTTGTTTTATTTTAGTAAGTAGTTGGGATTGATTTAATTATATAAATAATTAAAATACAATTGGGGCCTAAATTTATTTTGGTATATGTCATATTTTTGTTTCTTCTTCTATGATTAATATACTATATAAAACTATGGTTGAGGTGTAGTTGTGTTGAGCATGTGATAACTTGACATTTAGGGGGTGGTTTTTTCATTATTTTATTTGGTTGAATTAAAAAGGTAATTATATCAGAGATATGGATATGGAAGGATTAAATGAAAAAACTACAAAAATGGAATTATATGGGATATATGTTCTAATTAATGAAATAAACAAATATGATACTAAAATTGGTTTTCTAATGAGGCCAATGACTCTTGTGAATTGTTGATAATGGATTATGTAAATTGGTAAATAATTATGAATTGTAAAGAATGATATAGTGAATTACTATTGTAATTGTGTGGTTGATGTAATGAATTTTATTCTATGGTTAAAGGGATTTTTAGTTTTGTGGAGGTTATTTCTTACACACCACCACCCGAGTCGAATAAACAAACTAATTTTCATATTATTTTTTTGGGTTTTATGTAGACCTAAAACATCATGGATATAGTGGGAATAGATGAATGACTACTTCCCTCCCACAACCTCCCTTCCTACTATGGTTGTGGTAATATAGTTATGTGGATGTGGATATGTGGTGGTGATAATGTGGTTGTGGAACGAGGAGGTTGTATGAGGTTTCAATTATGGAATGATTTTGTATGTGAGTATGATAAGGGATGTAAGTGCTAATAAAAATTTCATTTGGATGTGAGGGTGGTTAGATTAGTGGGGATGTTGGTGTAGGGAACCTCATTACTATAATTCCATGATTTATTAGACCTATATTGTATGTGAATTTGAAGAGTTCTAGTGATTTGATAAGTGATACATCAAATATTCAATGATGGATTGGGATTTTAATTCCACTCTTACTGGAGATTCCCCCAACCACATCCTGTGTTGGTCCCTCCCTATAATTAGGTGATGATATTTCCTTTAACCAGTGTCTATGGTCATTATCTCTCATTCAAGGAAGATCTGTGTTCCAGTTCTTTGGTTTCTTCAACATCAATTCCTTTGATCCTAGAGATTGGGATGATTAGTAGGATTCCAAATTGGGTAGAGGGTGTTCCTTCACTCTCCTTTCCCTAAGAAAATTTTGAATCATAATCTTCCTAAAAAAATGGACATTGACAACTATGTTTATCTCTGATCATCTAGTGATTTCTATTTTGAGTGATTCTTCAAGTCATGGCGCCTTTAAGGGATGGAAGTGATCTTAATTATTATCACATATCATTCTTAAATTCATTAATTCTCCTTATTGGACTTTATTAAGTCTTAGTCTTGGGATGAATGAGCGTGTGATAAGAAGATATTTATTTTAATAAAATGGTCTATGAGTGATAAAAAATTTCATGATTCTATATCAGTGGCTATTTGGGTATGCTTACCCGAACCTCCAATCCCATTTCATAACCCCTTGATTTTGAAATTTATTAGAGATTCATTTGGGTTTTTTACTTACATTGGTTCTACTACCCTCTCGATGCGTCACACTATGGAGACCCAGATTGTTTTTCAATACGGACTTATCATCCCTCTTATTTAATCCCATACGGTTAAACATAGGTTCAGAGATCTATTTATAGTGGAACCTTTTCTTCATACACAGATTTGGGTTTCGTTCAAAATTATATATTTAATAAAATTCAGCTGTAGTGAATGGGGCTAGGGCCTAGGTATGCCCCAAATAGATCCCTATTTTATAAAAGGTGGATCCTTGGATTGCACCCCATAAGACCACCATCTCTCCCTCTTAGGATCCCAATGGGGACTGTGTTGATCTAAGATGATTATATCCATCCAGTTTCGACTCTATAAGTACAATCTATGATGAACATTGAAAAGGGTCTTCTGATTCCATTTCTGGACGATGGATGACCCGAGACTGGCCTTGGAGGCCTAATATTTTAATGGGATGATTAATGTGAGTATTTGAATTTTTTTTGAGAGTCCTATATTATAGGATGGGTTTTCCTATATGGATTTTGAGCAAAGATCATAGGATTTTAGAAAGGATTAATTTATGGAGACACCTCTAGAGGAAGGTGGGAATTTTTTTTTAGTCTTAGGTTACTAAATGTGAAGGGGTATATAACTATGATATTACTAATTATAACTATATTTAGTCATTATTTTTTATTTTTGGGATAGTTCTATAGATTCAGGATGTCATAACTCCTTGGTCCATAAATAGGTAGGAGTTAGCCTCTCTCCCTACATCTTGAGAGCTTCTCGGTAACTCCTTCATGATCTTATTTAATTTACAAGAAGCAACTTTGACTACTCCTATTAAAAAATAAGAGGTTAGAAGAAATATACATATTTAAGGGATAGAGCATGGGGTATAATCGTTAGGTATAGATTTAAGAATCATTCTGAACCATTACCATTTTTATCTTATGGTCGGGTTTATAAGGATAGTAAGGCCTTTGCCTCTACTGTTTAATTTTCTCCTTCATTATCTAGAATAACAATGGGATTGAAACTCTATATAAATGTGACCTTTTCATTTTGGAATCCAAATCTAATAAAGTTTCTTTGTTTCCATGTTATAACCAAAATAAAAGGTGGATTAGATCAAATAATTTTACCCCATTTTAAGAAGGAATCATTTATCGCACCAAAATCCCAAAACAACAACATATTTATCTTCTAGAATAATGATTTAAAAATAAGGAAATAAATTAATTTTCTTAATGTATTACCATCATATAAACCTGACATACTCATGAATCTTTCATTTCATTAGTGTATTCGAAATGTGACATCATTGGAATATATGTTTTATAGAGGGAGTTAGGGGAATTTGACTCAAGTGGCCTTTATTAGATTATTGGTGGAGATTCAACCCTATCATAGATAGTACAGAAAAGAAATTTAGACATGAGTTCACAATGAAGGATATGAAGTACTATAATAGGTTTATAACGACTAACCAATTAATTGATCTTGGTTTCTGTGGTGACAATTTCACATTCTGTAATAATAAAATTGGATATCTAGGGACATAGAGTAATCTGGTAAGGTTCTTATCAAACCTTTAAGGGATTTATAGTTTCACTATTTATTACATTAAACACTTGAATTAGTAACTATCTAATCACTCAATGCTACTAAAAAAATTCAAATTTTAGATGAGGCCAATCATTTATTCTACTTCTCAAACCTTTTAACCTGGGAAAAGTAATTCATGAATACTATACATACCTCCTAGAGAGATATATATAGAGACACCCATGGGTGGTCCTTAAAATAACTCTGAATATTAAAAGGTTATCTCTTGGTATGGACCATAGTAAATAACTCTCCCTATATAGCCTAGAATAATTGGAATAAAAGGTCAATATACTTGAAAAAAATCCTTCAGGAGAGATGAAATTAATATATTTTTAATACTCTCTCAAATAAAGTAATTTGGTAGAGAGGTTTCTTGGGGAAGAGAAGATAGCTCGAGAAAGATCCAAAGTACCAAGGATTAAATAGGGAGATAATAAAATTATATATTTTCATTCATGAATTAAGGAAATAAAATTAATTATGAATATCAACATACAAATAGATAACAGATCTTATAAAATCAATGTTGAGTTCACTGAAAATCATGTAGTCACACTCCTCTCTTCCCTTCTCACCAACTCTGTCATGACCCGTCCTCGGGGCCCGTGTCATGACTACCCCAAGCCCGCCTTCCATAGGCTAGTATACAAAACCAAATGAAAGGAAAGTGAAAAAACAGTAAGAAAAACAGCAACACCGAGTCGTCCTCCGGAAATCCCACCTGAAGGGTGGGTACAAATAGTCTCCTCGGCTCCTCGGGTTCGACCGTCCACTCCATGTATGTCCCGCCTAGTGGTCCAACTCTGGGTACCGTCCAGCTCCACAAGCCTCCACCTTGATTAGTGCTGTCTGTTGTCTGCATCCAACACAACGTAGTGCGGGCATAACCCGTGCAGGGGTGAGTATATGATACTCAATAGGGACCCCGAGAACCCTGAAGGTCTCTCAGAATCCACGCAGAATAAAAAAAAGGAAAGATACAATCACGAAGTGTCAAATGACTCTACTTATATATATTCCCATACATATACCTAAGTCATCAGTTACAGTTCGACTCCAGATCCCGAGCCCAAGCACAACCCAGTCCACATAGGAAAGTACAACCCAGTCCACACAGGAAAACAAGTCAACCACATCAATGATAATGATTGAGAATCAAGACTCAGCTCACATAGGTATACACTTCGTAAGGAGATAGAGATGATCAGATGCAGCCACTGATTCATCTAAGCTGTCGGACCCACATAAGATACAAGACCAGCTAAGCTGTCGGACCCACAAAGGATACCAGACCAGCTACTCTGCCGGACCCACATAGGATACAAGTACAGAGCCAAGTACTTCTGGACCCACATAGGATACAAGAACAGTATTCATCACCATCGAACCCACAAAGGATCCCAGTATGGTCATCGTCACTGCCGAACCCACGGAGGATCTAAGTACAGTCGTCGTCGCTGCCGAACACATAGAGGATCCAAGTGCAGTCATCATCGTCGCAGTCACAACCAGCTCTAGGGTTCTCGCACACAGCATGCTCGATTCTAAGAGGGTCCGCTCATCGAGCAAAAGAGAGTCGATACATCAACTATCACGAAGTCCAGAGTTGATGTATCCCAAAGTTTCATCTTGTCAAAAGAAACCCAACGCGATAGACGATGCCTCAATCAGATGCCCGGTCTGAGAGTTATTGGCTTTTCCGTTCCAGGGGCCCAGTTGGTTTTTAAGCTAAAACCAACCCGACTATACTCCAGTTGCATCCAAACCTCAAGCGGAGTAAGACAAAAGGACCATCTGAACAAAAGGATCCCAACGCAATTGACGACACGTCAATCGAATGTCCAGTCTTTGAGATATAAGCGTTTCCGCTGCAAGGGCCCAGTTGGTTTCGAGTTCGAACCAACTTGGCCACACCCAAACTTTTCCGAAAACTCAAGTGTAATATACTGAAACGACCGCCTCGCTCCAAGTATTCATACGCAACTGATGGTGCGTCGATCGGAGCTTCGTAGCACATGTTATGAGAAAAAGAATGAAAGCGGTCAGAAGTGGGGGGTCTCGGCCCGGCTCGACCTGGCCCAACCCCCCTGGGTCAGCCCAAACCGGGTCCACCTGACCCGGGTCCGGCCCGGTGGGGCGCGGCCCGACCCGGATGGGCGTGGCCCGACCCAGATAGGTATGGCTCGGCCCGGGTGGGCGCGGCCCGGCCCGGTTCGCGCGACCTGCCCCGGCCCGGCTGGGGGGTACGATGGCTTGGCCAGCGGGCCGAGCAGGGTGGACGCGGTCCCCCCTTTGTTCCACATACGAGGCGCCTGGAACCGCGTATCCCCCAGATCCCGCGCGACCTCGGGATCCGGCCCCTCGCCGCCACAGCTTCAGCCACGGCGGGCTCCAACCGGCGGCGCGCTGGGGCACCGCCGCCTCTAGGCGGCCGACTGGTGCCAGTCGCCGCCTCCGGCCGCCGGTGCCGCCGCGCCGCCGGTGATTTCCGTGGGCCACCGGAGTCGTTCCGGTGGTCCGTTCTTACTCCTTTCTGCGCCTACAGTCGTCTCGGGACCCGTACATCACTACAACGACCTTCAATCACCAAAACGGTCCAGTTTCATCGTTGCCAAGGATTCCGCGCGTATGGAACAAAACAACGATGGGTTCAGACTTGTTCGTTAGTCCGCACCCACTTTGTTAGTGGTTTTAAAAATCACCATCAATAAATCACGCCATGCCGAGGTTATAAAAAATCAAAAGAAGAAATTTATACCAAAAACCCCTACCTCAAAAAGGAAGACGATCGTCGGCGTCGCGGTACACGACGTCGTGGAGAAGAGGATCGTAGGCATCGTCGGGGCGCGCCGAGGAGGAAGCGGCGTCTCCTCTCTGGCCGCGGGGAAGAGGATTGGTGGAACATCGTCGATCTCCAAGGAACCGGTGTTCTTCATCAGAGGCCGGCATTCGCGTTCTTTCTCACACAATGAAGCTCTCCCCTTGATAAAATAATAGGTTCCCCCTATTATTTTATTATACGCAAGGAAACTCTACCATAATTAATTCACCACACTAATTAAAATGTGTTGAAATTTAATTAAAGAAGGGAGAGAGTAGGTTCCCCATATTTAAAGGCGTTGGCAGTTTAAATTAAAAAGGGGAAAAGTAAGGTTCCTCATTAAATTACGTTTTGACATAATTTAATGGATCGAGGTGACATTTAATGGAAGTTTGTAAAATTAATGGGGTTTCTTAAGGAGATTTAGAGGGAATTAAATGGTCAGGATCATGCGGGCCCCTACCTCTCTAACATCCCCACTTGGGCAGTTAAGTGGCTGTGGGCCCCACTCTTAACTACCCATGGGAGGGAAAACCCACCTTAAGAAAATAGAAATTGTTCCGACAATTTTTATTTATTTCTTAAACAAACCCCCCAAAATTATCTTCTCCTATTTTGTGAATGCAACTACGGTAAGTGTCCCCTTAAGAAATTACCAGCGCTGCGAGTTCATCAGTGCCCTCAGATTTTAATTCCAAGCACCGGTTCAAAAGTAAGAAAAACCCGCTCGTTCGTTCATTGAACGTACCCAAGCTAAACTTCGAAAATTGATTCCGGGCACACCGGGCCTCAGAATCAAATTCCATCAGAAGCCACAAACTCATAAAATTCAAAAGTATTTAAAAAGAAATTCCTTTAAATTTCAGGGTCTTTACATTACTCCCACCACAGGTATTTATGTCCACATAAAGCTACAATATAAACTAGGGAAACAGATGAGGGTACTGAGCATGCATCTGAGCCTCCCGCTCCCATGTGCTTTCCTGGAGGTTCCCGTGTTGCCAACGAATGCGCACCCGAGGTATCGACTGTCCACATAGGACCCACTCCTATCGATCCTCGATCTCCACTGGGACCTCTGCAAAATTTTCCCTGTCATCGATGTCCAGATCCCCGTGGTCGATGATGTGCGTCGAGTCGTGCACGTATCTCCTCAGCTGAGATACGTGGAAGACGTCGTGCACCCGGTGCAACTGAGGTGGAATGGCCAGGCGGTAAGCCACCTCGCCTACCCTGCCGAGGACCTAAAAAGGCCCGATGAAGTGAGAATATAACTTTCCGCCCCAGCCAAATATCTGAAACCCACGTCGAGGTGAGACCCATAGGAAAACGTGGTCGCCATCCCCGAACTCTGGTGGTCTCCGCCTCCTATCAGCATAGGACTTCTGTCTGCTCTGTGTAGTCCTCATCTGATCCTGGATGACATGCACCTTCTCCGTCGTAGCACAAACCATCTCTGGTCCTATGAGTGCTGACACCCCTGGGTCAGTCCAGCACAGAGGTAATCTGTAAGGTCGGCCGTACAGTGCCTCGTAAGGTTCCATACCGATGGTGGAGTGGTAGCTGTTGTTGTACGCAAACTCCACCAAGGGTAGGTGATCCTCCCAGCTGCGACCAAAGTCAAGGACACATGCACGGAGCATGTCATCAAGTGTCTGAATGGTCCTCTCCGTATGGCCATCCGTCTGAGGGTGAAAAGCAGTGCTTAGGCATAGCGGCGTCCTGAAAGCCTCCTGTAACCCCTTCCAAAGTCAGGAAGTAAAGCGAGTGTCTCGATCGGAGATGATAGATGATGGAACACCATGAAACCTTACGATCTCCTGAACGTAGAGGCATCCCAAGCTCTCTACTGAGCCCTGCTCTTTGATCGGTAGGAAGTGGGCCGACTTGGTTAGTTGGTATACGATCACCCGGATGGTTTCGTGTCCTATGGAAGTACATGGAAGCACCATCACGAAATCCATGGATATCCCATCCCACTTCCACTCCGGGACCTCTAAGGGATGTACCAAGCCTGCAGGTACCTGGTGCTCCGCCTTCACTTACTGGAAAGTGAGGCATCGAGAAACGAACTCTTCCATAGCCTTCTACATACCTGGACACTAGTACTATCATCTGAGGTCCTGATACATCTTCGATACTCCAGGATGTACCGCAAGAGGGGAAGTGTGGAACTCCCTCAACACCTTCTACTACAGTGTAAACAGTACTATGGTACGTCCTCATAAGAGGATGATGTGCTCCCCGCCTTCAGAAAATCCATCAAGTGCTCGCCCTGAGGATATCTGAGCACGTCGCGCCTCACATTCAACCTCTCCATGCTGTGCCTCTCTGACCCGCTGGATAAGTGGGGGAGTGACTGTGAGGGACTGTAGATAGACTGTCCCATCACTATCCATGAAGGATATCTACAAATCGGCTAACTGCTCTATCACCTCTACAAGTAGATGAATGCCCGATCTCCTGCTGGGAGCATCATCCACAACATTCCTCTTCCCAGGAGTATAGACAATCACAAAGTCATAATCCTGGAGGAACTCGAGCCATCACCACTATCTCAGGTTCAGGTCCTTATGTGATAAAATGTACTTAAGACTCTGGTGGTCAAAGTATATTGTAAAGCGCTCACCCATCAGATAGTGTCGCCACATCTTCATGGAGAAGACCACTGCTGCTAACTCCATGTCATGGGTGGCGTAGTTCTACTCGTGCTGCCTTAACTACCGTGAAACGTAAGCGATCACTGCTTTCTCCTGCATTAGGACACACCCAAGTCCGGTCCCTGATGCATTACATTATTCTATGTACCCTACGCCCTCCTCTGGAAGCCTCAAGATGGGTGCACTGGTCAATCGCTGCCTCAGCTCCTGGAAGCTCTGCTGACATCTGTCTGACCACATGAAGGGTTTCCCCTTCTTCGTCAGAGATGTAAGTGGTGCTTCTACTATAGAGAAGTCTGGCACAAATCTCTGATAGTACCTAGTCGGACCTAGGAAACTATGCACCTCCGTCACGCTCCTGGGTGGCTCCCAAGAAAGTACCGCCTCGACCTTCGTGGGATCCACTGCAACTCGTGCCTCTGAGATGACGTGCCCCAAGAAGTGAACCTCTCGAAGCCATAACTAGCTCTTTGAGAGCTTACTATAAATATGGTGCTCTCAGAGTGTATCCAGTACAATCCGTAGGTGGTAGGCGTGCTCCTCCTCTGTCGTCGAGTAAATCAGTATGTCGTCAATGAAGACTACGACACACCGATCGAGGTAGGGCTGGAAGATCCTATTCATGAGACTCATGAACACTTCTAGATCATTGGTCCCACCGAAAGGCATGACCAAGAACTCATAGTGGCCGTAATGATACCTGAAGGCCATCTTCTACACATCCTCGTCCTGAACTCGGAGCAAATGATAGCCTGACCTGAGGTCTATCTTTGATAACCAACGTGCTCCCTTGAGCTGATCAAAGAGGTTGTCAATCCTCGGAAGCAGATACTTGTATTTCACGGTCACCTGGTTCAGGCGACAGTAACCGACACACAGTCGCAAGCCCCCATCCGCCTTCTTGGTGAATAGGACAGGAGAAGCCCAAGGTGAAACACTGGGTCAGATGAAACCTTTCCCCTGTATGTCCTCCAGCTATACCCGCAACTCACGAAGCTCGGTGGGAGCCATCAGATATGCTGGAGTGGATATCAGTGATGTCCTGGGGTACAGGTCTATATCGAAATCTACCTCCCTGTGAGGAGGTAGTCCTGGAACAACGTCATGAAAAACGTCCGCATACTGATCCACCACTATAGGAAAACTCAGACTCCGCACATCAACTACTCCGAGGATGAGACTATCCAACTGAGGTGTTATTGGCTGCCCTATCCTCTGCGTGAGTCCATCCTGTGTTGTGAAGGTTCCCTTCTTACCGGTGAAGTTGAACCTAGTCCCATCCGTGCAGACACACCGCACCTTGCACCTAATACAGTCGATCTGAGCATAGACTGTAGATAACCAGTCTATACCCAAGATGACGTCGTAAGGCCTCGACGATGCTACAAGAAGATCCCATCCAAAGCTCTCGCCTCCTGGAGTAAGCTCACACTGCCGGAACCAGTGCATAATCGTCGATTCTGCTCCCGTAGGAGTCTCTAGCCGCAAGGATCGAGCCAATGGCGCCATCGAAATCTCTGAGCTCCGAACAGGGGAAACGAAAATAAAAGAATGACTCGCACTTGTTTCTATAAGAACTGCAAAAAGGGTGGAGTAGGCACAGATAGTACCTCGAATCATATCAGGTGCATCATGGTCATAAGCCTCTACTTCCTGGAGATGAGCCTGCCTCTGCCCGCCATCTCCCTATGGTTGAGGTGGACCTCCTTGGGGTGGTGGTGGTAGAGCCTCGAAGCATCATCCACCACCCGCTGCTCGGCCAGCTCCTCTGCCTCGTCCGCCTGCTCCCTGCGGACCACTATGGTCGAACCTATGCCTCTGCCTGAGAGGTCCTTCCACTGTCTGCTGATTGTCTGCATGGCAGGTTGGGCAGTCACGATCCATGTGACCCTGCCCGCTGCATGCATAACACTGTCTGCTCCTCGGAAGGCTGGCTCTGTGCCGTGTGCCCCGCACAACCGAACCCGTGTCCTGAGGTTGCCCACCATATGGACTAGTCCGCTTGGACCCCTACATCATCTGTCGACTGCCAGCTGTATAAGACTCAGCTCTGTTCCATCTTGCGGTGGGTCTCACTGCTGATGGCTGCTCTTCGAGAAAGATCTCCACTAGCAGGGCTCACTCCAGCACCCCCGCCTGGGTCAGGATGCTGAGTGGAATCGTCGAAGCTCTGATCTCATGCCTCAACCCCTTCTCAAAGGTCCGGTCCTGGAAGAATGGGTCCCATACCATGTCCGTGGAGTAGCGTGAGAGGTCGGTAAATCTTGCCGAGTACTAGGCTACTGACATGCTTCCCTACCACAGCTGTAGTAACTCTTGGATGCGCACCACACAGAGGGTGGATGGAACGAACTCCGAGTGGAAGAGGCTCTCAAAGTCCGTCCAAAGTAGATATGCCTCATCGTGCACCTGGAGCATTAGTATCCACCATCTACCTGATGCTGTGTGTAGGAGACTCGTGGAAAGGATCACCATGAGGTCTGCTGGTGTCCCTACCAATCTGAACACTCTAACGACAGACTCTAGCCAATCCTTGGCTGCCTGAGGATTTGTCTCTCCGCAGAAACTAGGCGGCCTCTTTCTCTGAAACTCGTGCAACATGCTCAGGCGACGTGCACTCTCCGCCGCTTGGGCTGGTAGCATCGGTGGCTCGGCGGGTAAAGGTATCGTCGGTGCCTCCACTGTAATGGGGCCCTGCACCGAGGAATCGTCGCTTGGTGGGTTGCCGTCTTTCACAAAGCTCAGAACCCTAGATGGATGTCGTCGTGGGGCCATCCTGAAAAGAAACAGGTGCACCATGGTTAATACAGTATACCTGGTGAGCTAACACAAAGTAATCGCAATGAAAACCTTTGAAACACACATGAAATCAATGTTTTCATGCACTGAGTCGGAAATCAGAAATTAGGGTCCTGGTGTATGGATACGTCAGCCGCCGCACCAACACTAGATTCCCTAGACTGATAACAACACTCATTACTCTAAACATTATTGCTTCAAAGAGAATAAATTATCAGAGTCATGAGTTCTGCGGTAGAACTGACTTCTCTGATACCAATTTGTCATGCCCCCTCCTCGGGGCCCATGCCATGACTTCCCCAAGCCCGCCTTCCATAGGCTAGTATACAAACCCAACTATAAGTAAAATACAACCGAAAGGAAATTGCAACAACAGTAAGAGAAACAGCAACACCGAGTCGTCCTCCAGAAATCCCACCTGAAGGGTGCATATAGATAGTCTCCTCAGCTCCTCGGGTCTGACCGCCCGCTCCGTGTACGTCCCGTCTAGTGGTCCACATCCGGGTACCGTCCATCTCCACAAGCCTCCACCCCGATCAGTGTTTTCCATCATCTACATCCAACAAAACATAGTGCGGGCATAGCCCATGCAGGGGTGAGTATACGATACTTAGTTGGGACCCTGTGACCCCCGAAGGTCTCTTAGAATCCACACAGGATAAACCAAAAAGGAAAGATACAATCATGAAGTGTCAAAAGACTCTACTTAGGTATATGGACATACATATACCTAAGTCATCAGTTACAGTTTGGCTCCATCTCCTGAGCCCAAGCACAACCCAGTCCACATAGGAAAACACAACCCAGTCCACATAGAAAAACAAGTCAACCACATCAATGATAATGATTGAGAATCAAGACTCAGCTCACATAGGTATACACTTCGTAAGGAGATAGAGATGATCAGATGTAGCCACAGATTCATCTAAGATGTCGGACCCACATAGGATACAAGACCAGCTAAGTTGTCAGACCCACAAAGGATACAAGACTGGCTACTCTACCGAACCCACATAGGATACAAGTACAGAGCCAAGTACTTCCGGACCCACATAGGATACAAGAATAGTATTCATCACTATAAAACCCACAAAGGATCCCAGTACGGTCGTCATCACTTCCGAACCCACGGAGGATCCAAGTACAGTCGTCGTCGCTACCGAACCCACGGAGGATCTAAGTGCAGTCGTCATTGTCGGAGTCGTAGCCAGCTCTAGGGTTCCCACACACAGCATGCTCGATTATGGGAGGGTCTGCTCCTCGAGCAAAAGAGAGTCGATACATCAACTATCACGAAGTACAGAATTGATGTATCCCAAAGTTCTGTGTCCTCAAAAGAAACCCAACACGACATACGGTGCGTCAATCAGACACCCGGTCTGAGAGTTATTGGCTTTTCCGTTCCAGGGGCCCGTTTGGTTTTTAAGCTGAAACCAACCCGGTCATACTCCAGTTGCGTCCAAACCTCAAGTGGAGTAATCCAAAAGGACCGTCTCAACAAAAGGATCCCAACATAATTGACGACATGTCAATCAGATGTCCGGTCCTTGAGATATAAGCGTTTCCACTCCAAGGGCTCGATTGGTTTCACGTTCGAACCAACCCGTCCATACCCAAACTTTGCTGAAACCTAAAGTGTAATATACCAAAACGATAGTGTCGATCCAAGGATTCATACGTAACTGACGGTGCATCGATCGGAGGTCCATATCACAAGTTATGGGAAAAAGACCGAAAGCGGTCGGAAGTGGGGGGTCTGGGCCCGACCCGACCCCCCCCCCCCCCCCCCAGGTCAGCCCGAACCGGGCGACCTGACCCGTGTCCGGGTCCGGCTTGGCTGGTCGCGGCCCAGCCCACCTGGGTGTGGCCCGGACCGGCCCACGTGACTTGCCCCAGCCCGTCTGGGGGGTGCGCTGGCTCGGCCAGTGGGCCGAGCAGGGGGACGTGGTCCCCCCTTTGTTCTGAGGACGCAAGATCCGTCCCCTTGCCGCCACGGCGGGCTCCTACCGGCGGCCCGCGTCGGTGACCCGCGCCGCCGGTGATTTCCGCGGGCCACTAGAGTCGTTCCGGTGGTCCATTCTTTCTCCCATCTACACCTGCAGTCGTCTCAGGACCCGTACATCACTGCGACGACCTTCAATCGCCAAAACGGTCTCTTTTCATGATCGCCAAGGATTCCGTGCATCAGGAACAAAACAATGGTGGGTTCGGACTTGTTTGTTAGTCCGCACCCACCGCGTTAGTGGTTTTAAAAATCACCATCAATAAAGCACTCCATGCCGAGGGTATAAAAAATCACAAGAAGAAATTTATACCAAAAACCCCTACCTCAACAAGGAAGACGATCTTCGGCGTTGCGGTACACGGCGTCGCGGAGAAGAGGATCGTAGGCGTCATTGGGGCGCGCTGAGGAGGAAGCGGCATCTCCTATCTGGCCGCGGGGAAGAGGATTGGTGGGGCATCGTCGATCTATGAGGAACCGGCGTTCTTCATTGTTCTTCGTCGGATGCTGGCGTTCTTCGTCGTTCTTCGTTGGAGGCTTGCGTTCTTCCTCGCACAACGAAGATCTCCCCTTGATAAAATAATAGGTTCCCCCTATTATTTTATTATACGCAAGGAAACTCTCCCATAATTAATTCACCACACTAATTAAAATGTGTTGACATTTAATTAAAGAAGGGAGAGATTAGGTTCCCCATATATAATGGGGTTTCTTAAGAAGATTTAGAGGGAATTAAATGGTGGGGCTCGTGCGGCCCCCACCTCTCTAACATCCCCACTTGGCCAGTTCTGTGGCTGTGGGCCCCACTCTTAACTACCCATGGGAGTGAAAACCCACCTTACGAAAATAGAAATTGTTCTGAAATTTTTTATTTATTTCTTAAACAAACCCCCAAAAATTATCTTCTCCTCTTTTGCGAACGCAACTACGGTAAGTGTCCCCTTAAGCAATTACCGGCGCTGTGAGTTCATCGGTTCCCTCAGATTTTAATTCCGAGCACCAGTTCAAAAGTTAGAAAAACCCGCTCGTTCGTTCACTGAAGGTACCCGAGCTAAACTTTGAAAATTGATTTCGGGCACACCGGGTCTCAGAATCAAACACCGTCAGAAGCCACAGACTCGTAAAATTCCAAAGTATTTAAAAAAAATTCCCTTGAAATTTTCGGGTCTTTACAAACTCATATCTTGATATTAGGGTAGGAAAAAATTGAGAGGATTGGGTGAACTGCCTATTTAATAACATTCCATATTCCATAGATGAAAAATCTAATGGTTAACTGTAATACACCCCATAGGAGTTTGAGATCAAACATGCTATACACAACCTCAACCTGAATAGTGCCTTGAGGAATCCCATATTATTTTTTTATTATAACATGGGATATCATAAAATATGATAACCTTAAAGTAGTTTAGAGATATTTTATAGGGGTAATACTTCCTATAGTTACATGTGTGGCCACCCATTTATCAATCCCCAAGTTGATGAATTTGAGATATTTTAATCAGCATTGGCCCATTATCTTGTGCAATTTTTATCACAAAGTCCTTTCTAAAATCCTCAATGATAGAATCAATCATATACTCCCCAATCTAGACACTAAATAATAACATGGATTAATCAAGGGAAGGAACATTCAAGGTCTTATTTTCTTCACACAATATATGATAGTTGATCTCAATTGGAAATTATCGAGCACTAAATTCATGTTAAAAATTAGCATGGAAAAGGATTTTGATTGGATATAATGGAATTTTATCTTGAATTCCATGAGACTCTGTGGTTTATTAGAGTAGGTTTGTGATAGTTTCTTTCACTTATATTCCTCCCCATGGATATTAACCTCACTTATGGGAATGAAATTTTATTTCTTCAAACCAAAACATGACCTATGATAATGAAATCCTATTTCCACAAGCCTCTTCATCCTTAAAGAATATGTGCTCACTACGTGCCTCAAAAAATCCATCTATAATGGAGGGTCAGATAAATTTAGATGAAAATATGGTTCCCTATGGATATATAAACTATTATTTACTAATTATATGTTATTTTTTCTCAATGATAATCTCATATCAATTTAAAACTTCTAAGTGATTCTAAAATTTTTTTGCACCTGGAGCATAAAACATTGAAATGACCTGACCCACCAAGGCTCCACCCCTCGTGGAAGTAGGCAAATGGTGGAACCCCAATCCCATATTCAATAGGCTAGAGGACGGTGACTAGAGAAAAATAAGAATATCACATAATTTCAAACACCTTAACCTATATTAAACCATAATAGATACATATATCTAATTCATGAAATATCCAAAAATAACAACAATATTTATAAAAACAATTGAAACGAGTATAATACATACATGACATAAAAAATACACGAACAATTTAACATAGGTAAATATTGAAGAAAATTCTCATCTAACAAGCCACATAATCTAAGGGATAATAGACTTTGAGAATTTCCTCCCCATTGGTGTACTTTTGGGTTGATATCCTGGTGAAATGACCACTACTACCGTCACACACAACCATGTTCCACCTTGTATCACCCAAAATCAATATGTGTCAGCTACGAACCTGAAATTACATCTCCGTGTCTACCAATACCTTATAACCCCGAGTCATTTTAAAAAAGAAAACATGTTTGGGAACAATGATCATGTTCGGGTGAGTATAAACATACTTAGTAGGATGTCACAAAATTTAAAAGGAAAGAAAAAAACTAGTTAGCTCAAAACCTTGGTAAGGGTGAGTAACCAGGAGGGAAAAATAAAGGATCCTGATATTTTCTATAACTATAAGTCTTTGGGATTAAGACAATCCTCAGTTATCTCAGTACTAATCCATAAAGGTCTAAATCTCATCAAAAACTATGTATTCCAATGTATATAAAAAATAATACAAAGTATGAAGTTGATAGCCTAACTATACATAGAAAATCAAAGGAAACCAAGGGGTGGCTGAGGATTCATGATCCTAAAAGAATATAAACTGCTAAAACTATAAAATTTCTGCATTTATACTAGGGAAATGGTGGACCCACTCCTTTCTAAAGTATACATGTCAGCCAAGGGGGTACCACACCATGTTGCCCGCAACCACTGATACCGTGTCACCATTATAGTAACCCATGAGGAAACTAAAACATGGAAACTAATCGATATCATTCAAGGAAGTAATAATATCTACTTTTATAAGCATCAATGTATTCTATAAAGTTTAGCATAATACACAAGAGAGAGTCCCACTCTGCACAACCAAGCTATGGAATAAATTAATATGAAGAACCATAAATCCAAAACACTTAAATATAATAACCTCAGTAACCTATCTATAATTTTAGTGTAGGATCCTATTTTTGGGTTGGAATTTCAAATATGAATATACAATAGGGTGGGTGAATTGTGTAACAAAACTATATAGAAACAATACTTCCCTCTTGAGATTTAATATATTATTTCTTTCTCTCTTAAAAATGGGTGTGAAGTTGAAAATATATAAAGAAAATAACAACACATATCTATGTATAATGGTTTATTGAACATGAATCCCCTATTACTCTACATCAATTCTCTCTCCATGAGCTTGGTGATTTTCACTAGCAGACCATTTTTCTAGGGACCATTACAACTATGTGTAGGAAGTTAAAACCTTTACAACAAGGATTTTGACATGAATTATGATTATTTTATAAGGTGAAAAAATATAAATATCTTAGTACAAGAAGATAACAATCCACCAACTACTGAGTAAGAGACGTCTACACTTCAAGCAAAAATATATTGACATGAAGAGGTTAAATACTGGTTTATATCATATTTCCAGCAACAACTGAGAGATGTAAATTATTTTCAATAAATAATAATAGCAAAAAAAAAATATTCTCCAACATCAAATTGGTTTCCCTTAAGTATTAGTAGATAAAACACTAGAAATATGATAAAAAATGTATGTCTCAAAAGCGTATCTCTAATAAGTTCTTTATTGAAATGTATCAAAAGATCAACAAAGAAATATAACAACAATAACAATCAATTCAATCAAACAAGTAAGAATCAAAATATGTATATATGAAAACTGTATCTCTATAGGAAATGACACATTATTATTTTAAAATGTTCATCCATATCTTTAGAAGAAGAAACTCTCAATATTTAACATGATAGTTAAATTTAATTAGGTCAAATAGATCTAAAAACATCGCATGATAAATCATGATTATTAAAATTCGTAAAGTTTAAAGTAATTTGTAACTTCAATTAGATGTAAGAGTGATTAGATATATTGAACATGAGGGTTTGAATGCATCTTTAAATATTTTAAAGAGATATTTAATTCTAATGAGATAACTATAGAAAACATAGAAATAATCCATAATTCAAAACTCTGTAATTGACCAAGTCAAACATAAGGTTTCTCTACCTAGTGATAAACTTAAAAAGTACAATTGACAACATACAAATGATTAAAAAAGTAATGATGATAAAAAATAGGTTTGTTCCTAATATTTTGGGTTTCATCTAAAAGTTGGGTTGCTAATCCACACATTTATTCCAAACATAGGGTATGAAAGTATGGTTCCTTACAGAAAATAGGGTTCACAAACCATACATTCCACTTAAAATGTATTGCATAAATAGTGTTTCCATAAATCTTATAAAAACTTCTAGAATACTTATACTTTGATAAATAAAATGAATTCTCATGGTTTTAAATTCTGAAAATTATTCTAGAATAAAATAATTATTCTAGCAGTTATTATACTGAAATTCTCATAAAGTAACTTCATTATAAATATATGTGTGGGTGTTTTTGAGAATCAAAATAAAAAATAAATTAATGAAATTTTTGGATCAACACATTCCCAACAATATCCCCCCTTTTTATAATAAAAAAACCCATAAAACCAATATTATCCTAAAAAAAATAATAAATACAATTTTACAAATATGAGAATAAATAAATTTCAAGAAAATTTCTCCCTCATAAAGAAAAATGTTTTTAGAATTTTTTCCCATATATATTTCAAATTTTTTAACTTATTTTTTTCATATATTTCTAATATTTATTCCTCATAATTTTCCTATTTTTACATCTCTCCCTATACATTTCTCCCCATTTTTATAATATCAAAAATAAATTAAGAAATATGTTAATGAAAATTTGACCTAGAAAAATATATATACGAAAATGATACTTAAACTAAGAGAAATAATAAAAATATTTTAAAACATTCAAAAATATTTTTGATTTTATTTTTTATAGGATATATTGGAGGAAAATAATCAAGATTTTTTGAATGGTTAAATGCTTTATCTCTACTCTCAAAACATTGAACTCTTTTACTCACAATAGCTAGAACTCCTAAAAATAGTTCTATTATCCTTTAAACATATATAGATATTTAATTTATCAAAGAATATGAAAACATTTTAACTAAAATATTCTTTTACTAATTAAGATCTAACTTAGTAATAGATTTACATGGGATTTTCTCTATTTTACTTACCATCCCCACTTTAAATGAACCTAAATATTATTTATAAATTGAGCATTCTTACAAACTTTTATACTTACATTGAAGAGTAAAAAAATTATTTTGAAACATAAGAGTTCTACAGATCCTTATAAGATTTTCTATAACTTTTTAGATCTTCATGTAGATTCAATAGTTCTTTATTCATAATATAAAACATGGGAAAAAACTCAAAATAGGGTATTACATCTTTAGCTATTTGAGAAGATTGATATTATAGTTCTTCAAAACCAAGCATTTCTATACCTTCACCATAATATTTTTCTAAGGAATATTAAAAAAAACCTACTCTTCTCTGAAAATATTAGTCATAACATCAGGAAAATAATTATCTTTCTTACAAACTTATTTTAACTCATTTTATAAAAAACAAAAAATAATCAAATGATCCAAAAATTGAATTATTATCATTTAATAATAAAATTTCTCTGAGTTAGAAGTCCTAGGTTTCTTCATTTAATCATAATGGATTATTTAGAAGTATTTGAGTTTGGAATTTCAAAGAAGGAAGAAATAAGTTTTTGTTGGGTTTGAAAAGAAGTTAGGGTTCAAAAGAGAAAAATGAAAATTTTTATTATGATGGTTTTTATGAAATTTTTCATATTCTCAATTCAAAATATAGAGTAATCATTTCATATTTTTCAGTTGAAAAGTTGGTTTTACATAAGAAAAATATTTTGAAATAATAACATTAAGTAATTGAGTGGAATTTCTGTGAAAAATAAATGTTCAAATGAATCATGTTTTTTGAAACAAAAGATAAATTAAGAATATAGTTTTCATTAAATAAATCTATCTCTCTTCATGTGATGTAAATTAATATAAGAAAATACTACACCCTACCCTTGAATTATAACTTCTGCTAGAAAACTATCCTTAACTAGATATATAAACCAATTTATAATGTATTAAAAAAAATTAAAAGTTTACACACATTAGAATTATTTAGTAATTTTGTTGCATATCTTAATATGAAATTAAATAATCTTTAATAAGTTTTCATGATATAATCAAAATAGTTCAACATATTGATTCATCACAAAAAATAATAGGGAAAAAAATATTTAATAGTTTAACTATGAAGATAATTAAATGTAGAGGGGAAAAAGATAAAACATTTATTCCCCCCCCTATATAAAAAAATTGTGCATTTAAGCATAATTTTAATATATATATATGAGATACTTCTTGGAATAACAGTTCCATCTCTAATGGAATTTTTATTTAAAAGAATAATAAATAATATATAAGAAATTTTCATAATTTTAAAACACACACTTAATAATATAAAAAAATTGTCAAGTAGTGCACACCAAAAAAATATTAAATAAAATTTCCTTTTGTAAACTATATTATTTTTGGGCCCGACAGTGTTATCAATTAAAGGCATCAGTAACTAAATCTATTTTCTTTGAGAAGAGACTCTATAATTAAGGTGAGATAATGCTTTCAAATAATGAACATTATTAACACCCCAAAATTGAGATTTTATAAAATATAAGTCATTAACATAATGTACATTTATTCCATATTGATAACATTTAATAGTATATATTCTATTTATTTTTAAACCAGGAACAAAATAATTTCTATAAAATTTGGGTTTTTCTTTATTTCAATCAATCCCATATTTAACTTTATTATTATCTTTTTTTAATAAATAATTTGATTCAAATAGTTTTATCCTTTAATAATTATGCGAGATGACTTTTTTAAATTATTAACTTCATCTAATAATTATTTGATTTTAGTTTCATGAAAAATATACAACATTTGGAATAATTAGATCTTAAATTTGTAATCTATTTTGATAAAAATTCTTTATTAACAGATGTAACATCATAATTTTTCATAAATTTTCTATGATATTTCTTTAAAGATTAAAATTTTCCTTGAATCATAAAACAATATTTATTTAATTCATCATAAGAAAGTTTTTTATAGATATAACTTTGAAAGTATGAAGATTGTACCTCATCCACAAGAGCCATAAGAAATAGATTTACCATTTTATATTCATGATCATATTCAGAGTTTATAGTGGATTCATCACTTGAATCTAAATAATCACTCCAGTTATCCTTCATGACTTTCTTACCTTTTATTTTATAATTTTATTTCCTTTAAGATTTAATCATTGGATAGTTAGACTTTTGTGACCTTTCTCCTTGTATTTGTAACATATATCTTCTTTATTCCTTTTTAATTTATTCTTTTTATTGTTGGGTAGTTTTTACAATATTTTAGTAAGATATAATTAATCTTTATTGAATCTGAATAACTTCAATAAAAAGATTCATCTATAGTAGTTTTGTGTGAAACATCTTCCTTTTTGATAGTGATATGATTTTCAGCTTCATCTTGAATCTCAACTTCATACATCATCAAGGTGTCAGTTAGTTATTTAATTTTAAAACCATTAACATGTGTGGATTAATGAATATTATTAGATATTCCACTCCACTTATAGGGAAATAATCCGAGTACCATTAAATGTTGATCCGATTGTTTAATTGGATCTCCCAGGAAAATAATATCATTGAAAACTTTTGTCAATATTCCATTCCTTTAAGTAATTATTTCCTATTCATCCATCTTGAATGTATCAAATTTCGATTTTTTAGTGTTGTACATTAGTTTTATGACATTATTAGCTCCTTAATTGGAAACATAAATGGTCTTCAAAATATTATATACGGTATCAGACTAGGAGAATCAATTAAATTCATCAGTTCCTAATCCATATACAATAACATTCATAGCTCTTGAATTAGGATCATATTCCTTCTCTTGATCATCATTAAATTATTCCAGTTCTTATTTGGGAATTTCACAGGGCTTTAATACCTTTAAATGAACTAGTATTCCAAGATTCTTCATATAAATAATCATTCATTCTTTCTAGCATCCATAATTATCACCATTAAAATAAGTTTCATGAATCATCGACATACCATCTCTGAGATTATCCATTTGAGATTATATCTTCATCTAGATTTTTAAATCTAACTTTTTAGAGTAGAAAATAAATATAACCACTTGAGCCTGACTTTTGAATACTAAATGATAATATCAGGTAGAAAAGAAAAAATATTCAAGGATTTCAAGAAAGAGGAATGTAGTAATAGATCCCTTCTTTTGATACTAATTATTGATTCATGACAATAAATATGAAGATACAAGGGGTGGGGGCGGGGGTGAATTGTTTTGAAAACATGATAGAAAAAACAATTCTCTCTTGAGATTAAAGAGATTAATTATTCATATCTTAAATATAAGCGAGTAGTATAAAATAAATAAATAAAATTACTGTACATAGATATGTATTGTGTTTTGAGGCATATGAATCCCCTAGTCCACTTTACCAATGCTTTCTCCATGAGCTTGGTGATTTTCAATAGTAGGTACTTTTGCTGGTGACCTCTACAACTGAGTGTATGCAATTAACACCTTTACAATAAGGCTTTTACAGGGACTTATAGTTCTTTTACATGGAACCAAATTATCCATGGATTAGTATGAGAAGCTAACACTCCACCAACAACTGATTATGAGTAGTCAAAAATTCAATAGAAAATATATTAAGATTAATAGGTTGAATACTAGTTCAGATAATAGATGTAACATCAATTGGAAGATGTAAATGATATTCAATAAAGAACAAAAATAATAAAATATTATTCAATGTAAAATAGGATTATATTAAACAGTAACATAGAAAAATCTAGGAAAATGATCAAATATGTATGTATCCAAACTGTAGATCTGATAAGTGATTTGTTGAACTATAACTAAATATTAACAAAGAAATATTGCAGCAAAAATAGTTGAGTTAATTAAATAGATAATAATCAAACCATGCATGTCTCCAAAGTGTATATCTAGAGGAAATGAAACATTATTATTTTAAAATATGCATCTATATAATTTAAATAATAAACTATAAGTATTTAATAGAATATTCAAATAGATTCAGGTCAAACAGATATGAAAATATTACATGATAAATCGTGATTATTCAATTTCAAAATGTTCAAAGAAGTTCATAACTTCCCTTAGAAGTAATAATGATTTAATATATTCAATATAATCCCTTTAATTAGTATTTAAATAAATTTAAATAAATATTTAATTCAGTGAGACCATTAAAGAAAATGTATAAATAATCCCTAATTCAAAACTCTGTAATTAACCAAGTCAAATGTAGGGTTTTTATGTGTAGTGATAAACTTTAAAAGTATGGTTGAAAATTTATAGTTTATTATAAAAGTAAGTATTATGAACCGTACATTTGTTCCTAAAATTTAAGGTTGCTTCCAAATTTAGGGTTCCTAATCTATAAATTCATTCTAAACATAGGGTATGAAAGTTTGGTTCCTTAAAAATGTGGGGTTCAAAAACCATACGTTCCTCTTAAAAATTAGGGTATAAATAGTGTTTCTAGTATTCTTATAAACACATCCATAATACTTATACTTTGATAAATCATGTAACCTCACATAGGTTTGAAGTTATAAAATGATTCCAGGATAAGATAATTACTCTAGTAATTATAGTCATAAAATTCACTTAATGTAACTTCATTAGGAACATATTTGTGGGTGTTTGCGAGCATCAAAATCAAAAAATAAATTAACAATTTTTTTGGATCAACACATTCCCAACACCTATGCCACTGGTAGGAAGGGGGAATAAAAAATTCTGTGGAGGATCCTATGCTTAGTCTGATCTCTTTAGACAGGGGGAATAATAACTTAGTAGATAAATGATACCACACCTTGAGTATGTGGGGGGAATACTAATCCTATCATATCTATAGGTTGAAGATCCCATAACTTGAGTAACACAAAAAATTGGAGGAATACTGAACATATATGAGGATGGTGTGGGAACCAACACCCTAACATAACTTTTCCACTAGGGAGGGTTTCCAACCCTGAGAACACTTTGATCATCATGCCTGAACCCAACTACCGACCCTAAAAAGTTAACTTAAAATTTTACATATCTTTACCTTGAAAAAAGTAAGGAATTTTCAAATGGATTATACCATTATGATCTATGTGAAAAAATACTATATATATTTTATTTATTTTCCTAAAACCAATACTTGGTAAATAAATGGTGAAATCACCCCAAAAATACTAAAGATGGCCATATGGTGGACCTCCAGAGTGTCATGCGGCATGCTTGAATAGGGTGGGCATGCTGAGTTGGGAACATCACACCCCATACATAGAATAACTTATGGGTTCATGGTTACCATGCACTTACTAAGCCACGCATGCTATGGCCACATGTGCCGGGGCCATGCGTGTTAGTGCCACATGTTCTCAAGCCATGCATGCCTAGGCTATTTGTGCTTAGGACATGCTCTAGGTTGACCCAACTGGCCATCTCATGCTGCTTCGATCATGAAAATTATAAGACCGATGCACCCCCACCTACCGTGTGTTGGATAGGGTGGAGTCCAATCCTAATGGATTGAATGACTTGGGGGATAACCCTAGCACCTCTTGGCAATAAACTATGGTGGTTCGAGTGGCCTCCACCTCCTATTACTCAAGCTTCTATTTTGGGTGGCGTCTCTAAGGAACAATTGTTCTCACTATGACCACCCCTACCAATATTGACCTTTGACATTATTTGTGTTGTCTATGGTCTACAATACCATTCCTCACATTCTAACCTCCGTGACACCTTGTACACTCTATTATCCACCCCACACGCTCTTCCATCTACTTTATGTTCTCAAATACCTCTCATGATTCACCAAAACACCCTAAATATACATTGCTTCCATTTTCAAGCCCCATACTAAGGCCGACTACTCCTATCTATAAAAAGAAAATGTGAGGCTTAACCATGGTGTGGTGGGGGAGAATCTGGTGATTGAACAACCAGTTGAACACCCCAATTTAAACTGCTATAAAAAACCACCAAGATGAATAAAAAAACTAGGGATAAAATCCTACCCTAATATCCATTCCATTGGGATTAAAGCTCAAAAAATAACAACAAAGCATAACTCAATCACAAAATTTTCATAAAAACAAATCCAAAATGAAATAATGATCCCTGCCTTTCCAAAATCTCAATCATAGATGATGAACACATCCATTTCTAGGTTTGATGTTGATCCTCCATGGAGTTTTCATTCGAAAGCTCCCAAGTCCCCTGAATTTTTTCCCCATATCCTATCTACTCTAATTAGGGTTTGTGGACAACCCTAATTAGAGGTCATAACTATGATTAAATATAATATGGGATTAAGGTTTCCAAATAAAGATAATAAATAAATTATTTATTTAATTAATCTAATCAACTGTTTTATTCCACTCACAAGGCTCGAACCCAGGGACCCTGATGCGAATGTAGATTACACCACTTCTATGTTAAAACTCCCTTTATGGATAAAACTGAGGTTCATATTTACCATCCAAGATTTTATTCAGGAAGAAAATCATTATTCCTAAAAATTAATGTTCATGGTATAAAAATAATATATTATACTTAATATATTATTCTCAAATCTCTTCATCACTTGCAACATAGCGCCATCTCACCCTAGGAGTAATCATCACACCCTGTGATCAACAGATCCATCCAAAGATTTTTATAAGGTATTATGATAGGCTAAATTTATTATTTTACCCTTGGGGAGATCCCAATACTCAAAAACTCAAAATTTAGACAAGTCTTGACTAAAAAAATATAATTCTTTACATCCTCTACACCTTTAAACCCTCCAACCTAAAAAAGAAAACAACTAAATATAATAAACAAGAAACCTCATAAAAAACTTGATATGGATAAAAATACACCTTTTCATGTTATTTATTTTTTATCAAATATAGGATCTTTAAAAAAATAAGTATAAAAATGTATAGGAAGGTAGAATCATGGTTCATCCACAAATATATCAACTTCTTCCCATATTGAAGAAAACCCAATGTGAAAAAATGCCTCCACTTTTGGCGAGTCTTGCTAAGCCTCTATAACCAAAACCTAACCTTAGCCAAATTTCATCTTTCTACATGGGAAAAAACAAAACCATAACCATTAACATCCATCTAAAATGGGTTCATCGACCATGTTAACTATGGTTAGAGAGCTTCTTTCCCCACCTTTAAAGAGGATTCTTAATGGCTGTCACATGAGAACAACCCATCTATGCTACACTATACCACTGAGAACTTAATATATATTATAACTAACACCAAAAGAGTTTCAAGGTATTATAATCCTCTGGACCTGTGATATCTTCATTGGAATCAATTGTGAGCAGGGCACATGAAATAATATTGCTAGATTTTGGCACAAGAGGAACATGTTCCATCTATCCCAATATCAAAATATATGAGAAACCTCTATCCATATCCCGATCTCTAATATGTTTTCATCCATTATCAGAGATCAAATTATTGTTTTTTCACCACTCTTTTACAAAATATACCAAAGATCACATCAGGAATAACAATAACCTCATAAAACTACTAAACAACATACCACTTCCCATAGGATGTACTAATCCACCAAAATTTGAAGCAGAAGGTCCTGACCATTCATATAGAACAACTCTGTCATCTATCTACCCCAAAATAAAAAAAAATTGAGAAACCAAAATTCATAACATACCAATAAAACCTCATCTTACGCTGCATAAAATAGTTTCTTTATTGTGGTTACACCCACAAATATTCACTGGACATGTAACACTATGGTATATTCTTTAATAAGGAGATCTAAAATCAATATATCCATCCTAATATTTAATATTAAAACTAATATAAAACCACTATTCTTTAGAGGAAGTAGTGGATGGTCTCCCCACCTTTAATCCCTTCAGATTGATTGAGAACACTTGGTTACAATATAACACTAATTGTACATCACCACCGTGGGATTCTATTAAACAAGGAAATAGTGTGGGAATAATACTATAAACTAAAGGTGAAAAAAGTCTCCCTCTCCATTATAGAAACAACCACCTTAAAGATAATTTATTGATCACATCCCCTATCATCCAGAAACATATTCTTCTAACAAAAGTATTGGACACTATTCCAATAATACACCAATAATGTCTCATCGATTGCTAAGAACTCAACTTCATAAAGGCCAATCTATACTCCCTAAATCCATAACTCACTCTATAAGAGGTCACAATAGAGAAAATAATCTCATGTTAAGGTTGAGAAAAATCATTAAATGTCCAACTTGATCCTACTTGAATAAACACAATGAAGGATCCTACTTGAATAAACTACAATGGTGTTCATAACACCACCTAGAAAGACTTGAAGTCCGTATCACAAATGAAATTATATTCATACATTGGTCTGTTATCGAGGGATAACCATGTATTTCACTCCATAAGTATTCCTCCATATTCAATGGAATTAAATTCTCATCTATTCACATAATGAATAAATCCAACCATAATGATGGGAAATTGAACACAACTTATGAAGGGTGGGATTTTATTTCCACACTCAAGGGGATCCCACTCACTAATAAAGGTATACCTCACAACATTTACTTAACTATGTATGACCACACAAAACTATAATTTATAACCAATATATACAATGGTAGGTACCACTAAATCTCATCTCTACCACAAAAGAATTTCATAAAATATATCTTCCTCCTCCAAGGATAAAATCATATTTCTTGATTGAGTGAGTAAAATGAGGCCACCATCTATGGGGATTATATATATATTAATGGTATTTCTTTGGGTTATATTTTAATAACCAAATCCTAAAAATATGTTGCAAAAATAATAACCCATTATTGTTCTATATATTATGAGATTCCATGAAAAGAGGACAATATTCATACTCTAAACTAAATATACCAATGCCTAACCATATCCATGAATCATTCACATCTTTTCAAATCTCAATATATCTACACACCATGTATCATAGAGACTAACCAAGTATGGTGATTGTGAGAGTGTACTGATGCATCGTCCATATCTAACTTCTCTCGTATCAACAACTCTTCCACTAAACAACTTCTTGGTACGAAACTATTCCGACATCAGGGAGTTCTCAAATTTTAGCACCATTTTAAAAATTGAGGTATGTTACTGAAATAAATTTGATAATCATAAAGAAAAAAAGCACAATCCCAAGGATAGGGTTATTCCCTACTAGGAATCCACAATCTACCAATGCTTACCCATGAGACTTTGGCATAGGTGGTGTTTGGTGAGAACACAACCATAGCTCAAAACATCCCCCTCCAGATTCTCTTCTCTTACCTATAATCTCAAAAAATTATACTAAAATATATATAGGGAATATATCATGAGGTTTATGGGCCACAACACATACTTGGACATTATCATGTTACCTATAGAGGGTCCAACACCCTCGGTTAAAACTCCATTCTGAATAGGGGATCTAACTCGCATCTTAGTAGAGATGTTCCATCATGAGTTTGAGATTAACTTCATCCACTAAAAATTAACTATTATGTGTAGGTAACTCAACATAAGTATCAATATATAGTCATATAAAGTCTAAAATAGATGACAATGAGAGTATCAAACTCTAGAAAAACCTTTATTTCTCAAGGTTAAGGCTCCCCTCACAACCCCATGAGGCCTCTATTATAAAAAAAACATATTATACTCAACCTATAGGTAGTATAACCCTAATATATAGGAACTACTATTCAATATATGATAAAAAATTTACTAAAAAAAGTGGATATAAACTATCTCAGATCATGAGGCAAGCACATCTCTGAACTGAGACTTGTAAATAATGCCTCATCACTCACTAACTAGTGGAGGGAGGACCAACTACAATAATGGTATTCATGGACCTCCTTATACACAAGGAATGAATATCCAAAAGTATCACCCTTTATTTGATAAATTTAACCCACAAGGATTAGAGAATATCTGTATGATCTATTATAGAATGGATATGAATGATCATAACTGACCGATATATGACACATGCACAAAATTTACTATACCCCAAAGAATTAATCAAAGATATGGGTTATAAAATAGGTTATCAGAGTCTTGATGAATGGATATATTAACACTACAACTATTCTGGTCTCCCTAGTCTAATAAATAAACTCACAATGCCCTTAACATAATTTCCCTAAATTCCAAAACCATTCTTCACATGAATTATAACTCCAAATTCTATTCTAAAGACTTAACCTCTTTGATACCACTATGAAATGACCAAACCCACTCGAGCCTCTACCAAACTGGTAGTAATCCAAGGGAGACACCATAATC
Source organism: Viscum album (assembly GCA_963277665.1). NCBI lineage: Eukaryota > Viridiplantae > Streptophyta > Magnoliopsida > Santalales > Viscaceae > Viscum > Viscum album. The sequence continues at coordinate 276,084,461 of OY728123.1, read as the reverse complement.
ATACCACCAATAGGATAGGGGTTGGTGACTTGCACTGATTAGTAATACCACACAATATGGGAGGCCTTAGCCAATATCATCCTGAAATAGACACATATATTCATTGTATAAAATATCAAAAATACTAAAAGTATATATTAAAAACTAAACTGAGTAAAACACATGAATGCTACAAAAAATACAAGTACAATTCCACATAGGTTGATACTAGTGGAATTTATCATTTTAAAATCCCCTAAATTTGATAGACATAAATATTTGGGAAGATCCTCCTCACCAGTTTACTCTTGGATTAATCTCAAAATTCTATGATTCTTACCACTATCATGAACCACCATGATCTACCATGAATTTTCAAGCAATTTTAAGTGTTATAAACAAACAATAAATTCCATCTCCACATCTTCTAAGACTATCTTCAAACCATATTTTGTCTCTAAAAATACAACATGTGTGGGTACAACACTAATATAGTGATGAATATAAACATACTTTTCAGGATGCCTCAAAACCAAAAATGAAACTCAAAAAAACCAGTCATATCAAAACTCTAGTATGGTAAAGTAACCAAGAGGAAGATAAGAAATTATCATGATATTATCTATAACTAAAAGTTTCATTGACTAAGAGAAGTCATTATTATCTCTTCCCCAATCTTTGAAGGTTTGAATCTCATGGGAAACTAGGGATTCCCAAGGGTATATAAAATTCCACAAAGCCTAAAGTTGATAGATTGGTTTTACGTTGCATCTTGAAGGATACCAATGGGTGCCTAAGGAGTCACAAGCCTCAAAAAATTATATCTTCCCAACCTCTCAAAATTAAACATCACTATTGGAAAAATTAAAGGAGGACCCACTCCTTGTTGAAGTATTAATGTAATCTAATGTAGAACTGCACCTTTTGTACACAACCATAATTAATATGATGCCATTCTATAAACCCATATGGAACCCACACCTTGACCATTAATTAATTTCAATCATGGGGGTATTGAATAATAGCATTATAACCACTTAGTTAAGTTATAAAGGAGAAATTAGGGAATAGGAGAGTGTCCTCCTCTATACAACCCAACCGTTGGATAAATCAAACACAAATCAACAAATAAAAACTAAGATAATCAATAAACCCATGTAACCTCTCTAGAACTATAGTGGAGGATCCCATAACCCTATTAGGTAAGGGTAATACCAGCTAAAATATAGGATCCCACACCCTATATGAGATCTTTAGATAAGGGTAATGGAGAATCCACATATAGATGATCCCATGGCTCGAGTTTTTAAGGAGAATATAGACCCTATCTGATCTTCCAATTGAGGATAAAATGCTTCAAGAAAAACATATAAAATAGATATAATACTAACCCTATTTTAGGATGGTGGGGGAACCCACACCTTTACACAACCATGAAACATTGGATGTTTTCTAACCATGATAACACTCCAATCATCACATATGAACCCAGTCATTGACTATACAGAGTGAAATTAAAAATATACCTCTCTCACATCTCAAATGTCCTTAAATGTCCAAAAAGACTACATGATCATGATATATGTGTAAAAATACTCTATATATGACATTTATTTTCCTAAAATATACACTACCAAGAAGACAAAGAAAAATTCCATGCATATGTGAAAGGGGATAATGTGGTGGCCCCATGAGTTCTATATGGTGCACTGGGAGGGGGGAAGGCATGCCCCAAATATGGATTAGTGTGTATAACCCATGATTTTTTTTAATATGATTCCTTAACCTCTTATGAGTTAGCTTGGGTTGGGTGGTACCTGACACATTCATACTGACTGTTTGGTCGTGTGGCCTGGCCTCCTGGATCGGGGTGTGTTGGACTGTGCAGGCTTAGGCCATGTGTGGGACTATCCCACACTGATTTACCCTTGAGGGTTCTAGGATTGATGAACCCATCCCACCACATGGTGGGTGGGGAGATGTACGACCTCTAGGGATCATATGGATGGAGAGAAAACCCTAACACCCCTACCTCTTCACTCAATTCCAAAGAATATAAAGTGGTTATCGCCTCCCACACTACTGGACACCACTGTGTATGGCTCAACCATTACATGGAAAAATACACAAAAACTTTCCTTTATACTTCTACCTCTACTATTGATGTACCATCGTTCCCAACCTCACATGCCCATAACTATGCCACCTCGTGCACTCCATCAACCACCTCACATACTCCTCCAACTACATTGAATTCTCTTCCGAGCCATCACATGTCACCAAACCCTCTATTGTCATGCCACTAAAAAAGTCCAGTAACTATGAGTGATGCTAAAGAAATGTGAGACTCAACCATGGGGTGGGGGGGGGGGGGTGCTATAATACAATGATTAGATCAACCCTCCCCCGTTGAACTACCATTGCAAAGCATCACAAAGATTACAAAAACTAAGGATAAAATCTTACACTAATATCTATTACACAAGGATAAAAATCCAAGAATGAACATAAAAACATAAATAAAACATATATTTTTCACAAAAAACAGATCCAAAATGAAATAATGATCCCTACCTCAACAATTATTCAATCATTGATGAATAACACATTGTTTTTCAGGTTTGATGTTGATCCTCATTGAAATTTGCATTCGAAGGCTTCTAAGTATTCTAAATATACTTCCATTTTCATCTTCTTTATAATTAGAGTTTTTGGAAAACCCTAATTAGTGGCCAGAAGGATACTTAAATATAAGTTTGGATTAGGTTTTACATGTAAATATAATAATTAATTAATTAATTATATTAATTTAACCATTATTATTATTCTACTCGTGATGGACTAAACATGGTGACCCTGATGCGAATGTATATTACACTATTTATATGGTAAAAACCCTTTTATGGATGCAATTAAAGTCTCATATTTCTGATTTTAGGGTTTTAGGATGAAACTAATTATTCTTGAAAATGAATATTAGTGGTATAAATATAATAAACTATACTTAATATATTATTTTATAGGTTCTACAATTCCCACAACTTTGCACTAGATCATCTTGGGTTTAAGAAAAGCTACCTAGGTTCATAGTAACCATCAAATTATTTTTAAAAGGTTTTATTCTTGGGTAAAATTTCCATTTTACCACTGTGGAGGTCCTAAGACTTTGAAACTAAAAATTGGGCTATGTCTCAACCAATAAAAAACTAAGTCACTACAAAGTTATTAATATTTCAAAAATAACTATGTATATTTCCTATATCTTAATCACTATTAGAAATTAAATAATTGAAATAAGGACTGAATTATGTAGGGGAAAATTCCCCAGGGATTAATTTGGAGAATCTATAGATATATAGAGAATTTGGATCCATAATTTCGATGAGATTTTTAATTGAATCATTAGTCACAACAATAATTATAAATGACAATTTTTATCCTTTATAGGTAGGATTACACTAATCAACAATTTTATTTCCTCAATGCCCATGCATATCCAATCTATTATTAGGGCCCCCAAATTAGTTATCAAGAAAATTGAAAATATAATCAATTTAGAACTCCCTGAGTGTATTGAGTCATTCTAACACTTCTTTAATAAAATATAAAATTGTTAGAATGGTGGTAATATGGGGTTTTAGATTTATTGGTTTGGGATCACTTATCAATTTCACTATTTATTAATAGGAACTTTGAAATGCCTCTTCCAAGTTGTTATGTGAGTGTTTATGGAGAAAACTAATGAGTTTACTTGTATTCTCATCCCTATTTATATATACATTTTTTATGGATTTTCATGATAGTGTTTTAGAATGATTGATAAATTACTAGCTTATGACATGATTATTCGACAACGTTTGTGGACCCTTTTTTATTCTCCTTGTATTTTTTCCATTTCATGATTTTATTTTGTAATGGTATATTGGTTTTTTAATTCTCATAGAGTGTTTGGTTTTGATTAGTAAATTTTCCTTCTTTTCTAGGATTATATAGTGTAACAACACTCATATTTCATTTTATAAAACCTTGGTGGAAGTATCTTACCTATAACCTATTGAAAGTAGGACTTGGGGGTTAAAATTGGATTCAATACTAATCCAAGAGGGGCACAAGTGGATTTGGATCATAGTAGAGTGGTATAAAATCAATTATTTCTTTTAGGATTGTGTTTGTAGTAAGAATATAGTGAATATTTCATTGATTTTTCTAGGATATAGTACCATTCCATCTTAATATGTGACATATGATAAAAAAATGAACAAGGCATAGAAGGCCCCCTAAAATACAATTCAAAAAACCTAATAATATATTAAATATGATTATGAAAGAGTACATTTATTACAAGGAAAGAAATTGGGTGTGGTACATAGATAATCATTGATTTCATATGTGTTACAATTGGGAAATATTTTGGGTAAATTTAATTAATTTAAATAAAATAATTAAAATTATCCTATATTCTAGGGATTATGAGTTTGTTTTGTGATTGTAGAAATGACTATTGGACAATGATCGTGCATAATTTTGGTTGGATTGATAATAAAGGATGCTCAGACTATTCATAGACTAATTTATAAATGAGATGATGATTCATGGAGGATGATATTGAGAGAGATTTAGTGATATAAATTTCCAAGATACCATGGATATTTTTTAGACTAAGAGAAATACAATTAGATAAAGGAGGTCAATATTTCATTTGGGATGATTTGATTATGGGAGAGGTAGTGGATTTAATTAGAAATAATTTTTTTATAAGGTGAAACTCCTTAGTGGTGGATTCTATACCTTAGATATCATGATAATTCATAGGTCATATAGGATAAGTTATATAGTTGATTTATGATTAAATATTTATCTTTAACCCTTAGTATATAAAAATAAAAAGACTTTATCACCATTGGATAAAGGAATTTTAGTGCGTGAGAGTTTAAGATGAACTTCATGAATCTACTATGATATTCTTATGATATCTTACCATATGGGGATGTGATGGTACACCATTTCAAGGGATATTTATATTGGTAGATTCAATTTTAGGTTAACCCATAAAATTTAAAACTTATACTGGGGTGCTCATAAAATTCAAGGTAATTTGTAATATCTTATCTTAAATGGATTCTCTTTAACATGAGATTAATCATAACTTTCATGGTGTGGAACTGAATATAGAAGTTATAATTCCTTAGGATAGTTAAGGTTTTAACCTATGAGGAGTCAATATTGTGCCTCCTTATATTATTTTTATAGAACTAGTAATTCTTATAATTTTACTAGGAACAATATCATGGTGTGTTAATTATGTGGTGGAAGAGTAAATTGATGGTATGTGTGCCTAAAATTTCTCAAGTTTCATCATGGATTCAATAATGTGGAAGTGGATATACCTTATCAGTTTCAGATGTCTCCAAAATATTAATTTCCTCCTCGTACATTCATTAACTAGTTTATAAGCGATTCAGACTACCAAAGTGTTATAGAGTAGTGAGAGTAATTATGAGGTATTATACTTTCCCCTGAGGACCTCAGGTTGAACATATATGTGGTGATGGCCAACATCAGGGTCAAAGAGGTATAGGTTCATGATGTCAATAGATTCATGTGTTGGAGTTACCTATTCTTGGAGGATTGAAGATTAGTTAAGGAATCTTCAATTTATTTTCTATCCTAGATTATGCACTAATCGACATGGAATCTTCACACTCCTTTATTTCACTTGATTTTCTTAGATCATTTATTTTTAATTTAGGTAGTATTCATATACCCTTACTATTATCACCACCTATTATGGGTTAGTCTAGGTTTATAGAGGTCTATAAAATGTGTGAGTTGATGATTGGGTGGAATCAATTAGCTATATAGTTAATATTATTACATATATAACCATAAAATATAATTCCAAGAATGTATTTCTTGTACTATTTATAGGACTTAATTTATTTTTATTAATTATCCGTGGTATTTACTATTGTGGATAACCAACATGTGATTCTAGTTAGTGAGAGAGATTATCAGATGGATCATACGTGTTTAGATTATTTTTTAGTTTTTAGGATTGATTTTGAGTTCTTTGAAAGTAAAAATAATGTATTTTATGAGAGTTATAGAATATTTCCTTATTTTTTTCCTGGAATTGGTTGTGATACTAAACCCTTGAATTGAAATTTATTTCATTATAGATTTATTTCGTATATTTTCTATAATTTCTGTGCCTCTTAATAATATGCAACCTTTAGTTCCAGGAATTGATATTAATGATCTATTTTAGAAGGGTTATTTTCAACTCAGTGTATCTCCTTAGGATCTCTAGTATTATTTATAATTTTTCCTAAATTATAAATAGTTAGGATATGTTATAGTGAAAAACCACGATACACTCAAAAGGATTGAAAACATACTCAATAAATTAAAGGGAACCAACTAGTTCTCTAAGATTAATACACAATTAAGATATTATTAGATGCATGTGAATGATAAGGGAATTTTTAGGGCTATTTTCAGGTTCCACTATAGGAATTTTGGGTTTGTGGTTATGCCTTTAATAGTCAAAAATGTATACAAAGTATTTATGATATTGATGAAATTAGTGTTTTGTGAACTTTTAGATAAATTCGTATTGGTTTTCATTGATGATATTCTGGTGCATTAGAAAATAGAGTAGGAGCATGATAATCATTTTATGGATATCTAAGGATACTTTAATGACATCATTTGTATGGAAATCTATCTATGTATAAGTTTTTGAAGTGTGGGTATAATTTTATTAGATATTTTGTGTCTTAGTGGGGTATGAATGTTGAATCATTAATGATTTAGGTGGTTTATTCTTGAGAAGTACCCAAGAATGTTGTTTAGGTATGTATTCTCCTAGGTTTATAAGTTTACTATGTAAGGTTGGTATCTTATTTCTCTTAGCTCATGACACCTTTAACTACTTTTAATATAAAGGATCAAGATTTCATGTTCAAGGATCGATGAAAAAAATGTTTGAGTACCTAAAAGATTATCTGATTAGTGATCCTATCCTTCAAATACCCAAGGAATTGGTAACGACTATATTTTTCTCTTGTAAAACATTAGAAAATTTTAATGAATATTCTCGAAGTTAGGCACTGATTCAGTGTAATATTCTGGGGTCTAGGGAGGATAATTATTGATATAATAAACATATTAAATATATTATATCATGCAAACATATTTTTTTTTGAAATAATATAATGTCTCTCAAATGGACGCTCACATGGGAAACATGATACCACCATTAGATATGGAATATATGTTTTACCCTAGGTGTGACATAATATTTATCAGTGTAAGGTGTTTTTCTTAATTATAATCATGGATAGATTAATAAATAAATAAATGAACTAATTTATTTATTGTATATTAAATGGACCAAAACCTAAACTCCTCTATTTAAACCCATTTATGGTAAATGCATAAGGTTAGCTACATAGCCCAAGGTATTTGAGATGAGCCATTGGAGTAGAGTTCTTGGATGAATGATAATGGACCATGGTGTAGAAATCAGTGTTCCAAAGGATTTCATGGATCTCACCAACGACACAATGACATTAAATCATTCTTCAATAGTGGTTGATCCAAACTCAATTTAATGAATTTGTTTTATTTTAATTAATCTTGTTTTATTATCTGATGTCAAACGCGAATAAATTAACCTAATAATAATTGATTCGAGAATCAATGGTTGATTAAAGTTTATGTTTCAACCTCAATAGAATTAGTAATTGCTATTTCTTTATTGATCCCACATTATTATTACATGTTCATTGTTTCCCTTTTCAACCAATGGAAGATAATCCAAACAATTCCAAATGTACATTCTCACTTTTAATGTTTTTCACTTTTCTACCCATGTTCTTTGTGTGTTCATCACTTGCATTCTGTTTGGATGGTGGTTCAAAAAATATCTCAAGAATAATCATTATTTTATTATTTTTGGTGCAACAAATCATTTTATAGGGTATGGGTTTAGGATAGAGGGAATGATATATGTGTGAATATGATGAAAGGTGATCTGGAAATGGACCAGAGGAGGCCAGTACATAGGTTTGGTGTTTTAGGGATATAGAGAAACAACATAAGATTCCCGAGTGAATTGGTGGCCAGAATCCATCCAACGATGATGGATAGGATTATTGAAGTTTGATATGTATTTATTGGTGTATTTAGTGTAATAATTATAGGTGGATTAGGTGTGAGATCAACCACATGGAAAACCAGTGGGTTTTATAAAAACTCGACATACACAGCGTGTAGTCCAAAGAACACATGTCGTGTAGTCCCCTAGCTGTGATGAGTAGGTTTTTGGAAAAAAGAAAATATCACATGATTTGTGGGACCTACCACATGCCATGTAACCCATGACTAGTGACTTTTCCTGTACCCTTGGGGTACATGGGCACAACCATAACTAGGTACATTGGTACAGTCATTGTATATGGGCATGAGACGATACTTAGAAATTGCCAGACTGATCAGACATAGAAAGAGTACATGAGAATCACCAGAGTACTCGACCATATCTAAAGTACACGGTCATGGGACAAAGTACATATGCATGAGATATATCACATTTAAAGACCCGTGGTAGGCAATAAATGTCGTGTATCCTCAATTTTTCCATGTAATTTTCTTAGGGAAAGTTGAGGCCCTTGTTTTCTTTAGTGTGTAATAATATCTCTCGGGCATGTCCCCTTGGTCCAGACCAATGAGTGTACAGTGAGACATCACATCCTGATCCTAGGATGTGATCCCCTATATAGTATTAGTATGATATAGTGTTCAAGAATCCATCTGTGTGTCCTAGGGTGTGATCCTCTACTATCTTTCTTCCCTTGGTTGGGTTAGGAATCTCGTACCAAATTCCTGGTCATGAGAGCCCCATCTTAAAAGTTTTACTCCATGTAGGGTTAGGAATCCTCTATAGGCCTTGAATTAGATCCACTATATGGGTATCAACATATTATGAGATATAGTTTATACTAATTCATGGAAAGGGTTAATGAATATGACCTCTCAGATGAGCGCCATCCGTTTTATTAGACTTATGGAGTGAGTTCTCCCAAAAAAGTGTTACCTTGAAGCCTCAAGCAGGAATCCTAGGATGGAAATATAGTTGTGATGTTACCATGAGACTTGGAGTCTATATTGAGTATATCTAGGTTATTACTATCATGTATTATATTCTGATTGACATGCCTATGTGATAATGAGGTGACTACTATCTTAGTGTTTTATGTTTGGTGATTTCGGGGTGTCCTAATGGGTATGTATATACTCAAACCCACATGGAATCTTTCCACCCATTAAATTTCTTATGCAGATGAAATAAATTTCAATAGAGTCCTAGGTGGACTAGGAGTAGGTAGAGAATAGTGTTCTAGATAGACCATGGTTTGTACCATGTGTTTTATTAGACAACAGTCCCATACTTCTTATTAGGATTGAATATTTTTAATGTTTTGGTAGGCTTGTATTTTTCCCTTATTCTTTCCTTTACTTGTGTAATACTATAATGTGGGATAAATATGTATTCATGAATTGTGGTATCAATTGGATTTTACCTTTTCATATTTTATGGGTATTAAAAGATGTGTGTGTATATGTACCTTAGCCTAAGGCCTCCCATGTTTGAAATTACTACTCGACACTAGTCATCAACCCCTATCCCATTGAAGGTAGGATTGGGGTGTCACATTAATATTAGAACAGGATAAGAAGTCCCTAGTGTGTAGGGTTATGATAGAGTGGTATTACATCAGGTTTTCTGAGGACCATAGTTTGGAAATTGTTTAGTAGTGAGGTTTGATTTGGGAAGTAGGGAAATAGTGTTAAAGTGTTTAAAGTTCATCTTTCAGGACATGGAATCTAGTGTTGGTGTAGTTGATGACATATCCATTCCCCAGTACTCTAATAACCTACTTTTTGACTCAGTACATATAGCCACTAGTTGCCGGAATAAAATTGGTACATGGATCATATAGGAATGAGTTGTGGTTTCCATAACCTTTTTGATCCATCTCCCCAAATATACTCTTTGAATGTGGCATGTCTTATCTATTTAAAGATTCTACAATAAAAACATCTTACTAGGATCCCATAGAAGGATCATGATGATGATTCTACTAGTGATGATGCTTTAGTATAGGGTCCTGTTAAGGAGGTGGTACATTCAGGTGATTTTCCAACCTTACCACCACCCATTGAGTATAAGGGTGCATTGGTTATACCAAAAAAGGATGGGCACAGGATTAGTGCACTTCATGCATTTAATATATTGATACCCCTTATGTTTTGGGGTGATATAGACCACTAGGAAGTTGAGTACTTGATTGAGGTAGTTGGATAAGTTTTCTACCAAGTCAGTAACCCTCTAGATCATATAGTGGTCCTTGTAGTGAGTCTTCTTCATGGATCTACTGAGAAATGGTGGATTTTGGTGACTTAGACTCATAATGAGGTATCTATACCTTTTAATGAGTTTGAGTATCTCTTTCGATAGGAGTTATAACCAACCATGTTGTGACTATTATATACCTAATGGATTTTGGAGCTTCAACAGGGAAGCTTTTCTGTGGAAGAGTATTCATTGGGGTTCACTAACCACTTTTGATACTCCATAGATATGGTTCATGATATTTTCTTATGATAATATACCTTATAGAGTAGAATATTATGAGATATTTGATATTATTTTATATCTCCTTTCATTATTTTTTATTTGTGAGTTCTCAAGTGAGCTTTGATAGTGGATAGATTCTTAGCGATACATTCTCTGATGGTTGGTTCAAGTATTGTGAAATATGGAGCAGAGACTTTATAAGATGGAAGTTGAAATCAAACATAGCGTTCCATGTGTATGAAGTGTTTCTAGAAAAACATTTAGGGCCTAGGGTCTGTAGTTCAGGGCTTACATGATGGTTCTTGTTAACCGAGATAGAGGAAGTGTTTATCCAATGAAAGGTGGAGACATATCATGAGGGAATTTCCAACTTTCCATGAGACAGATAAGGAGATGTTCTATAGACTACCTAGTTAGATACAACAACTATATATGGGAGGTCCTCAAGGTGGAGGACCTATAAGAGGATATGGGATATCATTAGGACTTGGCCGAAAGTTTGATCTACTACCACTACCACCCCTAGGTGGTCTATGCCTAGCTCATGGAGTTGGTGATTTGGGATGAGGAAAACTCCAGGCTTTAAAGGCTTATTAACTAAAGTCTATAGGTATAATTCAAGGTATAATTTTTTCTATAAATTGTCTACAATATTGATAGAAACAAGAACATACCATTATTTTCTTGCCACATACTTTATTCAAGATCTAGATATTTCACTTGAGCCTTTTGATTAACCCTTACACTTTTTGACTCCTACCAGAGGGAATTTAGCGATCAAACACTTCTACTGATAGTGTAACCTATATATTGGAGTATAGAGTTTCCTTTGTGATATATTCATATTGGTGATTAGGACTTATGATTTCATTCCATGTATGGACTATATCTCTTCAATTCATGCATATATTGATTTTTTTAGGTGGATTAAACGACGTGTCTGCAATGATGGGATATGGTTATACTTCACCAGTGAGAAGGATGTTGAAAACATTAGTGTGTAATCATGAATAGGAGGATAAAATCAATTACTCATCAGTTTTCTAGTACAAACCCATGAGTATAGGATTTTATGAGTTACTAATTTCCTATACTGGTTGTTGAGTATGAGGATGTCTTCTCTAAGGATGCGATAGGCTTACCACCCCACTGAGAGATAGAATTATACATATAATTTCACCTAGGGACTACCCTGATATCTATTATAGAATATTGGATGTCTCTCATTGATCTTTTTAATCCAAAGGTACAGTTCTAGGAGTTATAGTTGATTGGAATTGTCAAACCCAGTGTTTCCCCTTAGGAAGCTCCACTATTGTTTTCTAGGAAGGAGAAAGAGAGATTGAGGTTGTGTGTTGATTACCATAAATTGAATTGGTGACTTTCTAGAATAAGTATTCACTAATAAGAATTTATTACCCCTTAAACTAGTAGATAGTGGAGATGTGGTTCTTCAATATTGAACTTAGTTTAGGCTAACACTAGCTTCTAGTTTCAGATAAGGATGTACTGAAGACAACATTATGATGTATCTACGATCACTATAAGTAATTGGTGATTCCTTTGAGTGTGAATAACACCCCAAAAGTGTTCATGGGACTTATAAATTGTATTTTTTTATCAATTTTTATATATTTTCATGGTAGTCTTCATTGATAAAATCCTACAGCACTCGATATCAGTGGAGGATCACACAAGACGTTTGAGGATGGTATTGGATGTACTCCAAGTGAACCAAATTTATGGTAAGATATTTAAGTGACAACTTTTGATTATATAAGTCTAATTCTAGGGAAAATTTATCTAATAAGAGGGAGTATCATTGGAATTGGGGAAGGATGAGGCATTGTTAACTTGGGAGCCACCCAAGAGTGTGACTAAGGTGAAAAGTTGACTTGGGTTGGCTAGAAACTATCAAAGGTTCATACCTGATTTCTATAGGATTGTATATCCCTTTATTGATTTAACCTGAAATAATTAGCCTTTCATGTGGATCGAGAGGTTTCAATAGGCTTTATTGAATTTTTGTCATAGGTTGATGAGTGCCACCATCTTGCGACTATCATAGGAGGGTGTTGAGTTCATAGTAGTCCACAATGCCTCTGAAACTGGGCTTGGATATGTTATGATTTAGAGGAAGGTAGTGATTACTAATAGGTCTCAATAGTTGAGACCACATGAAAATAAATGCATGACCCATGATATTGAGCTATCAATAATGGTATTAGCCTTTAATATGTGGATAAAATACCTTATGGTTGAGAGATTTATTATCTATTCTAACCACAAAAGTCTCACATGTATATTTTTATAGAAGGATCTCAACTTGAGATAGATTAGGTGACTAGAGTTCCTCCATGATTATGACTTTAGGATAGTATATAAACTTAGGAAGAGTAACATGGTAGAAGATGCCCTCATTAGGAGATCATGTTCATAGTTATTGATAAAGGCCTGGGATAAGTTATCTTTGTTACAGTTGCACTTAGTGGAAAAGTATGGTGAATATTACCTTTAGTAGATGGTTGTTACCCCCATTCTTGTACAATGTTTGAGGGAGGATCATATTCCAGATACTAACTATGAGACCTTGCATGTTCATATATCTATTGGACATGATCCTAATTTATTTTTTGAAGGCGGGGAACATGTCATCCTTTTATGAGGATGGACTTAGGTATTAGTGATGCTATAGGGGTGGTTCTGAGGGAGTTTCATACTTCCTCCTTATCTTTACATCTAGGAGTGGTGAATATGTTCTAAGACATTCAACATAAGTTCTAGTGGTTGAGGATGAGAGGTCTGTATCAGATTTTGTATCTTGATGGCTAAATTAATTGAAGGTGAAGGCTTAGCACTAGGTTCCAACGAGTTTGGATCAATCCCTTGAGGTTCTAGAGTGGAAGTGGGATGGTATCACTATGGACTTCATAAAGTATATTCCATGATCATTTAGAGGAAACAATGCTATTTGGATTATCATAGACTGAATCAATAAGTCATCCTACTTCCTAGCTATTCTATAGTAGAGTTTAATAGAGTGATTGTGATGACTTTACATGTAGGAGATAATCTAGATTCATAGATCTCCATAAATGATTATTACAAACCATGATGCTAATTTCATATCATGATTAAGAAGAGTATTTCAAGATTCATTTTTTGAATTAGTTTCATTTTAGCATGAAATTTCTCCCCCAAATAGATTGTTCGATTGAGTGGACTATTCATGTTCTAGAGGAGGTGCTTCAGGATTTCAGGCTAGACTTTGGCAATAGTTTGGAGGATCACAAAACCTTGGTGGAGTTTGTGTATAAAAACATTTACAACCCCGCCATTGGTATGAAACCATTTGAGGCCCTATATAGAGACCCTGTAGGTCACCAATAAACTAGATTGGACCAGAAGAGTCTATACTCATGAGACCAGAGTTGGTATGAGAAACAAAAAATAAGGTTTAGATAATAAAAGAGTGGATGAGGATTTCCCATATCCATTATAAATATTATTCTGACTAATGATGAAGGTTTTTAGAGTTTAATTATGGAGATTAGGTGTTCTTGAAGGTGTCACCTCAATGATGTTTGTGGATATTTGTTAAGGGTGTCATTTTATCCCTGAGATTTGTTAATCCTTTTCAGATACTACATAGTTTTGATGAGGTGGAAAACCACTTGGCCCTATAACCACTTTTAGAATGGGTACATGGTGTATTCCATGTGTCATAGATGGGTAGGTATGTGCATGACTCACCACATGTTTTTGACTGGGGAAAGCTAGAAATAGAGTATAAATCTACCTTATTAGAGTACTTGGTGGAGATAGAGGATCAATAGGAGAATATCCTCTGTGGGTGAGAAATTCCATTTGTGCATGTCTGATAGTTTGTTGAGAATCTTCCAGGTGATCAATTGAGAATGGGAGAACCAGATGTGAGACCAATACCCTCACCTTTTTTAGTAGGGTTTTTCTTTTCAGGATGAAAATACTTGAGTTAGGGAGAATGTAATGACTCTATTTTTTACTTGTAAAACTTTGAAATATTTTAGATAATGTTTTATAAAAAAATCACTAAGCTGGAATGGGATTCTGGGTCCCCAGGAGGCTTGATATTGATATAATAAAAATAAAAATTATATTATATAAAAAACACACAATTTCTAAAAAATAATGGAATAACTACAAAATAGAGTCTTTTATGGGAAATATGATACTTCCATTAGATACAGAATGTAGGTTTCACCATAGATGTGACATAATATTTTTCAGCCTTAGGTGTTTGGATTTTGTGTAATCATGGGAGGATTATTAAATAAATAAATAAAATAATTTTTTTTATTATTTATTAAATGGACTAAAAACTAAAATTGTATATTTAAAACCCTTCATGTAAAATCCCTAGGGTTATCCACATAACCCTAAGGATTTTAGAGGAGATATTAAAGGAGATTTCTTGGACAAACGATAATGGATCATGGTGGAATGATCGGTATGGAAAAGGATTTTGTTGATCTCACTAATGAAAAAGTGACATGGAACCATTATTAAATATTGATAAATCTAAACTCAAGGTAATATGGTTGTTTTATTTGTATTAATCCTATTTTGTTATCTTATTTTGAATGTGAATCAATTAACCTTACAAGAATTGATTTGTGGATCAATGGTTGATTACAATTGATGTTTTTATATTCCTATAATTAAGAATTAATGTTGTCTCATAGATCCCTATTTGTTCTTGCGTGTTCATAATTTCCCTCATCAATTAATGAAATACATTTTGAACATTGTCCCATGTTCATTCTCATTTTTTTATTTTCTGATTTTCTCCCCATGTTCTTCATGCGTTCATTGCTCAAATTTCTTTTGGGTAGTGGTTTGATAAATATCCAGTGAATGATCATTTCATGTTCGATCATTAATGAATTTTTTGTGGATATGAGTTTAAGATTAAGGGAATGATCGAGGTAAAATGATGATTATGGATGATCCAATGATGTATCAGAGGAGTCCATTTCACTGGCTTGGAATTTTTACGTGCAGAGTGATGATAGATGATTTACACATGAATTAGTGGCTAAAATCCATCCACCCATGATGCCTAGGATCAGTTATTTCCAAATATATATTCATTAGAAGATTTGGTAGTGGAATCAGAGGTGGAATAGGTGTGATAATAACCCCATGGAAAACCAAAGGGTTCTAGAAAAAACCCAACAGACATGATGTGTAGTTTTAATAACACATACCGTATAGTCCCCTAACTACAGTGGATAGGGTTTTAGAAAAATAAAATACGACACACCATGTTATAATTAACACAAACCATGTAACCCATGATCAATGTGTACCCCTAGGTTACATGGTCATTGGCATGAACAAGTACATAAACATAATCAGAGTACATGGGCATGACTTGGTACTTGAACATGGATAGACTGCTCGAACATGAACAAAGTACACAGGCATGACCAGAGTTCGCGAGCATGACCATAGTACATGAGAATGGGATAAATTACAGTGTAAAATTTGATAGAACATGGGAATACTCATGGATGACAAGACACGTAGTGTATTACAAGTACACAAAATTTACTTTTCTCTAGGAAGGTTGAGGTTCTCATTCTCTTCAGGTTAGATATGTATATCTAGGGTGAATTCCCTTGGTCCATCACTATAAGGTTATAATGATGCATCACATCCTAAGCATATAATTTGATCCCCTCTATGGGATTATTCTTATATAGAGTTCAATAATCCCTCTCTGAGTCCCCATGTGTGATCCTCTATAATATTTCTTCACTTGGTTGAGTTAGGAAACCCATATCGACTTACAGGTCATGTGATCCTCATTCTAGTTGGTTTACTCCAAGTAGGGATTGGAATACCACATAATAATTGAGTGAGATCCCCTATATATATATCAAAATCTTCTAAGATCTAGTGTTTAATACTTCATGGTGAGGCATGATGAGTAAAATCTCTCAGATGAGCACCATTTGTGTTTTTAGACTCATGGAGTTAGTTCACATGGACAATCATTACCTTGAAGACTAGAGTAGGAATACTAGATTGGAAGCATGGATATGAAGTTACCATGAGACTTGGAGTCTATATTGACTATATGTGGGTTATTATTATTATGTATCATATTCTGATTGGCATGCCTATGTGATGATGAGATGACTACTCTCTTGGTGCTTTATGTTTGGTGATTTACAGGTGTCCTACTAGGTATGAATAGACTCACACGTTTATGGGATATTACCATGAATTTCATGTATTTCAGAGATTTAATGCCTTTAAATGAAGTGTCAAGTGGACCAAGTGTACACAGATCATTGTGATCTAGACATACCATGGTTCGTACAAGGTGTTTCATTTAACAAAAATCCCCTTCTTCATAAAAAACCAGACATTTTTTTATTGTTTTGGTGGGTTTTTATTTTTACCATATGATTTATATTAATTGTATCATACTTTGAGGTGGGATATAGATGTATGGATTCATTGTGGTTTTAGTTATATTTTACCTTTTCAAATTTTATGGGTATCTGGAGATGTGTGTGTGTGTGTATAGGTACCTTTGGATAAGGCCTCCCATGTGTGTGATAAACCTACTAGGCACTGGTCATTAGCCCCAAGCCTATTGAATGTGGGTTTGGGGTGTCACATTTGGATTACCAGAAGCTATGAGGCCCCTAGTAGGTCTGTTCATAATAAAAGGGTTATTGTTCGATGTTTTTTTGTGACACTTACCAACTTTCCTTGGGTTTTGTATTGACAAAAGAGTGGATAATGATCTCTTATGGTTCTAGGTAGTTACATTACATTTATTATGGAATCCATGACACCATAATTTTGGCTATGGTGTTTAATTTAAAGTTGTGGTAGTATCACCATATCAAATTGAAATTTGTGTTATTCACAAATAATAAGATTTTATGGTATATCTTCTCTTAGTGGGATTTGAATTTGTGTCAAAAGAGAAATTTTGAGTTTTTTCATGATTATTAATTCAAGATCTCTTATAATTTGGGGAAATAAAACATTACTAATTGAACATGAAGATGTATTTTATTATTACTCATAAAGGTTGTGATAAGTGAAAGATGATGTATGATCTTGAAACTTTTAATATGAGAAAGGAGGAGGATAGTGGTATTGTTTTCCTGTATAGGATGATATTACACTATCCTTTATTTTAGGAAGTGGATAAATATTTTCTAGGAGATAATAAGGAGGAGGTATGGAGATATTTCAATATTAATAAATATTATTTAGATAAATGGTCAAATGATAGTGAGAATTGTGTTTTGTTTTAGAGGAAGCTGTTTGTTCCATGAGCAATGCAAGAGGCTGTTATGTGTGAGTTCCATAGCTCACATCTTTCAGTTCAACTGGTATTTCCAATATATACAATACATTCAATGAGTAACTTTTATTTATCTTTATAAAGTTTTTATGGGAAGTTTATATGTTTCTATTCCTTGTCTATTACCTAGTTAAAGATGATCATCTAGATGTAACTTGTTATGTTACATACATTAGATGTTACTTACTAGAAAAGTAATAATACATTCAAAGATTTTGTAATGGCTATTAATCAAGAATTTTGAGGATATGATTTCATATGGGTTATTGTATATTTATTGATGAATTTGACTCATTTTCTGGTGATTAAGGAGTCAAGTGTGTTAGAAATATTTATAAGGTAGTATGTGGAAGAGGTTGTGTGGATTTATAGATTTCCAAGGATGACCATTTTAAATAAATATCCTCAAATTAATTTGTGAGTGTGGTTTGGATTGAAGAATAATTTTGTAACTCATATATACATTAACAAAATATTTCATCCATAGATGGATTAGAATATGGAGTGGATGGTCCAGAAATTGGAGGAAACTTCTTGGAAACACATCCTTGATTTTGGAGGTTTTCAGTTAAATAATTTAGTTTTGATTTAATTTTATTATAAAAATATCCATCACTCATACATTGGAATGGAATACTGTAAGGTTTCTTAAGGGTATTTGTGTAGATAACCTTTGTTCTTAATCTAATTTTATGAGAATTATTAACATACACGACTTGGTACAAAGTACAACAAAGACAGTGTAGGTAATTCAAGAGAAGATTAAGGGTTTTCAAGATAATCATAAATTATATTTATATCATTGGAGGTTACCTCAGGATTTCAAGTTTAGTGATCATTTTTTTCTTTAATGTTTCTCATTTTAGTGGGTAAGGAAGATTCAGTATGGGGATAACAATTTCTAGAGAGTTTATATGAACTTTTTAGGTGTTGGAGTAGTATTAATGAAGTGGAATAAAAGTTGGCACTTCCACCGTAGATAAATAAAGTTGATTGGGTGAGTTATATATTAAAGAGTATTGGACCTTTTTTGAGTGACTATTTGATATTTAGGATTGAAAATAGAAAGTATTTCATGGATGTTTTATTACATTAGTGTGCCTTTTGTAGATACATTATGGTTTATAAGAATGTATATAAGATAAAGAGTCACAAATTTTGGTTTGATACTCAGAGTCTTTCTAAACCTTGTCCCTTACAATAAATTAGATATTTTTTATTGAATTAATTGATATTTCCCTTTCCTTTATATAATTTGTTTTATTTTTTATGGTAAGATTATTGTTTGAGTGGCATCTCATTGTTATTATGTTCTTGGGGATTTTTACTTACTTATCCTATTTTTTCTTATATTCTCAAGGGTAAAAATAATTTTATAGGTATCTAATGTGAAGGATAAGTTTTTATTGTATACCTTACTCTGTGTTTTAGTGATGTTAAAGGTGGGAAATAAGTTGTTGAGTTTATTTTACGGTAAAATTATATATCATGAAAACATCATACCATAATGTATTCCCCTATGCCATGATTTGTTCTACTAGTCAATGAATTTTCCTAAGTGTTCAAGATAAAAAAGTGTGTCACTATTTGAAAATATGACATATTTGTTGTATAATGGTTTACATCATTATGGAATGGAGGTTTAAATTGTATCGTAATGTGCTGTGGGAGAATATATTAGTGTTACAAAAATTATATATGGTGGGATGTTTAGACCATAGTTTTAAGTAATCATTTTTAGGGATTTATTTATTAGGAAATTGTAATATTCATTTAACCATGATGAATTTGGTATAAGTTCATGTTTAAGAGGGACTAAAATTATGGAAATTGAAGATATTAATGGGATGTACTATAAATTTTGGATTGATTCATTGACTTATAGGATTAAATTGTAATGAAATCTATCATACCATAATTTTATTTGATATCATTATAATTTGAAGGGGATGAATATGAGATATAAAGGGAGATAAAAAATAATTATGAAGCATAAAGAATTATTTGATGAATTTATAAATAAATTATAGGGTTGATGTGTTGGATTTTGTTATATAGTTAATGAAGGTAGTAGTTATGTGATGGTGATGATATGATCTGAGACAAACCTACCCCAGAATACCTAGAGCCAGTGCCTTGAAACATGATGTGTACATTTTTACAAAAAAACATGCATTGATATTTTACACATCATGTCCCATACAGAGGATCGATTCGGTTCAGGTTCTGGGAAACTGGTTAGTTCTGTCATGGTTCTTCTACTAAAAATTGATACCTAAAAAAATTATTTCATAAATTTAGGGTGAGCATACGAATTCCCAGTAAGTGGTTTTAAAATAACATAATGTACAAATATAACATTTTAAAACACTCTTTGAAAATTTTCCATAAAACATTTTCTTAAGAAATGTTGTAACATATGTAACATATCATAAAAATTGTCTAAGGAGCACAATTAAAAGCATACTAATAGGATTAAAAAGGATCATTATTCAATTATAGGCATGTTCATTCAGAGTAATAAGTAAAATACATTATAAATAATCATAACTTATGAATATGTAGGTACAAGTTTAATAAATAAGATAAATACATAATCAGGGTTACACATAAAGGTAATAACATCAATGACAGTCTTTACTACTATGAAACATACACTGACTAATAAATCAATGAGTGCAACATAAAAATCATGCCATAATTATTTACTTATTCTGATACTCATAGATATTGGCTCTAAACCGTGGATATTCTACTAGTCAAATATCCACTTGGTTAATTAATTTTCATAAACATAATGGGGGGATGTATAATGCGGGACAACATAATCATAACGTCAAGGCCTTGTGCCAAGACCATAATTACTCATTTTTCAAGGCCTTGTGCCAAGATCTTAGTTTGTCTCATGAGACCTATCGATGCACCGAGGAGCTATAGTGGGCCCCACCCGACACTTACTATGTCCAATACATTCCTCATATTCCAAGTTCAGGTCGTATATTAAAAATTCCACATAAAACTTTGAATATTTAATTTCTCATTTCATATTATTCAAGATGTCCCATACCCCCTTGAATAATTTAATTCATAATTCCATAAAATTTCATAAGATTTTTAGTTACATTCATTATCATTTACATATATATAGTGAATCAATCTTATAAATATTAATTACAAAATTACCAATTGCATGGTTATGTCATTGAATGGTGAGTACGATAAGCATGTTATGGAATATGTGATGACAACTAATGCAGTAAAAGAAATACATGTTATTTTAAATAAAAAGATAACCCTAAAGGCTAAAATATTTACTGATAAATTACACATTGGAAATTCATCATGGATTGGGTCCTTAATTAAATAAAAAATAAACCAAGTATTTCAAAATGGGTATTAAACACATAAATTCTTAGACTTTCACTTCTGGTGTGCTTATGTTTAACATATCAAAAGGTACACGTAACATTAAACATGAAAAGCATGAAATTCAACCATAACCAATGCCATTCAATATGTATTGAAAATAAGTGATTCATTCATAAGAGTAGAGAATCCCCAAATATAATACCCATGAATTCTCCATAAATACTAAATGCATCAAAAGTATAATGTTTGGAGTATCCAAAACTAGGAAAGTGTGTTATGTAAATCTGTTTATACACAAGGGTGTATATAAAATGTAGAATTTTTAAATAAAGACATTCATAATTAAAAAACACACGTTTTATACTTTCTTTTCAAACCTTGTAAAATTCTAAATAAAATTGAGGATCCAAGTTTATGTGTATATAAATATATTCCCAAAACCGAAAAGTCATTATGTATCAAAGGGTTTAACCCAAAAATCAACACCCATGTGATTAAAATGTGTTGGGAACATCAATTAACAAGAGTCTCTAAATTTTATATCATAAATGTAAAATTTAAAATATTTATTTATTAAGAAACTTATATATATTTATTCTTATTTAAACATATATATCTTACATGTATAACCAAGTACACATAAGGATTTTATACCAAAACTATTTGGAACTCATCTGATTACCATAAACTTAAATTATTCATTGAATTTCAAGGTTGGAATTATTTAAAATGTTCCAAAGGGTGAGTTTTATAAACTATATAATTATATATATGACCGTGTATACTAAAAAGTTTTATACAAAACATAATTCCTTGTATTTTAAAGTTCAACTTCAACTTTGAAGCTCAAGGTTTAGAGGTCTTAAAATTAGGTATAAAAGACTTTTACCCATAAACGAATGATCATACACATATATATTTTTATATATTCATAACCAAATATACAAATAACTACATATATATATAAGGTACATTAATTAATTTTGTATGTATAATGTAAACCCTTATGTTCATAATACATTTTGAACTCAAGTTCCAGTAGACTTAGGATCGACATAAGAGAATATTTTTAATAAACTGTAAGGTTATATATATTTCTATGAGTATAAATATATATATATATACCCTCAAAACAAAAAAATAAAGAAAACATATCCCTTACCATGGTTTGAGGAGGAGGAGAGGCTCGATGAAGACTCATGGGAGCTTGTTGGAGGTTTGAGTAGGGGAAGAACCAATGGTTTCTTGGGGTGAAATGGGTGGTTTATAAACTATATTATGTATAAAATACAATGAATATTTTAAATTATAATACTGAAAAAACTGAGGCCAATATGGTTTATTAATTGATTGGGTGAGTTTTTGTGGAAAACGAGTGAGAGGAGGGGGCCAGCGGGGTCACAGGTGTGGAAAACAAAGAGAAAGGGAGGGTACAGTTACTAGTTCAGTGCAGGTGGGAGAAGAAGAAGACTTCATGGGGGAGAAAATGGAGAAATAATTAAGGGTGGGGATTAAACGCAGAGAAGATCAGACGACCAAAGATAATTCAGTGATTAAAAGAAATGGACGGTAGTGATTATATCAGTGGATTGATTGGATAGCTCTGGTTAACACGGTGTTTTAAAGAGTCTTAGATGACCGAGATTAGATCTTCATCGGATCGGATGGTGCATAAAAAATGCGAGGGATTCCGTGATTTATGAGGATTGAGTACTGGACCAAAATGGACGGCCTAGATCGCACATGGAGAGATCTGACGGTCTGGATTCAATCCCAGAAAAATTTATCCAGCCCACATCGAAACCGAGAGGCCTCCTCACCTCCCTTATAATCCCAGAGCTCTCAGCCTTAAACCAGATTACTCCTCCCCCCTCCCGGTACCGCCCTGTACCTGGTTCTGCGGGCGTGCTCTTGCGCCCACCCACACCTTCATGCCGCCCCACACGGTGGTGCCTATGGTTTCCTCGTGTGCTACTATGTTCCCTTTGGGGTAGCTATTCCCCCCACTTAGGCCAGCCTGTTCTGAGGTTGAGGGCTAGGCTCAGCCGCCTAGCACGTGCAGCCTCCCTCAGCCTAACTAGAGGGATGGCCCCTAGTGGGTATAATTTTTTTATAAATAGAAAACACAAAATACTAACCATAAAATCATAGAAAAATAAAAATATTTATTTTAGCTACAAAGAGAATATCTTACATTTTATAAAACCTGGTTTTTATTTTAAACTTTAAAAGATTAAGGTATACCAATTAAATTATTCTTTTCCTTGACTAAGAGTATTACTAAAATTATTTATAAACATGTTTCCAGAATCATAGATAAAAAGAATACCCCCCTTTAAACAAAAATTTATAACTTAAAATTCAATATATCTATAAGAAAACAATTATAGAATTATCAAAGACCTTGTTTAAGAATTAAGAATGAAAAAATTTATAAGATATTTGATATATTTGAAAGGTGTTTGAAATCCTCACCTCATTTTAAAATCACCTTAAGTGTAGTTCAAAATATTAAACCATTTCCCTTTTAAAGTTCATAATAAGAGGTTTTATTATAATTTCAATTCATAACATAAATATTTAGGAAAACTAAATTATACTTAGGTATTTTTAATTAATCCACCAAATGACCAACGATTATAATTATAGCCGTTAGAACTCAATGGTCACCCAAGGAAACAATCGAGTTGATGCCCTATAAAACCATACATTAGGGTGTCCCAAATTCAAGAAAATTGGATAAGATGGTTCACATCACTCCACCAATGATTAGTGAGGCTGTAGTGGCTCTGGCCATACTAATGTTTGTTGTGACGGATCCAAAAGACCCATATTATCTTCTTGGGGTTCTCTTTGTTTTGGGTGGTCTCCCTATATAACTAATAGGTATTTTAATAGGTATTTTTTGTTAGTATGTTTTTCCTTTGGTCTTGGTGTATTATAAACACTTCAGTGTTTTATTTAAATAAAATTTCTGGTATTTAGTTTGTATGTTTTGTTCGGATAACATGTAAACTAAATAAAATAAACCATAATATTTTTTTATTACAAGAAAAATAAATTTGTGGGCATCACATTATTCTCCTCTAAAAATAATTGCGTCCTCGCAATTCATTTCATACAACCAAACTAAATGAAACTCTCTGACGTTATTTATCACATATTCCATCGTGGAGGATCCTCAGATGTGGCCAGCTGAATACCCAAGTTTGTGTTCAATTCTACAGCTTCCCTGGCCCAAACACACTTCAGACAGTATGGGTTAAACTCATACAGTGTACACTTGGGCATCCAGAGGGAGGATCAAATGGTAGAGAGTTCAGATATGTCCGAATGAAAAAACTCTCTAAGGACTCATCAGACAATCTCTCATATGATATTGTCAATGACATCGACGTGGTCATACAAACTGATTCTCAGGATTTGGTATATGTAGGCTACGCATAGGCCACCCGCTGTTGCAAATTCATGGAAATCCATAAAGAACTAGATTCCTTCTGCTATGGTGAAGCTTCTAAAAATTCCCACGTAGTACTTTCCCCAATGTGCGTAGGATGGAAATTGGGTTTTCATCATAAATAGGTAGTCCAAACCCACTCCTCTGTGGAGTTGAAGTACACGAGGAGAGTTGGACATGTCATAGAGGTGTTTGCATGTCATACGAATATGGGCATAGTTTACAAAGTTATCATGACTGGATATAGAAATTATGGTTTCTAGGGCCTCAATAGGTAGATAAAAAAGACTGGTATTTCTGTTTTCCATCTGAAAATTATGAAAACATCATATTTAGCAATTCTTAAGTAAATTTTTCTTTGTTCAGTTCTAGCTTTCTAGAGTTATCTAAACCTAATCCTCTAATACTAACTGAGACAACTCGACCCTAGAATACCTAGATCCAGTGCCTTGAAACATGATGTGTAATTTTTTACAAAAAAACATGCATTGATATTTTACACATCATTTCCCATACAGAGGATCGATTCGGTTCAGGTTCTGTGAAACTAGCTACTCCTGTCATGCTTCTTCTGCTAAAAATTGATACCTGAAAAATTTATTTCATAAACGTAGGGTGAGAATATGAATTCCCAGTAAGGGGTTTTAATTACATTCATTAGCATTTACATATATATAGTGAATCATACATATTAGTATTAATTACAAAATTACCAACTGTAGGGTTATGTCATTGAATGGTGAGTATCATAAGAAGGTTATGGCATGTGTGATGACAACTAATGCACTAAAAGAAATACAAGTTTTGTTACATAAAAATATAACCCTAAATGAAAAAAACATTACTGATAAATTACACATTAGAAATTCATCATGGATTGGGTTATTAATTAATTAAAATATTAACCAAGTATTTCAAAAGGGGTATTAAACACATAAATTCCCAAACTTTCACTTCTGGTATGCTTATGTTTAACAGATCACAAGGTACACATAATTTTAAACATGAAAATCATGAAATTAAACCATATCCAATACCATTAAATATGTGTTGAAAATAAGTGATTCATTCATTATAGTAGAAAATCCCCAAATATAATACCCATGAATTATCCATAAATACTAAACACATCAAAAGTATAATGTTTGGAGTATCCAAAACAAGAAAAGTGTGTTGTGTAAATCTGTTTATACACAAGGGTGTATATAAAATGTATAATTTTTTAATAAATACATTCATAATTTGAAAACACATGTTTTATAAATTCTTTTTAAACTTTGTAAAATTATAAATTAAATTGAGGATCTATGTTTTTGTGTCTACACATATATTCACAAAACTGAAAACACATTATGTATCAAAGGGTTTAACCCAAAAATCAACACCCATGTGATTAATATATGTTGGAAACATCAATTAACAAGTGTCCCTAAATTTTAAATCAGAAATGTGAAATTTAAAAGATTTATTTATTAAGAAACTTATATATATTTATTCTTATGTAAAAATATATATCTTACACGTATAACCGAGTACACTTAAAGGTTTTATTCAAAAACTATTTGGCACTCATCTACTTATCATAAACTTAAATTTTTCATTGATGTTAAAGGTTGGAAGTCTTTAAACTAGTCCAGAGGGTGAGTTATATAAACTATATAATTATATATATGACCGTGTATACTAAAACATTTTATACAAAATATAATTCCTTGCATTTTAAAGTTCTATGATAACTTTGAAGTTCAAGGTTTATAGGTCTTAAAATCAGTTATAAAAGAGTTTAACCCATAACTGTATGATCATACATATATATATTTTATATATTAATAACTAAATATACAACTAATTGCATATATATAAGGTACATAAATAAATTTTGTGTGTATAATGTAAACCCTTATGCTCATAATACTTTTTGAACTCAAGTTCCAGTAGACTTAGGATCGACATAAGAGAAGATTTTAAATAAACCGTAAGGTTATATATATATTTCTATGAGAATGAATATATATGTATATACCCTCAAAACAATAAAATCAAGACAACATATCCCTTACCTTGGTTTGAGGAGGATGAGAGGCTCGATGAAGACTCACGAGATCTTGCTGGAGGTTTGAATGGGGGAAGAAATGAGGGTTTCTTAGGGTGCAACGAGTGGTTTATAAACTATATTATATATAAAATATAATGAATATTTTAAATGCTTCTACTAGAAAAATCTAGGCCTATACGATTTACTGATTGACCTGGTGAGTCTTTGTGGAAAACGCAAGAGAGGAGAGGCCAGCGGGGTCCCGGGTGTGGAAAACAAAGAGAAAGGGAGGGTCGGTTTACTGGTCCAGCACAGGCGGGAGAAGAAGAAGACCATACAGGGGAGAAAAACGGAGAAAGAATGAATGGTGGAAATTAAACATGCAGAATATCAGACAACCATGGATGATGCTGTGATTAAAAGAAATGGATTGTCACGATTAGATCTACGACTTGATCGGATGGCTCTAGTTAATGCTGTGTTTTAAAAAGTCTCGGACGACCGAGATTAGATCCACATCGTATCGAACGATGTATAAAAAATTTGTGGGATTCCACGGTTGTTGAGGATCAAGCGCCGAACTGAAACGGATGACCCAAATCGCACACAGAGAGATCTGAAGGCTTGGATTCAATTCCAGATGAATTTCTCCATCCCAAATTGAAACAAAGAGGCCTTATCACCTCCCATATAAGCCTAGAGCTCTTAGCCTTATGCTAGATTACTCCCCACCCTCGGTACCGCCACATACCAGGTTCTGCAGGCATGCTCTTGCGCCCACCCACGCCTCCATGTCGCCCCGTACAGTGGTGCCTCTAGTTCCCTTGTGCGCTCTAGTATGCCCTTCGGGGTAGTTATGCCGCCCGATCAAGCTAACCTATACTGAGGATGAGGTCTAGGCTTAGATTCCTAGTGTGTGATGCCTCCCTCGTCCTGACTAGAGGGCTGGCCCCTAGTGGGTATATTTTTTTTATAAACAGCCAACTCACAATACTATCCATAAAATACTTTAAAAATAAAAATATTCATTTTAACTATAAAGAGAATATCTTACCTTTTATAAAACCTGATTTTCATTTTAAACTTTAAAATATTGAGGTACAACAATTAAATTATACTTTTCCTTAACTAAAAGTATCAGTAAAATTATTTATAAACATGTTTCCAAAATAAGAGACAAAATGAATACCGCCCTTTAAACACAAAGTTATAACTTAAAATTATATATATATATATATATATATATATATATGAAAAATATTCTATTATTATCAAAGAACTTATTTAAGAATTAATAATGAAAACATTTACTAGATATTTGTTATATTTGAAAGGTGTTTGAAATCCTCACCTCATTTTAAAATCACACTAAGTGTAGTTCAAAATATTAAACCATTTCCCTGTTAAAGCTCATAATAAGAGGTTTCATTATAATTTCAATTCATAACTTAAATATTTAGGAAAACTAAATTATACATAGATATTTTTAATTAATACACTAAATGATCAATGGCTATAATTATAGTCGTTAGAACTCAACAATCACCCAAGGCAATGATCGAGTTGATTCCCTATAAAATCATACATTATGGTGTCCCAAATTCAATACAATTAGAGAAGATGGTTATGTCATTCCACCGATTCTTAGTGCAGCTATAGTGGATCTGACCATACTAATGTTTGTTGTAACGGATCTGAAAGACCCATGTTATTTTCTTGGGGTTCTCGTTGTTTTGGGTGGTCTCCTGGTAATTATAATAGGTCTTTTAATATGTATTTTTGGTTAGTATGGTTTTCCTTTGGTCTTAGTGTATTGTAAAAACTATGGTGTTTTATTTAAATAAAATTTCAGGTATTTATTTTGTATGTTCTGTTCAGATACCATGTAAATTAAATAAAATAAACCCTAATATTTTTTATTACAAGAGAAATAAGTTTTGGGGCGTAACATGAGCACTAGGATGTTTCTATAGGTTACATTGATAGAATGTGGACCCTAGGATGGGAATTCTGAGTTATTAGATATCATCACATGTTTCCTTATTTTATACACACCACCACCCAAGATGGAAAACCTAATTGATGATCATGTGAGTTTTTGGGAATCCTGAATTCCCCAAAATATCCAGGATGCTATTGGAATGGATGGAAGACCACTCCCCCTCTCATACTCAACCTTCCAACCATGGATATGATTATTTCGTTATGTGGTCTTTGTTATGTGTCAGAGTTTAAGTGGTTGTGGTGTGAGGCTATGGTATGAGATTTCAATTGTGGTATGATATGATATATGGATATGAGAAGGGATGAGTTTTATAGGATATATGTTATTAGGATGTGAGGGTGACAAGATCAGTGGGAAAATTCAGTCAGAGTATGTAATTTACCGTATTTTCATGATTTTCTATACCTATTTTTTTATTTCTAGAGTCTCATTAGTGAGTTGGGTTAATAAATGTCCTGGGATGGGATCATGTATTAATTTCACTATATATTTACTACAACATTATTATTATTCTTCCATATTGACATGGGGTTTTTAGGAAAGAACCTGCTAAGTATACTTACATTCTCACCCCTACTATTGTACACTATTTTTATAGGTTTTTAGGACTATGTTTGAGAATTCACTACTAAGAACTAGCATTTAACAATGTTAGTATTTATTAGTGCTGCAAAAAAGTGTGGATAAATGTCATCTTTATCAGCACTAAATAATGTACTGATAAATTTAACCTTTTATCAGCACTTTTTTAGCACCAATAAATGGTATCCTATATCAGCACTTTTTTGTTAGTGTCGATAAATGGTACCCTTTATCAGTGCTTTTATTTTTAGTGCTGATAAAGTTCTGAATAAATAAAATAAAAAAAAAAATAAAAATAAAAATAAAAAATGAGTTTATTGAAAAAAATATTATAAAATTTATTAATTAAATAATTATTGATAAAAATGAATAAACTGATTATACATTATTAAATATTAAACATTTTATTAATTAGATAATTATGATAATTAATATTAATAAATTGTATATATTAAATATATATATATATATATATTAATTTATATAAATATGATTTGTATATTATAATATATTTATGCACTTTACATTAAATAGCCATATATTTAGTGAATAATTAATTATAATAAAAAATCAATATGAATTAAAAATACTGACTAATTTCATAGTGTAATGGACATATAATTGAATGTGTCATTTGATTTTTTAATTTAACATAGATCGAATTTGTGTTACATTGATTTCAAATATACGTAAATAATGCATTTTATATACAATTCACACACACAAAATTTATACATTTTTTCAATATCACTAGTGTGTAATTATTTTTAATTTATTCAATTTCACTTATTTTTAACATATATGCATATGAATACACTTAAAATTATATATAAATATTATTTTAAAAATATTTCTATAATTATAAATAAATAATTATAAAATTAAACTAAATATATTGAAAAAGGAATATATTTACTATATTTATATTTATATATATTTATTAAATATATATATATATATATATTTACAATTTTTTATTTATAATTGTTATTATAAATCCTTTATCATAACTTAAGTAATAAGCACTGGTAATGGTAGGTCTTTATTAGTGATTTTTTACACTAATAAATATTAGGCTTTATTAGTGCTAAAAAAGTACAGATAAATTAAATGTTTATTGGTGATAAAACATTATCACGGATAAATATGGATTTTATCTGTGTTTTTTAGTACTGATAAAGACCTACCTTTATCAGCGCTTATTACTTAAGGGATGATAAAAGGATTCTTTATCAGCACTGATAAAAGGATTCTTTATCAGCACTGATAAAAGTTTCCTGATCTATTTAAAAAACCCTAATCATTTTTGAACCCATCGAGATATCAAAAGATTTCCATAGAAGCCACCTACTACTGGCACTGCTCGTCAGTTTATTGAAGCTTTAATCACACCACTTGATTGCTTCCAGTTTCTCGAACATCATCAAAAATCCAGTGTTCAGTTGTAGTTAGGGTTTCCGATGTGGATTTTCTTCAACCAAGTGATGTAGGCCTTGCAATTTTCTTTTTTTATTTTTCATTTTGTGTTTGATTTCTTGTTTGATGATGCCATGATTTATTTGTTGTCTAGTCCTTTTATACTATTTTATTTTAGATTATAAATAGAATGATTTGAGAATGATTCATTATTTGATTGACTAACTATTTGGATATCCTATTTCGGTCTTTTTAAATTGTTGTTTTGAATCAATTTTCTTCACTGTCTACATCTATACCCTAGATTTCTCCGCAAGCTTAATTTCTAGTTTTTAATTTATATTGATCATTGGTTGATAATAGTTCCAATTATTCCTGATCTATTTATATATAGTGATCTTGGTCATTGATCCCTATTCAAGATTTAATCACCTTTTTAATAATAAAGGTATTATAATTATAGTTCAATTGTGAGTTATTATGTTCCATCTTCATTCTAGGGATGCTTTAGGTATGGTTCCCCAACATGGAATCTATAACATGCTTATTTTAGTAATTTTTTAAAATCTTAAGGTGGTTTATTAAGAATGGGTTAAATTTTTATGTTACATTTATAGAACCATAAAAAAAATCATTTCATTATAAATAAAAAATAAAAAATTAACTATGTTTTTCATAATAATCCATGATATCATTTTATATCATCCTTCATGTTGGTGGTAAAATTGACCCAAAAAAATAACATGTAATAATAAATGGATGAGAATAAATTTGAAGTTAATTTATTGTAATATATTTATTACATAAGTATAATTATTTTACTTTGATTTTATTAAAGTTGAAAATTAGTATTAGGAATATGTTGTTGAAGAAGTTAAATAGAAAAGAAATATAGGAAAGTGTAAAATTACATAAATGAAATCATATCTTATGTTGAAATATTTCTTCATATTGACTAATTTAAGATATAATATTGAGACTAGGGCCTCTAAAAAGTGGAATGTATGAAAATTATAAAGATTATTTGTAGCTTATACTGAGGGATCATAATTTTAGTTTTTGTTTTGAAAGGGTGGTGGAGGGGTTCCTATATAACTGAGAAGGGGGGTCAATTTATAAAATACCCATTCCTTATTGTGTGAAAAATAAAAATATACATCTCATGTGGATCTAATGTTAAGAAATAATAGATATGTTTCATACATTACCAATAAATATTAAGGGTGGGTATGCATCATGGAAAATGAAATTAGGATGGGTTTTCTTTAACATTCACCTTTGAATGAATTAATCGGATAACACCTGCCATAGTGGATTAATTATTTTCTTAAATCCAATTACCTATTTTATTCAACATATTGAAATTATTTGAAATAATAAAATGTTGAGTTTCCCTTATTATAATTGTCTATAACTTTGACCTTTGATAATGAATATCTCATGTGTATTTATTTATATATTATAAAAAATTAATCTTTTATGAACCAAAAAATGTGGATATGAATTGAAAATAGATGCGCACTAACCATTTGACAAATGAGTTTGAAGATGTAGTTAAAGAGTTCATAAATTTTACAAGAGATCATGTAGAAAACCCTTCTAAAATCCAATGTCTGTATTTACGTAGTTTTTATTAAAGAAAAAATAGTCTGAAAGAGTTGGAATAACTTTTTTTGTCATGAAAATGATCAGAGGTATAAATGATGGACTAAACCTTGGAAAAAACTGAATGTGGACACTGATTTAGATTATACTATGGTTTATGAATCATTTTATATGAATACCTTTATAAATGATGATGGAGATTGCATGGAATAAATGAAAATGGAAATTAAAGATAACCTTTGTGATTGTCAAAATTTGTTTGACGATTTAAATAGCTATTTTAAGAAACCATTTTATACTGGTTGTACTAAATAAAAAACACTGTTAGATGTATTGAAGTTATATAATTTTAAATCTGGTAGTGAATGGAGTGACACCAGTGTTAGAGAACTAATTAGTCTCTTGAATGATATGATACCAGAAAAAATGAACTCTGATGCTGACAATATTTTGTTAAAAAAATTTATGTTCAATGGGAATGATCTCTAAAAAATTACATGTTTGTTTAAATTATTGCATATTATTTCTCAGGGACCATTAATCACTCATAAAATTTTCTAATTGTGGTATCGATCTATACAATAAAAATGAATCAAGTCCTTTGAAATCTGTATGGTACTTTTCTATCATTCCATAGTTTAGAAGACTATATAGATGTCAAGAAACCATGATATAATTAACATATCATGCATATACAATAATTAAATATGGAAACCTATGACATGTAGTATATTCTCCTCAGTGGAAGAAAATTGATTATGAGTTTCCTAAATTTGGAAAAGAGTTGAGAAACTTGTGTCTTGTGTTATCTATAGATGGAATAAATCATTTTGGTGCATAGAGTAGTACTTATAGTACCTGATCCACTTTGTTGGAAAATTATAACTTGTTACCATGGTTATGCATGAAGTGAAAATACATTATATTGTATCTACTTGTATCTGGACCAAAGCAACCCGGTAATGATATTGATGTCTATTTGTATCCATTGACCGTAGATCTAAAATTGATGTGGGATATAGTTGTTATAATGTATGATTCTTATAGAAGTAATGAATTCAAATGTATGTCCATATTGTATGGAATGATAAATGACTTCCCCGCTTATGAAAATTTATCAACCTATAGCATTAAAGGAATGTTGGGGTGTGCCATTTGTGAAAAATGCACATTCATAGTTCGGGTGAAAAATTCCTCAAAGATTGTGTTTTTAGGACAATAATTTTTTTTACCACAATGACATAAAATCCAATCTTGGACGAAATCATTCAATGGGAATATCGAACAAGTTTTAAAAGAATCATCAATAATGGGAGATCAACTATACAATAAAGTAAAAAACATTGACATCATTTTCGATAAACCTTTTTTTGAAAAACCTTACAAAATCAGGTTGGAATAAGAGATCAATTTTCTTTGAATTACCGTATTGGAATTGTTTGTATGTCAGAATTTTTCTTGATGTCATGCATATAGAAAAAAATTTATTTGATAGTGTTATTGGAACACTACTAAATATTCCGGGAAAAATTAAATATGTCATCAAGGCTAGGTTGGACTTGATTGAAATGGGGATAAGGGAAGAGTTGGAACCAATGAAGAGTAAAAGGAGGATGTTTCTTCCACAAGTAGATTACACTCTATCAGGATAGGAAAATTACAGATTTTTCTTTTCCTTAATAGTTTAAAAGTTCCACAAGGGTATTCATCAGATATCAAGAATTTCATGTTAATGACTAATTTGAAGTTACAAGGACAAAAATCACACGACTATCATGTTTTAATGAAATATTTAATACCTGTTGTTTTCCATTGAATTCTGCCTCAAATTGTATGACATATATTAACCAGAATATGTTTATTTTTTAAATCCATATGCAGTAAGGTTTTAGACTCAGTGAATTTTACCATCATGAATAATGAGATTTCAGTCATATTACGTGAATTAGAGATGTTATTCCCACCATTATTCATTGATATAATGGTACACCTGATTGTTCACTTGGTTTGAGAGGTTTAACTATGTGGTCCTATCCATTACAGATAGCTATACCCCATTGAACGGTATATGAAGATTTTGAAAGGGTATGTCAAGAATTGAAGTCTTACAGAAGGTTCTTTTGAAAAATGATATATTTTTGAATAAGTTATTTAATTAGATACCAATAACCAATCAAATGTTGATAGAATAATTCTCACAAAGTCTCATCATAGTGACTACCTTCTCGAAGAAGGGATTTTTAGAAGAGATGTTGTTACAATTACCTTGATAGAGTAGGAGAAAGAACACCTTTACATATTACATAATAGTGAATATGTTAATATATATATTAAATCCCAAAAATAAATTATTAGATATTTGAATCCATTAAAGGCTAAAGTATGGAAATAAAATTAACATAATTAAAATTTTATAGGATGGTTCAAAGATCAAATTTATAAGGAGTTATCTAAAAATCCGAATTTAATTGCCGAATGACTTCAATGTATAGCCATATGACCTAAGGAAAATTTTATATCTTACAATGGTTTTATAATTAATGGTTATATGTTCTATAAAAAAATATCATGGTGAATTCAGTATGATATAAAATAGTGGTGTTACACGTATGGCTGAAGCGATGCACCTATCTGGTTCCAAGGATGAAAATCCAATTTATGTAAAGATGTAATATTTTGGCATTATTGAACAGATATATGAGTTGGATTATACAAAATTTCAAGTGATGATTTTCTATTTGAAATGGGTCAACAATATCATTGGATTTAAAGTTGATGAAATGGGATTTTTGTAGTGAATTTTAGTATAGAATAGGAAAAAGATGATCCATTCATAATGGCATCACAAGCAATGCAAGTATTTTATGTCTCTAATCTAATAAAAAATAAATGGTCGATTGTCCTACTAGAGACTAAAAAAATGACGAGTCAGATGAAAATTTAATTGAGGATGACCCTTTCACTGGGAAATCACAATCAGTTCATGTCGATCCCAATGTAAACAATGTCTTGTATGTTAGAAGGGACCATAAATAAGGGATTTGGATTCTCAATAGAGGGAAAAAATCTGTAAATCTTTAAAAAAACGAAAGAGTGTTCAATGATAGGGTAAAAGTGTTTTGAATATATTATGTTTTTCCTCATAAAATTATAAATTCTATACTATATTAACATAATCAAAATTAAATGTTTGACTACTAATGAACATAATGTGTTCTACACATGATGATGTTACCAATCTCTCAGAATAAAAAACTATAATAAAGGAAAAACTTTGGAAATATGTAAAGGTAATGTTATAATATACTTTCTATATTTTGTTGAAAAATTATATGATGAAACATTGATTTAATTTTTATTATTACCTATAGAGTTCATTTATTTTAGTAGATTTTTGTCCACGTTTCATGTCTTTGCAAGAAGATCAATGATACTATCTCTGCTCAATTATAGAGTTAATATTGATATTTTCATAGTAAAATCATTTTCCATAGAATTAATTTATTTTTTAATATTCATGTTTAATTTATTTATTTTTAGTATTACTCACATAATAATTATTTTCTTATACACATGGATTCTTTTATTCGAGTTGGGTTGGTTTGTCCATCTTTTATGCCTTTCTGAACAAAAACTTCTACATAATTATTCTCCCTAAAAAACTTTTCACTACTAAAGTGTTTCATTTATCACTTTCTTTAAATTTATCTCCACTTTCTTTTCAGGAAGAGAAATGATGCTGCCTCTACTCAATTACAGATGTAATATTGATGTTTGCACAATAAAATCATTATCCATATAATTAATGTATTCTTTCATATTAATGTTTAATTTATTTATTTTTAGTATAACTCACATAATATTTTTTTCTCATATAGGTGGATTATTTTGTTTGATTTGGGGTGATATATCCATATTTCATTCCTTTCGACACTAAAACATCCATAGATTTTTTCTCCCTCAAAACCTTTCACCCCAACAATGTTGACATTTATAACTTTCCTTAAAGTTCTTTCCACTGCTCAATCAAATAGGTAATACTGATATTTTCATGGTAAAATAATTTTCCATAGAATTGATGTATTATTTCATATTTATATTTAATTTTTTAGTATTAATCATAATAATTGTTTTCTTATATAGGTGAATTCTTTTTTTTTGAGTTGATGTCATTGGTTTGAAGCTCTTAATGTAGTTTTGGTAGTTTGAAAAATAAATTCAATGTAAATCCTGGTAACGTAGATATTTAGGATTGTTTTGAGACTTTAGGATATGTAGGAATCAAACACACCTCAATTTGACACATGATATGACCAGTTTGAATGAAAGTAATTCTTTCTATTTTAAATTGACATTAATTTTAGTAAAAAAGGAAACTAACATACTTCTAGACAAGAAAACATATTCATATTATTTTGATACTTTAAGACAATGATACCTAATTCATTTTTGATGTATAAGAACATGAATCACCTCAATACGATACACAATGTTCCTGATATGACTCAATGTGTCTGTTATCAGTTTAAAATCAACATTTGAATTTAAAAAGTGTCACTCATTGAAAAAAAAAGAAAACATGCTTGGATTTTCTTTATAATTTATGTAATCAATTCATAAATCATTTGTGTCATATAGGAATTGGTATCATATAATACCGATACAAGATGTGATCCTTATGAGTCAAAGTGCACGTTTCATGTTGAAAATGACATTTTAGTAAAATAGACAAGTGACATACTCAAAACCATGAAAAAACATTCATATTGTTTTAATAATTTATGAATACAATACATAATTTATTTAGAATGTGTAGGAATTATCTGAACCTTAATCTGATTTACAATGTGACTAATATGAATCCAATTATGTCTTATATTTAAAATTGACATCAATTTTAGTAAAAAACCAATCTACTCAAAACCAAAAAAACATTCAGATTTTTTTGATACTTTAGTAAAATTATCTGTAAGTTATTTGATATGTTCATGAATTAGACTCACCTCAATCTGATTCATGGTGTGACCTATATGACTCTAAGTTCATGTTTTTATTTAAAATTGACATCAATTTCAGTGAAAAGGCTAACTAACCTACTCAAAAAAGAGAAAACGCGTTCAAATTATTTAAATAATTTAGGATAAATATCCATAATTCATTTTTGATGTGTACAAATTAGTTACACCCCAATCCGATACAAAATGTGATTGGTATGAGTCAAAGTGTGTGTTTCAATTTTAAAATAACATTTTAGAAAAAAGACAAGAAACATACTCAAAACTGAGAAAACACATTCATATTGATTTGATACTTTATTAAAATGATCATTTTGTCATTTGGGACATGTAGGAATTAGTCTCACCTCAATCCGATGCACAGTGTGTCCAGTATGACTAAAAGTGAAACTTTTTATTTACAATTTTCATCAATTTTAGTAAAATGGACAATTTTCCTACTCAAAACTAAGAAAAAACAATCATATTGTTTTGATACTTTATGAAAATGAGACAGAAGTCATTTTTGATGTGTAGTAATCAAATTCACCTTAATATGATACATGATGTGCCTGATATGACTCAAAGTGTCCATTATCAGTTTAAAATTGATATTTTAGTTCAAAAGTTTCACTGACTAAAAACCAATAAAATGCACTTTTATTTTCTTGATAACTTAGGAAAAATATTCATAAGTCATTTGTGATGTGTAGGAATCCATTTCATGTCAAGTAGATATATGATGTGATCAGAATGAATCAAAACTGTGTGTTTGGAGTTTAAAATGACATTTTAGTAAAAAAGTAAACTAACTAAATGAAAACTAATAAAAACATTCATATTGTTTTTATACTTTAGGAAAACAATCCCTAGGTTATTTGGAATTTGTAGGAATCAGCTTCACCTCAATCCGATGCACGGTGTGACCGGTATGACTCAAAGTGTGTCTTTTTATTTAAAATTGTCATCAATTTTAGTAAAACAGAAAATTGTCCTAATGAAAACCAAGAAAACACATTTGGATTGTTTTATACTTTATGAGAATGATCCATAAGTCATTTTTGATGTGTATTAATCAGTCACACCTCAATCTGATACATGATGTGCCCGGTATGACTCAAAGTGCTGTTATTAGTTTAAAATCGACATTTTAGATCAAAAAGTTTCACTCACTGAACAATAATCAAATGAACTCATATTTTCTTCATAATTTAGGAAAAAAATTTATATGTTATTTTCTATTTGTAGGAATCCATTTCATGTCAAAACGATACATTATGTGATCAATATGAGTCAAAAGTTCATGTTTCTTGTTTAAAATGACAGTTTAGTAAAAAATAAGACTAACGTACTAAAAACCAAGAAAACACATTTTTTTTTGATACTTTAGAAAAATGATCCATAAGTCATTTGAGATGTGTTGGAATGAAAATCATCTCAATCCGATGCACATCATGACCGGTATGACTCAAAGTGCATCTTTTTATATAAAATTGACATCAATTCTAGTAAAATTAACACTTTATATTAATTTATTTATTTATAATATTACTAACAGAAGATTTTTTTATTATAAAAGTGTTCTCTTTTTCTCGATAAGGGGTGGTTTTTTGATAATATCATGAGTTGGTTCATGATTAAAAGAAAAGGAAACATTGATGTTTTTTAAAGTATGTTATAATTTGTATTTATGTAATTGTATAAACCAATGTTTGAAATTTCTATAATATAGTATTTTATCTTTTGTTTGTGTTGTAAATTTCATTTCATTTAAATCATGTATTGGGACTTGTTTTTATTAATATCTAGTGTGTTTCTGGTGCTACAACATGCTGTTACAACACATTGTAATGGTGCTATAGTGTTCTGTTACAATACCCTAAAATATGACCCTTTATCAGCACTTTTAAAAGCATTGATAAAGGACACATTTATCAACACCGTTAAAAGAGATAATAACTGTCTACTTTATCAGCACTGATAAAGGAAGAATATATCAATGATTCTATAAGCTCTTATAAAAGATCCTTTATCAATGCTTTTTCATCACTGACAAAATACCAAAGCTTTTAACCTCACTCATGTAGTCATTGATTTTCTTGCATTGATAAAGGTAATTTCTAGCACTTTTAAAGGCCTATTTTGTAGTAGTGACGAGTGAGACCTTACTATATCATAACATGGTTATTAAACAATGTTTGAGGATAATTTATTAATTTTATAGGATCTATTCTATTTCATGGTGTTTTACTTCACCTATGGTGTTTATATTTTATTGTTGAATTTAATTTATTTCCTGATATTAAATAATGAAATGTCTCCCATATTTCATTTTATATACTATAGCTTTTAGTCTCCATAGATGGCCTATTATATGTGGGATTTGGGGTTATGGTTGGATTTATTACTGACATGAGAGGGGCTATAGTGGAGTTGGTTGATGTCACTCATCCCCATAAGTTGTATTTCCATTTAAATCATTTGATTCACATTTTATGATGCTATAATATATTCATATTTAGTGTTGCTAAGGGTGGATGAATTTTTATTTTTAGAGTGAATTCCACACTTCTTCCACTAAAAAAGAGTGCTCCTTTAAAAGCCGATTTTTTTTCTCCAACATCATTCTCCCAATATTCATTACAAAATCATTAAATTGGATAGTTTTATATTTATCAAACTTCAAGAAACACTCAATGTCTCCTTGGATATATCATAAAATTTTATTTATTGAAATAAAATTCAATTCCTTATGGTTGTATTGTAATTGAGAACATAATTTAATAGTGTAAAAATGTTGGGTCTAGATATTATCAAATACATTAGACCACTGAATAATATATTGAAATCTTTTTTATCCCACCCATTTTATTAACAACCTTGGTATAATTTATTCTTAACTAAAATGGGAGTAGATGACTTTAAATAACCATATTTATTTGAGTTAGTTCCTCTTTTAATTTATTTCCATTTAATTTATTTTAAGTGTCTTTTTTTGTAGAAGATAAGTTATAAGATTTTGGAGAAAATAGGTAGAGATATGGGAGATGGGATTAGGTACTATAATGAAATTAGTTACTCAGTAAGAAAGTAACCGGAACTTGGTGGATCCTAGTGGTGTGAAACACCTTTGTTATTTCCACCGGGTATACAATGTTCTTAAATAGGGTACCATATAAGCCCCATTTTTTTAATTTTTTTAGGGAAAATGTGTCTTTTCAATCAAAATATTGTCTCCTATTAAGTTCTAACTTGGGTTTATCCTATTATTTTCCATCTATAACCATGATTGGGATCTCCATTTTCACTTTCCATTCACCTCCTTCAACTTTGGTTCAAGTCTTCATCTAGATTCACTTATTAGTCACGTTGGGAGTATGTTGCTGGCCAAGATAAGGTATGATCTTCCTTATAATATGATTTTATATTATTATTACAATATTTTTATAAGTCTATCAACCCCACATTCTCATTTGGTTTGGATTTAAGGACTTATATGGACTGTTCTACATTTGAGTGATAACAAGAGGTCATATTCATCAATCTTGAGGTAAGTTTACTCTTTTTCATATAATATTAATAGTTTCCCAATTAAGTTAGTGACATAAATCATTTTTTAATCTTACTTATATTTCCTAAATCAATTTATAGTGGCATCTATAAAACCAAATCTTTAATTATAGCAATCTTTTCTTTTTAACGAAACAATATCACAATGCACATAGTTTTATTCAAGAATGTTATTAAAAAAATAAATTATAAATTTTTTTAAATTTAATTTACTTAAATTAATTTCATTTTTTAAATAATAATATCAAAATTAACTTAGGGTAAAATTTTTGGATTTTTCTGAAATGATTGATTTTTCATTGAAAAGTGAAAACATTGACTTTTCAAATGCTATAATTTATTTTCATTAAATAAAGTAATTTAAAAGTACCATTATATTTTTTATTTGGTATTAAACTTATATATAATAATTTTTTTTTATAATAATCCAATTTCAATCAACAAATTTCATGATTTTGATATAAATTAATTTTTATGCTTCAAAACACATTTTTTTTTAAAAAATCATTTTTTGCTGCGTTTTATGAATTTATATTAAATTTAATTTATTCCACTTATATTAATTATATATTAAAAAATGTAACAAATATTTTTAATCAGTGGGTTTAGTTTTTTTAAATAGTTCCCTTTTATTTTTGTTCATTTTGAATAGTAATTGTGGTAAAATTTATCACCTAGGTAATGGGTAAATCAGGTAATTAATGTTAAAAATAATGCAATAAGGCATTAAAAATATATGACACACATGAATTTATTTTATTTTATGAGTATATTTCATTCATAATCATACAAAATTCAAAAATGGAACATTTTTTTTCCATTTATCCTTTATTTTGACATTTATAATATTTAAGTAAAGGATAAAATAAAAAATGTCACTCTCTTTATTTTAATATATATAATATTTTGAGACAGGGATAAAAAAATTTATGTTCAGTAATAAATATTCATTTAAAATATGAATGATTTTTTTTTAATTTTTAGTTATTTAATAATTACTTTAAATTCATATTCAAAGCCGACATAATATTTATTAAATTAATAAAAAAATAAAATAAGTGAATTTAAAAATATTAAAAGTAATAAAATTTGAATGAATTATTGAATTACATGAATTTTATAGGTATATATAACATATTAGTGATGTATTAAAGGATTATATTTTAATTTTATCATTTTCTTGATGTTTTTAAAGTCAAATTAAATTACTAGTGTGAAAAATTTCATTAATGATATTTTTTTGAAAATAATATGTTATTAAATTATTTAAAAATCCTAAAAGTATTTAACCAGAATAAGGAGGATAATACCTAGTCATTTTACATTTATGGAACAATTTTCCTTTAATGGAAACTTTCTTGTCTCTTATAGTGTAAAACACTTTGTTGTCATGATAATTGTCATAAGGGTTAATACAGGGTTAAAATAAAGAGATAAGGGTGAAAACATCACCTAAAATTATCCAATTTTTATTATAAGAGATGATTTAAACTCATAATAATCTTATATTATAATTATTTAAATTTGGAACAATTTGGACGTAAAAAATATTTATATTAATTTAATACATTTTGAAATTCCAAGCATGACCCTCCCCTCATTTATATAAGGACACCCCTATCTTCTTTCTTGATACCACATTGAGAAACCTAGATCAACTAGAACCTACCCAAATCTCTTCCCAAAATTCTTATACAATCTATAGAGGTTCTTTACTTTCTAAAAGACCAACCCTAGGTTCCTTAATAGTATATATAAAGGAACTCAACCAAATAAGTGGTAATAGTATTTACCGACTCTTTTAAAATTTCTTCTTCTTATAATTACTATAAATATATTGTACCCAATATAAAATAATAACTATAGTATTATAAATATACTGGTATGTTATTATTGTTATGGTAAAACCATTTTCCCACATCTTTTACATCCTATCGAAAGTGATAGCATCGCTCGTGTATACATATGGCTTACCATATCCACATAATGATGTATTTGATTTTTCATCACAATTTTACTTTAATAGTTAAAAAGATGGAACTAATGTTTATATATTATATTTATGAAATAATTATACTTCA
Organism: Viscum album; assembly: GCA_963277665.1. Lineage (NCBI taxonomy): Eukaryota > Viridiplantae > Streptophyta > Magnoliopsida > Santalales > Viscaceae > Viscum > Viscum album. The sequence goes on along the minus strand of OY728123.1, from coordinate 276,041,348 downwards.
AAAATTATAATTTCATATCCATGTTACTACCTTGTAATCCGTTGGAAGCCGATAATGTCGATCATGCGTACATGTATACAACCACCTCCATGAAGTGATGCGATCCATTTTTCATTTCCACTTTACTTATATGGTAATAAGGACATATTCAATGAATATATATAATATTTATATAATAATTACTATATTGAATATGATTGAACCATAATCAAAGTACAATGATAGTAAATTCCATGAAAAAACAGGAACGAGAAAATAATGTAGTTAACACGCAAATTAATGATAATAATGAAAGATTATTAACAAATGGGTGATAATATGTTATAAGAGGATCATATATAATATTATAAACATGAATATGGTTCTTATATAAATTAATAACATGCTTTAAACCATTATATAGTAGGTTAAATCATGTTCAACAAATTAGAAGTTTGAGGTAAGGGGTTTCTAAACTCAATTTTCATTCATTAGGTTATACTTATACTTTATTGACTATGTTATGACATGATTATGTGTGAAATGATGTCTGATTGTAATATATTGTATTTAAACTTTTTTTATGCAATTAAAATTTTTGACACATAAGCACATCATTGATTAATTCTCACTTTGACGATCCGATCATTGTAAGGGATTTTGTCTCAATTTCCACTCCATTTTGACATATTAGGTATTATACACCTTTTTTGTGGTGAATATACACCAAATTTTAGGTATTTAACATGAATATATATTTAATCATTATTATTAAATATTAAATTGAAATTTACTCTTTCAAGGGGTTATAATTTAAATGTTACCAAAGAGGTAAGAATTCAATTTACCATCTCATTTTTCTTGGATTACATATATTTTTCATTGGGGAAATCATATATTATATCCTTTATAAAATAAATCTATTTTATTATACTCTATATATTTAAGGAGTTTCTATGTTTTATTATAAATTTTCATCTATTTTTCACTTTAATCAAGAAAATAATGTTTTAAAAGAAAAACAATCTAATTTTACTTTTTGATCGGGTATATTTCTCTTATATGTACATATTTTGAAAAATTGTTTTATAGATTTCCTATTTATTTATTCAAAGGAAATTTTAAGTTATCCCTGAATTTTTAAAATATTTTAAAGGAATATTTATAATTTTTTTGAAAGGGTTTTTTGTAATTTCTTTACAACAAGTCAAAATGATTTTTTAACGTATACGACGTTAATAGATTTCCCCGCCACTATAACCTTTTTACACTCTTTAGCTCTTGTAAAAGATTTCATTGATTTTACTAGGAATAATATTTTTGAAAAACTATTTTAAATGTTTTGCATCAAATTTCTTCTATTCTTTTAAAGACTTTATCTTACTACAAAATATACTTTTCTGGTGAATTGATGGTTATCTTTTATCTCTTACTATTTTTTTGGTCATTAACCTTCTCTTAAAATATTGAATTTCTTGGGATAATTATGTATTAAATTTCTCATAAATATACATATTCTTTGTATCATTAATATTCTTACTACCTAAACCATATAAAATTTCTATATATGGTGTTTTAATTCAAAGGTTAATTTATTGTCTAGGGAAATATTGATATTTGATATTATTTACTCAATATATAAATTTGTTGATAAAAATTTATTTTTTTGAATTAAATTGATCATTAAATATATAAGTAAATCATTGGACATGAAGTAAATGGTGGGGTCCAAAATTATTTACCACTTCCATGTATTTATAGGTCTCATGAGATAGACCAGTTGAAAATCTTATTAAATGGGTTTTTGGTGTATGCCTACCCATAATTTAAACTCTCTCGGCACAAGGCCTTGACAATAAAGATATCATGATGTCTAATATAAAATTATGCATCTCCTCCATTAAAAATTCAATTTTTCTTTTACATGTTTTTTCTATGTTGATATTATCCATTTATACTCATTAAACTCGTATTTTGATTAAATTTCACGTGTTCTTAATTATTTACCATGCCATATTGATTATGACTTATTTAATAATAATAAATTTTTTTGTAAATAACCCTTACTAAGCATTTGATATCACAATTATTTTATTTACTTTCCCTAATATATGAAAAATAAATCCATGAATGAGTTTCAAGGATTATATACATCTAATTTTGTTATGTATTATATTTTATTTCCAATGTAAAATGGGAATCATATTTTTATCTAGTTATTTAAGACTATTAAACTGATCGGTATTTTGGGATAATATCAATTTTATATTATTCAAATATAATAAAGTATACACCATATTTGGTTTAATGGATATGGGTTCATTACAGTTGGTATCAAAGACAAGTTTAGTAGAAAACTATGGAAATAGAGTTTAAATGAATATAGCTAACATGATAATTATGATAATCCCTTATAGTATTTGAGAAATTTTACCATTAGAGGGTTTTTTATTTTATTTCTCTATATTAATGATGATTATGAGATGAATCACTATGTTCCATTATTTAATGATTGTTCCTAATGAAATAAAGGTAATTAATACCCATGGTTAATATAGGGATTTCACTGTTGACCAAGACAATATAACTGGTGTTGGAGTTGAATAGATCATGGATATATTAGGAAATATGACTCAGGTTTTGTTTAATAAACATGAAAATTTTGAGAAACATGATGTTTCATGACATGATATACCTATATTGAATTGTTTTATGTGATAGAAACCTCTATATTTTAGTGTAACTAATAATCTAGATGTAGTTGATAAATGGATCAAGCCTCATCAAATGATATTTTTCTACTTGGGATGAAATTAAAGGGAAAATGTTATACTATAAGTGAATTGTCTTAGAGGTGATGATGATCAATGGTGGCTATTGATCCAGAATACTAGGGAGGAAAAAGAAACATAACATATAAAATAAAGAGATTGGAATTTAATATTATTCAAAGTATATTTAACTCATGATCAATAAACTAAAATGAATAGATATTTATTTATCATAAATCAAAAAGGAAGAAGAAAGTGTTGTGTATTATGATACTACCTTTATAAGACTATCTAGGTGTGTTATATATAACATATGTAATCTGTAGATAAATATTGACCATTTCTTTGAATTCCTTAAGATAAACCCTTGAAGGTCGCTGGTTTTTATAAATTTTTCATTATATGATGAAATTATGTTCCATAAAAAGAAGAAGAAATTTTCTAGATCCTATATCTTTAAGGAAAATCAGGAGAATTATAGGTTGGATGAGTACTAAGGAAAAGTAAAGTGTCAAAGAATAATAATATAACAAAGTAATTTTCATCATGTGAAATTTTTGGAAATAAATATCCTAGAAAATGTTTGAAGGGAATGTGAGTTTATTATATGTGAAAAGGTAAGGGTCACATGGATAATGAATTAAAGTGGAATAAATAAACCAATGTTTTACATTGCTTCAACTGTAGATAAATGGGGAACTATTCATACTAATTTACTAATAATCAAGGAAACCTACTATATAAGAGGATGATGAGAGAAGGCCAAGCTTATATAATCACTACAACTAAGGTTGAAGTTCTTAAATATGTGGTGGCATATAATTTAATCATACCCTGAATTTTGGATAATTCATTAATTTATTCTAGATCTTCACAATATTTTATATCTTATATGTTTTCCAAAAAAATAGATATTTCACTAGAACCTTAATAAGGGAGTTATCAGTCAAAACTCCTTGTGGAAATCTCACCATAACAAGGATGTGTCAGTCAGTTCCCATTATGACCCATAAAAATTCCGTACTTACAGGCATGATTATTATACCTATGGATTATTTTTATATAATACATTTTATGAATTTAATTTAAAAATATAATTCAAAAAATTATTACCAAGTGAATGAAATTATGATTCATGATGAGGATATATAATTCCCTATATTTAGTGGGAAGACTTCTATGTCATGTCAGGATCCACATCCAATAGATATTCTGAATGAGATTCTTGAGAAAGAATAGTAGACACAATCTATGGATATAAAAGTTAATATTCAAATTGAAAATGTAACAATTTTATTGGAATAATTTAATTTAATTATTATGGAATTACCTAGACATCCACCAGAATGTGAAGTTGAGTTTTCAATTGATTTAATCCCTAATGAAAGACCTATATCAAATAATCCCTATATAATATCCACTATAGAATTAGTGGAGTTGGAGAAATGACTACAAGAGTTGCGTGATAAGGGATTTATACACTATTTCACCTTGGATAGCCCCTATTCATTTCTTTAAGATGAAATATTGATCTATAATACTGTGCATTGATTATAGGAAAATTAATACTATTAATATAAATAAAAAGTATCCTATGCCTCAAATTAATTACTTCTTCAATAAAATTTATAGGGCTCGATGTTTTTCAAAGATTAACCTTTATTATAGGCTTCATCAATTGTGAGTAAAGAAGAAATATATTCAAAATAAAATATTATGTACGAGGTATGGACATTACAATTTATATTAATACTATATGGGTAGACTAATGTGCTCTCTATTTTTATAGATCCAATGAGTCATTATTCAAATAATGTCTTGATAATTTATGTGGTATTTATTAATGATATCTTGGTGTACTCTAAAAGATATGAATACCACTTTTAGATGATTCTTGAGTCTCTTATAGAAAAGCAGTTACATGGGAAATTTAGAAAGTGTGAATTATGGATTAAGAAAGTTTATTTTAATGGATATATTATCTCTAAGGATGTAATATTAGTTGATCCTGAAAAGATGAAGCTAGCAAAATAATGGCCTACAATAACAAACACAACTGAGGTATATAGTTTCATTAGATTAATAGGTTACTATTAGATATTTTTTCAAAAACATTTCCATATTTTATAAACTTTTAAACAATCTTACACTTAAAGGGTTTAAGGTCACATTAAAAAATGAATGTGAATAATTTTTTGAATAATTAAAGAGGATATTGGTGAATGCTCTGATTTTTTACTCTACCATTGGGAAATGATGGATTTTTTATATATAGCGATGAATAAAAGAAGGTAATTAGTTGTATCATTATAAATATTTATAAAGTTATTGGCTATGCTTGGATGAAGTTAAAGTATCATGAACAGAACTATCTAAGTCATGATATTGAGTTGGTATCCATAATCATTTCTTTGAAGATATATGGGTATTATCTTGATGGTGAAGTATTTACAAAAATGCACTTAGAGTATAAAAGACATATTTTCATAGAAATACCTAAATATAAGGTAAGGAGATGAATTAATCTACTAAAGGATTATGATTTCTCAATATAATACAACCTAAGGATGGAAAATAAGTTAGAAGATGAATTGAGTAGGAAAGATCAAAAAGTCCTGACTAAAATGAGGATTGACAGAGATCATATCTTCATGGATTTAGTGAATATGGATATAGAAATTATCAAAGAAGTGGATACATAAATCCCTTTTCAAATTAATTACAAACTATATTTATTGGAAAATATAAAAATTTATTTTCCTGGTGATGAGAATTTTCAAAATAAAATTAAAGACGTGAATGATATGAAATTATAAGACTTCATATATAAATAATTCATTCTATAATTTGGAAAGATTCTATATGTTCCATATATAGATTACCTAAAAAGAAAATTATTAGATGATTCCCATATCTCAAATTTTTCTATATACCATAGTAGCACCAAGATGTATAGAGATTTGAAAGTACATTTTTGGTGTGATAATATGAACTAGGAAATTGTTGATTATGTGTCCAGATATTTGGTTTATAAACAAGTGAAGGATGATAGATAACATCAAAGAGGATTGATGAACTTTTAACTATTATTATGTGGAAATGGGATGCCATTAATAAGGAATTTTTCACCAGATTACCCAATAATCCTAGAAATAATGATGCAATATGATTTATAATTGATCTCCTTAAAAAATCTATAAATTTCCTTGTAATAAGATAAGATTAACTACTTTAGGGCCTTGAATGACTTTATATTAATAAATATTTAAGACTTCATAGTGCACCTCTTCTAGTTGGGTCTGATCATGATCCGTGATTTACATCAAAAGTATAGAAAATTCTTTAAAAGGATTTGGATATTGAGCTTCATTTGAGCACTGCCTATCACCCTAAAACAGATGGACTATTTTAAATGAATATTCAAACTTTGGAAGATATATTGAGGTTATTCTCACTTGACATTCAATGTATCTGGGATCAGAATTTATCATTGGTGGAGTTTTCATATAACAATAGATTCCATTCAAGTACTAAAATGGCATCATATGAGGTATTATATGGCAAGATATGTCATACTCCAACTGGTTAGGATGAATTTCATGAAAGAAATCTTACGGTCCAAGAAATTACTATGGAGACAATAACAAAGGTAAATACTTTTCAAATCCATATTAAAGAAGTTAAAAGGATGAAAAAGATCTATACTGATAATCAGAGGAAATATTTAGAATTAAAAGTGGGAGATCACATTTTCTTAAAAGTATCTCCATAGAAGGGTGTTATAAGGTTCATTAAGAAAGAAAAAAAACTGCCCCTATACATCATACATTTTATAATTCTAGAAATAATTGGAGTTGTGTATTACCATTTGACAATTACACTAATCCAATCTAAATAATATGAGGTGCACTATATCTCTTTATTGAAGAAGTATATTCCATATCCAACATAGGTGCTCACCTATGATGAAATATAATTGGAACATTATTTATCATATTGTGAAGAGCCTATCTAGATTTTGGACACTAAAGAAAAAGTGTTGTGGAATCAGATGACTTGGCTGGTGAAGGTACTTTAGAGAAATCATATGGTAGAATAGGCAACGTGGGAACTTGAAGAAATTATAATCTAGAACTATCCGAATCTATTCATTAGGTGAAATTTTTGAATTTTCAAGGTTGAAATTATTGAATGAGAGAGAATGTAACACCTGAGGTTCAATTATAGTAAGATTTTATTTTTAAAGAAACAATAGCACAATACACATAGTGTTATTCAATAATGTGATTAAAAAATAAATTCTAAAATTTTATAAATTTAATTTAATTTAATTAATTTAATTATTGAAATAATCATATCAAAATTAACACAAGGTAAAATTTTGAGTTTCTTATGAAATGATTGATTTTTAGTCAATAGTGAAAGCTACCAATTTTTCAAATACTATCATTTATTTTCATAAAATAAAGTAATTTAAAAGTCCCAATATATTTTTTATTTTTTATTAAAGTAAAATAATATACATTTGATTTATAATAATCTAATTTGAATCAATAATTTTTATGATTTTGATATAAGTTATTTTTTATACTTAAAACTACATTTTTCTAAAAATTGTTTTCATTGAGTTTTATGAATTTATATTAAATTTAATTTAAACCATTTCTATAAATTCAATTTTGAAATATAGATACCATATTTTTTATTATGATTTTAAAATTTGGTAATTAGGTCCCTTTTATTTCTGGATATTATGAATATTAACCAGGATAAATTTTATCACCTTACTAAAGGGTAAATTGGGTAATTAAGGTTAACAATAATGTGATGAAGCATTAACAAAATATTCAAAATTTGTATTCATTTCATTGGATGATTATATTTTTTCCATAATCAATTAAACTTTAAAAATGTGACCTTTTTTTATTTACATTTGATTTTGACAATTATAATATTTAAGAAAATGATAAAGTCAAAAATGTCACTCTCTTGATTTTAATATATATATATATATATATAATATTTTATGATAGGGATAAATGTTTGGATATAAATGGTTATTTAAAATATGAATGATTTTTTTATCATAGAAATTTATTTTTAATTTTTAGTAATAAACTAATTACTTTAAATGCTTATGCAATGCCAATGCAGTACTTAATCAATTAATAGAAAAATAAAATAAATGATATAAAAATATTAAAAGAATTTCAATTTACATGAATTATTCTATTGCATGAATTTTATAGATAAAAATAAAATATTAGTTATTTTTGAAGGACTGTATTCTAATTACAACTTTGTCTTGATGTTTTTAACATCAAATTAAATGAATAGCATAAAAAATGACATTAATAATATTTTCAGAAAATAATATTTTTTTAAATTTTTTAAAAATCAAAAAAATATTGAACTAGGACAATGGGAAAAAGATATTTTCTAGTTACTTGTCCATTTATGGTCCAAATGTTCTTTTATGGCAACTTTATTGGCTCTTATAGTGTAAAAAACTTTAGTGTCACGATAACTGTCAAAAGGGTTAATTGGGGGTCAAAACTAAAAGATAAGGGTTAAATATCACCTAAAAGTTTCCAAATTTAATTATAAGAGATTATTTTGACTAATAATAAAATTATATTATTATAATGTCTCATATTTTCTATGTATTATTTTTGGATATTGAATGGATTATTTTTGGGACTAGGCGTTGTGATGACATGCGATTCTGAGGCCCGATGTGCCCGAGATAAATGTTTAAAATATATTAAATTTATTAAATAGGGAAAACATATAGTTTTCTGAAAAAAGTGGAATAAACTCTAAATAGAGTCCTGGATCCAAAATCTGATGGCACTATTATAATAAAAACATAGGTTTTATATTTAGCGCATCATAACATTTTTCAGCACGCGATGTTTGTGGAAAAGTCATCAGAGGCATAAAATGAATAAAATAATTAATAAAATTATTTTATTTTATTTTTTTGAGACAAAAAATTATCCTCTTATATATGTATACAGTTATGGGGGATTTTTTGGTTTATCCACTAAAACCTAGAGATCCATAGGACTGTTGGAGATCATTGAATGAGATTCCATTGGTGAGCGACAATCAGATTGAAGTTCAACAACTGGTGTGAGATGAAATTAGAGTATCTCCCCAACGATCACTACGTATCTCTATAATTTTTCATAGATCGATATTAATCTTGGTAGGGCATATTTTAATTTGGATTCCTTCCCCATTTGATTCCTATAGTGAATGCGAATGAATCAACCAACAAATTGATCCGCATATAGTGCATATAATAGGATGGGTTAGTTTTATTCGAGAATTGGGAGAATTTATTGGTGATTATTTGTTATATATTCATTAATTGTTATAATAGAAATGAATCAAGGTTTACAAAAACATCAAAATGAGGTCCATTCCTCATGATTTTTTTGTTGTTTCTCCCCCAATTTCTCCATTCATTGTGGTCGTTCTTCATTGGATCTTGGTTTGAAATCCTCTAAGATATCAATCGTTTCACATCCATTTCTTGGAGAAATGATTCAATGTTATAGATATGGGGTTAAAATGACATGATAATGGTGCAATGATGGAAGTGGAAGCATATCAGACATTTTTGACAACCTAATTTTCATGTTCTTCAGCATTCAATGGTGAAAGATGCATGTGAAAGATTTATGAGTAGTTTGGGTAGCCAAAATCTAGTGATTGATGGTGGTAATGATTGGTTGCAGTAGATCCTTGATTTATGGAGAGATCATGCCTAAAATCTGAGTTGACTATAGTTTCATGAACATACATGAAAGGAAGAACCATGGTTTCTAGAAAAATCCAATCAACACGATGTATACTTCAGAGCTACACACCATGCGGGGTCCTTAAAATGGTAGACATGATTTTAGGATAATGTTAAGGATCACATGGTATGTGAACCTATCACACAACATGTAAGCACTCCCTAATGGCTCGACATGTATCTTGGTAGGTACATAGACACGGGAAAGAGTACATGGGCTGGGAAATCCATGTATTTCTACATGGAAACTAACATCCAGAATGTACATAGTCTAATCCTTGTACTGGTACATGGGATGAAGTACACGGGAAGTAACACGCCATGCAATTCTACATGAACACGGACATGGGCTATTTTACATGGGTACGACCCAGGGTCAAATGGACAAGGTGTGTAACCCTACTACATGCCATGTACTTCTTTGATGTTGTCTTGAATCCCTTTCCTTTATATTTTGGATAAGTTTTGTTTGAGTATGTTCCCTACATCCTTTCCCTAAGGGTTAGTACGAAATAACCTCCTACACAAAGGACATCAATCCATTCAGTAGGATCTCCTAGATAAAGTTGTTGGAACCCTTCTATGAGTCATGGAGTGAGATCCTCTATCATTTTTTCCCTAGGTGGAGTTATTTGTATCGTCATGACCAACACTATGCGAGAACTGATCCTCCACTTAGCGGGTCAATATAGATTGATTTATTGTTATACCCCATGTCCTTGGGGGTGATCCTAATCTATTTATCATATATCTTCTGACTTAAAATGTGTAACTATAATATATATACCTTATGATCACAACCTCTCGGATAGATTTCATTAGTGCTATCATACTCATAGAGTGTGTTATCCTAGACAAGTGCTATGTGGGAATTTAAAGATGAAATCCTAGGTTAGCATTATGGTTTTGAATTAACTTTAGACTATTTGTCTTTTTGTATTATATCTAGATATTCTTGTTATATGTGTTGTAGACATATAACTATGTAGATATGACTATTATTTTTTTATTGTATGCTTTGTTCTTTTGTAATTTCCTATTAGGTATTGTTATACTCACCCCTACACAATATTTTCTTATATGTGTTGTGTCTTGTGAAGAAGATTGACCCTTTGATAGTGTACAAGGGGGACTAGTCCAAGTGGTTCTTAGTGAGATCTGACATACCAAGGTGTGTTCCTGTAGTATTCCATCCCCAATTTACTTTTAGGCAGTCCTTTTTTTCAGAATCTTTGTGGTGGGATTGTATTTGGACTTATTTACTTTACTTTACTTCCCATAATACTTTGGTTGTGGGATTGGATATATTAATGCATGGTTTATTAGTTGTTTTTACATTTCAACATTATATAGTATTGGAGATGTATGCATGTGAACATGTACTTTGGCTAAGGACTCCCATGTTAGTGATATTCCCTCTCAGTGCTTATCGCCACCCCTTGGCCTATTGGAGGAGTTCTTGGTGAGTTAAAAAATAATCCCCTTTGGATGAGTCGTAACTGAGTTGTATCAGATCCAGTCAGTTCTACTTTAGGACTAGTGTCTGTGTGATTGGTTTGGGGAAATAATGTTAAGTGTTTTAATTTCTGCTTTTAGGCCAGGGACTCTAGTGTTGGTACGATGACCGATGTATCCAAACACCGGGACTCGAATAACCTAAATTTAAAACTTGGTACATGAGAATATTGTTTTGATGAAAAAATTGTAAATGAATCATATATGAAAAGTTTGTGGTTTCCATGTCCTTCTTGAGTTAGGTATCCAAATATACCCATCGATTATGGTACATATTGTATACTTTAAGGATGACTATTTGACTTATGTGAGCTAGGGTTCAATGTTAGGATCCTGAAGATGACCCCCTCAGTTATGAGGTATAGATTCAAGGGCCATTTCCAATGGTTCTAACTCGAAGTGGGGCACCAGCTATATGACCTCTAGAGTAGCATATGGTACTTGCAGTACCAATAGATGAGGTATGTAGGTTTAGTGCACTTTATGAGTTCCAATGAAATAAACCCCTTAGATTCTAAGGAAATACCAACCCATAGGTAGCTGAGGATATGATAGAGGTGGTGATACAAGTTGTCACGACCCGCCCTCGGGGCCCGTGCCGTGACTACCCCAAGCCCGCCTTCCATAGGCCAGGGGCTGGCGACTAGCACCAAATCCGTAAATCCCGATAAAAGGGAAGGCATTGCCTTTATATAAGAAAAAAACACCACAGAGTGCACAATATGAAGTAAACACTATGTAAACTGAGTAAAAAAGTAAGTGTTGGAAAGTAATTGGGCCAGAATACAAACCCAACTGAAAGTAAAGTACAACTGAAAAGAAAGTACAGCAGCAGAAAAGTAAAGCAGCAACATCGAGCCGTCCAATTGAATTCCCACTTGAAGGGTGGGTACAGATAGTCTCCTCAGCTCCTAGGGTCCGGCCATCCGCTCTGTGTACGTCCCGTCTAGTGATCCTCCTCCAGGTACCGTCCAGCTCCATGAGTCTCCACCTCGATCAACGCTGTCCGTTGTCTTCATCCAACACAATGTAGTGCGGGTATAGCCCATGTAGGGGTGAGTATACGATACTCAGTAGGGACCCTGAGACCACCGAAGGTCTCCCAGAATCCACAAAGGATAAACCAAAAAGGAAAAATACAATCACGAAGTATCAACCAACTCTACTTAGGTATATGCCCATACATATACCTAAGTCATCAATTCCAGTTATGCTCCAACTCACGAGCTCAAGTACAACCGAGTCCACACAGGAATGTATAACTCAATCCACACAGGAAAGTACGTCCCAATCCACACAAGAAATCAAGTCAATCATATCGAAGATAATGATTGAAAATCAAGACTCATCTCACACAGGTATATTACTTTCGAAGAGGGGTGGAGATGATTAGATGTAGCCTCTGAATCATCTCCTCTCCCGAACCCATGTAGGATCCAAGTACAGAAGTCGTCGCTGCTGGACCCATGTAGGATCCAAGTACAGTAACCATCGCTGCCGAACCGACGTAGGATCCAAGTACAGTCGTCATCGCTGCCGAACCCACGTAGGATCCAAGTACAGTAACCATCGCTGTCGAACCCACGTAGGATCCAAGTATAGTCGTCATCGCTGCCAAACCCATGTAGGATCCATGTACAGTCGTCATCTCTGCCGAATCCACGTAGGATCCAAGTACAGTCGTCCTCGCTGACGAACCCATGTAGGATCCAAGTACAGTCATCACCGTCATCGCAGTCATAGCCTGCTCTAGGGTTCCCGCACACAGCATGCTCGATTCCGGGAGGCTCCGCTCCACGAGCCAAGGGGTCGATACATAAACTGTCACGAAGTCCAGAGTTTATGTATCACAAAGTCCCGTATCATCAATAGGAACTCAACGCGATAGACGGTGCATCAATCGGACCCCCGGTCTGAGAGTTATTGGCCTTTTCGTCCCAGGGGCCTGATTGTTTTTTAAGTTAAAAACAACCCAACCGTACTCCAGCTATCTCCAAACCTGAAGTGAAGTAAGCCAAAAGAACCATCTCACTAAGAGGAAAACAACGTGACCAACGACACATCATTCGGATGTCTGGTCGTTAAGTTATTGGTGTTTCCGCTCCAAGGGCCCGGTTGGTTTCGGGTTCGAACCAACCCGGCCATACCCAAAATTTACCAAAAGCTTAAGTGTAATATACCGAAACGGCCTTCTTTATCCAAGGATACCAAAGCAACTAACGGTGCATATATCGGAGATCCGTAGTCCAAGATATGGGCGTTAGAATGGGTCTGTCCAAAAATAGGGGGTTCGGGCCTGGTCCAACCCAGCCTGATACCCCCTGGGTCGGCCCGAACCAGGTCAACCCAACCAGGGTCCGGGTCTAGCCCAATTGGGAGCGGCCCGACCCGGAGGCTGCATCCTGGCCCAGCACTGGTGGCCCGGCCCGACGCTGGCGGCCCGACCCAGAGCGGCTGGCCCGGCCCGCGTGGCCGGCGGCTCGGCTCTTGGACAAGAGGGATGCGAAGGGGGGCTTTTCCCCACTTGATTGAGGGAACGACCGACCATTAAGGCCGCCCTTTTTTTTTTGTAACCGTGGGACCCGAGGGGGTCCCACCTCCAGATGGTGCCGGCGGCTGGCTCAGTCGGCCGGTCCTCTGAACCGCTGCGGCCATAGTTCGCGGCTCCTGCCCGTCCGGCGCGGCGCGACGGCACCACACCCCTCTGCCACGACCCACCCCGGCCATAGCCCCCTTGGTGCTCCGACGCGGCGCGACGACGCCGCACCCCTCTACCGCGACCCACTCTTGGCCGCGACCTCCTTCAGCCTCACCGGCGCGGCGCGACGGCATCGCGCACCTTCACCATGGCCCGCCTCGGCCGCGGCCCTTTTTCATTCCCGGGCGGTGCAACGGCACCGCGTCGTCGTCGTCTCAAGCTTCAATGATAAACAATAAGATAAGGGGAGGAGATTCGGTCGTTTTTGTGCGGTCAGACCTCCTCCCGTTATGTTGATAACAAGCGGCCAAAAGAACGAGAATCCTCAACGACAAACAAAGTGCAATTTTAGTTAAATAAAATTGAACTTAACCCCTACCTCAACATAGGTTGTCGAACGATGAGCGTCGTGGGAAATGACGTCACGGGGTGAGGATCCATATATGTCGATGGAGAACGTTCGAGGAGGAAGCGACATCTCCCTTCCTTTGACGCGGAGAGAAGATTGAATGGAGTGACATCGTTGGCGTGTTCTCGCATCAGTGCCTCCTCCTTTATCATGGTGGAAGAAGAAGACAGAAGAATCTGGGTTGCTGAGTCGACGATCCTTGACGAAGTGTTGGTTCTTCGTTGAGGATGAAGCTCTTCAATGGACTTAGAGTTCTCCCAAAAACTTCACACAACAAGCTAACCCTCCAAATAAAATAAGACTCATTTTATTTTATTTTACTTTGCCAATAATTTCAAAATTTAAACTCAAAATGCTTAGTTAATTAAAAGAAGTGGTTTAACCAAATAAATGATGTGTGTTGGCATATTAAAGTGAGAGAGAAGGAGGTGAGTGGTATCACATTAAATGGGAGTTAACAAAATAAAGGGGGAGTTATGGAGTTAATGAATGTGAAAAGGTGGGGGCTCGTGTAGACCCCACCTCCCTCATATCCACACATGGGGAGTTGGGTGGTCGTGGGGCCCACCACCAACTTCCCATGAGAGAGTTTAACTTCCATGGATAAAATAAAATTGTACACAATTTTATTTTACTTATCATTTAATCCACAATTTTTTTTATAACTCCTCCCAAGAAAACACACATTCAGTAAAGGTCCTCTTAAGCAATTACCGGCGCTTCGGTTCAATCGATGTCCTCAGATTTCAATTTTAAGCACCGGTTTAAAAGATAGAAAAACCTGCTCGTTCGTTCACTGAACGTTCCCGAGCTAAACTTTGGAAATTGATTCCGGGCACTCCGAGCCTCGGAATCAGGTGCTGTCAGAAACTGTGTACTCGTAAAATCCCAAATAATTTAAGAAAAACATTTTCTTGAAATTTATGGGTCTTTACATTACTCCCAACTCAGGGATTTACATCCCCATAAAGATACATCACAAACTAGGGAAACAAATGAGGGTACTGTGCATGAATCTGAGCCTCCCGCTCCCATGTGCTCTTCTGGAGGTTCTCGTGCTGCCACCTGATGCACACTAGAGGAATCGACCATCCACGTAGGACCCGCTCCTGTCGATCCTCCATCTCCACCGAAACCTCCGCAAAAGTTTCCCCATCATCGATTTCCAGCTCCCCGTGATCAATGATATGCATCGGGTCATGTACATATCTCCTCAGCTGAGATACATGGAAGACATCGTGTGCCCGGTGTAACTGAGGTGGAAGAGCCAGTCGATAAGAAACCTCACCTATCCTACTAAGAACCTGGAATGGTCCGATGAAGCACATAGATAACTTTCCGCCCTAGACAAATCTCCGTAATCCACGTTGAGGTGAGACCCGTAAGAAAATGTGGTCGCCATCCTCGAACTCCAGTGGTCTCCACCTCCTATTAGCATAGGACTTTTGTCGGCTCTGAGCAGTCCTCATCTGCTCCTGGATGATCTGTACCTTCTCTGTCATGGCTTGGACCATCTCTAGTCCTACAAGTGTTGACTCCCCAGGGTCTGTCCAGCACAGAGGTGATCTGCAAGGTCGGCCATACAATTCCTCATATGGTGCCATCCCGATGGTGGAGTGGTAACTGTTGTTGTATGCAAACTCCACCAATGGAAGATAATCCTCCTAGCTATGACCAAAGTCGAGGACACATGCACAGAGCATGTCCTCGAGTGTCTGAATGGTCCTCTCCATCTGACCATCCATCTGTGTGTGAAAGGAGGTTCTTAGGCGTAGCTGTGTCCCAAATTCCTCCAGAAACCCCTTCCAAAGTCGGGAAGTAAAGAAAGAATCTCGATTAGAGATGATAGTCGATGGCACACCATGAAGCCTTACGATATCTTGAACGTAGAGGAATCCCAATCTCTCCACTGAGCCCTGCTCTCTAATGGATAAGAAGTGGGCCGACTTGGTGAGTCGGTCTATGATCACCCATATAGAGTCATGACCTCTGGAAGTACGTGGAATTCCCATCATGAAATCCCAAGATATCCCATCCCACTTCCACTCCGGGAACTCCAAGGGCTGTACCAAGACTGCTGGTACCTGGTGCTCTGCCTTCACCTGCTGGCAGGTGAGGCATGGTGAAATGAACTCTGCCATAACCTTCTCCATACCCGTCCACCAGTGCTGTCGTCTGAGATCCTGGTACATCTTCTCCACTCCTGTATGTACCTCTAATGGGGAAGTGTGAAACTCTCTCAGCACCTCCTCCTGTAATGAAACTGGTACCATGGTACGTCCTCTGAAAAGGATGACGTGCTCTCCTACTACAAAGAATCCATCAGGTTCCTGTCCTGAGGATATTTGTGGATGTCGCGTCTCACAGTCAACGTCCCCATGATGTGCCTCTCTGACCTGCTGAAGAAGTGATGGAGTGACTGTGAGTGACTGTAGAAAGGCTGCCCTATCTCTATCCACGAAGGATATCTGCAATGCGGCTAGCTGCTCCGTCTCCTCCCCATGTAGCTGAATGCCCGACCTCCTGCTGAGAGCATCAGCCACTACGTTCCCCTTCCTAGGAGTATAGACTATCTCAAAGTCATAGTCCTGGAGGAACTCGAGCCATCTTCACTATCTCAAGTTCAGGTCCTTCTGCGAGAATATGTACCTGATACTCTAGTGGTAAGAATAGACTGTAAAGCACTCGCCCATCAGATAGTTCCGCCACATCGTCAGGGCGAAGACTATTGCTACTAAATCCAAGTCATGGGTAGCGTAGTTATGCACATGCTGCCTCAAATGTCGTGATACATAGGTCATCAATTACCGCTCCTGCATCAGGAAACACCCTAGTCTGGTCCCTGATGCATCGCAGTAAACTATGTACCCTATGCCCTCCTCTGGTAGCCTCAAGATGGGTGCACTGGTCAATCTCTATCTCAACTCCTGGAAGCTCTGCTGACATCTATCCGAACACACGAAGGGTTTCCCCTTCTTCATCAAAGCTGAGAGTGGTGCTGCAACTCTGTAGAAGTCTATCACAAATCATCGATAGTACCCTACCAGACCTAGGAAACTCCGTACCTCCGTCACGCTCCTGGGTGGCTCTCAAGCTAGCACTGCCTCGATCTTCGCAGGATCCACCGAAACTCCTGCCTCAGAGATGACGTGTCCCAAGAAGTGGACCTCTCTAATCCAAAACTAGAACTTAGAGATCTTACTATAAAGTTAGTGCTCTCGGAGTGTGTCCAGTACAACCCGCAAGTGGTAGGCGTGCTCCTCCTCAGTAGTTGAGTAAATCAATACGTCGTCGATGAAGACTACGATAAATCGATCAAGGTATGGATAAAATATCATGTTCATGAGACTCATGAACACTGTTGGAGCATTGGTTATGATGAAAGTCATAACCAAGAACTCATAGTGTCCATACCGACACCTAAAGGTCGTCTTCTGCACATCCTCGTCTCGAACTCTGAGCTGATGATAGGTTGACCTGAGGTCTATCTTCGAGAACCATCGTGCTCCCTTGAGCTGATCGAAGAGGTCATCAATCCTCGGTAGTGGATACTTGTTCTTCACGGTCACCTATCTTAGGTGATGGTAATCGACACACAGTCACAAGCTCCCGTCCTCCTTCTTGGTGAACAAAATTGGGGAAGTCCAGGGTGAAACGCTGGGTCGGATGAATCCCTTGCCCTACGAGTCCTCCAATTGTACTCGTAGATCTCGAATCTCAGTGGGAGCCATCCGATATGCTGGAGTAGATATCGAGGATGTCCTGGGGTATATGTCAATATAGAAGTCTACCTCTCAGCGAGGAGGTAGTCTTGGAACATCATCAGGAAAAACGTCCATATACTGATCCACCACAACAGGAAAACTCGGACTCCGCACGTCAAATACTCCTAGGATGAGACTAGCCAACTGATGGGTGATCGGCTGTCCTCTCCTCTATGTGAGTCCATCCTGTGATGCAAAGGATCCCTTCTCGCCGGTGAAGGTGAACCTACTCCCATCAGTGTGGACACATCGCACCTTGATCCTAATACAGTCGATCTGAGCATGGACCGTAGATAACCAATCCATGCCCACGATAACCTCGTAAGGCCTCGACGCCGCTACAAGAAGATCTCAGCCGAAGCTCTCGCCTCCTAGAGTAATCTCACACTGCCGGCACCAGTGCGTAATCGTTGAGTCTACTCCCGTAGAAGTATCTAGCCGTAAGGATCGAGCCAACGGCTCCGTCGGAATCTCCGAGCTCCGAACAAGGGCAGTGACAATGAAAGAATGACTCGATCCTGTGTCAATAAGAACTGCAGCAAGGGTGGAGTAGACATAGATAGTACCTCGAATCATCTCAAGTGCATTGTGGTCGTAGGCCTTCGCTGCCTGAAGCAGAGCCTGCCTCTGCCCGCCAGCTCCCTGTGGTCGGGGTGGACCTCCTGGTGGTGGTGGTGGTAGAGCCCCGAAGCGTCGTCCACCACCTGCAGCCCGACCAGCTCCTCTACCTCATCCGCCTGCTCCCTACGGACCTCCACGGTCGAACCTATGCCTCTACCTAGGTGGTCCCTCAACCGTCTTCTACTCCTCTGCATGATGGGTTGGGCAGTCACGAGCCATGTGGCCCTGCCCGCCGCATGCATAGCACTGTCTGCCACTCCTATGAGTGGCTCTGCTGCGTGTGCCCCGCACATCTGAACCAGTGTCCTGAGGTCATCCACCTAATGGCCTGGTCCTCTTGGACCTCTGCGACATAGGTCTACTGCCATCTATAGAATACTCCAATACATGTCTTCCTGTGGTAGGCCTCGCTACTGGTGTAGGCTCAGCAAGGAAGCTCTCCACAAGAAGGACTCGCTCCAGTACTCCTTCCTGAGTCGGAATGCTGAGGGAGACCATCGATGCCCTGATCTCATGACTCAGTCCCTGCTCAAAGGTCCAGTCCCATAAGAATGGGTCATGTATCATGTCCATGGAGGAGCGCGAGAGATCAGTAAATCCCGCTGAGTACTGGGCTACTAACATACTGCTATGTCGCAGCTGTAGTAACTCCTGGATGCGCACCGCACTGAGGGTGGCTAGAACGAACTCTAAACGGAAAAGGCTCTCAAAGTTCGACCAAAGGAGAGATGACTCGTTGTGAACCTGGAGCATCAGGCTCCACCATCTACCTGCTGCCGCGTGCAGGAGACTCACCGCAAGGATCACCATGAGGTCAGCTGGTGTCCCTACTAATCTGAAGACTCGAACAACAGCCTCCAACCAATCCTCGGCTGCCTGAGGGTCCATCTCCCCATGGAACCTGGGCAGTCACTGACACTGAAACTCGTGCAGTGCACTCCGGAGACGTGCACTCTCAGCTGCTGGGGCTGGTGGCATCGGTGGCTCGGCGGGTAGAGGTACCACCGGTGCCTCCGCTGTAATGGGGCCCTGCACTGAGGCCTCGTCGCTCGGTGGGATACCATCTCGCACAAATCTCGGAACCCTAGCTGGCTGCCATCGTGGGGCCATCCTGAAAAGAAACTGGTGTGACACGGTCAATACAGTATACCTGGTGAGCTGACACAAAGTAATCACAAAGAAAACTTTGAAACACACATGCAATCAATGTTTTCATGCACTGAGTCGGAAATCAGAAGTTAGGGTCCTAGTTTATGGATACGTCAGCCACCACACCAACACTGGACTCCCTGGACTCATAACCACACCCAATACCCTTAAAATTATTGCTTCACATAGAAGAAAGATCAGAGTCCTGTGTTCTGCGGTAGAACCTAACTCCTCTGATACCAATTTGTCACGACCCGCCCTCGGGGCTCGTGCCGTGAATACCCCAAGCCCGCCTTCCATAGGCCAGGGGCTCGCGACTAGAACCAAAGGCATAAATCCCGATAAAAGGGAAGACATTGCCTTTAGATAAGAAAACAAACACCACAGAGTGCACAAGATGAAGTAAACACTAAGTAAACTGAGCACAAAAGTAAGTGCTGGAAAGTAATTGGGCCAGAATACAAACCCAACTGAATATAAAGTACAACTGAAAAGAAAGTACAACAGCAGAAAAGTAAAGAAGCGACACTGAGCCATCCACTTGAATTCCCACATGAAGGGTGGGTATAGATAGTCTCCTAAGCTCCTCGGGTCCGGCCGTTCGCTCCGTGTACGTTCCGTCCAGTGATCCCCCTCTAGGTACCATCCAGCTCCATGAGTCTCCACCTCGATCAGTGCTTTCTGTCATCTGCATCCAACACAACGTAGTGTGGGTATAGCCCGTGCAGGGGTGAGTATACGATACTTAGTAGGGTCCCCGAGACCCCTAAAGGTCTCCTAGAATCCAAAAAGGATAAAACACAAAGGAAAAATACAATCAAGAAGTCTCAACCAACTCTACTTAGGTATATGTCCATACATATACCTAAGTCATCAATTCCAGTTCTGCTCCAACTCACGAGCTCAAGTACAACCCAGTCCACACAGGAAAGTATAACTCAATCCACACAGGAAAGTACATCCCAATCCACATAGGAAAGAAAGTCAATAATATCGAAGATAATGATTGAAAATCAAGACTCATCTCACACAGGTATACTACTTCCGAAGAGGGGTGGAGATGATTAGATGTAGCCTCTGAATCATCTCCTCTACCGAACCCACGTAGGATCCAAGAACAGAAGTCTTCGCTGCCAGACCCACATAGGATCCAAGTACAGTAACCATCGTTTCCGAACCCACATAGGATCCAAGTATAGTCTTCATTGCTGCCGACCCCACGTAGGATCCAAGTATAGTAACCATAACTGTCGAACCCACGTAGGATCGCAGTACAGTCGTCATCGCTGCCGAACCCACATAATATCCAAGTACAGTCATCATCGCTGCCGAACCCACGTAGGATCCAAGTACATTCTTCCTCGCTGCCTAACCCACGTAGGATCCAAGAACAATCGTCACCGTCATCGCAGTCGCAGCCAGCTCTAGGGTTCCCACACACATCACGCTCGATTCCAGGAGGGTCTGCTACACGAGCCAATGTTCGATACATTACCTGTCATGAATTCCAGAGTTGATATATCAAAAACTTCCATCTCGTCAATAGGAACTCAACGCGACAGACAGTGCGTCAATCGGACGCCCGGTCTAAGAGTTATTGGCCTTTTCGTCCCGTGGCCCGATTGGTTTTTATGTTAAAACCAACCCAACCATACTCAAGTTGTGTCCAAACCTCAAGAAAAGTAATCCAAAAGAACCTTCTCACTAAGAGGAAAACAACGTGATCGACGGCACGTCATTTGGACGTCTGGTCGTTAAGTAATTGGCGTTTCCGCTCCAAGGGCCCGGTTGGTTTCAGGTTCGAACCAACCCGGCCATACCCAAACTTTACCGAAAGCTTGAGTGTAATATACCTAAACGACCGTATCGATACAAGGATCCCAACTCAACTGACGGTGCGTTTATTGGAGGTCCGCAACCCACGATATGGGCGTTAGAACGGGTCTATCCGAAAATAGGGGGTTCGGGCCCGGTCCGACCCAGCTCGATACCCTCTGGGTCGGCCCAAACCGGGTCAACCTGACCCGAGTTCGGGTCCAGCCCAATTGGGCACGGCCCGACCCGGCTGGTACGGCCTGGCCCGGCGCTAGGGGCCTGGCCCGGCGCTGGCAGCCAGGCCCAGCGCTGGCGGCCCGGCCCAGCGGGGCTGGCCCGGCCCGGCGCGGGTAGCCCAACCCGACTCAGGCAGCCCGACCCAACTTGCGCGGCCCGACCCACATGGTCGGCGGCTCGGCTCTCGGCTGAGTGGGATGAAAAGGGGGGCGCTTCCCCCCCCCCCTTGATTGAGGGAAAGGCGGGCCATTAAGGCCGACCATTTTTTGTAACCGCGGGACCCAAGGGGGTCCCACCTCCAGCTGGTGCTGGTGACCGGCTCTGCCGGCCGCTCCTCTAAACCGCTGCAGCTCTTGCCCGTCCGGCACAGCGCGACGGCGCCGCACCCCTCCGCCGCGGCCCACCCCGGCTACGGACCTCTTGGTGCTCCGGCGCGGCACGACGGCGTCGCGCCCCTCTTCCGTGGCCCGCTCTTGGTCGTAGCCCACCTTAGCCATAAACCTTTTTCGTTCCTGCGCAGTGCAACGACACCGCGTCGCCGTCATCTCAAGCTTCAACGATAAACAATTAGAGAAGGGGAGGAGATTCAGCTGTGTTTGTGCGGTCCGACCTCCTCCCGTTATGTTGATAACAAGCGACCAAAAGAAGGAGAATTCTCAACGACAAATAAAGCGCAATTTTAATTAAATAAAATTTAACTTAACCCCTACCTCAACACAGGTTGTTGAATGATGAGCGTCACGGGAAACAACATCGCGGGGTGAGGCTCTGTATACGTCGACGGAGAACATCCAAGGAGGAAGCGGCATCTCCCTTCCTTTGACGCGGAGAGAAGATTGAAGGGCGTGATATCGTTGGCGAGTTACCGCGTCGGTGCCTCCTCCTTTATCGTGGAGGAAGAAGAAGACGGAAGAATCCGGGTTGCCGAGTCGACGATCCTTGACGAAGTGTTGGTTCTTTGTTGAGGATGAAGCTCTTCAATGGACTTAGAGTTCTCCCAAAAACTTAACACAACAAGCTAACCCTCCAAATAAAATAAGACTCATCTTATTTTATTTTACTTTGCCAAGCATTTCAAAATTTAAATTCAAAATTCTTAGTTAATTAAAAGAAGAGGTTTAACCAAATAAATGATGTGTGTTGGCATATTAAAGTGAGAGAGAAGGAGGTGAGTGGTCTCACATTAAAGGGGAGTTAACAAAATAAAGGGGGAGTTATGGAGTTAAGGAATGTGAAAAGGTGGGGGCTTGTGTGGGCCCCACCTCCCTCATATCCACACATGGGGAGTTGGGTGGTCGTGGGTCCCACCAACAACTTCCCATGATAGAGTTTAGCTTCCATGGATAAAATAAAATTGTACAGAATTTTATTTTACTTATCATTTAATCCAATTTTTTTTATAACTCCTCCCAAGCAAACGAACCTTCGGTAAAGGTCCTCTTAAACAATTACCAGCGCTGCGGTTCCATCGGTGCCCTCAGATTTCAATTTCGAGCTCCGGTTCAAAAGATAGAAAAACCCTCTCGTTCATTCACTGAACGTACCTGAGATAAACTTCAGAAATTGATTTCGGGAACTCCGGGCCTCGGAATCAGGTACAGTCAGAAACTGCATACTAGTAAAATCCCAAAGAATTTAAGAAAAAAGATTTCTTGGAATTTACAGGTCTTTACACAATTTTTAAATCTATTCAGGACACTAGAAAATCAGATGGTGGTTTTGGTGGTGATCCTTCTTCATGCATCAAGAGGACGATGATGGGTTTTGGTGACCTAGTGTTTTGGTGAGGCAACTATAATGTAGTCATAGTTTTTAGATCCTTTTTATATAGGAGTTATCTCTCACTATGTAGAGGTATGTACATAACTAGGAACTTCTGATGCTTTAGTAGTGAAACAAAATAATAACTAAGTATTCATCTAGGTTCACCAATCTCTCTAGGCACTCGATGGATATGGTTTTTGATCAGTTCTTCTGGGCCTGGATCTTTTAGAGAAGACTGTATAGAGACATCTGAGCTAGTGTTATACCTCTATGAATTCCTACCTATGATGGGGTACCTGAGTGATCTTTGGTGGTTGAAAACTTCCTATCTGAGTAGACGCACATAGCGGTTGTTGGTAGTGGGTAGATGGGAGTAGAGATTTCGGTAGCTGGGAGTCAACATTAGTATGAGGGACCTTTAAGTGAGATAATTTTTACTAGTAGGTCCCAGTATAGAGGTTCTATGATTAATGGATCATAGGATGGGTCCAGTTGGCCTAGGGAGAGGTGGTGCTACTCATGTGACTATATAGGACATCATGCATGATATTTTACAACCCACAATATGGATAAAAGGGAGATAGTAGATTAGTCTCCTATAAAGAGATAGATGTAGGAGTAGGCAGATGTGTTAATGGAAGAGGAGCTGAGAGAGAATATAGAGGTGGTAGACGCTTTGACTTTTCACCACCACCACCCCCAGGTATTCCATATGAGGCTTAGGGAGATAGAGGACATGGGAAAGGGCAGCTACAGGTGGTCGAGCCTTACGAACTAGAGGCTATGGGAATGATTGAAGTTACTATCTATTTCTTTTATTCCTTAGTTGTAGTACTGATAGACACAGGTTATAGTAATTCCTTTATTGGCACATGTTTGGTTCGAGCCTTATAGATTCTGATTGAGCCCTTGACCCTTGCGCTTAGAGACTCCTACTAGAGATGACTAAATGATCACACACTTGTTAAAATAGTGTGAGTTTAATATTATAGGTGAGAGTTTATGTTGGTATATCTTTGTAGCATTGATGAGGCCTTATGGTGTCATCTTAGGTATGGGCTATTTACCTATAGTTCATGCCCAGATAGGATGTTTTTGGAATAGGATGCAGTGTGTCTGAAGTAATGGAACCAAGTTTTCCTTTGTGGTTTAAAATGAAACCCACGAATCATTTGATTGACTCGTGAATAGGAGGGTATACTTGATTACTCAACAGTTGGCTAGTATAACCCTTGGTCTAGTAGATGTTATGAGTTTCTAGTTTCCTTCAGTGGTGGAAATGTATGAGGATGTTTTCCTAAGGATGTTCCAAGCTTACCTCCCCTCTGAGATATATACTTTTTCATTGATCTACACCCCATGACTACACCAATATCTATGTCAGCATATCAGATGGATCCTGCAGAGCTTTGTAATTTTAGGGTGTAGTTGGTGGAATTGAAGGGGGTGGGAGGCTTTGTTATACCCAATTTTTTAGTATGGGAAGACCCATTTTTTCTCTAAGAAGGTGGGTGAGAGATTCAGGTTATGTTTGGACTACTGGATCTTGAACCAGGTGGCCATAAAGAACAAGTATACACTATCGAGGATCAATGAACTCTTTGATTAGTTGAGAGGGACACAATGGTCCTCAAAGGTTGACCCCGGTTCTGTCTATCACCATTTTCATGTGTGGGATTAGGATGTTCCAAAGATGAAATTCAAATTTCACTATGGTCACTATGAGTACTTGGTGATGCCCTTTGGCATGAAGAATGCCACAGAAGTGTTCATGTGCCTCATGTACCGAATATTTTAGCATTTCTTAGACTGATTCAAGGAAGTCTACATTGATGATATCCTTGTGTACTTGGCATCCAAGGAGGACCATGTGAAATACTTGAAGATGGTTCTAGATGATTCCAAAGAGAACTATCTTCATAGAAAGCTCCAGAAGTTCCAATCATGGATTCAAGAGGTCCACCTTCTGGGGAATTTTATCTTATTAGATAGATTGGTAGTGGAGTTGGCCATGGTTAGGGTAGTGTTAGATTGGGAGCCGCCCAAGAGCATGATGGAGGTGAAGATATTTCTTAGTCAAAAAGGCTATTATCGGAGATTCATAACTTACTTATCTAGGATATCAATACCTATAACAAATTTGACCCTAAAGAGGAATAATTTTGTGTGTATGGAAAGGTAGCAACAATATTTAGGATTTGAAGTAGATATTGATGAGCACTTCCATATTGAGATTTCCAGAGGAGGGTTTAGAGATCATAGTGTTCATGAATGCATTAGGAACTGAGATTGGTTGTGTTCTAATGGAGAGGTAGGCAGTGATTGCCTATGGTTCACATCAGTTGAGACTGCATGAGTAGAACTATGTGACCCACGATATTGAGTTAGCTCTATCGGTATTCTCACTAAATATATGGAGACATTACCTAATGGGAAAGAATTTTATCATCTATTATAGTCATAAGAGTCTAAAGTATATCTTCTCTTATAAGGATATCAACTTGAGATAGAGGCAATGTTTAGAGTTTATCCAGGATTATGAATTCAAGATTTTCTAAACTCCTAGTAAGGGGAACATGGTATCAAATTCTATCAGAAAAATATCTTGTTTACAGTTACTAAATGGGGAATCAGAGAATTTTTCATCATTGTAGTTATCTTTTTTGGATAGATATGGATACACTTACCTCCCATAAAAGGTTGTTACCCCTCCACTTATACAGTGAGTTACAGAGGCATAACATAGATATACAAACTATGATACCCTACATAGTCATATATCCATTGGAAATTCTTCTGATAGATTTTATAAAGGTGAGGAGCATGTTGTTCATATCATAGGATGCATGATGGTACCCGTGACATTGTGGGATAAGGTTTTGAGAGATTTTAATATATTTACTTTGGAATTAAATCTAGGTGTGTAAAAGATTTACTAGGACCTCCAATGTCAGTTTTAGTGGTTAGGGATAAAGAAGGGAGTTGTAGAGTTTGTATCTCGATTCCTGACCTACCATCAAGTGAAGGCTAAGCACCAAGTTTCAGCAGGTTTATCTCAACCCCTTGAGGTTCTATAGTGGAAGTGGGATGAGATATATATAGACTTTGTGATTTTCTTACCACATACATCTAGGGGCCCTGATAACATCTGGGTGATTGAAGACCGACTCACCATGTTGGCCCACTTCCTAGCTATCAGACACAAGATTTCAGTAGAGAGATCAAGATAATTCTATGTACATGAGATAGTCCAAATCTATAGAGTTCCATCAATGATAATTTCTTAATGTGATTCTCGTATCACATCCCAGTTATGGAAGAAATTTCACAAGGTTTTTGAGACGTAGTTATCCATGAACAGGATGTTTCACCCCTTGACTAACGACCATACTGAGCATACCATTCAGGTTCTAGAGGATATGTTGTGAGATTTTGTGTTGGAATTTGGATGTAACTAGGAGGATCACCTACCATTAATAGATTTTTCATACAAAAACAACCACTATTACACTATTGGTATGACACCATTCAAGGCTTTATATGGGTGAATCTTTAGGTCACCACATTATTGGACTAAACCAGGAGATTCATCACTTATGGTTCTAGAGTTGATGTGAACTACCACTAAGAAGGTGAATATCATCCAAGACTGGATGAGGACTACACATATCCATAAAGAGTCTTATGAAGACATAAAATAGAGGCCTATGGAGTTATAGGAGGGAGACCATGTCTTCATATTAGTTTTACCTCGACCTGGGTTATGAAGATCTGGTCAGGGTAACAATCTATCTTTGAGATTAATTATCTCTTTTCAGATACTATTTAGAGTTGGTGAGGTGGCATACTAATTAGCTCTACCACTATAGTTATAATGGGTATATCAAAACTTCCATGTGTCGTAGCTGAGGAGGAACGTGTATGAACCATTGCACGCTATCGACTTGGGAAAGTTGGACATCAAGGATAGAGATACCTTTGTTGAGTACCTGGTAGAGATCTAGGATCAGTAGGAAATGATCCTTCATGGTTGAGTGATTCCGTTAGTGCATCTCTAGAGGAAGCATTCTAATATTCATGAGAGAACATGGGAGCAGTGGTATCATATTCATGCTCATTATGTACATCTATTTGGTATCCACTTGATTTCTATTTTTGAAATGAAAATCCCAAAGGTGGGGGGGGATGTAACGACTTAGAGGCTTGGTGTTCCCAGAATAAATGTTTGAAATATATTTAATATATTAGAAATCATGCATACATAGTTTTCCTAAAAAAGTGAAATAATCTCTAAAAATGGTCCCATATCAAAAATCTGAGAGCATTGTTGTCTTCAAAATGAAAGTTTTTCCTTAGTAATGACATAAAATTTATTGGTGTAGGTAATTTTCAAAAACACCATCACAGGTATAAAATTAGTAAAATAATAATTAAATTAAATTATTTTATTTTGTTGAAGCAGAAACCTAACCTATTCTATAAGTATATGGTTATAGGGGATTACTAGGTTTATCTACTAAAACCTAGAGATTATAGGTCTATTAGATAGCGTTTAAAGAGATTCCATTGGGGTATGATGACAAGATCAAAGATCAACAACCCGCGTGATACATAATTAGAGGATCTCACCAACAATCATAGTGAAACTCTATTCTTCATTGGTTATTTATCCAAATTGAGGAAGTGTGGGTGTTTATTTGGATTCCTTCCTCATTTTGGATTCCTATAATGAACATGAATCAACTAACCAACATATTGATTCATAGATCATGCATATTGTGGGATGGGTTAGTTTTATTCAAGAATTGGGATAATTTATTTTTGATCATTTTTTATCTCTTTATTTGTTCTAATGAAAACAAATCGAGGTCGACAGGAACATAGATCAAGGTCTGTTCCTCATGATTGATCCTTGTGATTTCTTCAAAAATTTCTTCATTCACCATAAACATTATTCATTAGACCATGGTTTAAAATTCAATGATAAATTGAGTATTTTGTATCCATTTCTTGGTGTAATGATTTGATGATATAGATATAGGCTCAACATGAAATAAAGGTGGTGAAATGATGGAAGAGGCAATATATTAGATGGTTTTGGGTGCTTGATTTTTGTGTTCCTCAATGTACAATGTATAATGATGAATGCGAAGGATTTATTAGTGGGTTGGGTAGACGGAATCCAGTTATTAATGTCATCCAATGGTCGACTAGAGTAGATATTTTATTTTTGGTGAGATCGAGGCCAAAATCCAAGGAACATACAGAGAGATCTTACATAGAAGGAAGAACTAGGGTTTCTAGAAAAACCAGATCAAAATGGCATGCAATTCAAAGATACATAATGTGTGGGGCCCTTATAATGGTTGTTAGGGTTTTAGGAGGAAGTTAAGGATCACATGGTCTGTGACCCTATCAAACAACATGTGACCCCTCCCCAAGATTTCTATATGTACCTAAGAGGGTAAAAATACATGGGAAAGAGTATACGGGCTCAGTACACCATGTATTCCTACACAGATGCAACCAACCAGAATGTACCTAAGATAATCCATGTACTGGTACATGGGCATAAGTACATGAGAAGTAACAAACCTTATACTTCTACATGGACATGGACACCAGCTGTTTTATAAGGGTAGGACCTAGGGTTGAAGGGATAGGGAGTGTACCCCTACTACATGGAATGTACTCCCATGATGTTGTCTTAGAGACCTTGTCCTCTATATCTTAGACATGTTTTGTTTGGGTATGTTCCATATATCATTTTACTAAGGGTTAATATCGAATCACCTCGTATATATAGGACAACGTTCCCTTTAGTAAGACTTCCTAGATAGAGTTGTTGGAATCATTCAGTGAGCCCCAAAGTGATATCCTCAATCATATTCTTTCCCTATATAGAGTTCTTAGTATTATCATGACCAACACTATGTGGGGGTCGATTCTCTACTTATCAGGTTATTCCATACTGAGTTATTGGTATACCCCATGTCCTTGGGTGTAATCCCCATTTGTGTATCATATATCTTTATAATTCTAGTGTATATTTCTAATGGAGATACCAAATGAGAAATACCTCTTATATAGACATCATTGGTGCTATCAGATTCGTGAAGTGTGTTCTCTGAGATGAGTGCTATGTGGGACTTTCGAGATGAAATACTAGGATGAAATTATGATTGTGACTTACCTTTAGACTGTGTGTATTTGTTGAGTATATCTTGATATTATTTTTATATATGTTATAGACAGATACCTTTATACTATGTTTATTTTTTAAGGATCACACGGTGTGTGACCCTGTCAAGATACCACAAGAACACACATCATTCTGTCTGGTATCATCTTTCCCATCTCTTTCAAATTTATTTCTTCTTCTACTTCCTATAAGTCTATTGTACCCATTATAAAATAATTAATATAGTATAATCTATATAATTAAATTTTATTATTATTATTATTATTGGAAAACCACTTTCCACCACTTTTCTGTCCCATAGATAGTGAAAACATTTCTCGTGCATACATACAACTTACCATCTCCACATAGTAGTGTAATTAGTTTTTCATCACCATTTAACTCAAATGGTAATAAAGATAGAATTAATTTTTATAGATGATATTTAGGAAATAATTATTCTGTTGTAATTATAATATCATATATACCTTCTTACCTTCCAATATATTAAAAAATGATAACGTCTCTCATGCATACGTGTGAACTACCACCTCCACGTAGTGATGTGATCCATTTTTCATTTTAAATTTACAAGGATTGTAATAATGATTTATTTAATGAATATATATATATAATATTTATATAATGATTAAAATTATGGATATTATAGAACCATAATCAAAGTAAAAGGACCAAAACTTCCATAACAAAACATGCATGAGAAAATAAAATAGTTAACATCCTAAATAATGATATTAATGAAAGATTGTTAATTAACAGGTGATAAGATGTTATATGAGGACCATATATGGTATTATAAATATTAATATATTATTTTTATAATTTAATAACATGTTTTAAATCATTATACAATAGGTTGAAACACATTTAACTAATGTGAAATGTTAGGTAAGAGTCTTCTTAACTCAATTTCCATTCATTGGGTTATACTTTTGATTAATTAAATATTTTAGGACACGATTATGTGTGAAATGCACTCTTATTATATTATGTTATATTTAAACTTATTTTTTATGGATTTACATGTAACAAATTTTACATTTATAAATGAAATTCCATTTTTGAATGAATAAATGTGTTGTCAAGTAATGTGGTTATAGAAAAAATTTTCACTACTTAAGTTATTTTGTACCATTATATGGTTTGTAAAATTTGAAAGAAGATTAAGAATAATAACCATTTAGAATATAGACATTGTACAATGGTCATTAATATTAGTATATTAAGGGTTGTGATAAAGTCCATTTGACACAAAAAAGGAAGAGATGACCTTGACTAGTAAGATCATACCCTATGACACCCATTTATTGGAAATTATAAGGGAGATATAATCATTTGGATTCACCCTTTAGAAATACCAAGCCAAGATTTAACAAATAAATCATGAGAGAAACTATTTATAATAGAATTTAAATTTCATATAATTCATAACCCAAACCATGTTCACTGAACCATGCTATGAAAATATCACCATCACACACCTTACCCTTAGTTAATTAAATGGTACAATAAAGGTATTTTTATATAGACCTTAATAGAATGATTTTTTATATTTTATTTTAAATTAAATAATTTTTATATTTTGTCCCTTTTAATATTAATTTAGATAATGAGTTTGAATTAGTTTTTGATATATTGAAACATAATTTTTTTTGGGAAATATATTATTTCAATAAAGTCGCTCTATTTTAATGAATTTTAGAATTTTGGAAATAAATTATATTTTAATAAAATATTATTTTTAAATAATATTTATTAAATATAAATTATAATAAAAAAATTTGAAGTAAAAAATATTTTTATAATGGTCTGAAAACTTTTATTGCCAAAAACCCAATATTTTTCATTAAACGTTGTTTTTTATTTGAAAGTGTAAATTATCATAAATAAATAATTATTTTTATGAAATAAATATTATTTTTTAAATCAAAACATTTAAATTATCCAAAGGTTATTTTTTTCATAATTTTTAGAGACCACAGAATTTTTGGGTCAAGATTAAATATAGTATAAATATATAGTGTGTATTATGACATAATAAAAGTCTCAATGTGATGAAATAAATACTATAAAGAGTAACAATAAAATATGTTTTAAATTTTAAATAATTTTTTTGAGTTTGTTTTATTAAATTTATAGGCCCTTAATTAATCCTATAAAACCTATACTATATTTTAAGGTCTCAAAATCAATTCTTTATAAAAATGACTCACTTCCACATCACCTACATAATTTTCTTATTGTGATCACTTCATAGTCTTATAAAATAATGAAAACCACTCTTATTTGATAGAAAAAATGGGAAAAACCCATGGGAAGATTTGTGATTTTGATTAATTTATCATATAGAGCCCAAGACCTATGTTTGAGAATTAATAAAGAATTTTTCTCTCTTTTTCTATATAAATGAAACCAAAATACCTTTATTTTTCACTAAAAACCCTTTAATAGTGAAATTAATCCACCTTTATCTCTATATAATTCTATTGAGGTTCTCTAAGATCTTAATAATCTCCTCCTAAGATTTTAGAAGCATTCTATCAAGGAAAGGGATCCTCTCACTCTTCTATTTACTCAAGTACCTTATTTGTATTATGCCCTTTAATTTCAATTTTTTCATATTGGGATATTTTTTAACATATCACTATTAATTTAATTTTGATTTACATGTGATGATTAACACCTGTAACTCCCATTAATTCCTTATATGATTCTTTATATACTACTGTTATGCAGCTAAAATTATCCTGTGATTTTTAATGCCAAACAATTGTGTAGTAAATACCTATCCCCATTTATACCCCAAGGGTATTCAACTAGATGTATCTGTCCTTAATTTGTTGGGGAGTTATATTTATTTATCTCACACTCCTTAATATTGGGACTAAATTGTTAGGATAGTATGAATCTGAGTATGATATACTCTGTAATACCAAACTTAAGATCAAAATAAGAATGAGATTCTCAGATACAAGAGGGGGGGGGGGGTGAATTGTACCATTTTAAAAATTCCCTTAGGAAATTTTTAGGATGGTTGTGTTTAACAATGTTAAACAAGATAATTCACAAGACCTCTATAAGTTCTAATCACTTGCTAAATTCTGGAATAGTGATTCTAAAAAAGGAACTTAACAAAAGTTACAAAGATTAAGATTCTACCTTAAAGCGTATATAATCTAGCTATATCAGAGTACAAGTAAGGAAGTATAAGAAAGTTATAATTTCCTTAAAAATACAAAATGTAGCAGAAAAACTTGTAACAAAAACAAGTTACAAGTAATAAGTCTTTTATCCCAAAGAGAAGGGTATCCAACAACCTTGGATAAAGGTCCCTTGATTTATACTTTCAAGAAAGTCTGTCTTACCCACACCAGGGTAAGCCCTCA
Source organism: Viscum album (assembly GCA_963277665.1). Lineage (NCBI taxonomy): Eukaryota > Viridiplantae > Streptophyta > Magnoliopsida > Santalales > Viscaceae > Viscum > Viscum album. The sequence continues at coordinate 276,008,230 of OY728123.1, read as the reverse complement.
ATATGAAGATCAGAGTCTATATTGCTATCCCTGTAAGACCTCAACTATCAGATAGTCGAAACCTCTGTCTTCCTCAGCAAGGAAGCCCTCAACTTCCAGGTGTTAGAACCTCTGTCTTCCTATCCCCGGAAGCCCTAGATTGTACACAGAAATAATCGGAGTCGCACGAAGCAAGTCTGCACAAGAAAAAGTTTGAACAAGCCGTTCAAACTTTCTGCACGAAGCTTGAGAGTTAATAAGAGCCTCTCTCTCTCTAGAAATCACTTCAGGAAGTTCTGAGCACCAAAATTCCAAAAGTTGTTTCTTCTTTTCAAATGATCTCCTATTTATTGGCGAAGCTCCAACGTTCGGTTCCCTCCTCCAATGGTCATATTTTTCCTTGAATTTTGAAGGGACCTATACATGTGTCACTCAACCAATGGTTAGTCAATAACTGAAAGCACGACATCGTTTTGTAATGAAACAAGTGTAAGCATAAGTAAAACTGAAGTTCAGAATGTAAGCAAATAAAAGTTCAGAGTCTAACCAAAATGAAATTCGGAGTCAATAATAAAGAGATATTCGGATTCGGTTTTGTAAGAATTCAGAACCTGAATTCTGTAGAAATATGGAGTCTGAATTTCTAAGGAAATTCGGAGTCTGGTTTCACTAGAATTCGGAATCTGAACTTACAAAGTTCAGAGTCAGATTTCATGGGAATTTAGAGTCAACACTCATAAGAGTTCAGAGTCTGAATTCAGAGAACTCGGAGTCATAACTTAGATAAGTTCGTAATCAGAATTCAAAGTCGAACTACATGAGAGTTCGTATCTTTAATTCGGAGTCGAACTTCATGAGACTTCATATCCATAATTCGGAATGGAACTTTATGAGACTTCGTATCCAGAATTCGGAATGTAAATTCATTAGAGTTTGTATCCAGAATTCGGAATGGAACTTCATTAGAGTTCGTATCCAGAATTCGGAGTGGAACTTCATTAGAGTTCGTATCCAGAATTCGGATCCTAAAACAGAATGTTTCATATCTAAGTATTATATGATTCTGAGGATTTAGATATGAATCCTATTTTTATACTTAAGAAAAATATTGATATGAACAAGGAAAACAAGGTAGGGGTAAATTTCCTTTGGGAAGGAAATTTTCCTTATGTTATTAAAATATAGATTTGCTTAAGTATAAGGTGTTTGTGATTTTCAAAACAATAAGGAATGGAAAAAGTCATAAGGGAAACCTTATTGACTCAAAAATCTCCCCCTTTTTGGAAAGCAAAAACAACCTTTCGAAAAAGAATATAAGGACTTAGAAATTTTTTTTCTAGAATTTGAAATTAAATATCATCTCCCTTTTTTATGGATAATGGTGAATACGACTAACTCCCCCTTATGCTTTGAAACTCTAAGGATTGTATTCTGGATTTCTGGAATGGAGTTTTCATTATCATGGGAATTAAAAACTTCGTAATGAGAAACTCTCCCTTCCTTAAGGATAGTTCTTGAGTTAGAAAATTTTCTTCCCCTTTTAGATTTTTCCTTCTCCCCCTTTTGAGTAGTTTTTTTTTCTTCTCCCCCTTTGTGATTTTCAAAAATAATTTAAGAGAATGGAAAAGAAATAAAGTACCTGAAACATTAGTGCATAATAACACAAGATACAAACAACCAGAGATTTCATTATAATTGAAATAATTTTTACAAGGAAAGTCATTACAACAAAAAATCAGATTGGTCTATTTGTCTTCCTTTTACTTGGGGATTAACTTATTCAACAGGGTTTTCAGATTATTCAAGTCTTTCTGGTCCTCCTCAGCTTGCTTTTATAAGGCTTTAATCCTTTCATCTTGAGCCTTCAGAGCCACATATTGTGCCTTAATAATTTCATCCTGCTTCTCAAGATTTTCTTCGATCTCAATCCAGAGATCTCTTTCCACTTTCAAGCTTTGAGCAACTGAGTTAAGCTTCCCATTCAGATCCCTCACCCGTTGATTCTGAGAATTTTTCTCAAGGGTCAGTTTATCCGGAAGATTCTTCATCTTGGCATCCTTGGTGTCAAAATCTTCTTTCACATCATTCTGAAAGGTATCATGCTCTTCCAAATCCTCATTTATTTTCTTTGACCATGAATTCATTTTGCTGTAGGATTTTCTATGGACCTCATAATTGATAAGAAAATTTTTATGCTCCGCCTCAATCTTCACACACTAATCCATTACCATGGATATAGATTCTGATTTCTGATTTAGGTTGTGTTGAAGCATCTGGAATCTGGAGTCTATGGTGGGAAAGATCGGAATTGTATCCACCAACTTCTTTAAAGACTCAACAACAAAATCATGACCCAGTGTTGATGATTCCAAATCAGACACCTTGCTCGGGGATTGTTCTTCTTCAATTTACACCAACATTCTTCTTGAAGAGCCACTAACATCCTTCTTCCTTATAATATCTTTTATTGGGGTGTCTATAAGCACTTTCTTACCCTTATCAACTTTTAGAATGGGTTCTTCATCAGGAGATTCTTCCTCACTTTAAGATAGTTGAACAATCTTATCTTCATCAAGTTTATCCTTTTTTGATCCTTCTTCAAGAAAGTTCTTCTCGTAGTTTTCTTCCTCAGAAAATTCATTTTCTTTCTCTTCTTCCTTGTCATCATCTCTCTTAGCATCTTTCTCATCTCACTTTCCTGGAGTGACAAGATTTGAGGACTCAACCTCAGAAGTTCAGAGTGGTAGTTTTTCTGATAGGTTTTCCTTCTCTTGATAATCCTCAACTTGTTTAATAAAGTAATCTAGATCACCACTGTCTTCTTCTACTTCTTCTTCTTCTTCTACTTCCTCCTCCTCTTCTACTCTTTCAACAACTTATTTCTCACTAGGTTTTTCTAGAGTGAAGTAGTTCTTTCAAGGGGTCTTCGGAAATGGATGAACAAAAAAAGTTTCCGGTATGGGAATCTTCTCAGAAGCTTCTTCTGTGTCTCTCAAAAGGGATTGTACAACTTTAGCTTCAGAAATCTTCTTCTTCATATTCTTCTCTTTTTCTACCTTCCCAAGGTATTCAGCGGTGTTCTCCCTTAAAGATTTAGCTTCAGCAGGGTCCAATCTGAACTGAGGTTCCCCTTCTTTCCTTTTCCCCTTATCTTCCCTCCATTTGGCAGCCAACCCATCTGGATATGCCTTCTGTTTATTCGGCTTTGGAGGTGCGGATTGGGTTTCCTTAGCTTTAGGGGTCTTGCCTTCAGCTACCACTTGTTTCAATTTCCTCTTCTTACCAACCTTCTTTACTAGCTCAACTTTCTCCATATTTTCCAGAACGGCTTCTGTCTCCTCCTCTGGTAGATCATAAAACTCACCTGACTCTTTTGAAAAACCGGCTTTCATCGTCTTTAAGGTGTAATCACTTATCAGCATCATCTTAAAAATTCTCATCTTGGAGGTGCAAGCAACATTGAAAGAATCAAGACACCGAATAATAATCTTGGAGAGAGGAGCAGGATACATAATAATTTGAGCTTTCAAAGACCCATTGTTGATGTTATGAACTGTAATAAGAACATTCCTCATCAGATTGATCTTTCTTAGATTTACCAAGAAATCTATGATTTAAATATCACTTTTCTTTAGGTTATCCTTGTCACCTCTTCTTGGTACGAGAAATCCTTGAACCCACAACTGCAGAATCCGATTGTTTGTGGAGAGATGGGCAATCTTTGCTATTTTTTCATCTTTGAGTCCAAGGCATTCCATTTCCTTCACTTTGCTAAAACTTCCTTGCACATCCGGTAACTTATGTGAACAAAATTATGCTTCACCATCATATGAGAGCCCCACCAATCTCGCGGCCTTGGTGTAAGAGAGCTTGTAAGTATTACCATAGATCTTAAAGGAGAATATTTCTCTGCCATATTTTTCATAGAAGGAAACATACTCATAAAATTCTACAAGCAAATATGTATAAACAACATCATGATCCCCTGGTTTCGATACGCAAAAATATTCCCATCCATTGAGTTTGATATTCTTAGAAATTAGATAATAATACTCACTGAAAAATTTAGGATGGACCAACCTTTCCCTGTAGACTAAATATTTTGAGATTGGCTTAATAGAAGAAATATCTTAGGAAGTGTCTTCTACAAACATTCAGAATGGAGGAGCACTGAACGATTTGGAACGAGCTTTAAGAACTGAGGCAGAGCTGCGACACGCGAGGGATTTTAAAGCTATGTGGGACAACCATCTGGGACCCCTTTATATAGGCGATGGAGGTGACCTTTCAACTTCCATAAACAATCTAACGGTTAAAAAACTCTCTGATCTTATCTGAAGGTTGAAAACATGCCTGCAAGGAAATCTTGAATCTGATCTTTTTAGGTTTTAACAAAAACATTCGGATTTAAGAAGAAACGAATCCGAGAAATTTGGTAAGAAAAAGAAACTACCAGCAACTAAAAATGATTACGAAAACTTACGTAAGAAGGTCATACCTTTTGAATTGGCTAGGAAGTTTATTCAAAATAGGTGATATTCTTCTTGGAGAAAATTTAACTACGAAAAACATACTATGAAGAACTCACTACGAAAAATGTAATGTTGAAAATTTTATTGCAAAAATTTTGAGTATCAAAACTCTAGTATGAAAAGCATGAGTACAGAAATTCCTATTAATAAAATTCTCATTACAAAAATTCTCATTACCAAAATTCTCATTACGAAAATTCTCAGTACGAAAACCTCATTACAAAAACTTTTAGTACGAAAACTTCATTACGAAAATTTTTAGTACGAAAACTTTATTAAGAAAATTTCCAATACAAAAACTTCATTATGAATACTTCCAGTACGAAAAATTCATTACAAATATTTCCAGTACGAAAACTTCAATAAAAAAATTTCTAATATGAAATCTTCATTACAAATTTTTTTGAAAGGATCATTATGAAATTTTTTGAAAGACTCATTACGAAAAGTTTTGAAAGACTAACAAACAAATGTACTCCCCCTATGAAAAGGAGTTTATTACTATAAGGATAATGGTTCAAAAAGAATTTAATGAAGGAAGATTACCTCATGGTTATCATTCCTAACTTGTATTTAATATATTCAAATCTATCGGAGGGTAAAGATTTTGTGAAAATGTCAGCAAGTTGATCTTGCATTCCGATAAATTGAAGAATGATATCTTTTTTTAGTGTGTGATCCCTAAGGAAGTGATGCCTAATATCTATGTGTTTTTTACGAGAGTGATGTGCATGGTTTTTATTAAGGGCAATGGAACTTGTGTTATCATAAAAAATTTGAGTGTTAGTAAAACTCAAGCCATAGTCTGTGAGTGTGTGTTGCATCCACATCACTTGAGCACAACAACTTCCAGCTGCTACATATTCAGCTTCAGTAGTGGAGAGTGCTACAGAATGTTGCTTCTTGCAGGACCAAGAAACTAATGAATATCCTAAGAAATGACAAGTTCCGGATGTACTTTTTCTGTCAATTCTACATCCAACAAATTCATCATCTGAAAAGATCTTTAAAACAAAATCATTTCCAGAAGTATAAAATAGTCCAAGATCCATGGTTCCCTTTAAGTATCAAAAAATTCTCTTCACTGCCTTTAAATGAGATTCCTTAGGATTGGATTGATATGTAGCACATAAGCATACTGAAAACATAAAATCTGGATGACTAGCTTTCAAGTATAGTAAGCTTCCGATCATACCTCTAAAAGATGTTTGATCTATTGGTTTTCCAGCTTTATCAAGATCAAGTGTGTTTGAGGTACCAATAGTAGTACTAATACTTTTAGTGTTGTCATATCCATACTTTTTAATAAGATATTTAATATACTGATGTTGAGATATATAGATTCCTTCTGGTTTTTGAGAAATTTGAAAACCATGGAAAAATTTTAACTCACCCATCATACTCATTTCAAACTCAGATTTCATTAGATTCGCAAATGATTCAATTAAAGATTGCTGAGTTGAACCAAATATAATGTCATCGACATAAATTTGAACAATCAATTTTTTTTTCTTATCTTTATATATAAAAAGAGTTGGATCTGAATTTCCATTAAGATAGTTATTTTGAAGTAAAAATATTATAAGTCTATCATACCAAGCTCATGGGGCTTGTTTAAGGCCATACAAAGATTTGGTAAGTCTAAAAACATGATCAGGATGTTTTGTGTCTTCAAAACTAGGAGGTTGTTCAAAAAAAACTGCTTCTTGAACATAACCGTTAAGAAAAGCACATTTCACATCCATTTGAAAAAGTTTGAAATTGACGAATTTTGCAAAGGAAAGTAAAATATGAATAGATTCAAGTCTAGATACTAGAGCATAGGTTTCTTCATAGTCTGTTCCCTCTTGTTGATTATAGCCTTTAGCAACCAATCTAGCTTTATTTCTAATGATGACTCCATTTTCATCACACTTATTTTTGAAGACCCATTTTACTCCAATAACAGAAGTTTCCTTAGGTCTTTCAACCAAGGTATAGACTTTATTCCTTTCGAATTCATTTAGTTCATCTTGCATGGCTTTTATCCAATCATAATCACCTAAAGCTTCATCCATGCTTTTTGGTTCCAATTGGGAAAGGAATTATAGATGTTCTACTTCATTTCTTAAGGAACTTCTAGTCCTTAGTGGTTGATTCACATCACCAATGATTCTATCACTGGGATGATTCTTAAGAAAAGACTAATTTGGGTTTTGAAGAACCTGTTCATCAATATAGGGTAGGAAATCCTATGGAGTAAATGTTTCAGAAATATCTTCTTGAACATTTTCCTTATCAGAAGGATTTTCTATCAAAGGTTGATAATCAGTTTCCGAAAACACATCCGAAGATGTAGGTTGGGGGTTTTTAAAAACAAAATGATTAGTTTCATAAAATTTGACATGTACTGTCCCTTCAACAGTACACGTGTTTTTGTTAAAAACTCCATATGCCTTAGAAGTTTTGGAGTAGCCTAAGAAAATTCCTTCATCATATTTTGGTGAGAATATGTGTAAATTATCGTTAGTATTCAGAATGAATACCTTGCAACCAAAAACCTTAAAGTAGTAAAGTCTAGGTTTTCTACCATTCCATAACTCATAAGGAGTTTTATTAAGAAAAGGTATAATCAAAACTCGATTTATAGTATAACAAGCAGTACTTACAGCTTCAGCCCAAAAATGTTTGGCTACAGAATTATCACTCAACATGGTTCTAGTTATCTCTTGAATAATTCTATTTATTCTTTCAACAACAACATTTTTTTGAGGTGTTCTGGTTGCTGATAAGTTGTGAGTAATACCTTTTCTACTACAAAAAGTTTCAAAATCAAAATTTTGAAATTCTTCTCCATGATCACTATGAATAGTTTTCAATGGAAGGTTTTTCTCATTTTTGACTTGGGCTCTAAAATTTTTGAAATAAGAAACAGCTTCAGACTTATTTTCTAGAAAATAGACCCACATAAATCTAGTGTAATCATCAACCAAAACAAATACATAGTACTTGCCTCCAATGATTCTAGTTTGTGTTGGACCAAAAAGATCCATGCGCACCAACTGTAATGCATTAGTTGTTGAGACTTCACTGACTGATTTAAAACTTGATTTATGTTTCTTTCCATATTGACAAGGTTCAGAGACTTTTGAAGAATCAAATCTATGCTCCAGTAGATACTTAACTAATCCTTTCTTAGAGAGTTTTCATAAGTTCCTAAGGTTATAGTGTAACGACCCAAAGTTTCATTAATGGAAATCCCTCTTGATCTAATTAAATGTCTCTTTATGTAAAATGTTTATATAAAATGTCAAATTATTTGGTTTTATGTTATGAATTGTGACCGTTTCTTTTATATCCATTTAACAGTGATCACATGATTAGTATAAATATAGGTCAATAACAAATCCAATTTACTCGGACAAAGGAAGCGATGGCCTCATCCAGTAGAATTTCTCCATACGAAGCCAATTTGTCAGAGCTCAGAAAAGAGGTGGCATCTTTGGGCTTCGCTCCTGACCAAGACTAATCTGAGCTTCATCATGTCAAGCTCGAACGAGACCATCTACGGTAAACATGGAAGTTGATAGAGATTACTACTCGAGCAATGTTATCTAAGCCACCCCAAGAGTCTGTCCCCATCACACACCTTACGCTTAGGTCTTATGCGGCTATTTTAAGGGGTTATGTAACAAATCGCTAGTACTATGTTAATGTATATTATTATTTTTATATAATAATGAATGTACCTTCTTGTCATTATTGACACTTTGTAAATAGTTTTTTTAAAGCACAAATAGTATTTTTTTAGTTAATATTCAGCTAAGAAATCTATTTTGATTAATTAATGGATTTTTGAATTAAATAATATTTTAATAAAATAATATTATTATTCTTGAATTAATTTTTATTAAATATAAATGATCTTATACTTTTATGAATGCAATTGTAATTTTTATTAAGGTTTGAAAGCCATTTTTGTCAAAACCTGTGAATTTTCGATAAATGTAGGTTTTTATTTCAAAAGTGAAAATTAACATATTTATAAAATTATTTATATAAAATAAATGTTATTTATGGAATCAGGATGTCGAAATTATCCAATGGTGAATTTTTCATAATTTTCTGACACAGTCAAATTTTTGGGTAAAAATTAAATACCGTTTAAATATATAATGTGTTTTATGACATCATAATGACCTAATAGTGATGTAATAAAATAATATAAGCTTTATTTTCGTCCAATATATGTTTTAACATTAAAATAATGTGATTTTGGGTTTGTTTGACTTATTTTACAAAGAATTAATGGGGCCCTCAAGACTTATTAAACATCATGTCTTTTTAAATTATTTTCCATGGGAGTGTGACTCAACTCCACATAAGAAACACCATTATTTTAAGTAGTTAGGACTTTGGACTTATAAAATATTTCTTTCCTCTCTCCTTTTCCAAAAACCAAGGGTAAAAACCATGAGCCGATTTTTTGTTTGGATTAGTTTAATGTAAGGGGTCCCAAACCTAAATAATAAAGAATTCACCCAACTTTCCTATATAAACCCTCCCAAGATCCCACTTCCTTCTCACTCAAAGCCTTTGGAGTTCGTCCAACCTCTGTACTAATCTCTCTATAATCCTCCCAAGGTGCCCCAATCTCCCAAGAAGCCTCTCTCAAGCCTCTCTCAAGCCTTTGGAAGCACACTTCCAAGTAAGGGTTTTTCTTCCTTACCTTTTTATCCAATTTTCTTAATATTATTATACCCATTTAATTTCAATTATTAATGAAGGGGTATGTTTTCGAACCTCCCCCATACTGACCTCTTATTTTATGAATGATGGGAGACCCCTTTCTCTCACATTAAATTCCTCCCATGTACACCCGTTAATATGCCGAAATTCCGAAGGGAACTTCTCTCTCCTCATTTACATTCAAGAAATACTTTTGTATCATGAATCTAAATTCCATTACAATTGTTGGGACATGTATCTATATTACCCCCTTACTGTCCATTTCATGTAAATATGATGAGACACCACTTTATCTCTCATCAACCATTTTTATGAATTCTTATGTCACGCCGTTACGCTGCCGAAATTGCACCGATTTTCTAAGCCAATGCCTTTGTGTAGTGAGTACCATACCCATTTCTCCATCAAGGGTATTCAACTTTATTCACATTTAATTATTGATTATAAAGTTTCATGTATGAATTCCCCATTCCTTTATCGTGGAATAAATGATTATGTTTAATGAATCGATGTTTTATGATCCATGTGGCACACTTAGGCATGAAATGAAATGTTTAAGAAGGGTGCGCCCTTATAGCGCTCCAATGCATTGGGTAAAGTATAGTATCATGATATGTCATGTGTAATGAGTGTTGACTCATGCTAATTCAAGTGAAATAAGGGTTTACGCATGCTTCATTGTGCAATGAGGATTTACTCATGCTCAATGTGCAATGATCCTTGGCTCATGCTAATTCCATGTTAAGTGTTGTTGACACATTTCCATGTTATGATTATCATGCTTTATCATGCCTTTATGTTCATGTTTCTCTTGTGATCTATTGATATGCCTATTGTATAACATGTATTTTACTCTTCATGTATTCCATGTTTATTCCCTTACTGGGCTTTATAGCTCACCCCTTTTCTTATGCATGTCCTCAGGTTATCCCATGCAATGATAAGTCTGAGGGAATATAGTGGTCATGTAAAGGAAGTTTTTAATAAAGATGTTGTATTTCATGTTTTAAGTTGTTATGTAAGGATATTATTCCCCAAAGACACTATAACTCTCGATCTTCCATGTTGTATCTAGTGAATACTTTATGTAATAAATCATGTTTAAGTTTGTAATAAAAGCAGGGTTGTCATAGTTGGTATCAGAGGATAGGTTTAGTTATCTTTGGGATTAGGATTTGAAAACCCCATTAAAGCCTTAAAGAGAAGACTAAGTATAATAAAAACATCCCTAGGTTTTGGTAAGTAATGAGTAAGTGGTTTATCAAGCAAATACATCCCTGTATGGATACGAGCAGGTAGAGGTGGCTCTGGGACAGATGTATCCTAGGGGTAAAACCCAAAAACACCGATTTGAGCTAGACTCAAACGGGAACTGGTGCACAAAAACGGGCCTTGCTTCACTCTTGGTTATGACACTTCTGGGGGATATGTTTTGATAAATTCAGATGCTTAGTATGAACCCTTATTAAGGGATTTTTTTTAAAAAAAATTCCCTTAAGAATATATGTTAGAAAATAGATCATGAAAAGCCTAGATTGAAGCATATAGACTCATGAGTTAAGGAAATAAAAGTTTATTTATAAGTCATCAACTTTGTCTTTGGATTACCCTTTATGTGTTACCCCCTAAATTTTCTTTTATTCCAGCCAATGGTCGGTAATAAGAGGACTCGGGCTAACAAATGATGTGAAGATCAGTGTGATGATTGTACTAATGAGATGCCCAATCCAATAGGAGCGGGAATCGTGAAATTTTTCATGCTTCTCTCTATGCTAACTCATGATTTGAATAGAAACACAGGTCAAGAGGAACGTCCAAACCCCCCTAAGAAGGAACAAGTCACTATCGAGAGCTTCATGAGACAAAGGCCTCCTACTTTTAGTGGATCATCTGATCCTACGATCACTGAACAATGGATCAACTCCATTGAAAAGATCTTCTCCATCCTTCAATGTTCTGAACAAGAGAAGGTTCTCTTGGCGACTTATCATATGGAGGGTGAAGATGATCAATGGTGGACGTTGATCAAAAATACGAAGCCTGAGGAGGAGATCGAGGTGTTGGAATGGAAGGATTTCTAGAAGATTTTTTTCGATAAATATTTTCTACACACCCTCCGACTTAAGATGGAAATGGACTTCCTTTCCCTCAAGAAAAAAGACGAAGAATCTGTTGGAGCGTACAAGGAAAAATTCACAAGGCTTGCATGATATGCTTCCGTCTTGGTCGTTACCCCCGAATGCAAGGTTGACCGCTTCTTTGGTGGGCTGAAGCCTAGCCTACGGAAATCATTAGCGATCCGTGACATCGATAGCTATGAGGAAATTGATCGATGTTCCCTCAAGGTCGAAATGGAGATCAGGGAATCACAAGGGTATCATGGTGACAAGAAGCGTAAGTTGGACTTCAATGCTGGCAGTTTGATGGATAAATACAACGGTGCTAAGAAGATCCAGCACCCCACTTTACAAAAGTGCTGAAAGAAGAACCATGGAAATTACCTCAAGGGGATGACGAAATGATTTAGGTGTGGAAGAGAAGGGCACCTCGCTGTTAACTATCGTCAAGAAAGACCCGAGACTGCGACAGAAGAGAGGAACGCTTCATTCGAACCTCAACGCGTTGTTAATTTCTACAACTGCAAAGAACCGGGGCATTTTTCAAATTAGTGCCCTAATCCAAGGGTTTTCAGAGGCAACCAACAATCTCCAAGGTAGAAAGAAAGAGCGTTTTCCATCACTTCTGCCAAAGTGAACCCCGAAAACGAAGTGGTGATAGGTACGCTAGTTATTCATTCAAGAATAGTGAACGTACTTTTTTATTCAGGATATACGCATTCTTTTATATCTCGAAAGTTTAGAAGAACAATCCTTGCACCACCACAAATCATGGAAGTGAAGATGCCGGTGAGTACGGAAAATGGGGAAATCATTGCATCCCATGAATATAACTCCTCCCCTGTCATAATATGTGGATTGAATTTCCCGGTGAACCTCATCACACTCCCTCTAGTGGAATTTGATGCAATTATTGGCATGGATTGGCTTTCCTTATATAGAGCCAACATAAATTGTCGGGAGAGGGAAATCACACTCCATATGGAGAATCGACCCCCGATTCTTTACAAGTGTAAAGGGGAAGATGAATCTCATTTAGCTCCATCATCTCAAGCATGGATATTACTGCCCTATGAGCATGCGTATCTGTCTCAGATGATTGAGTCCAAGGAAGAAACCATCCTTTAAGAAATGCCTATTGTGAGGGAATTTGCTGAAGTGTTTCTCGAGGAACTGCCTGGTCTTCCTCCTAAAAGAGAGGTTGAATTCTCAATTGAACTTATACCAGGGGAGCTACCAATATCCAAGACTCCATATAGAATGGCTGCAGTGGAGCTTAAAGAGCTGAAGAAACAACTACAGGAGAATCTGGATAAAGGGTTTATACACCCAAGTGCTTCACCATGGGGTGCACCAGTCCTCTTCATCAAGAAGAAGGATGAGTCAATGCGGCTTTGCATCGATTATCGTGTACTTAACAAAATCATGATAAAGAAAAAGTATCCTCTACCATGGATCGAGGAATTGTTCGATTAGCTGCGTGGAGCACAATACTTCTCAATGGTAGATTTTTAGTCTGGATATTATCAAGTAAGGGTGAATAAGGAAGATATCCCCAAGACTGCTTTTCGTACAAGATACGAGCACTATGAATTCATAGTAATGCCTTTCGTACTCACTAATTCTCCAGAAATCTTTATAGACTTGATGAATAGAGTCTTTGGAGATTACCTTGACAAATGTGTGGTAGACTTTATAGATGATATTCTAATATACTCCAAAACCAAGGAGGATCATGAGGAGCATTTAAGAACTATACTAGAGACTTTGCGCAAGGAGAAGCTCTATGAAAAGTACAACAAGTGTGAGTTCTGGTTGAAGGAGGTCTCATTCTTGGGCCATATCATGACAAGCAATGAGGTATCTATGGATTCCTCCAAAATAGATGCAATTGAGGGATGACCGAGGCCAACATCAGTAACAGATATTCGTAGCTTCTTGGGGTTAGCTGGATATTATCGACGATTTGTGAGAAATTTATCACGATTGTCCAACCCTCTTACCAAGCTAACTCGAAAGGGAGTAAAGTTTTCTTGGAGTGATGAATGCGAAGAAAGCTTCAAGGAGTTGAAAAAGAGGCTTATCACTGCACCCGTGCTCACTTTACCCACAAGTGGGGAACCTTTTGTGATATTCAGTGATGCTTTGAAGAAGGGATTAGGTTGTGTGATGATGCAGAATGATAAAGTAATATCCTATGCCTCAATTCAGTTGAAAATCCATGAGAGAAACTATCCAACACATGATCTGGAGTTGGCGGCGGTGATCTTTGCCTTGAAAATATGGCGGCATTATCTCTATGGGGAGAAATGTGAGATATATAATGACCAAAAGAGTCTTAAATATATATTCACATAGAAAGATCTTAATATGTGCCAGAGAAGATGGATAGAGCTCATCAAGGTTATGACTGTTCAATACATTACCACCCTGGGAAAGCGAACAAGGTGTCAGATTCCCTAAGTAGAATTTACCCAACGATTCTATCAATGATGAGAATTGAGAAGGATCCAATCTTCTTAGACTTGATGAAGATGGACTTGAGAATCATAAATAAGGGAACATCATCAATCCTTTGACAAATGATTTCTCAACCGTATCTTTTGGAAAGGTTAAAGGATTCTTAAAAGGATGATGTGGGAATTCAGGAAAAAGTGGAAGCTATAGAAAAAGGGAAATACTCAGAGTTTAATGTTAATGAAGAAGGAATTGTACGATTTGGGAAAAGACTTTGTGTTCCGTCAAGTCCAGAGCTGAAGAAGGAACTTTTGGATGATGCACATAGTTCAAATTTCTCTATTCACCCAGGAAGAACAAAGATGTATCGAGATCTCCGAGAAATTTTTTTTGTGGGATAATATGAAGAAGGAGATCGTTGTATATACATCAAAGTGCCTGGTGTGCCAGCAAGTGAAGGCAGAGAGGAAGAAGCCTACGGGGATGATGCAACCATTGCCCATACCGGAATGGAAATGGGAGAACATCACCATGGACTTTGTCACTGGACTTTCGAGGACATCCAAAGGAAACAATGCAATCTGGGTTGTTGTGGATCGTCTTACAAAGACTGCACACTTCATTGATATTCGGGAGGATTTCTCATTAGATCAACTGGCACAGATATATATCAGGGAAGTGGTAAGGATGCATGGAGTACCACTATCTATTATGTCTGACCGAGATCTAAGATTCACCTCTATGTTTTGGAAGAGTCTTCAACATGCTCTAAATACTGAACTGAACTTTAGTATGGCCTATCATCCTCAAACTGATGGCCAATCTGAGCGGACTATCCAAAAACTTGAGGAAATAATGAGAGCATGCTCAATGGACTTTAAAGGAGGATGAGATCAATATCTTCCTCTAGTTGAGTTCTCTTATAATAACAGTTTCCACTCGAGCATCCAAATGGCACCTTATGAAGCCCTATATGGGAAAAGGTGCAGAACACCAGAATGTTGGGATGAGGCCGGTGAACGTAAGCTACTTGTATCGGAAATGGTCGAGGAAATGGTGGATAAGGTGAAAACCATTTAGCAGCATATCAAGGCAGGCCAGAGTCGATAGAAGATTTATGCAGATAATCGTCGATGAAAACTTGAGTTTAAAGTTGGAGACATGGTTTGTCTACGCATATCTCCATGGAAGAAGGTCATGAGGTTTGGAAAGAAAGTTAAGTTAAGTCCAAGTTATATCAGCCCCTTCTAGATTCTTGATTGTGTCGGGGTTGTGGCCTATTGACTAGAACTTTCACATACCATGGACAAAGTACATGATGTCTTTCATGTATCCCTCTTAACGAAGTACATACTGGACCCTTCACATGTACTCTCTTATGAGGTGGTACATTTAGAGGATAATCTTTCTTATGAGGAGAAACCAGTGAAGATCTTAGATCATAGAGAAAAAGTTCTACGAAATAAGACAATGCCCCTCGTCAAGGTGTTGTGGTGAAACCAAATGTTTGAAGAAGAGACTTGGGAATCAGAGGAAATGATGAAGCTGAGTTACCTACATCTGTTTTAGTGTGGGAAAAGGAAATTTCGAGGGCGAAATTTCTTAAGGGTGGAATATTGTAACGACCCAAAGTTTCATTAATGGAAATCTCTCTTGATCTAATTAAATGTCTCTTTATGTAAAATGTTAATATAAAATGTCAACTTCTTTGGTTTTATGTTAAGAATTGTGACCATTGCATTTATAGTCGTTTAATAATGATCACATGATTATTATAAATATACGGCTTTAACAAATCCAATTTACTCAGAAAAAGGAAGTGATGGCCTTATCCAGTAGAATTGCTCCATACGAATCCCATTTGTCGGAGCTCGGAAAAGAGATGACGTCTTTGGGCTTCACTCTTGACCAATCCCAAGCTGAGCTTCATCATTTCAAGCTCGAATGAGACTGTCTACGAGAAACATGGAAGTTGATAGAGATTACCACTCGAGCAATGTTATCTGAGCCACCCCAAGAGTCTGTCACGATCGCACACCTTACCCTTAGGTATTATGTGGCTATTTTAAGGGGTTATGTTATAAATCTCTATTTCTATGTTCATGTATATTATTTTTTGTATATAATAATGAATATACCTTCTTGTCATTATTGACACTTTGTAAATAGTTTTTTTAAATCACAAATAGTATTTTTTTTAAGTTAATATTCAACTAAGAAATCTATTTAGATGAATTAATTGATTTTAGAATTAAATAAAATTTTAATAAAATATTATTATTATTATTAAATTGATTTTTATTAAATATAAATTATCTTATAATTTTATGAATGCAATTGTAATTTTTATTAAGGTTTGAAAGCCATTTTTGTCAAAACCCATGAATTTTCGATAAATGTCGGTTTTTATTTTAAAAGTGAAAATTAACATATTTAGAAAATTATTTAGATAAAATAAATGTTATTTCTGGAATCAGGATATTGAAATTATCCAACGGTGAATTTTTCATAATTTTCATAGACATTTTAATTTTTGGTTGAAAATTAAATACCATTTAAATAGATAATGTGTTTTATGACTTCATAATGACCTAATAGTGATGTAATAAAATACTATAAGATTTATGTTCGGCAAATATATGTTTTACCATTAAAATAATGTGATTTTGGGTTTGTTTTACTTATTTTACAAAGCATTAATGGACCCCTCAAGACTTATTAAACATCTTGTCTTTTTAAATTATTTTCCATGAGAGTGTGACTCACCTCCACATAATAAACCCCATTATTTTAAGAATTTAGGACTTTGGCCTTATATAATATTTTTTTCCTCTCCCCTTTTACAAAAACCATGGGAAAAAACCATGAGCTGATTTGTGGTTTGGATTAGTTTAATGTAAGGGGTCCCAAACCTAAATAATTAAGAATTCACTCACCTTTCCTATATAAACCCACCCAAGATCCCACTTCCTCCTCACTCAAAGCCTTTGGAGTTCGTCCAACCTCTACCCTACTCTCTATATAATCCTCCCAAGGTTCCCCAAGCTCCCAAGAAGCCTCTCTCAAGCCTCTCTCAAGCCTTTGGAAGCACACTTCCAAGTAAGGGTTTTTCTTCCTTTCACCTTTTTTTTTCAATTTTATTAATATTGTTATGCCATTTTAATTTCAATTATAAATGCTAGGGTATGGTTTCACACCTCCCACATACTACCCTCTTATTTTTTGAATGACGGGAGACCCCTTTCTCTCTCATTAAATGCCTCCCATGTACACCAGTTACTATGCCGAAATTCTGAAAGGAACTTCTCTCTCCTCATTTACATTCAAGCAATACTTTTGTATCATGAATCTAAATTCCATTAAAATTGTTGGGACATGTATCTATATTACCCCCTTACTGTCCATTTCATGTAAATATGATGAGACACCCCTTTCTATCTCATCAACCATTTTTATGAATTCTTATGTCATTCCGTTACGCTGCCGAAATTGCACCGATTTTATAATCCAATGCCTTTGTGTAGTGAATACCATGCCCATTTCTCCATCAAGGGTATTCACATTTATGCACTTTTACTTATTTATTATAAAGTTTCATGTATGAATTCCACATTCCTTTATCGTGGAATAAATGATTATGTTTAATGAATCCATGTTTTATGATCCATGTGGCACACTTATGCATGAAATAAAATGTTTAAGAAGGGTGCGCCCTTATAGAGCTCCAATGAATTGGATAAAGTATAGTATCATGATACGTCATGTGTAATGAGTGTTGACTCATGATAATTCAAGTGCAATGAGGGTTTACTCGTGCTTCATGTGCAATGAGGATTTACTCATGGTTTATGTGCAATGAGCCTTGGCTCATGCTAATTCCATGTTAAGTGTTGTTGCCACATTTCCATGTTATGATTATCACGCCTTATCATGACTTTGTGTTCATTTTTCTCTTGTTCTCTATTGATATGCCTATTTTATAACATGTATTGTACTCCTCATGTATTCCATGTTTATTCCCTTACTGGGATTTATAGCTGATCCCTTTTCTTATGCATGTCCTCAGGTTATCCCATGCAATGATAAGTACGAGGGAATTTAGAGGTCATGTAAATTAAGTTTTCAATAAAGATGTTGTATTTCATGTTTTAAGTTTTTATGTAATTATCTTAAGCCCCAAAGACACTAGACCTCTAGATCTTCCATGTTGTATCAAGTGAATAGTTTATGTAATAAATCTTGTTTAAGTTTGTAATAAAAGAAGGGTTTTCATATACAGTGTCCTAACTTTCTATGCCACAACCAAGAATGATCTTCCATTGCACTAAGGCATGGTAAGTCTTGGCTCATAAGGTCTTCTAAGTTCATAGTGTAAACATTCTGTTGCCTATTGGCAGAAAGAATAAACTCTTCCTTGGAATTGTGTACTAAGCACTTATCATTCCTAAAATTTACAAGGTAAAATTCATCACATAATCAACTTATGCTGATGAGGTTGTGATTAAGAACCTTAATAAACAAAACATTTGAAATCAAAGTTTTTCTAAGAAGAACAATGTTACCTATACCGATAATTTCTCCCTGAGCATTATCTCCGAAAGTTACTTTTCCTCCTTTCGTCTTGATAATCTTTTCGAAATAGTTTTTGTTATCAGTCATATGCCGGGAACATCCACTATCCATGTACCAAGTATTGTTGTTGGTACTTTCCCTATTTTCCTAGAAATAAGAAAAAGTCAGGTTTTCGGAATCTAGACTTTCTTGGATCTAGAAATTTTAGAAAGTAAAATTTTGGGTACCCACATCTTCTTAGAAAAATAAGCCTTATGAAATCCTAGAGATTGGGTTTTGTTTAAGGAACAATTCTTTTCCCAGTGACCACCACATTGACACTTTTTGCAAAATGGGGCACTTTTAGGAACAAAGTATTTGTTACTAAAAATTGGTTTAAAACTAGTGTAACCAAAACCATAAGTATTCTTTTGAGGTCGTATTTGTGAATACATTTTATGAAAATTTTCCTTACCATGGGTAAAGGTTGACAAACACTTCCTCAAGGAAAATATTTTGGATTTGAGTTTGATAACTAAGTTCTTATCTTCAAAAACATTTGAACTAGAGCTAGGCTCGAAAACATCTTTCTTAGAAATTATGTTTTCAAGATCTTTTGAAAGTTTATTCTTCTCAGAACTTACTTACTCAAGATTTTTTGAAATACTTTCAAAATCAGCATTTTTCTTATCAAGATCTTTAAAAAGATCTGATATCTCCTTAGTAAGAATAGTATTCCTATAGTTTTCCTTATCAATATTTTTCATGAGTTTTGAGTTCTCAATCTCAAGAAGTTCAGCAATCCTAGAAACTTCTTCATAGGTAGGTAAAGTATTTTCTTCATCAGAAGAAGATTCTTCATCAGAAGAGTTATAATATTTACTATCATTAGAATTTAAAGAAACATTGGTCAAGGATTCAGCATTGTGTACCTTAGCCATAAAGCAATGATTATCAATAGGTATCATGGCTATACGACCAATATTCTTCTGTCCAGAAGATTCATAATCTGAAGATTCATCTAAAAAGTCACCACCACTAGAACTCCAGGTGTCATTAGCTTTCAGAACTTTCTTAGCTTTGGACTTGTAATACTTCTTTCTATTCCTTTCAGAATGCCTCTCTTTTTGTTCTTTTCTCTTGAGCATAGGGCTATCAGGTCTTATGTGTCCATCTCGTTTACATTCATAGCATGTGACCTCTAAATCTTTCTTATCTTTCCTTTCCTTCTTCTTGTATTTAGATTGGAAATTTCTCTGTCCAACTATCTTGTCCATCCTTCGAGCAAGATTTTCTAACTCATTTTCTAAGACTTCACTCTCACTATATTCGAATTGAATAATAATGTTATTAGATTTGGATCTAGTAACTCTTTCAGGAGTCTTGGCTTTCATATGATTTTTAGTTGTAGTAAAAGCAACACTACCATTCCCATTCTTCTTCTTTATGTTGTCAGCATCTCTCTTCATTCTAGTCTCATATTGAAGAAGAGTTCCAAATAGTTCATCAAGAGAAATTTGAGTAACCTTTCTGTTTTCATCGATAACAGTTCACTTTGATTCCCACTCATTCGGAATGATATCTATGATCTTGTCAACAAGAGATTCATCATCTATAACTTTATCTCCCATATATTGTAAGCTATTCACGACATTCATGAATCTCTGTTTCACCTTACAAATTGGTTCTCCATAAGGAAAATTAAAACCATGATATTCAGCTCTAAGCATGGCTCTTCTAGTCTCAATCACTTTATATGTACCAAAATGTGTAACTTCAAGTTTCTTCCATATACAGTTAGCTATTTCACAAGAAGAAATTTGGAAATATATGTTCCAAGTCACTGAACAAAGTAAAGTATTGCGTACCTTATAGTTGAGTTGGTATTCATGATTTTCTTGATTAGTAAATGCACTAAATTCCTTGTCAGGGATCTTATATCCACCAGTAAGCATGAAAAAGTTATCTACCCTAGTATTGATAACGAAAGTCTTCATACGATCTCTCCAATATTTTTAATCATTACCATCAAAGATAGGTGGTCTAGTTGGATTTAAGTTGTCGATAGAACTAAAATTTAATCATGCCATCCTTAAGAAAATCTTTGGCACACAAACTTGTTAGAACTGTAAGTTTGTAAACAAGTGAAAATATTCTTAGCAAGAAACTATATCTCTAAGCAAAAAGTGAATCCGAACTATGATTCCGAAAAGTAGATTCTGAAATGTATGAATCCGGAAATATGAATCCGAATGTGTGAATCTGAGAATTCTAAGGAAGAAGATAAAACTTATGAATCTAATCATGAGATTAATTCAGATTGAACCAAATCCTTTGATACCAATTGTTAGGATGGTATGAATCTGAGTATGACATACTCTGTAATACCAAATGTAGGATCGAAATAAGAATGAGATTCTTAGATACAAGAGGGGGGGGGGGGGTGAATTGTACCTTTTTAAAAATTCCCTTAGGAAAATTTTAGGATGGTTGTGTTTAAAAATGTTAAAAAAGATAATTCACAAGACCTCTATAAGTTATAATCACTTGCTAAATTTTGGAATAGTGATTCTGAAAAAGGAACTTAAAAAAAGTTACGAAGATTAAGATTCTACCTTAAAGCGTATAGAATCTAACTATATCAGAGTACAAGTAAGGAATTATAAGAAAGTTATACTTTCCTTAAAAATACAAAATGCAGCGGAATTTTTTTTAACAAAAACAAGTAACAAGTAATAAGTCTTTTAACCCAAAGAGAAGGTTATCCAACAACCTTGGATAAAGGTCCCTTGATTTATACTTTCAAGAAATTCTGTCTTACCCACACAAGGGTAAGCCCTCAATACGAATATCAGAGCATGTCTTGCTATCCCCGCAAGCCCTCAACTATCAGGTAGTCGACACCTCTGTCTTCCCCAGCAAGGAATCCCTAAACATCATGGTGTTGAAACCTCTGTCTTCCTATCCCCAGAAGCCATCGATTGTACACAACAACAATCAGAGTCGTACGAATAAAGTCTGCACAAGGAAAAGTTTGAACAATCCATTCAAACTTTCTGCATGAAGCTTGAGAGTTAATAAGAGCCTCTATCTCTAGAAATCACTTCAGGATGTTCTGAGCACCAAAATTCCAAAAGTTATTGTTTCTTTTCAAATGAGCTTCTATTTATAGGAGAAACTCCAATGGTCAGCTCCCTCCTCCAACGGTCATATTTTTCCTTGAATTTTAGAGGGACGTATACACATGTCAATCAACCAACGGTTAGTTAATAACTGAAAGCATGACATAGTTTTTTAATGAAACTAGTGTAAGAATATGTAAAACTAAATTTAGGAATGTAAGAAAATAAAAGTTCAGAGTCTAACCAAAATGAAATTTGGAGTCTATAATAAAGAGATATTCGGATTCTGTTTTGTAGGAATTCGGAACATGAATTCTGTAGAAATCCGAAGTCTGAATTTCTAAGGAAATTCGGAGACTGGATTCACTAGAAATCAGAATCTGAACTTACAAAGTTCGGAGTCAGAGTTCATGGGAATTCAGAGTCAAAACTCATAAGAGTTCGGAGTCTGAATTCAGAGAACTCGGAGTCAGAACATAGATAAGTTCGTAATCAGAATTCAGAGTCGAACTAAATGAGAGTTCGTATCCGTAATTCGGAGTCGAACTACATGAGACTTCATATCCAGAATTAGGAATGGAACTTTATGAGAGTTCGTATCTAGAATTCGTAATGGAACTTCATTAGAGTTATTATCCAAAATTCAGAATGGAACTTCATTAGAGTTTGTATCCAGAATTTGGAATGGAACTTCATTATAGTTTGTATCCAGAATTCGGATCCTAAAATAGAATGCTTCATATCTAAGTATTATATGATTCCGAGGTTTTAGATATGAATCCAATTTTTATACTTAAGAAAAATATTGATATGAACAAGGAAAACAAGGTAGGGGTAAATTTCCTTTGGGAAGGAAATTTTCCTTATGTAAGTAAAATATAGATTTTCTTAAGTATAAGGTGTTTTTGATTTTCAAAACAAGAAGGAATGGAAAAAGTCATAAGGGAAACCTTATTGACTCAACATAAATATGATGAAATAAATATTTATATTGTATGATCTATGTTGAGAACTTATGCATGTACATGATATGAATGTGATGGGTGGGCCCATAATTTTATATCCCTCCATTGCTTTGGGTAATGTTTTTAAATCATTATATTCCATGTATGTTGAATGAGAGGTTATTCTAATCACAATATGTTATTTTTTCATGGCAGTTAACCTTGAATTATGTTTATGATGTCATGCTTTATGTTGTTGCCACATTTCTAGGTTTTCTTTATGCTATCATGTTATATCAAGTCTCATTGTTCAAGATTATTATTATCAACACTATTTTTTTACCTTGATATGAATATTGTATTACATATATTGATTTACCTTATGATATGATCTGTCTATTCCCTTACTCGGATTTATATCTCACCCCTTTAATATGCATGTCCCAATGTTATCCCGTATCGTTTTTAAATAATGAAGGCACTTCATGAGCACGATAAGGATGTTTTAAAGAAAGTAATTGTATTTATATTTCATGTTGTTATGATATGTACCTAATTTCACAAATACACTAGGCTTCACAATATTATGGGATTTTATAATTTGTACCTTTATTTAATAAATCATGAATTGAGGTGTTTTAAAGATATGGGTTGTCATAGTTGGCATCAGATAAAAGTATATTTATTTTTGGGGATAATATTATAAAAATATATTTAATTAAATTATAAAAATAATAATCATAGGAAAACATCCCTATATTTTGGTAAATTATAGAGTAATTGGTTTCTGATAAAATACATAATTGTCTAGATACTACAATTCGATGTCGATCTGGAAGAATTTTACCTAGGGGTAATAACCATGAAAAGGGTGCATTGAGCTAGACTAGATCATCAATAGTGCATAAAAACGAGCCTTTCTGCACATCTTTTTTGACCCTCCTGAGGGACATGATTTTGGAAAATTCATAAGCCCTTTAAAAACAGTTATTAAGGGATAAAAATGACTATACGATTTTATATTTGGAAATAGATCATGGAAAAAGAACTTATATTGAAACCTAGTAATTTATAAGTTAAGGAATATATATCATTTATGAGTTTTCCATTTAAAGTTCATGGTTTCCCAATTAATTTTTTAATACTTTAAAAATACTCATCCCTAATTTTTCACTTATTCTATTCAATTTGTGGAAATAGGAGGATCCGATTCAACAAACAATGTGAGGGAAAATGTGATGAATTCCCAAATGAGATGCCCAAACCGATATGTGTAGTAATAATGAGCTTCATCACAATAACTTATTAATTAAATTGGGTGTTAAATAGAAACATGAATCAAAATTAATGCCTAAATCCACAAAAAAAACAAATTTTTTCAATTGATGCCTTTATGCATCAAAGGACTTTGAATTTTAGTGGATCTTCTGATCCTTAAATTGTGGGAAAATGGATCAACTCCATTGAAAAGATGTACTCTATCCTTTAATGATCTAGGAAATAGATGGTCATGTTGGATGTTCATCATTATAAAGGATAAACTGATCAATGGTGGATGTTGGTCAAAAATAAAAATCCCTAGGAGGAGTTCGAAGTGATGTCATGGAAGGAATTCCAATTTTTTTTTGAAAAATATGTTTTGAACTCTCTGATTAAAAATAGAGAGGGACTTACTTATACTCATGTGAAAGGATGATGAATCCATTAGGGAGTATGAGGAAGAATTCATAAACCTTGCATGATACACCTCAAACTTTATCATTACCCCTAAAATTAAATTTGACTTCTTATTTGGTTGATAAATCTGAGTCTAAAAAAATAATTATCCTTTCATGAATTTGAAATCTATGAGAAAATTGTCGGAAGTTACCTCAAAGTTGAGATAGAGGTAAAAAAATCTCAAGGTTATGGAGATAGGAAGCATAGAATGGAATTTAATTATGGTGGTGTGATGGGGAAATCTCATTGGGTAAAGAAATCCTAACACCCCACTTATAAAAATTGTGGGAAGGGGAATCTTTAAAATTCCCTAAATGGGATAAGGAAATACATTAGCTGCGGGAAAGAAGGGATCCTAGCTAGATATTGATGACAGGAATAAACAACTAATGTGATGGAAGAAAGGAATGATATAGTAAACCCTCAACCTATTTTAAAATGTTTCAACTTATAAGAATAAGGAAACTATGTGAATCAATTCCCTTATCCAAGGTTTTTTGATGAAAAATGATGGCAATAACCTCCAAGGACTAGAGAGAAATGAAGAGCTAATTAAATCATGATGATTGAGGTGGATCTTGACAATAAAGTGTTGACAGGTATTCTAGTTATCCATTCAATAATATAGAATGTACTTTTTTATTATAGTTTTATGTATTCTTTTATTTCACAAAAGTCTAGTATAATTATTCAAACACCACCTAAAAACATAGAATTAAAGTTATCGGTGAAGATGGAGAATGGTTCAATTATTTAATCCTAAGAATATAAATAATCCCTTGTAAAAATTTGTGGGAATAATTTCTTAGAAATCCTTGTGATACCACATTTAGTGAAATTTGGTTAAATTATGGTTATGTATTGGATTTATTTATATAAATCCAACATAATTGTTTGATAGAAAGAAATTTTATTATGTACCGTGAATCATCCTATGATTCTATAAAATTGAATTGAAGAGGATGAATTTGTTTTGGTATAATCATCTCAAGAATGGATATTATTTCCCTATAAGAAATATTATCTTTCTCAGTTGATTGATACTAAGGAAAAGATCATCCTATAAGACATTCCCATTTTGAGGAAATTCACTAATGTGTTTCCAAAATAATTTCTTAGTTTTTCTCCTAAATAATAGGTTGAGTTATAAATAGAAATAATACCCAAATATTTAAAAATATTCAAGACTCCATATAAAATTTACACTATTAAACTTCAGTATCTAGAGAAGAATCTATTGGAGAATCTGGATAAAGGGTTAATATTCCCAAGTGCTACACTGGGGTGGGTGTGCATCGATCCTCCTTATCAAGAAGAAGGATGGGTCAATGCACCTCTGCATTAATTTTCATGATATCAAAAAGATCATGATAAAGAACAAGTTTCCATTTACATGTATTTATGACTTGTTTGATCAACTACATGGATACTAGTACCTATCAAAGGTGAATCTTTGTTTGGGATATTATCAAGTAATGGTGATGAAGGAGGATATCCACAAGAATAATTTTCATACAAGGTACAGACAATACATGTTCATAGTATTTCCATTTAGACTAAATAATACTCCAAAATTGTTCATGGATTTTATGAATAAATTATTCATGGATTACCTTGAAAAATTTGTTGTAGTCTTTATGGATGATATTCTCATCTACTCTAAAATAAAGGAGGAACATGAAGATAATTTGAATTCTATACTAAACACTTTTAAAAAAGAATATTTATTATATAAGTACATTAAATATGAGTTTTATATAGATAAAGTAACATTATTAGGTTATGTTATCACTAACAAAGGGATATATGTGGATCCATAAAAAACTGAGGCAATTGGATGATGGAGAAGACTGACATTTATGAAGAAAATATGAAGTTTCCCTGGATTATCTGGCTACTATCATTGATTTGTAACAAAATTATCATGATTTTCAAGTCCAATAACCAAGATAATTAAGAAGGGTGTCATGTTTTTCTAGAATAAGGAATGTGAATAGAGTTTTAAAGAGTTGAATAAGAGGCTAATCATTGCACCTGTACTCACATTACCCACCCATGGGGAAGGATTTGTTATCTTCAGCAACACATCAAAAAAGATCTTGGGTTGTGCACTAATTTTACATGGAAAAGTGATATTCCTCATATCAATTAAATAAACATGAGAATAAATAGCCAACACCTGATCTATAATTGGTTTCAGTGATCTTCACATTGAAGATTTGGTGACATTATCTATATAGAGAAAAGTGTGATATATATATATGAATCACAAAATCCTCAAGTATATATTCAAACAAAAGGAGCTTAATATGAGCTAACTTATGGGGATATAGCTGATCAAGGATTATGATTTTTTAATCCATTACCATCCTGAGAAAGAAAATAAAGTGGAAGATTCTCTAATTTGAATGGATCCAACAAGTCTATCCACGATGAGGATTACGAGGGATCCAATATTCTTATACATTAAAAGGATACACATGAGAATAATAAAAGGATATTCATCTTACCTTTTTAAAATAATTGATCAACCATCCATTCATGAGAGTATTTAGGAGACCCAAAAATATGATGAGTTCTTACCAAAGAAGGTTGTAAATATTATGGAGTCCAACATTCTTGAAGACGTATTTGTATGGTTTGGTACCAGAATATGTGTCCCATAAAAACCATATCTCAATATGTAACTTCTATATGATACAAATATCTCATATTTCTCTATTATTCAAGGAATCACAAATATTCATAGAGATTTTAAGAAAAAAATTTGTGGGATAACGTGAAGAGAGATATTTTGGAGTTTGTATTTTGATTCTTAGTATACCAAAAAGTTAAGGAAGAATGAAAAAGTATAAGGTTATGATGAAACCTCATAACAATATGTAAATGAGAAAACATAACCATGGATTTCATCGTATGGTTCACTAAGACCCCTAAAGGAAATAACAATATCCGGGTGGTAGTCGATCTTCTTACCGAATCAGTTCAATTCATTTCTATCAAGGAAGATTTCACTCTTGACCAAATAACCAAGATATACATATGGTAAGTGTTAAAGACATAAGAATTTCCACTCTCCTTTTAATTTGATCAAGATTATTGTTTTACCTCAATGTTTTAGAGGATCCTTTAGTAGGTGTTGGATATAGAGCTAAAATTTAGCACTAATTGTCACCCTCAGATAAATGATTAGTTTGAAATAACCATTAAAAATCTAGGTGATATATTGATATCATGTTAAATGTATTTACAAGGATATTGGGATAAACACCTTCCCTCAGTGGAGCTCTCATATAACAACAATTTTGATTCAATATTCAAATGGAACCTTATGAGGCTCTGTATGGGGATAGGTTTTAGTCTCCAATATTCCAAGATGATGTTAGAAAGAGGAAGATGATGGGACATGATCTTATCCAACAAATGATAGAGAAGGTTCACACCATTCAATGTTAAATTAAATATGAAAAAATTTGACAAAAAATATAAAATCATCAATGATACCTAGAGTTTGAGGTTTGAGATAAAGTGTTCCTCTATAGATCACCATGGAAAAAATTCACAAGGTTTGTGAATAAGGGAAATATTTTTCCTAGATACATCGTATCCTTTGAGATCCTTTGTCATATTAGAGAGGTGAAATATCAACTAGAACTCCCACCTAACCTATCTCAAGTACATGCTGTGATCCATGCATTCCTATTGTGAAGTATATACCAAACCCCAAACATGTATAGAATTTATAGACAGTACCATTAGAGAATGATCTTTCATAGGAAGAGTAGTCGACATAGATCTTATATTGTAGAGATAAGGTTCTATGAAACAAGACAACTCACTTGGTCAAAGTGTTATGGTGGAAACATAAGTGTGAGTAAGTGAAAAAGGAACTTTAATATTCAATGAAACATAAGTATCCTCATATATTTTAATATCTAAAATGATTTTTTTTAGGGAAAAATTTCTAAATGGGGGATAATTTAATGAATTTAACATTTATAAATGATATTCCTTTTTTGAATGAATAAATTCATTGGTAAGTAATTTAGTTATAGAAAAACATGAACTCAATTAGTTATTTTGGACCATTATATGGCCTGCCAAATTTAAAATATTACTATACATCATAACAATTTATAATGTAGTCATTGTTTGGTGAAAATTAAGATTAGTATATTAAGGGTTATTATAAAGTCCATTTGACACATACAATGGAAGTGATGACCTCGACTGGTCGGTTCATACCCTATGAAGCCAATTTATCTGAAATTACAAGGGAGATAACATCACTAGGACTTTCCCTTGGACAAACCCATACTGATATTCAATAAACAAATCAATAAAAAAGTCCTTTATGGGTGATGTTCAAGCTCCTTTAGATCACGACCCAAACTATGTTCGTTGAACCCCCATCATGATAATCTCACCATCACACACCTTACCCTTAGGTAATTAAATGGAGTAATAAAGTTATATTTATATATACCCTAACACAATGATTTTTTACAATTTATTTTTAATAAAATAACGACTATTTTTATCACTTTTTAATATTACTTTATATAATGAGTTTGAATTAGATTTTGATAAGATGAAACAAAAATTGTATTTTTGAGAAATGTATAGTTTCAATCAAGAAACTATATTTTAATGAATTAAATAAATTTTTAAACAAATTTTATTTTAATATGATAATATTATTAAATAATATTTATTAAATTTAATGTATAATATAATTTTATTAAGTAAAAAATAAATTTTAATGGTCTAAAAGCTATTATTGTAAAAAATAAACAGTATTTTTCATAAAATACATATATTTTGATTTAAAAATGTCAATTATCATAATTAGAGAATTATTTGGATAAAAATAAATATTATTTTAGAAATAATAATGTAGAAATTATCAAAAAATGTGTTTTTCATAATTTTTGGAGATAGTTAAATTTGTGGGTCAAAATCAGATACAATATAAATATACAGTGTTTATTATTGCATCATAAATGATAAAAATTGATTTAATAAATACTATAACGAGTATAAAAGACCAAAATTATGTTTTACCATTAAAATAATTTTTTTAGGTTATTTGATTGAATTTATAAACCTTTAATGAATCATCCTAAACTTATATTATGGTTTTAAAATCAATGTAATATAAACCGGACTCACTTCCACATCACCAAAATAATTATTTTAATGTGATCAGTTCTTAGCCTTATAATATAATTAAAACAACTTTTTTTGGTAAAAACCATGGGAAAACAATGATAATGTTTTTTATTTTGATTAATTTTTCATATATACTCTAGAACATATATTTAGAAATTAATAATCAATTTCCCTCTGTTTTACTATTTAAACACACCAAAATCCCTTTCCTCTTCAAGAAAAAACCTTTTTTCATGAAATTAATCTACCTTTTTCTCTATATATCTCTCCCAAGGTTACTAAAATCTCTTAAGAATCTCCTCACAAGATTTTAAAAGTGTCATCTCAAGGTAAGGGATCCTCCCCTTCTCCTCTTTATTTAAGAACCTTCTTTATATTATGCCCTTTAATATCCAATTATTTATATTGGGTTATATTCTTACATATCCGAATTACTTTACTTATTATGTAAAAGTTATGAGAGATCCATTTCACTCTCATTAATCACTTCTATGAATATTTATGTATCACCATTATTTTTCTAAAATTATCTTATGGGGTTTCATGCCAATCAATTTTGTAGTGAATATTCATCCCCATTTCTAATCAAGGGTATTCACCTAAATTTACCTATCCTCCATTCATTTTTTAATTATATGTATATATACCACACTATGTAATCATGGGTTAAAAATTATGAAAGTCATACTTATGTTGTATGATCTATGTGGCACACTTATGCACACACATGATATTAATGTGACATGTGGGCCCATAATTATATATCCCTCCAATGAATTAGGTAATATTTTTATCTCTTGATATTCCATGTATGGTGCATGTGAGGTTATACTAATACCACTATGTTTTGTTGTCTTAACGTTTATCCTTGACTCATTTTTATGATGTAATTTTTTATGTTGTTTCCATATTCCTGTGTTTTCTTTATGTTATCATATTATATCATGCCACATTATTCAATATTATGATTCTCACCACTTTTATGTTACCTTGATAAGACTATTTGATCACACGTACTACTTTACCATATTCTAGGATTTATTTATTCCCTTACCGAGCTTTATAGATCACCCATTTCTAATGTACATCCCCAGGTTATCCCATATAGTTTTAGAAGAACAATGGAATTTTAGGAGCATGATAAGGAAGTTTCCAACAAAGTTGTTGTATTTCTATTGAAATTTATTATGATATGTACCTAATTTCCCAGATAAATCTGGATTCAAAATCTTATGGGATTGTATAATGTGTTTCATTAAGTAATAAATCATTAATTAATTTGTATTAAAGATATATGTTGTCATATTACATTTTCCACACAAAATCACTTCATTGATTAATTCTCACTTTGATGATATGATCTTTGTAAAGGAATGTGGCTCAATTTACACTCAATTTAGACATACTTGGTATTATACACCCATTTATTTTCATTTGGTTTATTTACTACCCATTTTATATATTTAACAATTATATATATTTATTCATGATGATTAATGTTTCAATTAAAGCTTACTCTTTAAAGGGGTTACAGTTTAAAGGTTAACAAATAGGTAAGAATTCACTTTACAATATCATTTTTATGGGATTGCTTATATTATTCATTGGAGGAATATTATAATATATCTTTCATAAACTCCATCTATTTTCTTATCCTCTATATATTTAAAGAGTTTTTATTCTTTCTTCTAAGTTTTTTGTTATTTTTCACTTGAATCGAACAAATAAATTTCAAAGTAAAAAATATATTATTTTTCTTTTTTATCGGGTATATTTCTCTTCCATATCCATATTTTCATTTTTTAAAATTGCTATTAATTTACTCAAAATGAATTTTAAGTTATCCTTTAATTTTTAAAAGTTTTAAAATGAATATTTCTAATGTTTTATTAAAGGGTTGTTTTTTAATTTCTTTATGACAAGTCTAAAGGAATGTTTTTAATGTATATGATGTTAATATATTTTCCAACCATCATAACCATTTTATATTCTTTATATTCTTCTTCAAGATTCAAATTATTTTAAAAATAAAAATATTTATGAAACATTATTTTAAAATTTTCTATTCCAATTTATTATATTCTTTTAATACTTTATTTTACTACAAAATATTCTTTTTTTGATGAATTTATGATCATATTGTTTCTCTTACCAATTTTATGGTCGTTAAATTTCTCTTAAAACATTCAGTTTCTTATCATTATTAGATATAAATTTTCTCTTAAATATTTATATTCTTTGTATCATGGATATGATTATTTTTAAATCATATGCCATTTCTAAATATGGTATTTTACTTTGAATGTTATTTGATTTATTAGGGAAATATTGATGTTTCATATTCTTTATTCATTATGGAAATTTATTGATAAGACATATTGTTTATGAATTAAATTGATCATTCAATACATGAGTAAATAATTAGACATATAGTGATGGGTGGGGCCTAAAATTATATAGTACCTCAATGTATTGATAGATCTCATGAGACAAACAAGTTGGTTATCCATATTAAATGGGGTTTTGGTGTATACCTATACATAGTTTAAATTGTCTTGGTGAAAGGACTTGATAGTAAAGATATCATGAGGTCTAAAATTATGAATTTCCTTCATTAAGAATTCAGTTATTACAATCCATGAATTTTCTATATTGATATTATCCCTGGACACTCATTGAACTCAAGTGTTTATTAAATATAATATGTTTTTAGTTATTTACCATAACATATTGATTATTACTTATTTACTTATAATAGATTCAATTATAATTAAATCTTATTAAGAATTTTATATAACCCTTAATTTGTTTCTTTTCCCCAGGATATGAATAAGAAATATTTGTATGAGTTTCAATAATTCCTAAAATTTTCTTTTAATATGATTTATATTTTATTTTCAATGTAAGATGGGGATCATTTATGTATCTAGTTCCTTAATACCACTAAAATAATTGGTCCTTCAAGATGAGATCTATTTTACCTTATACCATTGTAATAAATTATAGATTGGATCTCGGTTTATGGAGTTGGGGTTGTTACAACATATCTAGATTTTAAAGGATTAATGATTCAATTTTTATAGACTAAGGTGGGTGTCCTCTTCTCTTTCTATCACAGAAGAACATTGAAGTTATTATAAAGGAATAACGTAGAGCTTGGGATTATTGTATAATAGTTTTCAATTAAAACATCCTTTAATAATTTTTTGATAAAGACTAAACTGAAAATTGGGTTCCACTCAAAAACTATTGATGAATTATGCCATATGTGTTCCTCCTTGCTTGCGATCTCATATACTTGTAACCTATATTTCCAGATACATATCACCAAATATGTTTTATAGTTTTTATTAATATTTTTGAGGGATACCTTATTATAAAAACTTTCATATAACATTGTTAAAATGTTACTTGGACCTAACACAAACATGTTGAGAATTAAGAATCCATGATTAAGGGCTTCCCTCTTAGTTTTGTGTGATAACGAAAAATTAATATTTTTTTAAGTGTGATTCGTATCTATTTTATCACTTTAGAGATTCCATCAAAGAAATTATTTTTTACAATTTCCTTTTGATGTTAGACATAGTTCTTATCATGTCTATGCTTGAGTATGATTCATGGAAGAATGTTAGTTATAATTTTGATGTGACAACCATATGATCATGCTTTAATGTTCTCATTATAGTATGATTATGATTTATAGAGTCTTTTTTGATGATATTTCACATGTATGGCCTTTTACAGTAATATATTTCATATTCAGTTGTTTAACCTTGTTTTGCAGGTTCCACCTCATTACGTGTATACTAACTACATAAGATGATAAAATAAGTATATGACATTTTCATCTCTATTAGGAGAGATGCATAATATAGAGGAGGGATATATAGATGTATTTTATTTTGGATATATTTGTATATATTCATTTTTATGAGAATATAAATGGCCTCCTAGATGAGGAATATATTGATAAGCATGTGTAGTTCCTCCCATTAAGGAGAAAGAGACCTCCCATAGAGTATAACCATATATATATATATATATATATATTTGTGTGTGTGTGTGTGTGTTGGGACCAAGTTTAATATCAGAACCTTGAGAGTCAGGGAGGGAGGAGAATAATGTTGTTTCCTAGTTAAAATAATTCCTTGATTTCATTCACCCCTTTATCAAGTATTATTACCTAGTTTTAAGGAACACATACAATGTTTCAATCATGATTGTTCTCTCACCAAAACATGCATATATGTAAGAACATAAATCACAAAATGATGAAGTGAATTTATATGCTTCATAAAAAAGGGATACACCCAAGGATAACACACTAAAGATGTGCCAATGTGCTAAAATTCACTATACACAATTTTGGTGGAATACAATTTCAGTCACATTCACTCCACACCAAGGATCATTTCCTTTAAAATATTTAGAGCTTAGTCAATCCTCACCCAATGGGAAATTCTTATTCTTCCACTCCATGCACTACTTCATGGAATTATTTTTCATTTTTTATATGTCGGGGTCCTTATAATAGTTTATAAACATGAAGGTATATTCCAAATCATCACAGATTACCCTGACACCTTTCATATGAATATATTGAATATTTATGAAATTGATTTCACTTATCTATACTTCCAATCCACCAATTATGGATGAGATAAAATTATTATAAGTATTTGAATCAATATCTTCCAATTCACGTGCCAGATGAGAGTATCCTATTAACATTAGGATGAACTCTTTGACTTTATAATAATCAAAACAATAACAAATGTAACATCCTTTCCTGATTAACCATTAAGACGATAACTAGTATAGTGTGTCACATGGCCTCAAGCACGCCTCTCCATATACCAAAGGCTTCCAACTAGTAGTGAGGGTCTAAAATGGTGATATTAGGGAGACTATACCCTCATGACTAGATTAACACAATGACGTATTAGAAAATAAACAAAAGAAAATAGTAGAAGTAGTAATAAATGAATGAAAAAGTAGCTGAAGAATAATAAATGAAAGATATAGTAGTAGAAGAATAATAATGAACTTGATAATAAAAAATGGATAACACAAAAATAAAACCATGCATGCATGTCTTGATGATGATACATAAATAAAATAGTAAGCATACAAAAAGCAAAGAAGAAATACAATATAAAGTAAAGAAAAGAAATAAAAATACCTAAGGGAGATCTCCATAAGCTTCCCGAGCTCCCACTCGGTCCTGTGCTCCTAACTCCTAGGTATAAGCAATCAATTAAAGACCTACAAATATAAGGTCTACTTAGGTACCCCAGTGCAATGTTGGATTGAGTAGGGCATGAGATATAAATCATAGTCGGTTACCACCAATGGTGTATACAATTGAATCCAGTCCATGAATATAATGTAGTGTGTATGTATATAGAATAATAAAAAATCTGATTAAATAAAAAACAGCCCACTCAGGTTCCTAAGGGACACCTGTAAGCTCTACCTTCTTCAGATAATTTCTAGAATGAGTGTCTGAATCGTAACCATAGGTATATAGTAATAATATACACATAGTATAGTTATATATTTTATCCACCTATATGAACCAAGTACATATAGACATAAGTGAACATATACCTAGAATACTAGGTGCTGGCTGGACCAGGGTATAACTCAGTTATCAATAAGTAGTTTGAATGAGACTATAAGCTCTAGAAAAAGGGTGAATTCCCTAAACCTCATAATGAGTGGGAGACATCATGCTCCTCACTCAAGATGGTGAGTGTTTCATCGTGTTTATACTCAAACACTATTTATTTCACCATCATGTCAAAACTCAAAAAGGGACAAGGTGTGTCATGACCACTATCCAAATGATGACAATGGTGTGAGACACCATAACTCAACACTTGATGTAAGGGAGAATGATATCTACATGCTAAATTGAACCCTTACCATCATCCCACAACCAATATAAAGGTGTAATCATATTTATAACAAAATACATGAGGCAGTACCTCTCATTCTTTACTTTTATTTAGCCCAATTATATATAAGGGTATCAAATTTTACAAAAAATCATATAATATGTGCTTATTTAATTATTACATGAGGTGTGGTTTTACCACCCAATTCAGTTACATTTCAATAAATTCATTTAATATGTAAAAGGAAAACAAGACATCATGAACAAGAAAATCAAATAGTACACTCTATTTAAATCACTCAAGGAAAGAAATCCACCAAGTCAAGACATCCCATTTATTTAAAGAAAACAACCATCATGAATAAACTACTCAATTAATCACATTCCATTGAATCTATCAAAACATGGTAATTCATTTAACAAGGCTAAAGGGGGAGCTTAGAAGGTACCATGGTAATATTGTGAAATTACCTACACGGTAAATACCATTTATTTAGAAAACTGAACCCTTAGGAGGAGCTTAGTTCATTGAAATTATATACAAAATTATGGACAATCCATTTAAGAACCTGAAGGAGGCCATTTACTAAACATGCCTTATCTCAAATAATGACAACAAATCATTAATCCCAACATGTTTTAAAAGGATTCACTACTTTTTAATTTAGAAGAAATTACACCTCATCTGAGGGGTTTTATTATAAAATCAGGATATTTTTATCAAAAAATTCATTTAACACATCAGGAATAAAAAATAAGATCCATAAATCATTTAACTTTAAATAATAATTTTAGAAAGAGAAAATACTTGGAAATTTTATTAATAAGTTCAACACGATACTTATGAGGTGTCATTATCAATTGGGTTATCATCCACAAGGGAAAGACCATTCCTACTCCAACCCGAATGCTTAGAAGGAATTCTAGTAATTTAAATCATTTAATCAAAAAGGGGAAAAAAAGTCGACAAACTCAAGGGGTGTTTGTGATTGAGATCTTCATCAACTAAACTACTAAAAAAAGATCATATGAAGTGTATATAGGTGTTTTGATGAATTTAATATGAAGAACTCAATTAAAAGGTGATTCTTGAAAAAGGATAGCCTGCAACATAATGACAATATTTATAATTGAAAAAAAAATAGGTAAAAATATACAGATGAACTACTTTATGATTAGAAAGATTCACTCATCCAATAGCGAGGTCTGATTCAGTCCGGTTAGGAGGAAATAGGAGAAACAAACATTTTCCTTGAAAATATAGAAATTGAACTTGCACCATGATAACTTGATCTAGAGAAGATTAAATAAAGTAAGGCTCAAAAGGAACTGAGAAATCATCAATGTGGATCCATAGAGATCTATAGTGTTTTATTCAGACAATAGACATAGGAGATATCATCATCCCTGGAATAGGGAGGATGAGAACCCAAAATGTACAATAAAGGAGGCTCACATAGATGGAGGAAGAAGAAAAAGGAGGAAATTATTATCCAAACTAATTGAGGGTAAAATCGTAAATTCAACCTAAAAACTAGGTCGCAGGTTTGGCCACATAGTTTGGCTAAATTATGCACTGATTGTGTGGATCTCACTGCATAAGGAACCCACCTCTCACTATTGTACCGTACAATTTTCCTAACCACACACCAATTGTGTGATGAATATTTATTAGGAACAACCTAAGTGGCACTAACTCTATGGGCTAGGAACATGGTTTGCAAAAACCATGTGAGGCCCATGTGGCACCTGCTTCTCCTCTAGTTTAGGTTGAATAGTTTACTGCTGGGGATGCATAATTTCAAACAAACCATTCACCCAATTCAATCAATCCAAACATGATATTTAAAATCCCGACACTCCCAAAACACAACAATACACGTAAGGGAACCTCTCAGGCCTTTAACCAAGTCTAAAAACAACACTTTGTAGTTTTCCACCTCTAAAAAATATGTTCGAAGCTCATTTCAAATAATAGCATATCCCCTAAATTATATAATTCAGATTCCATTGGAATTATACCTTGTCTCAAAACATGGGACACTACAATATCCCCACCTTAGAACTTATCTTCCCCGAGAATCCTTCGGGAACAAAAAAAACATCACTCGAAATACAAGGTTCCTGAAGTCTAATTCAAATAGATGCTTTTCATTAACAAATGCAAAACTCACCTCTAAAAATCACCTTAACCATACAACACTTAATCCACAAAGACCCAATCCAATGCTCGTTTTTTATCTAAAACACATAAACAGTACTTAACCAAGCCCATTTATATAGAGAAACGATCACGTTGTCATCTCTTTAAACATATGACTGAAGGTTCTCCCCACCATAGGTATTAACATAAAAATGGTCCAATTAAAAACCATGACACCTCCTCATTGGAATTGCCTATGAATCATTACCTAATCATTCTAACGATGCTCCTAGTGTGGTTTCTTTCATAGGGAGAACCCGATTACATCAAATATCATAACAAGGACCTCATCGTAAAGGAAAATTCGAATCTCCATCGACCAAACTGAAACTGGTCATGCAAGACTTCCGCAGAAAACTCTATTGACCCTTAAAACAAACCCAACTTAACATAGTGGTGTGATTTAAAATGGATCCAATCAATAATATCCATTGAATGAGGAGAATCATGAGTTAAGCCACCTCCAGATGACTATTCTAAAAATTCCCATCTTAAAAGGATGACATAAGAAAAACTGAACCATAATTCCTTCCTCCAAGGAATTTCATGTTCACCACAAGCACATTCAACGGTGCCAATACCTGAATCCCGATGATGTTCCATGATCATATCACCACTTTACCATTTTATCCATCATGCCTCAGCATGAAAAAATGTGTAACCCAGATCTATCCCCCTAGAATCACCACCCTTTTAAAAATTACCCTCAAGATCAACAAAAAGTCTAGGGTAACCTTAGATTCATTTAACTGGAGTCCAAGGAACTAAACCATGGTAGTCCATACTCCCGGTTTACAAGAGTGACATTGGTAAAAAGAAAAGACATCCAATTCTAAAACATTGACTGATCCCAGAGCAACATCCTCTTGGCGGTCATGTGAGAAGGAAATGGCTAGTGTCTAAGAGTCTTTCCAAGGAGTTCATACATAGGAACCCATGTATCACTTTGAACTATCCAAGCCTTAAATAAAACCACAAATCCTATGTATAACTCTAACATAGATCACCAAAAATCCCAAAAATATTTAAAACTTTAGTGTAGCATAAGACCAAACCTCTCTTAGTGCATCAATGACGATGTCAAGATATAGGACATGCATGTATATTTTTTTAGATTACACTAAGAGTACCTAAAAAGAACAAGAAAACTAAAATAAAAATAGTTGAACCACTAATAGTTGACTTCTAGAAAGAATCTTGGCTTCACCTACCAATGCATCACCATAAACTGAACCAAGATTCCTTTGACCAACTGAAGCATTTAAGGTTCAATCGACATAGCCACTAAATTCCATCCAAAAACAACGATGTTTATCATGGGAACACACAAATACAACCACATCAATGTCATGATACTGATCAAGCACTGAAATGATTTAAAAATTGAAAGACACAAGGGAATTCAAACAAGATTGACCATTTCCAAATGGTTCTCCTTGGTTCTGCTCCTTTTACATAGAAAGGAATGATTACCCAAACTGACATGACAGTACCCACCTTAGGGGTTTCCTATTCAATGAATGAAGAGATTGAACATCCACTAATAAGAATGATAGATCAGATTTACCTAAAAAATACTCATGAGACCCCTTATAGTCATTCTCATAAAGGTTAAAGCATTTTACATGAGAGAAAAACCAACCTGACCGGTGTGTCAAAACACTCGATCCTTTGGAAGTCATCTAGAACATTGGGACAAACTTGATTACATAAAATCACATGCCACTGAACTATAGATATGAGCCGATAAAATAATTAAAAGATCATGGATAAGGATCTCCCCAAACTCAACTGGTCTGTTACAGCATTAGAAACTCTATGAGTACCACATTTATCAATGCATACTACCCAAAGATTACGGAAGTAGGGTTAAAAATCCTTGATAATATCTATAGTAAATCTTCCCTATGAATTCATGTATGATATGGACCATGTAGAGAAATTTCTCAAGATACATTATCTTATATGACTATAAAATAGACTGACGACCTTCCGAGTCACCCAGGACAAAGAATAGGGTCACGAGACCTACTAAGCTGTTGACCATTCCCTAGGAATTTCTAACCTGCTAAAACCGAGCATTAAATGAGGATTAATCCCATAAAAAAGGATAATAAAAACATGACCACTAGTCCGAACAAGGTTGTGATTTAGAAGATATGAGTCCTACTAGGGATAATGAAATATGAATTACACCAAATATGAGAAAGATCATGACAATTAGCAAGTAATTTGAACTATAAGGGTGGTACCTTCTAGGGGATAGCCCCTTATAGAAGAACAAGAACCAACCTTATAACTTGGTAATGAAAAATAGAAATCACTAGGTTTAACACCCCAAGATTTCATAGTATGTTATCTCATTCAAGTAATTCAATAGATTATGCTACACACAACACCGAGTTCGAGCGCACCACAACTTAGCACACTAACCGTTCAAAAAGCGGTTATGAGTAGTATTAACTAAATTTTGAATCTTATATACTCTATATAATTTTAACATTCATATTATGTGATTGTTAGATATAGTATAATAATAAATTCATTTTTTTCAGATAAAAGAAGTATTTTTCAGAAAATGCAATTTTACCGCCTTTTAATGGTGAACATTTTTTAAAACCAATATTTGACACTTTTATATATTAAATTTAATTAAATTAAATTCTTCTTTAGAATCGGGACATAAAAATTAGTTTGGATAATTTTTTGGTACTTTTCTGATAACTTTCATATTTGGATGAATAGTGAAAAATACTCTGTTTTAATTGAAAACATGTTTTTTAATTAGAATAATTTATAGTGTTAAACTATACATTTGAATGGTTTGGAAGTACATTTAGATTATATTTTTACCATTTTATCCTATTTTTCTCATTGGAATTAATTTCACTTCGAAATTATACATAAACAAGTGTCAATCATTTGATAGTTATTGTTTCTTAAAAACATGCTCTTTGTTTTGACAATAAGAATTAATTTTAAATTAATTAATAAAACTTATATTTTTTGATTTTGGTAAAATAGACATAATTTTTGAATTTGGAATATAAAATATATATTAGGCTGAATTTTTTTTTATTTTTCTGAAAAACTTCAATTTTTGATGAATAGTAAAACCACTTAGTAGTAGTTAAAAACTGAATTTTTCATTTGAATGAAATTTTACAGCTTCTGTGTATTGAATTTTGAAAATCAGAGATACATGGTTGTTAATAGTAAGTAAAATGTGGTTCAATAAGATACAAATAATTTTTGGTGAATAGTAACTTTTGACTTTTATTTACCGCGGTTAAAGGTAAATAGTGTAATTTAAGGTAAAAATAATATTATAATAAAAAGAATAACATTAACACTTGTCCAAACCGTATTGGATGAGTCATGGCCAACCATGGGCATCCTTGGGTCGATTTTGGGACCCCATGAAGCCACTTAAGAGTTATAATGACACTTTATTTTAATTAACTTAAAGTAAAGACAAAAATGACATTAACAATTATCTTTTAGTGTATCAATTTTTACAAGGGGTTATAGAAGATATTTCTTCAAATATAAATATTCATTGGATAGCTAAAAAGATTTACTACAATATGGTATTTTTTTATAGTTTTTATACATCAAATAAATTAAATAATTTATGACATAGTAATGATGTAGTGTTCACCTCATTAATAAATGATTTAAATAAAGAAGATTATTAATATTAAAACAATATCCAAAACCTGTAAAATTCTTATTGGATGATTTTATTTAGAACATGAGTCATCTTATCTTCGAATTTAATGAGTTTTGGACCTTTTGAAACCGAAGATATGTTTATAATAAAATAAAATTTTCAAACATTCCAAAAGAGCCCCTCCTATCCCTTATCAAAGGACACCACTTTTAACTCATTCCTCACACCTCTCAAGCCCCTTGGATTGTCCAACCGCTGCCCAAATAAGCTCTCAAGATCTCTGTCTTCCACTTAGAAGCCTTAACTTAGGAAAAATTCACTTCAAGAAGTCCATTTCGTTCAAACCAAAGGGAGTTACCCAAATTAATGGAAGAACAAGGAACATACAAGACAAGTCGGACATGAGGTAAGGGGTTTCTTATCTCACTTTTAATTCTGTGATATTTCCATTCTTCTCCACCTATTTATTTAATGTGGTGTATTGTGTACTACCATTTGATATATATTATCACGATTCTCTTTCTATTCAGGGTATTCTATGAATGATTTTGTGGTTATTAACTTTTGGTCATACGACTCGATTGATTACAATGTGGTAAGGGGATTTCATCTCACTTCTTATTCCTGTGAGATTCACGCTATATTGCCACTATTTCCATTTGTGCGGTGTGTTTATTGGCCATTATTTTATTCCTAGTGTAATATAATTTAATCTATAGGTATTTAAAACTTCATTGAATAATCCTTCTTTCATGGGGAGTATGTTTCGTGAGTTACCAGACCCGTAAAGGTTAATTCTACAATCTCTTCATTATCCGAGGTTTTTTATACATAATTATCTACTGGGAAATATTTATCACCCACATCCGTGTTTTCATAAAAATGTATTTCAAAACATTTTTACTATTTAACAAACAATGGGTTAATGTCATTTGTACCCTTATTTGACCTCATATGTTTTTGAAAGGAATCTTTCTATCGTTTTCCAAATAAGGTACTTTATGACTTTTTTGACAAAATTAAGGTACGAATGTTTTTTAAACTTATACAGTGGGTGCATCTATTTTCCTCTGTTATAACATAGTTGAAACTTCCCTTACAAGATTATAAGAATATTTTCAAAATAAATTTTTTCTTTATAATTATGTAACTCTTAAATGATTTCAAAATAGAAAGAGATATTTCTCTCAAATAGGTTTGATTTCATCTATGTCAACATCCTTTGAAAAATTTTACACTTGTTTGAAGTTTATTTATTATGATACGAATCTTCCATATTGTATTTAAGGTTTTGTGATATGTTTGACTGTGGATGAGTTATTTTTATACCATTCATTGTTTATAGTTAAAGTATTGAAATTTTGAATGATAGTTTTAATACGAATGTTTATGTTATATTTCGAACTCTTCTTAAGATGAATGTGTTGGACTAGTATGTTCTGGGTTGGGGACCAATAAAAGTAAGCACTCTGGTTTGGGGTCTAGTTACAGTAGACCGTCTGAGTTGGAGTCTAGTTATAGAGGATCTCTGGGTTGGAGTCCGGTTACAGAGGCTCTTCGGGTTGGAGTCCAGTTACAGAGGATCTCCAGATTGGAGTCTGGTTACAGAGGCTCTCCGGGTTGGGGTTAGGTTATAGTTAGCCCCAAGGTCCTGGAACGAGGCCTTGACATAGAAATTAAAGTCTGAAATTATGCATCCCATCTTTATGAAAGTGGATATTGATATTTCTTGTGATTAATAGACTAGTAGAATATCCATGTGAATAAGTAAATGACATTATTTTATTTTATCATTTCCATATTATGTTGAATTTCATGTTTAAAAGGCTTTTGTTTTATTCTTATACATTTCCTTAAATGTTTATGATTATTTATGAAAGTTTCCGCTATATTTTTATCCTTATTGAGCATCTAAGATCACCCCTTTCTATGTTTTATTTTTCCCAGGATGCGAAGAAGTATATTATGACTTACCTACAAGGATAGTATAAGGGATATGAGTGTGTCCTATGGAGACAATGTTTTTGTAGTTTTTCATTTTATAATTAATTGTAAATCTTATTAATGTTTCTAGTATTTCCAGGGCTACTAAACGAATCGGTCTTTCGAGATTTAATCTTTTGTGATCATGCCAATGTTATGTAATAATGCATAGACTCTAGGTAACTAGGGTCAGGGAATTACAATTGGTATCAGAGGAAGTTTAGTATAAACCTTGGAAACTAGATTTAGATAAACTCTTATTAGAGAACAATACCCTAAGATATACTTTGAGGATTAGTGTATAAGAACATCCTTGAATTTTTTTATTGTAGAGATTTTGTGAGTTTTCCAAGCAATAAATCCCGGTCTGGATATGAGCAGGTAGAGGTCATTTTGGCACAAATGTACCTAGGGGTAAAAAACGAAAACACCATTTTGAGCTATACTCGAATGGGAACCGGTGCACGGCAATGGTCCTTTCTGCACTCTTGGTTATGACACTCTTGGAGGATATTCTTAGGATAATTCTCATTTTCCTTACAAAACATTATGAAGGATTTGTGAGTATATACTTCCTCAAAGAATATTTTTATGATTATAGATTATATCC
The DNA here is from genome assembly GCA_963277665.1 of Viscum album. Taxonomy (NCBI): domain Eukaryota; kingdom Viridiplantae; phylum Streptophyta; class Magnoliopsida; order Santalales; family Viscaceae; genus Viscum; species Viscum album. The sequence goes on along the minus strand of OY728123.1, from coordinate 275,964,538 downwards.
ATAAACTAATCCACTTATGTTAAGAGTTTTATAAGTTTGGAATTATGTATTTCGATCCATAAACTAATCTAGCATATTACATTGTTTAGATATGGCTCCTTGTGGAAGGAAGGGAAACCCTATCAATGCATGTAATCCTTGTAGGGATTTCCCTCCTGCTCAAGATAATTATAGTAGTGTTGGTGATGCAATTGGGGCTGATCAGCTTATCACCATACTGGGACAACTCCCTTAGGATATGAATAATAACCTTACCCGTATGGAGAATCATGATCCACAACGTGGAGGATCAATGTTATACCGCTTCTTGAGGAAAAAACCACCAACATTAAATGGGAGTACAAATCCATTGGTAGCTGGGCAATGGATAAGTTACTTAGAGAAAATATTTCATGCTTTGGGGAGTGGAGAAAGAGAAAAAGTCATCATGGCAGTTTATTGCCTCACTAGAGATGCTGATCAATGTTGGTCATTGATTCAAAACACAAAGGAAGATGAATTAGTATAAAGTATGGAATGAAGGGATTTTAAGGAGCTTTTATTAGAAAAATAATTTCCTTGTGACCATCGAGTAGGTATGGAAAGACAATTTATGAGTCTGAGGAAAAAAGGAGGATGAGAATGTCGCAAAGTATGCGGCTAACTTTAAAAGGCTAGCAAGGCATCCAGCAGATTATATACACAACCCAAGGAGTAATATTGATAGATTATTTTATGGGTTAAAACCATTTATCCAGCGAGCATTAGTCTCACAATCCTTTTTATCATAAGAAGATGTTGTCTCATGTGCTATCAAGACAGAAAAGGAATTCTCTAAATCTATTGACAATAATGTAAAGAAAGAGAAAAAGAGAACAGTAGAGAAAGATATAGATAAAGGGAAAAAGGGAAAGCAGGATTTTCCATTATGTGATAATTGTGGGAGGAAACACCCCGATAATTTCCATAAAGGAATGGGAGTCTGTTACAAGTGTGGGGAAAAAGGCCACCAAGCTCGTGATTGCATGGGAAAGAAATTTGCTGTCAATATTGAATGCTACAATTGTAGAGAGATGGGGAATTATGAAAATGAATGTCCTAAGTGCCAAGGAAACTTACCTCAAAAAAGGACAAGGGAGAAAATCCAAGCTTATGCTGTTATTACAATTTAAGTGGAATAATTAATGTATTTGTGTTTTTGGACTCAAGAATTATATTCTAGTTATAAGAATAATGTTAATTATATAAGGATTTTACTGCATTACTTGTTTTTTTCATTGAGGTTTTAATATGATTAAGGTAATCATATTTCTAGTATATGACAATAAGAGAAACTTTACTTTGTTTGGGGAATCTGATGTTATAGTTGATTTTGGAATTTTGAGTCCTTTTAGAGAGTCTTGACAGAGGTATTTTAGATAAATATAAAGTTTGGAATGGATTATGTTGTACTTTGGATATTATTATTTAATGTTAAAACATTTCTTAAGATTATTTTTGGAATATTATAATACTATAGTTTTAGGAAAAGGACAACCAGCAAGTCGGGCGATAACTCGTCGTGTCGGACAGAGCTGCAGGAATCGGAACCACAAACAAAGTGCGACAAGGCTTTATTACCTACCACCAGCCTACAAGAAGTCCCCAGTTATTACAAAATATTTTTCTTCATTTAAATGGTATATGTTAATATTTTGAACCTTATACAATTAGGATAAATAGAATATTTTTGAGTTCTTTTATCTTTGGGTGTGAATGATGAGTTTGTGGTAGAAATTAGTTCAAGGATGAAACTATAATTGTCAAGTATATATATATATATAAATATATATATATATTTCTATTATTCTATAAAGAAATTAATTCTTAAACTTTAAGGAAGGGATATTAAAACCAAAATTTTGTTATCCTAATAATTTATGTTTTGTTGACCTAAGGATATTTTATATCATCATAGATTGATGGCTTTGAGGCTGTAAATTTTACACTTGTTTGTGATTGATGACCACAATAAATACCTATAAATATTTATGTTTTACCTCTAATTATGTGTCTCTAATTTCCACCAATGTTCTCCTAATCGAGATCATAATTTGGGGGTGACTTTTTTATTTCTCTTTCCCTCTTATTAAGACTAAATTTTACTAACCCAATTTCTGATATGGGTTTTCCACAAAGGTATTTTTCTATTTTAACCATTTATTTTCAAAGAACAATTTAAAATTTCCAAGAAAAAATTTATTGAAGGAGTGGAGAATGCAACATTTCAAAATTTCATAGTACATTATCTTATTAAAGTAATTCAATAGCTTGCGCTACACACAACACCGAGTTTGAGCACACCACGACTTACCACAATAACCATTCAAAAAGAAGTTATGAGTAGTATTAACTGAATTTTGAATCTTATATACTCTATATAATTTTAACATTCATATTATGTCTTTATTAGACATAGTATAATAACAAATTCATTTTTTTAGATAAAAGAAGTATATTTCAAAAAATGCAATTTTACCGCCTTTTAATGGTGAACCTTTTTTAATACCAATATTTGACACTTTTATATATTAAATTTAATGAAATTAAATTCTTCTTTAGAATAGTAACATAAAAATTCAGTTTTGATAAATTTTTGGTACTTTTCTGATAACTTTCATATTTTGATGAATAGTGAAAAATACTATGTTTTAATTGAAAACAACTTTTTTAATCAGAATAATTTATAGTGTTAAATTATAAATTTGAATGGTTTGTAAGTATAATTATATTATATTTTTACCATTTAATCCAATTTTGATCATTGGAATTAATTTCACTTTGAAATTACACATAAACTAGTGTCAATCTTTTGATAGATATTATTTCTTAAAAACACACTATTTGTTTTGACAACGAGAATTAATTTTAAATTAATTAACAAAAATTCTATGTTTTGAATTTGGTAAAATAGAAATCATTTTTGAATTCAGAATATCAAATACATCTTAGGCAGAATTTTTGGTATTTTTCTTAAAAACTTCAATTTTTGATGAATAGTAAAAGCACTTAGTAGTAGTTAAAAACTGATTTTTTTATTTAAATGAAATTTTACAGCTTCTGTGAATTGAATTTAGAAAATCTAACATACATTGATGTTATTAGTAAGTAAAATTTGGTTCAATAATATAAAAATAACTTATGTTGAATAGAAACTTTTGACTTTTGTTTACCGCGGTTAAAGGTAAATAGGGTAATTTAAGGTAAAAAGAATATTATAATAAAACAAAATTACCTTAAAACTTGTCCAAACCTTATTGGATGAGTCATGGAAGACCATGGGAATCCTTGGGTAGATTTTGGGACCCCATGGTGCCACTTAAGAGTGATAATGACACTTTATTTTAATTAACTTAAAGTAAAGACAAAAATGACATTAATAAATATCTTTTTGTTTATTAATTGTTACATGGGGTTATATAAGTCATATTTTAGACTATAAATATTAATTGGAAATATAAAAATATTTAATACATTATGGTATTTTTATTATAATTTTTAGACATCAAATAAATTAAATTATTTATGACACAATAATGATGCAGTATTTACCTCATTAATAAATGATTTAAATAAATAAGATTATTAATATTAAAACAATATCTAAAACCTGTCTAATTATTATTGGATGATTTTATTTCGAACATGAGTCATCTTATATTTAAATTTAATGAGTTTTGGATCTTTTTAAACTAAATATAAGTTTGTAATAAAATATCATTTTCAAACCTTCCAAAAGATCCCCTCCACTCCCTTATAAAAGGACACCACTTCTATCTCATTCCTCATACCTCTAATTCCCCTTGGCTCATCCAACCCATACCCAAATAAGCTATCAAGATCCTTATCTTCTACTTAGAAGCCTTAACTTAGGCAGAAGACACTTCAATAAGTCCTTTTGGTTCAAACCAAATAGAGCTACCCAAATAAAAGGAAGAACAAGGAACATACATGACAAGTTGAACTTGAGGTAAGGGGTTTCTTATCTCACTTTTAATTCCGTGAGATTTCCATTGTTTTCCACTTATTTATTGCATGTGGTGTATTTTTTACTTCCATTTTATATATATTATCATGATTCTCTTTATATTCATGGTCTTATATGAATGATTTGGTGGTTATTATCTTTTGGTCATATGACTCGATTGATTAGAACGTGGTAAGGGGATTTCATATCACTTCTTATTCCTGTGAGATTCACGCTATATTGCAACTATTTTCTTTTGTGTGGTGTATTTACTAGACATGATTTTATTCCTTGTGTAACATAATGTAATCTATGTGTATTTACAACATCATTGAATAATCCTTCTTTCATGCGGTGTATGTTTCGTGAGTTACCAAATCGGTAAAGGTTAATTCTACAATCTCTTCATTATCTGAGATTGTTTATACATAATTATTTACTGGGAAATATTTATCATCCACATCCATGTTTTATTAAAAATGTATTTCAAAAACATTTTTACTATTTAATAGACAATGGGTTAAAGTAATTTATACCCTTATTTGAATTTAAATGTTTTTGAAAGGAATATTTCTGTCGTTTTCCAAATAAAGTACTTTATGAATTTTTAGAAAAAATTAAGGTAAGAATGTTTTTTTAACTTATACGGTGGGTGTAGCTATTTTCAGCTGTTATAACATCGTCTAATCTTCCCTTACAAGCTTATAAGAATATTTTCAAAATAAATGTTTTCTTTATAATTATGTGACTCTTAAATGATTTCAAGATAGAAAGAGATATCTTCTCAAATTGTTTTGGTTTCATCTATGTCAACATCCTTTGACAAATTTTACACTTGTTTGAAGTTAATATATTATGATACAAATCTTCCATATTGTATTTAAGGTTTTGTGATATGTTTGACTATGGATGAGTTTTTTTATTCCATTCATTGTTTATGGTTAAAGTATTGACATTTCATATGCTAGTTTTAATATGAATATTTATGTTATATTTCAATCTCTTCTTAAGATGAATGTGTTGGACAAGTATGTTCCGAGTTGGGGCCCGGTAAATGTAGTCCCTCCGGGTTGGGGTCCGGTTATAGCAAACCCTTCGGGTTGGAGTTTTGTTACAGAGGCTATTCGGGTTGGAGTCTGGTTATAGAGGTTCTCCGGGTTGGAGTGTGGTTACAGAGTCTCTTCGGGTTGGAGTCCAGTTACAGAGGCTCTCCGAGTTGGGGTCTGGTTACAGTTAGCCCCTAGGTCCTATAACAAGGCCTTGAAATAGAAATTAAAGTCCAAAATTATGCATTCTATCATTATGAAAGTGGCTATTGATATTGCATCTGATGAATAGACTAGTATAATATCCATGTGAATAAGTAAATGGAATTATTTTATTTTATCATTACCATATTATACTTAATTTCAAGTGTAAAATGCTTTTGTTTTAGTCTTATACATTGCCTTAAATGTTTATGCTTATTTATGAAAGTTTCTTCTATATTGTTAACCTTAATGAGAATCTGAGCTCACCCCTTTCTATGTTTTATTTTTTCGAGGATGCGAAGAAGTATATTATGACTGACCTGTAGGGATTGTCTAAGGGATATGAGTGTGTCCTATAGAGAAAATGTTGTTGTAGTTTTTCATTTTATAATGTAATGTAAAACTTATTAATGTATCTAGTATTTCCAAGGCTACTAAACTAATCAGTCTTTCGAGACTGGATCTTTTGTGATCATGCCAGTGTTATGTAATAATGCACCGACTCTAGGTAACTAGGGTCAGGGAATTACACTAGGTACAAAACCTATCATTTAATCCATTTCAAAAAGAAAAAGAGGATAACATAAAACCCTCAAGTTTCCATTCCAAGGAAACTCAAAGATACATTTAAACTTCCCTTACATGGGGGTTTAAATAATAGATACCGCTTTAGGTTCCATTCTAAGTTATCACTTTGAATCACATCCAAACATTAAAAATTTAAAATATTTAAAACAAAACAACAATACATAATAGGAAAGTCTTATCAAACTTCCTTTTTTAAACACCAACCATTTATTGACATCCCGTCATAATTAGGAAGTTTATGAATTAAATTCATTTTTAAGTTATAAAAGATAAGGAGACCAATGAGGGTCCCATTAAGTAAACCTTGGTTCATCAAAGTGAAACACAATAGAAGTTTCTTAATTATTAATGTTTAAAACACCCATAGTGGGTTATCACATAAGAAAAATTCCACAACTAATCTCCTTGGGTCTAGTTGTTCATTTAAGAAGTTAATTACATGATCTCTATTCCCTTATGATAGAGTCACAAGCCTTTATAGAGGAAATTATCAACAGTACAATTTTAAACATATTTTACATTTTAACTAGTTTTAAATATATACCACGATCATATAAAATTGTTATGTTATATGGGTGGTCATATACCAATCCATAAAGTCCCCATACACTTTATAGGTAGAAATTTGGATCCCACTAATCAAAACCAATTTCAATTTAAAATATAAACCTTATAAACCTTTATTTTTTAATAAAAATATCCAATTATTAACAAATATCAAGGATGGTTCATGTATATGGGCAACATTTTCCTAGTTTTAAGGTTCCCATACAACTTATAATTGAAAATTGGTTCCCATTTAATCGCAACCAATTAATTGATCCCATGTAACAATTTATATATATCAATCGAAACTGACATATTATCATGAGAAATAAGCACATAAATCATGTTAACACACATATAATCATGATACATAGGTAATACATGTTAAAAAAATAGGCATCAAGGCATATAATCAATCAAGGTCATGCAATCAAACTCAACATGAAAACTAAAAATGCAACTACATGGCATGGAATATGCATGACATGTAAATTACTATGTGCCTATAAAGATGCATGTAATAATTTATCCTTTTTAATACTAGGATAATTTAAAAATAACATAAATCCATAAATTAATAAGTAGTGAAAAATAAACCAATCACTCAAGGTAAAATCATAATCAACTGTAAAAACAAACAACATGAATAACATTCCCATCCCCAACTACTTGTAATTTTCCCCATACATGGGTTGATAAATCCCAGGAACATATATTTACCAAGAGTAGAAACATTACTAGTATCTTTTCTACTATCCCAAAATAGTAAGATAAAGAAAATGAAATAACATATGTTACCACTTTGTAACATCCCAGCCCGACTAACCACTAACATGGTTGCCAAACTAGTGGGTAACAAGGCCTCAAGTGTGCCTCCTCATATGCTAGAGGATTTATACTAGTAGAGAGGGTATAAAGGTGTGATATTGTGGATAATATAACCTAATTATTAGAGTAACACAATGGTGTATCAAGAAATAAACAACAAAAAACAATTCAAGAAGTAATAAATGAAAGGTAGAGCAGTATAAGAATAAGAAATAAAAGATAGAGCAACAAAATAATAAGAATAAACTGAATAATAAATGATTCCCAAAAACAATATTCAACCATTCATGAATATATAAATTAAAATACATAAATAAAATAGTATAAACACAAAAATCAAAGATAAAATACAATACAAAGTAAAGTAAAGAAAGAAAAATCCCCAAGGGAGCTCTCTACATGCATCAAAATCTCCCACTTGATCCTATTCTCCTAACTCCCAAGTATAAGAAATCGACCAAAAACCTACGAACATATAGTATATTCCAGTACCCTAGTGTAATGGAGCCCCAAGTAGAGTGTGAGATATAAATCCTAGTAGGTTACCACCCATGGTTCCTACAACTGAATCCAGTCCATGAATTTAATTTAATGAAGTGTACATGTATACATAATAATAAAAAAACTGATTAAATAAACAACAGTCTGCTTTGGTTTCTAAAGGACACATGGAGGCTCTAACTAATTCATCTCATTTTCCATAATGGGTTTCTAAACTATAAAAATATGCATATAGTAAAAATATATACATAATATAGTTATATATTTCATACCCCTTGTATTAACCAAGTACGTGCAGATGTAAGTATTCATATACCTAGAATACTAGGTTCTGGATGGACCAAGGTGTAACTTCGTCATCCATAAATAGTATGAATGATCCTATAATATCTGGATAAAGGTTAAATTCCCTATATCTCATAATTATTGGGCGATTTCATGCTCATCACTCGAGATAATGAGTGTTATGTCATGTCAACACTCAAAAAGTAGTAAGTGTGTTATCATGTCAACACTCAACAAGGGACATGGTGCATCATTCCCACCATCAAAATAATTCTAATGGAGGGAGAAAGTATAAATCAACACCTTATGTAAGGGAGGATGATACCTCCATGCTTAACCTTTATATTTTGAGGTGGTGTTTGAATAGTTCTGCTAAACTTTAATGATATAAAAGAATGCGTAGAACCAAACTAAAATAGTATGTTCACTATTCTTGAATGAAAAACTGGCCTACCTATCACCATGTCATTGTTGGTATCCACCTTATTAGTAGTGATATCATATTCTATTCCTTGACGCCTTGTAGGTTGTTGTTGTCGATTTCCTCCAACAACCCCTAGCTTAGTGAAATGGCTCACATAATTCCCATGTTTCTTGTAATTGAAACACTGCACTTCAGGACGAGTGTTGATCTAAACCTTTATTTCTTCTTCCAATTTGGTGAGACTCTTCATATCCATTTAGTAGTTATTATCAATATTCCCCATTCTTCCATATTTGAAGTATCTCGTGGTCCCATTTAGATAGTTCCCAGGGTGCTTATTCCCACAATTTTAACATGTGGGATATTGGATTTTATTTCCATCATGGGATTTATCTGTTGATCCTCCCATATTAAACTACATTTTCCAATTTTTATCCATAGGCCCATGAGAACAATGAGAGTCTCCATTCTCTATTTCCACCTTAAGGGAATAATAGTTAGTCTACTCATAGTTATTGAAGTCTCTAATCACCAATGATTTATATAGACTCGACTTTAGTCCTCTAAATAAGCAATCCAAATTGACTTCAATGTTCCTGAAAAAGCTAGAGGCATATCTTACAAGCATTGTAAAGTTTTCTACATATGATCTGATATACGCATCATCCTTTTTTTTCAAGGAACTGAATATCTATATTAAGATAGAGAGTTTAGGGAAAATATTATTGAAAAGTATTTTCTTGACATCTACCCATTCCATGGAATAAATTTTATCCTTGGAATAAATGTTCTTGATCAGTTTCCACCACTAATGAGCTTCCCTATAAAAACAACAGACTTACAACAAAAATTTCTCTTATTCTAAGCACTGGAGGATAGATAATATCTTCTCAATGAAGTTAATCCATTGTTCTATGAGGAGGGGATAATAATATCCACTAAAAATGGGAGGCCTTTGTCACATAAAGGATTATATTACAAGTTGATATTTTTTAAGGGAAAGAGGTAATTCTGCATTATTCAAGTTATTATTTATAACTTGATCTAGTCAAGAAAGTAATTTTATAAAGTTTTTACCCCCTATTCTCATCATATTTGGAATTTCATTAGGTAAATCATCACATTTCCTACCAAATCAATTGTTGGAATGAGTTCTCCTATTTCTACCCATTAACTAAGAAAAAGAAATTACAATTAGGGGGCTTGAATACATTTCTAATAATCATATAAAAATAAAAATATGAACATATAAGGATAAACTTATAAATAAAAATAATATCCTAACTTGTGATTTAATATGTTTCAATATAGGTTATCCATGGTGATAGAATAATCCCTAGGGTTCTTAATAAAGTGCTCTAGTCCTAATCTCCAAAAATAACTAGACTGATCTCTAATACAAACTATAACATCCTTATCCATTTACACATATTATTATATGATTTTAAGCATAAATAGACTTCAAATAAAAACCAAATGTTGTAAAGTCTTTTATCTTTGGAAGATTAGGTACATAATTATATTACATCAAACCAAAATAAATAAAATATTTTATTTAATCTTTATAATGAGGTATTAACTTCCATTGAGATCTTACATATACATAGGGTAACCTAGGAAATACATGAAAAAATGGGTGATATAAAAATCCTAGTAAGGGAAAAGAAATATAGGAATAAAACAAAGCACATGGATTTGAAGGAATAACATGATGATATAAAAATGCATGAATAAACATAAGGAAGCATAACATGTATAACATGGGATCATGTAACATGGAATAATAGGAATTTTTAAGTAACATAAAACATGACATAATCATGATTCAAGGATAACTTCCAAGATCACTTCACATGGATGAGAATGACTCATGGCTAACTACCATAACCATTGCACATGGTGGAAAAAGTCCCAAAAAGGATTCATGTTCAGTCCCTGTTCCAATACGTTGCCTCATGAGACTAAAAATTACCCAATTAATTGGATCATTATCTAGGAATATCCATCATATCATGTTCGTGAATATTTTTTCCACATGAAGAATCATATATAAGTATTTAACAGAATGGCTACCCATGGAAATAAATGGGTTTCACAATCATGTCATAAGGAATAACAAATGAGCATATCATAAATATTTCAATGAAAGAATGGATTTAAAAATAAATGGGAATTAATAATGGAAATTAGAAATATATCTTGATCATTTATGTTAAATTTAAGTGAAAACAATTAAAAAGTGTGTTTAAGAAACATATAAAAATGGGCCATATTATTGCGATTTAAGAGAAAATTTTAATGATTCATTAAAACAGAAAAGGAAAAATTATTTATATAAGACTATAAAGGAAAAATTATAGTTTTTAATGATAAAATTAGTGATTTTAAAAAAATAATGGTGGATTAAAATATATTATTTAGATCACTTTAAAATGGGAAAGAAATCAGGGAATTCCCTTTAATCAGGCTTTCTTATTAAGAGGAATTGAGAAGGGAAACTTATAAAACTTGTATATACATATCAAATAAAGAATAATTGAGATAGGGACATATTATTTAAGAATAAAAACAGAATTAATTCGAAGTAAATAAGAATAATTAACAGTTACATTGGGGGTAAAGAGAGAGAAATTGTAGCCTGAAGGAAAAAATTGAGGTTCTAAAATAATCCATTACCATATGTCTAAAAATATTATGAACTTGATATTAATGTCCTTGATAATAAAATTAAATCCATTAATTAATTAATTAATAACCTTTTATACATTTCATTGATTTATTATAATTTTATTAAGTTCATTCATAGCCTTTTTGATGAGTTATAAGATATAATTTCATCATTTGGGAGTGTTCATTTCCATGGTTTTCATGATCGGTTCACTTGTATAAGGGTATGGAAGATCATGTAAAATGATAATAGTTTTACAAAATTGAAATTATATGTTATTAATGAAATTAAAAAACATTAAATGGCATTATCTGTCATTTTTTTCATATACTAAGATTATTAATTAGATAAATTGTAAATGATAACTGTTTCGATTATTTTGGCATTTTTTTCAATCATCATGAACTCGTTTTATTTTATTAATTAATAATATGTATACATATACTAGATCCATAACATTAAATATGATGTAATAAATATATTATAATCTTGTTTAACCATAATAATGTTTTTATGACCATACCTGAATGCGGTAATAGAAATTGAAAACTCATCGTCCTTGAATGTTATAAACCAACAAATCACGAACAATGTTTTCATTTTTAGAACAAAAGGGGAGGGGAAAGAAATGATGAAGGATTATTCCATTAAAATAATAACATTAAATTATATATAAAATACTTGAGTAATCATTACATTTGTATAAGGTTATGTGGGGAGATAATAAGAATAAAAAATAAATTCGAAGGAAATTAAAAGAAAAGGAAAGAGGTTTTTACCTCTTGCATTATTCTCCTTGAGAATCTCCTTAGGGAATTCGGTTTTGTATTTTGTTGATAAAAAAGGATATTATATGTGTTGTAGAGACATTTTAATAGTATTGGGAATAAGTTGGACAAGCTTCAAGTCTTTTGATGCGTGAGGAGAGGATGTGACGATGGGTTGTATTTATAGTAGAAGAGAGGGGTGTTCTTCTTGTTTGTTTTATTCATTTGTTTATTATTTTGGCTCAAGACTAGGAATGTTATTGATTATTGGGAATAAATAAAGTAACTAGTGAATATGAGTTCGAACCAATGGTTATTAAATCATCCATACCTCAACCATGACTCAGTAATTCATATTTTTAGCTTACACTATAAATTACCGTAATTTACTATTCACAAAAATCCAACTATTTTAGAAAAATACCAAAAATTCACCATGACCAGTTTTTGGCATTTAAGATTAAAAAAGGGACTACATTTTATAACAATAATTTTTAAAATGGGATTAATTTAATTCTTAATTAAAATAATTATTTATTCTAAGAATACTAATTTTAAAATTAGAAATCATTTTATAACACTTTAAAAAATTAATTAAGGTCTCATAAAATTACCTTATAATCATAAGAAAAATAAATATTAATTTATGAAAATGTTTTATGAAAAAAAAATCTTTTAAATAATTATATTAATTATAAAATTTTAAATAAACATTTAAATCTCATAAAAATACTAATATTTAGTTTATAATTTTTAAAACATTTATTTACTTATACAACAATATAAATATATCAAATTTTCATTTATAAGATACCTAAATTTTATTTATACTTTCATAGGTGAGGATAGTATTCTATTGGCTGAATTAATATTCTTAAGAGTCGTATTACTATTCCAAAGGTCATGTTACTATTCCATTGGTTTAGGTTCTTTAATTTTTATAAATACTTATTATTTTATTCATTAATAATTTATAAAGTTTGTATTGTGTTCTCTATGTGATGTTTATGTGATTTATAATATATTACATAATTATAAGAAAGGAAATTTGATTGATATAATTCTGTGTCATTACATTGTGAGAGAAACAAATCATTGGGAAAGCGATGCTGGGTACCCTTTATTGATATGATTCTATATTTGGATTGTGTTATTTGGTTAGCATGCCTTGGTGAAGTTGGTATTGATAGTTGACTTATTTAGGGGCTATTGGTTCTTCTGTTTTCATATGGGTGCATTAGTATTCTTCTTTCACATGTGCATATGAGACTTTGGTTTTCATACTGAGTATACTTGTATGATATCCCTATGTATATAAACTTATTTTTAATATTTATGAGGATTACATAGACTATAATGGACATTACTATCTTGGACCTCGAATGGATACTGTATCACTGATTTAACTTTGATTTTGGGTATTTACTTTGGATACTTTTATCTACATCTATTTTATTTATTCATGCATCGTGGGATGGTTTTGGTTTATTTTAAATTATGTCATGAATTTTCTTGTAGTTGATTCATATTACCTCCTGATCCAATGTTATTATAGAGGGTAATGCATCAAATTTCATGATATTTTTATACCCTCAGTGCTAGTCTCTAAACTAGGGCCTACTAGAGGTGGAACTTGGATTTTATTATCCCAGACCCCTCATTGTAATATCTTTGGAGGGAGGGGATCATGACATAGTGGCATCAGAGATGATGGTTGGGGATAATATGGATTTTGGAGTTACAGACACTAAGGATTGAATGAGTTGGTATGGAAACAATTCCATTTGACCTTAATGCATGACATTGGCTAGGGAGACCGGATAGGACATGGGATTTTAGGGCCTCCAAATGATTCAGTGCATGGAATATGAGCTTATTGAATGATCAAGTGAGGTGGACTTGTTTGTAGGTTAGAGACCTAAGAGAGGTACATGAATCATGATGAATTGAATTCCTATTTGAGATGGGTTTCCTTGGGAAGTTTAAAAATGAATAAAGAGAATTAAAAATAGTCTAAATAAAATTACAAGATACAGAGCTTAGGATATTATCTTTTTATTTAGGAATGTGTCTTGTTCATTGTATGTGTGTGGATTAGGTAGTTGTGGTTAAACAGGATCATCAGGTTGATTTTCGTAAGGTTGATATAACAGAGGATGATGAGGCTTGGTAGAGGGAGTTTCACACCTTACAACAACCTGATTTGGGGACGTATGATGGTAGTGTTTTAGATATAGAGTAAGATATATGTATTGAGGAGATTGAGATCACTTTCTATTTGATCTAGGCCCAGACATAGTACTTTGTATCTTTGGAAGTTAGTTAGATACGTGGAGTTTCATGTCAGTGGAGTACAATATATCTGGATGATCAAAAGTAAACTGATATTTCATGATCTAACTTTCAAAAGGAGTTTCAAGTATATTTACTTTCATCGAACATGAAGTAATTAAATAGGAAGGAGTTTCTTTTTCTTCATTATCAGATTATGTTAGTGTGGGATTTTGGAATCCATTTCAAATTTATTTTTTTGTTTACCCCAAATCTTTTTCTAGATGAGGAGTCTCGTGAGAGACGTCTTGGGGAGGTACTCCATCTTTCTATCCAGTATGAAGCCACTACGTTTTTGTTTACAATGTTTATGGAGGTTCATAAGAAGGAGTATATGATCAATAAGATGCACTAACTAGGTTTTTTACTGATATAGGGTAACTAGTAGGGTTCATCTAGGATAAGAGTTTCTAGTGGTAGGTCTTAGGCACCAAGACCTTTGAGGTTTTGACTGGTGAAGAGTCGACCTTAGAAGTGTTACTTTCATTCTTATGGGGCTATTGGTTTCCTTGTTTTTTCTAGAGATATTAGGTTAATGTGATTTGGTTATGGGGTTCATGGAAATCACAAAAAATAGTTCCCAATTCTTCCTTGAGTTTAGTTTGGTGGAGGTGGATAGGTTCAATGCGAGCCTCAATAGCAGTTTCTAGTGAGACCATTTCAACAATAGGGGTAGCATGATTATACACCAATGAGGGGATATGGAGTGGATAGAGTCCTACCTCAATATTTTCCTCATTTTTAGGCATGTCAACCTGAGTCTGGCCATGGAGGTGGTTATCAGAAAATAGGTGGAGAAGTTGGGCATAGTCAGTTGCACGTAGTAGAGGCAACAGTGCCAGAGGGGCCATATATTTTTAGTGGTACAATTAGTTTGTTTAGTACCATTTTTTGTGATTTGTTTGATTCAAGAGAATATCACTCCGTTGTTGCACCCAATCTATTCCATTCATCGGGAATAGACATAGATAGGATTATCATGCCCTCGGTGTTGACTATGCCAGTGGGAGTCCATACCAACTTGTTTGATTTATGTCTGGGATTTATACTAATTATGAGGCCACATAAATACCATGTGGATATTTTATTGTTATAGATATATCCATATAATTCTATCCTAGGAATCAACTGGTTATATTATGTATGTTCTTTTATCGATTGCTTCTATAGGAGAGTCATGTTTTCTAATGTGAATGGATTGCAAGTGGTTTTCATTAGTGAACAGGGTTTTTAGGTATACAGTTGGTGTATAGATCCCCTATATTATTTTATAGATGAGTTTTATTTGGAATCAGAATATTCCAGGATAGTGGAAGTCCCCAGTGTCATTGGGGAGTTTATGGATGTTTTCATTGAGGAGGTTTTTATGCCACCCCATTAACGTGATATTGTGTTCAGGATAGACTTGTAGCCTCATGATTATCTGATTTTGATGGATACATATTGGATGAAACCTTATGATTTACATGATTTGAGGATTTATATTGATGATCTAATGCATAAGGGTTTTATGTAGTCCGACGTTTCACTGTGGGGTGTTCTATTATTATTCTACAAGAAGGAAGACAGTAGTATGAGGTTGTGTATAGACTACTAGAGGTCGAATCAGGTGATGATCAAGAACTGTTAACCTCTTCTAAGGAAAGATAAATATTTTGACTAACTTATAGGGGATAGTTTTTTAAGATCCATGTGTAGTCTATATATTACCATTTTATGTTGAAGGAGGGAGATATCTTGAAGATTTCCTTTAGATACAGGCATAGGCACTTTAAGTTTATAGTCATACAGTTTGGTGTTACGAATGCACTGGTTGAGTTCATGGGGATTATGAACTCCATGTTACACAAGTTCCTTGACCAATTTTTCACTGTATTAATATATTATATCTTGATTAACTCAAATTCAAAGGTGGATTTGGTATCCTTTCACTTATATGCAATAGTGGTTGATTGTAGTGGTTGTTTTTTCAGATGGTGATGCAGTCTTCTCAGATACACTTGGTGGAGGATTCTTAGTGGGGAGACTCAGAGGTAGAGGTGATGCATGATTGTATTATCCAAGGTGATTTTATGGAGGGGTGGTTGGAACCAGATGTTGTTTCATGAGAGGTTGTTTTTTCTAGTTGAAATTGTAAATACTCCACCCCAATAGCCCAGAGTTGGTAGCTACTTCATTACATTGGCATAAGATTCAAGGAATAACATAACAAAGGACCAAATTAATTATTAGTGATGGTAAAATAGATATATACATTATTACCATATTATATTTGAAAAAAAATTACAACATAATGTTTTTCATTATTGACATTATTCTCTCAAGAATATCATTGCATAACAATCATAGTACACTTCATGGATTCTTAGGAAAAGTAAAAAAAATAAGGGTGAGATCAAATGACCAATAAGGATTTATTATAGTAGAAGCTATCATAAATCAGTAAGCATAATCAAAATGGAAAGGTAAATAACTATACAAACATGCCATTTAAATAACAACTCAAAATGATATGCGTCCATAGATAATATCATAGCAAAGATTCCATGGATAATAATAACTGAAATTATTAATGTTGACAATTCTTAATTATTAGACACCATGATCTCAGAAATCATGGTACCTATACCATCAAGACCTTTCAAAAGATTGTTTAAAACTATTGGGTACAAAAAAATTGGTTTGGCCAACTTTAACTCTATATTCAAGACCTTTTACAAGATAGTTTAGAACTACCGGGTAAAAATCAATTATGTTTGGCCAACTTATTTGTCTAATTATACTTACTGATGCATCGAGGGGATTTTTAGATATGTTCCTCACCCATTATTTCATGTAAAATGCATTCCTCATATATAAAATATTTTATTTAATTCATAAACAATGTGCCTTATTATCAAATATCCATATTGAGTAAATGATACAGATTTATCAATATTTCCCCCATCAAAACAATCATAACGCATACAAAGAAACATGATTAATGGTATTATTATATCACATCCTCAAAATAAAATTGAACTAGGATGTTTATATATATTAAAACACTTTAAATATATTATTAAAATATTCCATGAGGAAAATTCATTTTTCTTAATTTTAAAATAAATTTTAAAATCTAAAAACTACACGCGTAATAAAGAAATAATTTTCACTAAAAATAACCATGTAAAATTTTAAATGAATATTTAAATCATTACAGTTTTATGATGTTGAGAAATTATATTAATTCCATATAAATTAAAATAAAATTCCTTTCTCACTTTTGTAAGAAAAATCTAAAAATACATTTTTTTTGAAATATAATAAGAAGATTTATTTTAAAACATTTTTTAAAAATTTAAAAAAGGTCAAAATAAATTTAATCAATCATTGGATAAATTTAAAAACTCGTTTTTTAGAAAACATGTTCATAAAAAACAAATATTCCTCATTAGAGATTTAAATTAAACAATCTCAAATAATGACAAGATTGTGGAATAAATCCTTACGACTTTTAATCACTTGAATCATATGACCATGAAAGAAATAAAATAAAATGAAACTTTATATACCATGAATAAATAGTTATTCCTGATATAATATATCAAAGGGTATAATACACACCCCACAAAGGAAATAAGTGGTGAATATGACATATGTATCACACAAGTAAAAGTGAGATGAGACACCCTTAACTTAGGTGTGATTTCTTCAATACATGTTTGAAACCTATGTATATCATTTATAAACATATTATTAACTTATAAAAGGATCATATTAATATTTATTATATCATATATGATCCTCTTATATCATATTATCATCCATTTACTAATAATATTCCATTATTTTCATTGTTTTGTCTATTAATTGCCATATTTTCTCATGCATGTTTTATCAAGAATAACCTAGTTATTTTTTATTGGATATAGATACATTATATCTAGAATTATATTAATGTTATAAATATAATATTTAACAATTAAATATATTTTTCTAACCATTTTTAAATGTTGAACTCTGAAAATGAAACACATCGTGTCATGGAGATGGTGGGTCATACGTACGCTCCAGCGATTATATCTTTCCCTTAATTGTAAATGGGTAGTAAAATGGATGATATATTAGTTTTAAAAAATAAATATAATTTCATAAGTACCATATATATCCATTATTTTCATCATTATAATCATCCTAGTAATTTGGTGATGAAAAATAAATTACAACGCTATATAGAGACGATAAGCCGCACGTACACAGATGCAGTGCTTTAATTTTTCATAAGATGGAAAAAATAGATTATTATTATTTAATAATAATAATACCATATAAAAATATAGGTTATATTGGAGTAATTATTTTATCATGTAATTAACACAATAATAGGAAGTAGTAGAAGAAAGAAACGTCTTATTCGGTGGACTTCCTTTAGATATCTTCTTAAGGACACTAGGGTTGGTATTTTTGAAAGGCCAAGACCTTCATAATTTGGATAAATATGTTTAGAAGGTAAATTGGAAGGAATATTATGATAAATAAGGATAAAATTGGAATGAATAAGTGAGTAAGTATGTTCCCTTTTATAGTTGAGGTGAGGGACACTTTGGGAATTTCTCAAATATTAAATTTTAATAAATTATTTTTTCATAAAAAAGCATCCATGTAACACCCTGAGATTTTATGAAAAATATTCTTTTTAATTTCATTAATGTCTTGTGTTTTACGCTACACCAAAAGGAGCTTGCACAACACGCATCCTTGACTTGCCTTTCATTACACGCAATTGCAACCTTCCTCGATAGCGTGTGTAGTACGCAATACTGAGTTTCACTAAACAACGATATGCTATTAAAATATTATTAAAACTAGTCATTATGAATAGTAATAACCACTTTTTGAAATTTTTTAAATTTTATTTTTCAAAATGGACTTCATTTTTGGATTCAGAATATTGAAATTAGCTTAGGGTGAAATTTTGGTACTTTTTGGCTAACTTTCATTTTCTGATGAATAGTGAAAAGTTCTAAATTTTAATTAAAAACAACCTTTTTCATAGAAAAAATTAATAGTGGTAAATTATTAATTTGAGTGGTTTTATAGTATATTTAGAATATATTTTTACAATTTAATACAATGTTGGTTATTGGATGTAATTTCACATTTAAACCAGACGTAAACAACGGTCAATCTTTTGATAGTTATTATCTCTTAAGAACACGCTATTTGTTTTGACGACGAGAATTAATTTTTAAATTAATTAATGCAACTGATATGTTTTGAATTTGGTAAAATAGGCATAATTTTTGAATTCATAATATCAAATATATCTTAGGCCTAATTTTTGGTATTTTTCTAGAAACTTTCATTTTTTGATGAATAGTGAAACCACTAAGTGGTAGTTAAAAAAAATGAATTTTTCATAAAACTTAATTTTACCGCTTCTCTGAGTGGAATTTCAAAAATCCGAGACACACGGTTGATGTTAGTAAGAAAAATGTGGTTCAATGAGATGAAAATAATTTTTGGTGAATAGTAACTTTTTACTTTTTTTTACCACGGTTAAAAGTAAATAGAGTAATTAAGGGTAAAAATGATATTATTATTATCCTAACACATTTCCTAATTCTATTGGATAAGTTTAATTCGACCAAAAACAACGTTAGAAATAAAATATGACCATTTAAGGCCACTTGGATTAGATTAAGACATTTATTATTATTTAATTCAAAGAAGAGTTAAAAGAGTTAAAATCAATGTTTATTTACTAAAACATTTTTAATATAGGGTTATACATAAGATAAATTCGATTGTAAATATTCATTAGAAACATAATAAGATTTCATACATAATGAGATTTTATTTATAATTTTTAGACATTATATAATTTAATTTATTTCTGACATAATGATGATGCAGTAATTACCATAATAGTGAAAAATTAGAATAATTGATATTATAAATACCGAAATAAATATAATTTGAGACTTTTTATGAATTAAACTAATTTTATAGGTTAATATGACATGTTAGGATTTATTTAATTAACTTTTTTCGAAGTAATAATTCTGTTATGAGTTTCACAAAAATCAACTATTGAATAGTGTCAAAATTGACATAAAATAGTTTTTAAAACAAATATTATATTATTGATTGTTATTTTATTCCTAAAAATCTAATGTTCGGCCAATATGCTTATATCATGATAGGTGTATCATTAATGGACCACTTTGGGGTCTCTTGGATGTAGATGGTAAGTTTATTAACTATATAATATAAAAATACAAAGTGACATGGTAAATGTCAATCTAATTAACTAGGAGTTAAAAATAAAAGATAATGTTAATATAATGACCTAAACTTGTCCAAATTATATTGGATGGGAGGAGTTAGACCCATCCCCACCTTAGCTTAGAAATAACTCAATTTGGGGCTATTAAAAACCGAATATGATATTATAATAAAATAATATTTTTAGTTATTCCAAAGGTGCCCCTCTCCTCCCTTATAAAAGGGCACTTCCTCCCTCTCTTCCTCACACCCCTTTGAGCCTTTAAGCTCGTCCAACCCCTGCCAAATTCTCTTCTACACTTCCCTAGAAACATCCTAGAGGTCCTGGTATTCTTCAAAGACCAATTTTAGTGCCCTAAGAGGAAGACTCAAAGAGGAGATTCAAAGAAGAGGTAATGTCCGTTACCGATTCTTTCATATTTATTTCTTCTTCCACTTCTTCTTATTAGGTTGTTTAATTATGAAGTAATAACATCTGTATCCCACATATACTGATATGTTATTATAAGTATGAAACAACCCTATTTCACCATCTATCCATCCTTCAGAAAATGAAATCACCGCGCGTGCGTACGTACGGAATACCGTCTCCACGCCGTGGTGTAATCTATTTTCCATCACCACCTTACTTGGATGGGTATAATGGTGTACATAATAACTATATATGATTATTTTAAAGTGATATAGATTATTAAATATTATAAATACACTCCAATACAATTCCACCATCATGATAATGATATCATCGCTCGTGCGTACGTACGGACTACCGTCTCCATGACCCGATGAGATTCATTCTCCACGTTATGAATGATTATAAAGTATATATAATAAGTAATCATGAAATATATGACATAATAATGATATTGGATTTATGTGTATATATATGTATGTCATCTACTTAATTCCATTCAACTCAATAAGGAAAAGAAAACAGCGTTCATGCGTACGTACGGTCTACCGTCTCCATGAACGGTGTATTTCGTTCCATTTACTGATCTATTATATATATATATATATATTCTGAATATATATTATATATAAATCATGTTTTATATTCTTTAATTAATTAATAATTATCTATGTAATCATATTAATAATTACAAGTCAAAACACGGACGACAAATGAAATGATTTTACCCAAAACGCTCTTTAACATGGAATTTACAAAAGAACGGGTAATATAAAGCCATAAGTGAACCATATATGATATAGTAAAAATGAGTATGATTCTTTAATAAGTCAATGACATTATTTAAATCCTTATACAGGAGGTTCAGACACTTACGAAGCAAATCAGACCTAAGTTAAGGGAAATATCACAATCTCATTTTTATCCGAGATTGTTTATACTTCAGAAATTACTGGGGTGTATTTTATCATCGACATCCATGTTTCCTAAATATGTAATATTATTTCCATCCACCTACAATTTTTTAAATCCAATTTTACCCTTTGGTGAGTTTTTAGTAAAAGATATTAAAGGAATCTTTTGTCATTTTTCGTACGAGGTACTTTTTGACTTTTCCGACAAAAGTACGAGAAGAATGTTTTTTAACTTATACGGCATAAAAGGATTTTTGCGGTTTTATAAATCCATATTTTCATGAATATTCCCCAAAAATATTTCATGAATATTTTCAAGAAAATTCTTTTATTTTAAAAATTCATGACATTTTGTGAAAATAAAATGATTTTAAAGAAGAAAGGATATTTTCCTCAAGAATTCATTTCAAGTGTTTTATCAATACTATTTTCCATCTAAAATGAAATTATTTCATATGTGTATGTTTTAAGTATAATGTCTCTTTTATTTACATGGTTTCACTTTTCTTATTATGAAATTATATCTATTTTTTTATATGGATTATGAAATGATGGGATGATTTTTATGAAACCCATTTTATTCTTTGGGTTATGATGAATGTTTTAAGTTTATTTTGTGGCACAAGTAAGAATGATTTCACTATGAGATGGGTGGGACCTATATCTCCCTCCAATGCATTGGGTAAATATTTATATCTCATGAGATAGACATGGCTGGAACGACAAGTTAAACCGGTTCAGTAATACAGGACTGGAACGAGGAGTGAACTCGATTCAGAAAGGGATTTTGTCCACTAAGATGGTCTTGGCAGCAATGCCTTGGCTAATATGGAAATCATATCACGTGCTTAATGGTTTCCACAATTACATGTTTTATTCCCATGCTATTTTATCATTCTTAATGTTTCATTATGATCTATTCCTTATATACTTCCATGTTTTATGTCATTGCTCAAGCTTTTGATGTTTAAACATTATGTTCATGTTTTTAAGTTCAAATGTATATGGTATGTTTTATTTTATCCATGCTTACCCTTACTGAGCATTTGAGATCACCCTTTTTATGTTTTCTTTTCCCCAGGATATAAAGAAAGGTTTTAGGTAAGAAAAAAAGGGGAAGATCTTTATGGGAGATGTTGAAGATCTTTCACCACGATTAGAATATTACATTCCAAGTTTCCAAAGACACTAAACTATTACGGTCCTTGTGTGTCTATTTTTGTTATGTATTCAGTATTCTGCTAAAGTAATGTAATGTTCATGTACGTTAAGCTTCGGGTCTCTACAATCCAAATGGAAAATAATTCAAATATAATATCAGATAGGGTTTTAATATCATAAAAATATAATCTATACTTCTTTTTGTGTCAATTTTAACTTTATCATTTCGATTAACGCCTTGGTTAGTTATTTTTGACCTTAACCGTGGTAACCATCATTTGAATCACAAGGGGTTAATAGTGTTACATTAAATCATAAAATGACTCATAAATAAAAAATTAATTATGTTTTAAACTATATTCAGTTTATATGTATGATGATAAGATTTTTATATAATTTAATAAAATATTATTTTGATAAATTATCATTAATGTCAATTTTGACACTATTCATTTACTTTGACTTAAAATAAATCAAGAAAGAGGGGAAATTAAAATATGGTTCTTTAAAACATATATAATATGTCATATATATCTATAAAATTAATTTCATACATTAATTCATTCAAATTATGTCAAAATTAATATTTTAAAATCATTTATTTTATTTTTATGTTAATTAAATAAATTTTGTATTAGTATTACACAAGAATTTAAGGTAATCATATAATTTATAAAAATTAAAAATAAATTTATATAAAAATAATAATTTTATTAATATAAAAATGGATAGTTTGTTTCATTAGTATATTAATTCTTCACCTATGTGAACACATAAAATATATTAAATAGAAAGAGAGTGACATTTTTAACTATCTTTAATTTAAATAATATATTTGTCATTTTCATGGAAAAGTGTCCATTTAAAAAAAAAATTATAGCCTAAGGTGATAGGATTATAATATTATTTATAAAATAAATTTTTAAACATGTTTAGGTCATGGTTATACCCTTATCGTTTTTTATTACCCATATTTAACCACTTTAACTCTTACCTAAACAACATGGATTTTTACTCTTTAGGGGTTAATATCATTACTATAAAATTAAAAAGGACATATAAATGAATCATGGATAATTTTTTAAATATTATATAAACTATTAAGTTTAAAACAACATTTTTATAAATTTTATATCATTTAATAAAATATTATTTACAAAAAATATTAATAATGTCAATTTTAAGAACTATATAACACTTTGAATTTAATCAAATTAATAAAAAAGATAAATTAAAATAATATTTTAATTCCACCCTAATATGTAAACTAAATCTATAATTTTTTTATGAAATTAATTTTATAAAATTATATTAATTTTAATATTTTTAATATTTTTAGTTGATATTTTCATTAATAAAATAATTACAATATCATTGTTGTATAAATATTTAAAGTAATTATTTATTTTCTAAAAATTAAAAATAAATTACCATGAGGTAGATAAATCTGTTATTTTTAAATGTAATATTATATTCAAATATCTATTCTATATAATACCATATTAATAATATTACAGTTATTAAAAACATGAATGTGACATCTTTGACATTTTTTAAATAAAATATTATAAATATCATAACCACATCCATATGGCCATAAATGGTCATATAACTGAAAATTAAATTATTATGGACGAAAATTACTCATATAATAAAATTTTTACGAGTATTAGGGTCATTTTATAGTCATTATCATTTTATTTTTAACCTATATTACCCAATTTACCTTTTAAAGTGATAATGTAAATTACCAAGGTTACTATTCATATTGGAAAAAAATAAAAGGGAATTGTTTAATATATTTTTAAATTTTAAATAAAAATATAGAATCCTATTTTCAAAATAAAAAACAAAAAAATTTCATAATTTAATATAAAATTAATACCGCAAAACGCAAAAATGAATAGTTTTCTTGAAAATGCATTTCTAAGCCCAGAAATGTACTTAAAACCCAATAAGGTATAAGGATTATTAAAATTAAATTAATTATATTATATATATGAATACTTATTAAGTTAAATTGAGATAAAATCCAAATCATAAAGGTAATTTTAACATAAATAACTTGATAGTTTTATAAGAATCAATATTTTTTAGTATTATTTGAAAAGTGAATCTTCTTAGAAAATTACCAAACATTTACCATAATATTATTTTAATATGTGGATTTTAAATATGATATTATTTTTATAAAATAAATTTTATATAATTTTGATAGATTTTTCATAATATTTACTCATAAAAATCAAGAAAATCATATTTGAGGAAAATCTTTTTTTTTAAAGAATAAAGTGATTTTATTAATAGGTTATGTTGTTATTTAAAAAATTAATTACTACATTATAAATTAGTTTTTTAATTTTATATTTCATAATGTGGTTAATAATATTCATTCCTACCAATTTAACAGTAAGGTTATAACAATAACATAATAATATATCATTTTTTATTTAAGTTAAGTGTTGCATGCAATTTAAGCCATCAAAGAAATTAAATTTATTTAAAAAGAGACATACTATAAAGTCTTGGAGTGTTACTTTGTACAATAATTCAATAAATTATGTCCCATCAATTTGAATTTGCACTGTAAAAATAAAATTTTGATATTGGATAATTCCATTATGGTAAACCCACATCATAAATTAGGTTAATAAAACATTATCTTAAAAATATGGAAATGGAAATGAGAAGATCACAAAAAAACTATGATTTTGAATTGGAGATAATTAGTGGGAAGTGAAAAAATGGATATGGGAGAGATATATAACTATCAATTTCTGACGGAGAGTGATAAAAAACATGGTCATTAGAATGTCAATTGTCACAAAACCATAAATTTTTTATGGGTTAAAAGACCATTTATTTCTCAGTAAGAAAGGTAAATATATAAATTTTTTATTCCAAAAAACTTTTACTAGAGTTGAGGTATTATTTTACTATCTAGATAAAGAACACAAGAAAATAAACTTACTTGATTTCTTTCCACATCATAAGTATAATCTCATACTTTGGTAGTGCTTTGGACTGCCTCCACTTCATTTCTTATATATGGAGATGGAAATTCAAGAGTATTTTTTTATTCCTGAAGAACTATAAGTAATTCCTTCATAATTTAAAAATTTACCAAAAAAAGGTTATAACATGCCATAATTTAACCTAAAATAATAATTTTCAATTATCAACTTAATCCATTCCATAAATAGTTAACCATATGACCCTTACAAAACACATCTGTCCAAATTCATAGTCCAAAAAGGCCATTAAATTCCCAAAATCAATTTTAAAATTAGTTTATCTAAACAACATAATGTAGCTCTTATTTTTACATACCAAACATATGAATACCCTGATCATCATAAAACCACAATGAAAACATGCATCCTTCTAATAATAAAATACCATTTATATATCTTAAATCCAAACAAGTAGTAAAACTAGTAAAGATTAAATAAATAATAAAATCAGTAACCAATTTCATAATCACCAATACTATCCCATAAACATCCCTTATCATTATTATCTCAACATTCAGGATATATTAAGGGGTATCTTCCCTAAAAAATGTGTTCTATAAAAGATCAACTTACCACTTAATCACTTTTCCTAGTCATCGGTACCATTCAACATATTCACTCAAATCCTTAAAGAAGAAGTACTGTAGTAAAATAATTTTATATCCCATGAATATTATAAATCAAATATCATTGATAAAATAATTTTATAACATAATTATTGAATCCAAACAAAATAATATTAATCATTCCACTTTATCTGACTTAATTACATAATCTATAACATAATCCCTTAGCTTCTTCTATGGTATATTCCCTTGACACATAGTAAATTTTTTTATGGTTCCCTATTTGAATATAGTTGAAAAAATTAATATCATTATTTTTATCATCATATTTCATTATTTTTATTAGTTTTTATTTTCTTTTCACTTATAACAAACTCCCAACCCTTTTATACATTTCCCAAGGAGATTCTTTCCATAATTATCACTTTTGAGAATTCTTTATTTCCCTTATTCCATTTATCCATGATTTTATTTACTACCCTCTTCTTCTCTGGATTCCCATTGAATCCACATGACTTGGATAATTTTTTCTCTTACTTTATAGCACATAAAATTATTTCATTGTATGCAAAAAGAGTTTTAGAGGCCAGTTCCCTTCAGATACTTGTCTTAAGACCTTCAAATAAATGGTCAATATTGCATTTCGTGTTGCATATATAATCTATAGAATACCTTGATTAACTTGTGAAGGTAGATTCATACCCCTTAACACCTTATTCCTCCTTTTTCTTTAAAATAAGGAAAATTATATTCATCTTAGTTTGTTTCTCATGAGGGAAATATTTTATAAATATTTTATCATTAAAAAATTTTCCATTCAATGAGGTTCATTTCTTAATCTTCCTTAGTATCCTGGATCAACTAAAACTGTTGATCAATATATCCATTGAGACAATACACTCCAAGTGTAACCTTTTCCTTTTCAAAACATCCAAATTCCATAAATATTTATCCAAAGTCTTAATCCATTGACCAACTACCATTGGATCAGTAGTCCCAATAAATATCAGGGGCCTCTATCACATAAAATGATCCATAATTGGAGAATATCAATATGAAATAGGTTTCTTCATCTAAGAAATGGTTATTGTTCATAACCTGATTAAGATTCCCTAATATATTTAGAACTTTCTTAGTTCTAGTACCATCTTTATTGACTTACATATTAAGGAAATTTATACATTGTTCGTGAGTATTGATACCTTTCTCCATTCCAAGAACCATTTCTCCTCCAATGGTCAGAAGTCCATCATTTTTTATTGATTTTTGATAATCCACCTTTCAAGGGGTGAGGTGGAACCCTTACAAGGCCTGTAGGTGTAAATATTACATGGCTTGTGGTCCTTAGAGTAATTCATTTCCCATAGGCTTCAAACATTACATACAACCCATACTAACTACTTGGAATTTCTCCTCCCCAACATCTTAATAAAATTATAAACTTTGTATAATTCTAAATATGGAGTAACAATTTACATAAATTGAATAATTTACACATATCTAAATTCATAATCATCAACATGGTTTCTTTGGGATGTTCTTATAAATGCATCCTCAAATTATATCATAGGTTAATGTTCCCTAATCTATGTTTTCTTAAATCCAGTTCCCAAGGTTTCTGCAAAACATAATTTGATTCCAACTGTAAAGACCCCGACCCCATAGCCTAGAGCCAATAGTCACTTCATTATATTGGAATAAGATAAAATTAATTACATCCTGAAGGACTAAATAGTTTAATAGTCTTAGTTAACTAGATACATACATGATTCCCATATGATATTTGAAAAAAAAATTACAACATATTTGTTTTCAAGAATAACATTATTTCCTCTTGCATATCCTTTCATAACAATTATAGTACACTTCATGGATTCTTGGGGAAAGGAAAAAAAATAAGGGTGAGTTCCATTTCCCAGTAAGGGTTAAGTATAATAGAAGAAATCATGAATCAATAAGAATAATAAATATTTTAAGGTAAATAATGTAACACATGTGAAATTTAAATAATAACTTAGAATGAATTGTATCCAAAGATAATATAATAGTGAAAATAACCTGGACAATAATTACTAAAATTATTAATGCAATCAATGCTTAATTATTGGATTCCTTGATCTCAGAAATCATGGTAACTCTACCATCAAGACCTTTCTCAAGATGGTTTAAAACTACTGGGTAGAAATAGATTTGGTTTGGATAACTTTATACATACTGTCAATACATTTCAAAAGATAGTTTAAAACAACTGTGCATAAAAAGATTAGGTTTTTCCAACTAATTTGTCTAATGAGACCTAAAAATTCATCAAGGGACTTTTTATATATAATCCCCACTAATTGTTTTAGGTCCAAATCATTCTTCATGTAACAAATAATTTATTTAATTCAGAAACAATGTTCCTTATCATCAAATATCTATATTTAGTAAAAGATACAGATATGTAAATATTTCCCCAGTAAAATAAATCGCAATCCATCGAAATAAATATGATGAATGTAACATCCCATATCCACAATCCATTCAACTGGTTCCCCATACTCGATTAACCACATGGCCTCAAGTGCATTTCCCCAAATGCCTGAGGCTGTGGACTAGAAGCGAGGGCATAGGGTGTGATAGTGGGGAAACTATGACCTCATTGGAAGAGTGTAACACAATGGAATAAATAATAACAATAGAAGAAGAAGTAAAAAACATACAACTGAAGTAAACAATGGAAGACTGAAAGGTAAGGATAACCCGAAGTCTTATAATATAGAAATGATGAAACATGTCAAATGTTCTAGGAAAACAGTAAAAAAATTATATACTACAATAAAGTACAATAAAATAACAAAGTATGGTAACACAAAAAGAAACTCGACAGCATCACAAGCCTTGTCTTGGTCCCATACTCTCCTACTCTTAAGAAAAAATAATGTACTTGAAAAAGGGCCCTTTCCCTTATCGACACCTGCAACAATATAGTCTATTTGGGCCCAAAAAACATGACCCAAATAGGGTGTGAGAAATAAATCCTAGTAGGCAAAAACTAAGTTCAGTTCCAATCTGTTAATGAGTATATGCAACAATAGTGTACAGAGGGAAGTGTCGTAACTAGTAAGTACCCAAAAGTAAACAATCCTATAAATATTATTCCCCATTTTTGTACATTATGTTCAGTCCAACCATTTAATTATGTTAAATTATATAAGGCTCAAGATCCATCCTAATCCTGTCGATCCCCCGTATAATAAAACTTAATAGATTCCTCATAAGGATATCTAACAATAAAGGGAATACTGAATCGAAGCTCGTAATTTGGATTTGTAGAGGCATTTTAAGTCATTCTATTTTAATATCCAACTGAAAAATCTTTCTGTAGGCATAGAA
The DNA here is from genome assembly GCA_963277665.1 of Viscum album. Taxonomy (NCBI): domain Eukaryota; kingdom Viridiplantae; phylum Streptophyta; class Magnoliopsida; order Santalales; family Viscaceae; genus Viscum; species Viscum album. The sequence goes on along the minus strand of OY728123.1, from coordinate 275,934,653 downwards.
AAAACCATAAACACATGTATAATCAAATACTCACCCTTGGGATTAACAAATCCTCTCCCACATGCATAACAAATCCTCTCCCATAGGCGTAAGAAATCATCACCCGCAGACATATCACATAACAAGGACACATTTAAATTAAACTATTACATGGAAAAAATTGATCATTTCATATGGGAATCAACCATATCACAATCCTATAAGTAATATAAACAATTATAAGTCTTAAACAAAAACATGCTCACATGGAAAAATTTTGTAATAAACATAACATGTGAATTAAACAATCACAAAGCATTACCAATCATTGTCTCACTTGGGATGACATTCAATTGACCAATTCCATTTTTAAAAACACATATAAAGAGATACAAGTCTTTCTTCATAGGAAACCTAGTCCAAACAGCTAGAAATTGATCATTCTAGGGAAACGCACCCATGGGGGTGGCCCTTAATCAAATCAAGTAACCTCAACCATGATTTATATCATCAAACCAATTACCCAATCTTCATTGGGAAAAAACACAGGTCAAATTCTGAACCAAGCGAAACCCTAAACATGGGATCATGCCAAAATGACACATATAAACAACTTGAAACAAAGATATACGCATGATACCACCTACCTCATCGTAATATAACTCTCATCGTCCAACCTCAACTTCCAATTCAAGATATAACGGTATAGATCTAAAAAAATAATATTCACTCAACCTTAAATAACTCAATTGTGATTAAAAATAACTTAGAATGGATCAAGATTAATCAAGAGATTACCGATTGGTTTCAAATGAGACCATTAGTGATTGATTTGAAGTTCAAATGATCAACTGAGAATGGATTGAAGTTCCAACACTCCCTCTTGAGTTCTCCTGGTGAAACCACTATCCAATCTATCGAAAGGAGAGGATAATGCCTACTATAAGTGAACAAAACAAAATACATGGTGTATAAGTCCATATAAATGGAATTAGTATCATTTAACAGTTCATTGGGTGACTAAAATCCACCTAATTACCTTCTAGGTCCTATCGACATGACTACATGGTGTGTTCTAGGAAGTACACGACGTGCAATTGTTTTTTCTTTTCTTATCACTAACATGAGTACACACCATGTATTCCCATCATACACGACCAAGATACATGGTGTGTACATAGGAGTATATGGTGTGTAACCCTAATTCAGGCCATGGGACAATATTATTCTAGTATATGTCTAATTTTCCCCAATTTTCTAAAAAACATCTCATATGAACAAGAAGAAAAGAAACCTTACCTCCAAGTAAGAACATGATTCTTACAATGAATGGTATCATTAGAGAACATCATAAAAATAAAAATCAACAAGGTTTTTTCCATATATGAATATACTTTAATGATATTACTAGAATATTTCTTGATGAAAATTCCCTTTTAATTTGAAAATAAATTTTAAAATCCAAAATCTATACACATAACAAAGAAATAATTTTATTTTAAAATATTCTTGTAAACATGTAAAGGATTCCTTTAATAATTAAGTAATCATGGAAGAAGGTAATTATTTTCATGTCGTATAAGTTAAAAACATTCCTTTCACACCTTTGTATAAAAAATCATAAAATACATTTTTTGTAAAATGGAAAGAATGTTTTTTTAAAACATTTTCTAAAAAGTAAAAATGGCGTAAAAATGAAGTTAAAAAATAATTGAGTAATTTTAAAAATATTTTTGAATATTTTTATAAAACATGGGCCTAAAAAATAAATATTACTTAATAGAGACTTAAATGTAAATAATCCTAAACAATAATGAGATTAGGAAATATACCCTTATCACTTTGTAATCAGTTGAATCGTATTCTCATGAAATAAATAAATTAAAATGAAACTTTAGATACCATGAAGAAAAATATATTCATGATATAATATATAGAAGGAGGAATATGCACCACAAAAAAGAAATAATTTGTGAATATTACATATATCTAATGGAAGGAAAAGTGAGACAAGAAATCCTTACCTTAGATACGATTTCCTTCATACGTGTCTAAACCTACTTTAGAGTGTTTTTAAACATTTTATTAACTTATAAAAGGATCAAATTAATATTTATGATATCATATATGATCCTATTATATAATATTATCACCCTATAAATAAAAGTATTTCATTACTTTCATTATTTTCTGGTGTTAATTGGCTTGTTTTCTCATGCATGTTTCATCATGAATTTCCAGAATATTTTCCATATGATATTGACCAATAAGCTCTAGAATGATATTAATGTTATAAATTTCATCTTTATTATAAATTTTTTTATGGCAATTCTTAAATTTTGAACATAGTAAATTAATCACATATCTTTGTGGAGACTGTAAACCATATATACGCACAAGCGATGGTATCATTCCCTTAATTGTGAATGGGTAGAGAAATGTAATATATATTAGTTTTAAGTAATCAATATCATGTAATAATTACCATATATATGAATTATTTAAATCATTAGAACCATCCTAGTAAATTGGTAATGAAAAATGAATTGCATCGCCAGGTGGAGATGGTAAGCTGTATGTACATACGTGCTATACTTTTATTTTTAATAGGATAGATAAAAATTATAATATGGTTTTTTCATAATGATAAAAAAATATAAGAATATATATGATATTGGATATTCTATTTTATCATAAAACACACATTAATAGGAATTATAAGAAGAAATAAACTTCAAAGAGTTGGTAAAGATGATTATCTCTTCTTCAAAAGACTTCCTTTAGATCTCTTCTAAAGGACACTAGGGTTTGGTTTTTTTGGAATAAAATAACCTATATAATTAGTATAATTATGATGGAAAGATAAATGCGTAGTAATTGGTTGATACAGTAATCTCAAAGTGGTGTGAAGAAGTGAGGAAGGAGGTGACCCTTTATAATTGAGGCCAGGGACACTTTTGGAATTTATCAAAATATTAAATTATAATAAATTAATTTATCATAAAAATCCTCCAAATGGAATGTTTTAATAATATAAGATTGTATAGGGTTAGAATATCATAAAATAATTTAATTTAGATATGTTTTGGTTTGATTTTAATCCTTATCATTTTGGTTCACCCCTTGGTTAGTTATTTTTTACCTTAATCGTGGTAAGCATTATTTTAATCACAAAGGGTTAATAATGTTACTATATATGAAAAAATAACTCTTAAATGGAATATTTATGATGTGTTAAATTATATTAAATTCACATAGATTAATATCATATGTTTATTAATTTTAAATATTTTAATAAAATATTATTTTGGTAAATTGTCATTAATGTCAATTTTGACACTATCAATTTACTTTGAACTAAAATAATTAAATACAATGGTGAAAGTAGAATATAATGATTTAAAATATATATAATATGTCATAAAGATCTAGATAATTCATTTCAAACATTAAATAATTCATATTATATTAAAATTAATATTTAAAATCATTTATTTTATTATTATGTCAATTAAATAAATAATGTATTAGTATTGGAAATGCATTTAAGGTAATTATATAATATTAAAAAATTATAAATAAATTTTTATAATTAAAATAATTTCATTTAGATAAAAATAGAAATTTATTTTCATTGATATCTTGACTTTTCCCTATGTGAATACATAAAATATATTAAATACAAAGAGAGTGACATTTTGTAACTATCTTTGATTTAAATAATATATAAGTCATTCTCCTGGAAATGTGTTCATTAAATAACTAAAATTAGGTAATAAGGAGATAAGAGTCAAATATTATCCATCCAATATTTTTTGGATAAATTTAGGTCATGTTTATACCATTAACTTTTTGTGTTAACCCTTACTTAACCACTTTAACTCTTACATTGACAACATGGTTTTTTAATCATTAAGGGTTAATATAGTTACTGCAAAATTAAAAAGGAACCATAAATGGAACACAGATAAAATTTTAATCCTTATATAAAATTTTAAACCTTATATAAAATATTTTTACCAATATAATATTTTTACAAAATTTATATCATTTAATAAAATATTATTTATAGTAAAACATTCATAATGTACATTTTAATAAATATTCATTACTTTAACTTTAATAATATTAATAAAAGAAGATAAATTTTAAAAAAAATTCTAATAAATACATAATATCACAAATTATTTTATAAAATATGTTGATGAAATTAAATTTATCTAATTATATTTATTTTAATATTTTTAATATCATTATTTGATATTCTTGTTAATAAAATAATTACTCCATCATTGTTGTATAATTTTTTAAGGAAGTTATTTTTTCACTAAAAATTAAAAAATAATTACTATGATTTAGAAAAATCGTTTATATTTAAAATTAATATTTTTATTCAAATAAATATTCTTCATAATACCATCATAAAAATGTTATATTTATTAAAAACATTAATGTGACATCTTTGAATTGTCGTTAAATAAAATATTTTAAATATAATAACCCCATAAAAATGGCTAAAAATGGCTATATATCTGAACCATAAATGATTATGGATGAAAATTACTTATGGAATAATTTTTTTGAAAGTTTTAGTGTCATTTCATAGTCTTTATCATTTTATTTTTAACCTATAATACACAATTTACTGTTTACCATGATAAAGAAAATATCCAAGTTTACGATTCATATTGGAAAAAAATAAAAGGGACATATCTATAAAATTTTAAACATCACAATCCAAATATGGAATCCATTTTTTAAAATTCAAGACACAAAATTTTCAGAAATTAATTTAAAATTAATCTCACAAAACGCAACAAAAAATAGTTTTCTTGAAAATGAATTTTTAAGTCCAAAAATGTTCTTATTCCATAATAAGGTAAAATGATTCTTAAAATTTAATTAATTATATTATATATAGCTAATGTTTAATTAATTTACATTGAGATCAAATTAAAACCATAAAGGGACATTTAATATAAAGAAATTGATAATGTTATAATAATCGGTATTTTCACTATTCACTGAAAAATCATTCTTCTCAAAAAATTACCAAAATTTTACCATAATCTAATTTTAATATTTTTATTTAAAAAATGAAAATATTTTTATTTAATAAAATTTATAGAATTTCTAGAAAATGATTATAATATTTACTCATAAAAAACAAGAAAACAATTTTTGAAGACAAAATAATTTTATAGAATAAAATGATTTTAATAAAATATTAAGTGATAATTTAAAAAAAATAGTTATTACATTATCAATGAGTTTTAAATTCATATATTTCAAAATTTGGTTAATACTATTTATTCCCTCCAATTTTACAGCTAGGTTATAACAATAACATAATAATCTTACATTATTTGATTAAGATGATTATTTCATGCAACAAAAGATATCAAAGAAATTAATTTATTTAAAAATATAAATACCCTAAAATATTGGGGTGTTATAGATATTCATGAATGATTCCTTCATAAGTTTCAATTCTCACCTTGGACCATAGACCCAGGAGTTTCGAAGATGTAGTGTGGTTTGATGATGCAGTATTGGTATCCCGTGATAAAATAGGAGGTGGCCGATTTTGGGGTGAATTTATTGGTTTTACATTAGGTAAAGGAAATTAATCATGTTCCTAGAGGGTTGTTGTAGAATTTGGATGCTCTCAAGTGAAAAAAGGATGAAATCTCAATGGATTTCCTCATAGGGTTTCCCCAAGCTCAAGGAGGTTGTGATGTTATCTGGGTGATTGTGGATCGGTTGATGATGCCAGTCCACTTCGTATCGATCAAGGAGTTGGGTGAAGTTTTTGATTTGGATAAGAAGTATATGGATGTTTTGGTGTAGTTACATGTATTTTATAGGTCAATTGTCTTGTATTGGGACAAACGTTTTACCTTGCGAGTCTTGAGTGGATTACAATATAATTTTGGAAACCAGTTACAAAACACCACTTCTTTCCACCCTTGGATGGATGAGAATATTGAGAATACCATAAAAACACTAGAGGATATATTTTTGGAATTCATCTTTTACTTTCTAGGATCATGGGGATAAAAATTTATTTTTGTTGAGTTTTCTTATAATAACAACTATAACTCATCCATCGACATTTCCCTATTCGAGGTTATATATGGGAAACCATGTTATTCTTAGTTGTATTGGATAGAGGTTAGGGAGGCCCTAGTTATTGGTCCTAATGTGTTTCAAAGCACAATATATAAGGTTTCACTTGTTCATGAAATGATGAACAAATCAAAAGACCGACTAAAGTCTTATTCTAATCATAGGAGGAGGCACTAAAATTTCGAGGATGGGGACCACATATTCTAGAAGGTTTACCCAAATCGTGGGAAAAATGGTTTTATAGAAGGAGTAATATTTCTCCCATGTTTTTTGGGTTATTTGAGGTTTTGGGGAGAGTTTGTGACATAGCATATTGATTGGCATTGTCACCAAGGATGAAGAGGATCCACAACTTCTTCGATGTATCTCATCTTCATAATCATCTTCACAATGACTCCCATGTCAATGACTAGGGATATTTAGATATTAAAAATGAAGAACAATTCAGGGAAATACTATTAGAGCCCCAATATTATCAGGATAAAGTCCTATAAGGATGAACCATTCCCTTGGTTCACATGTTGTGGAGGCATGGTGTCTTGGAGGAGAGTACTTGGTATCAAGAGACACTGATGTGTGCCTAGTACCTGGAGTTTTTTATGTTTTTACTTTTTTGTTTTTCTTGTGATGTGATGTTTGGAACTTTTATTTTATGGGATGATCTTTTTTTCTATGTTTGTGACGTGTAATAAAGTTATGATATATTAAAAGGATATAATCTAATTCCTAATAAAGATGCATTATACTATAACGTGATTAGACCTGTGTGGGTGAGTCTATGTCACCCAGAGTGGTTAGTATCTTCACATGAAGAATGAAATTCCCTGATTCATATATTTGGGGAATTGTGGTTTAAAATTTGTGAAGGTTTTTGGTTTGAGATGTATAAATGTTGGATAGTTGTGGTGATTTGGCAGTATAGTGATGAGGTTTTGAAAGATGTTTTTTGGCCTTTTGGTTTGACATATTTGGATGATGGTAGCATTTGATATATGATGAGATCCTTGAGAGGTATCTCGTGGGGTGGTTGTTCAAAGCCCTTTCCTTTTGGGATTGGATTTGGATTCTTGAGTGTGAGAATCAATTGAGAGGTATCTGGTGTAACTGAATGTTCTTTTCTGGCCTATTAATTTGTTGGTTTTGTGTGTTGTAGCTATTCTAGAGGATTCTTGAGATGGATCTATGGAGGCTGGAGCTGTAGGGGTGTTGTACTAGGGAATTCACATCATGTAATGTTTACATGATGTGTAAAGGTGGTTCATGACTTACACAACTAGTGAATTCTGGGATTGTAAATCATATCTGGGTGAGCTGTGAAACAAATACACATCATGAAAATAAAACTCACAATGTGTAATAATTAAAGTCTTAGGAAATGGTTTTTTCCAAAAATGATAGAATTTTCAAAAAACCCATGCTTTAAGCACTATGTAAATTTTACACCATGTGAAAAAAGCAAGATCAAAATTTTAAAACTTGTTGTTCAGAAGATTTTGATTCATTTGAATGTATCCCTTCTCCCTCTCATTTTGGAATATCCCTAGGCACCCTGGGAGGATCTTCTACCCCTTCTTCCCGGTTTTATATATTTGTTCTTATGGTTGTCGTTTGATGACAAACAATTAGTTGTTTCTCTTTTCCCCATGGTTTTATATTTTTTATTTAATTAAGGATTTACTATGGTGATGTTTTCTTTGTTTGGGGTGTGATTTGGGATGCATTTTGATGATCCTTGGATATAGTGTAGGTTGATCCATGATCTCATGGTGCGTTTGTGTTATATGGATGTTTCTTATCCACCCAATGGTGTAAAGCAAGTTGGAAAAGCTTCTTTGAGGTAGTAAAGACCTCATTTCTATTTACTATGTATCATACGAAATGGGTTTACTCTTTTAATTAATTGGTTAATTGAAATTGAATGGTGGAAATGGGAATTAATCACATATTTTTATAGCTTTGATATTATTATGATACGATGGATTCTACAAGCTTGATACCCCAATGAAAATTGTGGATATTGGAGGATTTTTTGCAATGGATGAAATGTGTTTTGATTTATTTTCGCATTGTGATTGTTGTGATATCACCCTAACATGAAAATTGACAAACCACTTAGTTACAGAAATGTTTGTCCCCAGATTAGGGTTTTCGTGATAACACCCCTAAAATAAAGTGGAACGTGATAAAAGAATCTTTTCTAAATCTGTAAAATGGTCTTTGATGTTTTGTGTTGTGTGGTCATTCTTATGGGGTGTCAATATGTGTTTGTGATGCAATGTGGAGATGATGGTTGAGATTTGGATGTTCTCTTTAGGTGATGGGGTGGTGGTTTTTTGGCCATGATTTTGGGGTGGCGAGGTGGTGGTTATTTGTCCATGATATTGGAGTGGTGTTGTGGTGGTTTTTTGGTTGTGCTTTTGGGTGGATGAGGTGGTGGTTGTTTAGCTGTGATTTTGGGGCGAAGTGGTGGTTTTTTCCTACCATGATTTTGGGGAAGTGTGGTGCTAGTTTTTTAGTTTTTTTTTCTGATGGCGATGTGGTTTTTGTTTGTCCATGCTTATGAGGTGGCTAGGAGATGATATGATGGATATGATGAGAATTTTGTGATGCGCGGTTACATTGTTCTAGATGCTTGAGTAGTGATTGAATAAATAATTATTTAATAATGATTGAAATTACTGGGGTTTGGTTTGGTTAATGGGATGGAAATGATTAATGAGAAAAATTTTATTGGTTATGTGGTTATGTGTGGTCGGAGATTAATGTTGAAATGAATGTAACAGTTAATGGAATTGGTTGGGAATGTGAAATGTGGCTTGTGGATTTTGTGGTGTTATGCATTTAGTGGTGGAAGTGAAAGTTCTAGTGTTATGACTTATTTAGTGTTTGGTGGTGAACCCATAGTATGGTCTTGTGTGTGGATATATGTATATACTTATACATTCTTTTTAATTTCTATATGCACCCCACCTACATCGACCACCATGTTCCAATAGCCGTATAATCACAAGGGGTGTTTTTTCCAACAACTAGCTGATGAGGATGAATGGTTGGCTCCCCAATATTTCATGATCTCTCTGCAAGCCAAGTAGATATTCATTTAATATGATGACCATAGGACTTTTAGTGAACTAGGTGATGTAACAGGTGTTTTCATGCAAGATATTATTACAATGTTGTGGTTTGGTGACCTAGATGTTTTCGGGTGAGATGTGATGAATATGTTATGGGGAAGTGGCCGAGGTGTTTTTGGGTGAGATATGATATTAAAATACTATGGGGTGGCTTATATTGGGGGTAATACATGTTAGGTGGAGGGAATTATGTTGATTTCCATCACGTTCATGATACCCTACTACTTTGGTTATGACGATTGTTGTGATGTGATTTCCTATGTATATTCAGAGGAGATGTGATGTGATCGTTCTTTGGGGTGGTGGCCCAGTTGTTTTCTGGTGGTATGTGATGTGACTGTGATGTGGGGTGGTGGAATATGTTATTTAGAAGATATGGGAGGTCCATTATGTATGATGTTGGGGTGTGAGAGTAGAAAATTTATGGGAAATTGGTGTGGTGTATCCTTTATTGATATGATTCTTATTATGTTATTATATTTTTATTTCATTATTTTGAGAGATTGCCTTGGTGAGGACGGGATGGATAGTTGACATGTTTAGGTGTTGTTGTTTCTTCTATTTACTCATGGGTGAATCAATATGATTCTTTCACATGTGCACAAGAGACTTCGGTTTTTCTACTGAGTATACTTGTATGATCACCCTATGTATATAAACTTATTTATAAGTTTTTTAGAGTATTATGTGGACCATGATGGACATTACTTGATCAAACATTGGATAATTCCTTTTTCATTGCTTTAGATCCTATTTTGGGTATTTACTTTGATGAATTTTATCTGTATCTTTTTTATTTATACATTCATTGTAGGATGGTTTTGATTTCTTTTATATTATGTCATGGATTTACTTATGGTAGATTCATCTTATATCCCATTCTTATATTATTGTAGAGGGAAATTCCATCCATATCATTTGAGTTTTATACCCTTATTGATAGTATCCAACCCAAGGACTACTAGAGATAGGACTCGGGGGTCATTATCTCTATCACCGAATTATAGTATCTTTGGAGGGAGGGGGCATGATAATGTAGTTTAACATCATATAGTAAGGACTTGGGTGCTATGAAGTTTAAAGTATTTCCACCAGAATGTATGAGTGGTTTCACATGGATCTGATCTAAATGTAAAGTGTAATTACCTTGTCTCTGTGCTGAGTAAAGAAAAGACCCAACATAAATGTGTGAAGTGTCAAGAATCGAGACTGTGTGAGAGATTTTTTTGTTGAATCAGATGATTTATTATATATTATTTTTTGAATTTATGGATTTTTATAAAGTATAAGGTCTAGACCTGACAATGTATAAAAAATAAATAACAATAAATCCACACATAGTTTTTTTAAGATGAATACTTTCATATATTAAGCTTATATATAAGGAACATGGGGTATTAATTTTCTAAGGAATATGACAATCATGTTCAAAATACATCTATATGGGTTGAACTCTCACATAGGGGACAAAGTGGCCACACATAATTGGACACTTTGTGTAGTTTAGAGTCATGAAGGTTTTACTTCCATGTCACAATTTAATTTCATACGGCATGGATGATGACTATATAGTTTAACATATTATATCAAGGACATGGGTGCTATGAAGTTTAAATTATTTCCTCTAGATCATGGATGATCACGTACAAATTATGAAAATTATTTCTTAATAAACCTTTCATTAGTTGTAGGTGTGATGCATCCCCTGTCTATTGTGGCTAAGGAGAAAGCTACATTGGAATATACCTTATTTATGATGTAAAGTGCGCCCCAATTGGCTCAAAATTTAGAAGCTTCTTCCCCAATATCATTAGGGTTTGAGAACCAGTATGAATTCTACATACAGAAATGATTGGAGTCTTGACTTCTTAATAAAGGCTTGTATGATCCAATTATATTGGAATACTAGGTTATTTAATGTATGAAACCTCTTCTCATTGAGAAATTTTAACTAATCAAGTATCTTATGTGATTGTTCATCTTTTGATATTTCACCAAATATAGTGATTCAAAGAGAGGGAAATTGAATCATGATGGGAAAAACATCCTCTATTACACAACCAATCTAATATGGGATTTCTCATGTGGCTGTGTGGGTCATGGTATGATAGGAATACAAGGCATGAAGGAATTTATGTAGCCAAGAGTTATTTTATTTGTCCACTATTTCTAAAGTATAATTTATAGTGTCTTATTTAAGTTCTCCACTTTCCCATTTATCACTACATGATAATGATATGAATAGTTGTACTCAATTTCATACAATGAGTATATCCTTTTCAACTTGGAAGAAATTTTTTTTCTTCCATGATTAATAAATATTGTATAAGGGACACTGAAGTTGATGTTTTTCTTCATAACGAATTCCTTGATGGGCATCGACTTATCCCATTTGGAAAAGAAGATAGTAGTAGTAAGAATGTATTTATAATGACTGGATGTAGCAAGGGGATATGGTCCCATGAAATCCATTCCCTATATGGAAAATGGCCATGAGTATGAGGAAGTATATAATAACTTCATGGAATACTGGATGAAGTTTTCATGTATTTAATAGGAATGACACTTTTTAGTGAATTATATGCTTTTTTTAAAGAATTTTCATCGAAAAAAAACCAAACCACCAAATTTGATGGGAGATCCTGGTACCAAACTGCTGAGTATCATAGGATCTTACGTTGTGTTATTACATTACAATGGGGGTCTCTCCTTATTCAATGTATTAGAGGAGGACTCCATAAAAAGCCTCATTTATAGTGGAATTTTTGTTTATTTGACCCATTATAAAGGGATAAATTTTATTCCTGATGTCATATATATTAATTTTCTACTTAGTATAATGGGAGGGTACCATTTTGGAGATAGTACATTATTGGGATCATCGATTCAATAATGGCCATAAAATCATCATGTATCAGAGAAGTGTTGGTCTGATTAATCTGTTCCATGTCATAGACCTTAACTAAGGAGACTACCCTTTGGTGTTTGATGAAGAAGAATATCACATCTTAGTAAATATTATATAGGACTATGGCTATATCATCTAGCACGTCAACATGAGCATTCTTTGAGTGATGGATTTTATTCAATATCAGTTCAAAAGGTAATTCTACCATCAATCCTATCACATAACTAACTAGAGGGGTTAAATATTACTTATTTTTTATTTATTCACCATTAATATACTTAATAACAAGCTCTGATTCACCCTTATTCTTCATATGGGTTATATGAAGCTACATGTATAGAAAAAAGACTACTATAAAGGTTTGGTATTCAGACTTATTATTCGTGCAACCCTTAGATAGAAGGAAGAAGTATAGAATAATTTCTATAGCCTTGGAAACAAGTACAATCCCCATGCCAACCTAGAAGAGTTTCAGGTTTTACATTATTTTCTTAGTTAGAATATAATAGGATCTATCAAAATACATATCCAACATTTTGGGAGAGTAATGGATATAGAAAACCTCTTCATTTAGGAGCATAGTGTTTAATGACATGATTTTCAAGGTAGGATGTGCTATAAGAAAATTATATAGTTTCTTCCCATTGATGGATTTGTTTTACATGAATTGAATGTATTATTATTTAATGATTACTTCCTATAGGGGTAGATTCCCATTTATCATTAGGACGATAAGGATGTACATGAGTGGGTCTATACATGAGATCAAACAAACTTCATGGTGCTGCAAGTAGTGCCTCAAATTTTTTACTATTAAAATAGTGTATGGTGGTTCTTCTCAGTAATGGAATATTAGGTCTCAGTAAATAGGATTACATGGATGAGATATTATATACTGTTCTCATTCCCAACATATTTCTTCTATGTGATAAGGATGTCGACCGATCACTCCATAGTGGCTTTATATAGGATGAGTGGATCCCATTACACTGGTGGCGTTAGGAACGGTGGGTGAAGTTGAAATTTCTTACGATTCTTAAAGTATTCTTGTAAACATTCACCCCATTGGTAAAAAATTCCATTCTTTATTAACTTCTCAAATAGGAGGCATTTTTTCACCAGGTTATCTTGGAAATGCCTAATATAAGCAAGGAATCCCTGAAGCCCTCCCAAACTTTTAAGGTTTTGATGAGGAATCATTGTGAAAATCACACTATGCTTCTCTAGGTCAACCTTGATGTTTTGATTATGTACTAAAAATCTAAGGAAATTTTTAGATGTTACCCCAAAAGCACACTTTATAGGATTCATCTTGAAGATGTGTATCTACAATTTTATGAAGATTATTTAAAGGTCGGTGAGATAAACACAAAATTGAAAGAACTTATCCACCAAGTTTTTTACATAACATTATTTTATCAATCCTAGGAAGGGAATAAAGATATGATTCATAGTTTATTGGTAAGTGGAACTAGTATTCTTCAAGCGAATGAGAATGACCTAGTAGCAGAATATACCTTAGGGCACTCTGAAAAGATTTTCTTCCTTATATCCAATGTATATATTGATATGATTTCTCTCTAAGTACCCATTCATAAAGGAAAGGTCTTGGAATCCTATAGTTTTATTGATCAAGAGTTCCATAACCGGAACATAGAAATTATCGTTTTGGAAGTTCCAATTGGGATCATTGAAATCAATGTAGACCCTGATCCACCTTTTATTTTTCTTAATAGTGATGATGTTGTATATCCATTTCGGGCATTTTACTTCTAAAATGAAGATGGATTTGAAAATATTTTCAAATTTAGACTCTACCTTATAATAAAGAAAGATATGAGTTCTCCTAGATGATTGTTTGAAACCTCAGTGATTTCTAGAGAGGACTGGTTTATGGGTAGAAACATCAAAGTCCAATTCTGAAATCTCTATATCATTCTGGGAAAACACACAATATTTATACATCAAAAAGGATATATAAATTTATTTCTCTTCCAGAGGCATAGATGAATTTATCAATATGGCCTTTATTTCCTCTTTTATTCCCATATTTACCATCCTAAGATCATCGATGGTTGTGGAGATTCCTTCATAAAATGCTAGAGGGGAATCTCTCAGGTCATCCTCCATATCTTCCATATAGTAATTGGAAGAATAATCCTTAGGGATTTTAAATTGTATAGAAGCATCTCAATCTCTGGTGATGGATAAGAAGATAATGGGAGAAACATTCACATCTCAATTTGTACGAAACATCAAAGGGGGATTTTCAGTTTCCGCTAATAGTGAAAGAGAAGTTTATAATCTAGTTAGGGATGGAAATTTAATGCCAAAATTTAGGGAATAGATCTCCTAGGGTGTATCTTGTTTTTCTATTGATGAACCTACTACCTTGATCAGGTTTATGTGTAATACACACTCATTTGTAGGAAAATCAAATGGCTTATAGGGGCCATTACCAAGCCATTGGGGGTAACAACTTTCATGCATCCATATGCCATTTTTTATTTTCCTTATCTTTTTTTGAACTCACCTCAAGTGTACCAGGATTCAAAATATTCAAAGGGGGTGCTATCGATACACAACATGGAAACCTTTTCATTGATAGGGTACTTCATGCATTGATGGAATATCGATGGTACTTCTACATAACTATAAAGCTAAGGTATCCTAATTAAAACATTTTATGTCATGTTCTATTGGATAACCATGAACTTGACATTAGACACTAGGTCCCTAAATTTGTATTTGATCTAAATATTTCCATGGGTATTTTACTCAATATTGTCATACCATTGAATGATTGGCTTCATGGGAGATAAACCATCCTTGATGTATCCCACACATTGGTGAGTTTGAACCAAGATAAGATTAATCCTAGAACCATTATCAACTAGATCTCTTCAAATATCAACATTGTCATGCTTTATTGAGATATACAAGGATATGATATTCCCCTGAATGAATTATTCTCGATCATTATCCAAAATAGAAATGATGGTACGAAATTATCCTTTATCAGTTTCCACCTGTTAGATTTAAATTATGGTAACTTATGTATCAAACTCATGGTGACTCTAGAGGGATTAAACCAACACCTCCCAAAGTTCTTTTAATGATAAAATGAATTCGGGATTATGATATTGGATGGAACCACTACTAATTATTTAAAATTATCATACTTTTTTCACAAGAAGTACATACTTACCAACATGGGGTTTCTCCTTAGCATGTGACTTAAGGATAGAAGTGTTCAAGGTATAGGGATATGAAACTTCTATAGAGGATTATTCCATACTTGTTATTAACAAATTGAGAAAAACTAGTTTTCCCACTTGTCTGGATGGGTTAGATTGTTTCACCCCAGCCAAATGGTCATAAAAAAATAATCATGTTTGGATGAATATGAAAGACTTAGAGGTGTCTCCATATCCCCATTGGGATCACTGAATCACTTTATCATGAATCTCATCAATATATATGGTTTTGGTGGGGATGTGTTTTGAATATTGGGATTTTCCATGAATGAATTTTCCCCTCCTTCCTCGACTTCTATGAACTTTTCCTCTAGCTCCCCAATTAGGTATGGGGAACTCAAGTTTAAATGCATATTCATCATCATAGAATGTGTATACTAAGTGAGTGATGTCGATAGGCCTGAAGATAATCTCTTAATCCAATAAGTTTTCCATTTAGTGGAATGATTCCCATGATTTGGACAATGAGGAAAAGAAATAAATAAGAGGTAGGGCCAGTTTGAGAGTAATATGAGACTCTTCCTCATGTGCCCTATTTAGCTTTTGATGATTCCTTATACCTACAAAGGATGAGTATGACGGTGTACCTTTAGATGATAAATGAGGTTTTAAAGCCATGATTTGTTAAAGAAGTTGTTCTATGAGAATGATGCGAGCCTAATAGACTATCTTTCATGCCATCTGTTGTGCCCAAGTGATTGCATTTGTTGTCAATAACATGTCACTATGTGTCAACTGATGACATAGAGCTTGAAGACTAATGGTTGGAGATGCATCATTAAATCAGGCGATTGTTGAGCTGTTCTTAAAGTTCCAAGAACTTGTATCAACTGGATACAATGTCACAACAATGTTTGAAGACCATGCATTGTACTGACAATGCATGAGGAGATGAAGAGAGCCATCCACAACTTCTAAGTGGATGAAGTGATCTGAAGAATACCATGTACTAATTCTTAGTGCATGACAATGTGAATGTGATCTAACTTGACCTCTAATTGGATCATTGAAGAATATTGAAGATTTAATTGATTCAGGAGCTCGGTTGAAGAAGGAACCTTCCTAAGTAATGAATACATGTTGAGGAGGATTGAAGAATACAAGTGAAGAAGAAATGTAGAAGAAGGGTGTCTTAGAGAAGTGGCATGTGGCATATTATACATAGGCACTTTGTTTTTAACAATGTCCTCATTCATGCCTTTGCCAAAAAATTGGCCAGCCATGGACACCTTGAGGGTCAACCCCAAGGCACATGTGGGCCTAAGGCGCCACGCCCAAGGGGGAACCCGTGGGGAAAGCCCAGGGCGGCAGGGCCATGCAGGGGTGTCACGCCCGCGCGGCAGGGGTGCAGGAGCGCGCCCGGAGTGAATGGTGGGCGCTAGGAGTGCGCCCGCAGGGAGCAGAGGTGGGCGCAGAGCGCGCCCGCGGAGAGAACCCGGTGCGGGGCGGCACCGGGAGGGGAGAAGTTCAACTGAGCGATGGATGGCAGCGGGTGTTTGATAAACCGCGGAAAATCCGCTCGGCGATTCGATGTGGGACGCGCAAAATTCATCGGGAGCTCATCCTGGCCGTCCGAGTGATCGCGCGGAAGATCTCGGCCGCCCGATGCATCGCGCTGCTCGTGATGTAATCTGAGCCGCCCATTTAATCGCGCGCCAGATCTTAACCGTCCGATGCATCTGCGGATCGTCTTCAACCTCGAGCCATGCCGAGGCCTCCCCGCATGCCTCCGTCAATACAGGTGCCTCCCGACGATAGATTTTGAGATCCCGACCACCATAAATCGAGCCGAAGCACCCATGGAGTTCGTCTGAGCCGTATGAAAACAACCATGCAATAAAATATGCATGCATGCAATGAGATGATGAATTCGGTCGAGGCCGAGGCAAACAAAGTTTCCAAGGGCGTGCCACGTTTCTCAAACGCCTAAACCGTAGGCTTGCATGCGTTCTAAGTCGCATGCACGTGAAGGAAACCGAAGAAGAAAGAAACTTGCATTGGACAGAGAATAAAAAAAAACAAGATACGTGGATGATTTTTAATGCGTTTGAAGTTTTCAAAACGCCGATGATTTCGGGCATTCGAGTATTGGATCCCGCGGACTCCATTCGCACTACTCGCCTATAAAAGGAGCACCCGAGGCGCTTGAAAGGTTGCTGCTGATTCTTTGAGAACTCGAGAGTCCCGCGAAGCCATCTGAGCTACGCGAAGTATCTCTGCGCAGCCTCTTGCGCGACTGAGAATCTCGGAGCCACCTGAGGCCCCGAAGAAGTCCCCTGCGCACTACCTCTTGCGCGACAGGAAGAAGAGCTCGGGCAGTGCACTTGCGCGCCCCTCGCTTGGTTACACCCTGCGTGCCCACGGGTGTCACGCCCTGCGCGACAGAGGCCGTCCGCACACCTTGCGCGGCTATTGAAGAAGTGAGGCCGCACCCCTTGCGCGCCTCTTTTGGTGTTTGAGTTTGGGTGAAAAATTTACCACTCTTGGGATTGTGTGTGCAAGGAGGAAGACCCGAGGCTTAGCCTTGTGTGTGCACAAGTGAAGAAGACCAACTTTGAGAAAAAGAGGAGTACACACTTAAGTGTGTGAATGCAAAAGAACTGATCATTCTAAGTGATTGGTTTTTTTGGTGAGCAAGACCAACGAGATCTTTTGAAGACTGTTGAAGCTACTTGAAGTTTCGAACAACACCTTTGAAGAAGTGAAGTGAAGCCATGATGAAGATGATGCTGTGGAGTTGGGGGGTTTAACCAACTTGTAATTGGGGGGTATAACCAATTACTGTGTAAACATATTTTGGCATAGTGAAGAATCCGTGTTGGGGGGTGTAACCAACACGGCAAGGAGTAGGTCTTTGTACCGAACCTTGTAAATCTCTGTGTTCTGTGCTTTCATTATTACTGCACCCCTAAAAGAGTAGATCTAGGCCTTAACCAGCTGCAGAGGTTGAATTGATAATTCAAAGGGAACAATTCTTAAAAAGAAAAAGTTATCACTGATTCACCCCTCCCCTCTCAGTGATCACAACCGATCCAGGAATTTCAAGTGGTATCAGAGGGAGGTTAATTTACCACTAAGTAAATCTCTAAATACATTTGTTATTTCTAACAATGCAGGTTCAAAGATAAAATTGAGACAAACATGGCATGAACCAACCTGTGTAAAATCATCTTCAATGGAAGAAAAGAAATCATCAGGAAGGACTACTCAAATCTTGGACAGAAAATTACAACATGACTCTTATCAACAAAGAAGGTCAAGGTTCAGAGGCTACTGCTAGTGTTGTGGTGTGTTTGGACATAAGGCCTATGCATGCTAGTATAACATGTCTCTTCCAAGCATGAGGCATGAGTCAAGGGGGAGACATCCTGAAACCCAGAGTGTTTTGCAGAAAGCATCAAAACCTCCAATTCAGAAAACATTTTACTGCCTGAGTGAAGCTTGTGGAAGATGTGACCAACAAGGTCATAGAGATGATAAATGTATGACAACTATTCCTAAACAAAAAGTCAAAGACATGAAAGGGAAAGGCATTCAAGAGACCAATGATGAAATCACATGCTTTGCTGAAGTGGCTCTAAAAGCCAGCAGTAAAACCAAGTCATGGATTCTTGATAGTGGATGCTCATCCCACATGACTGGTGATACAAAAATTCTAAGCAACATTGAAAGTCATGAGGGAGGAACCGTGGTGTTTTGAAATGATCGTTATCTGAAAATCAAGGGAGTTGGAAAGGCTATGATTGCAACAACAAATCTAAAATCCAATGATGTGTTGTTTGTTGAAGGATTAAAGCACAACCTACTGAATGTAAGCCAATTATGTGATGATGGACATGAGGTGTTGTTCCAGAAGGACTCATGCATCATCAAGAGCTCAAAGGATGGAAAAATCATCACTCAAGGAAGAAGAACCACTGGAAATCTATTTCAAATTGGTGAGTCCATCAATTCTTGTTTTCTTAGTTCTAAATATGAAAATAATCTTTGGCACAGAAGACTTGGCCATCTAGGTCAAAGAAGTATGAGTAAAATTCTGAAGTACAATATTGTACGAGATCTACCCAAATTAAAGAGAGAAAGAGATGAAATTTGTGACACATGTCAGAAGGGAAAACTAACCCATAGTTCACACAAAGGAGTAGATATCATGTCTACTAGGCCTCTTGAACTCATTCACACAGACATATGTGGACCGATGAGACAAAAGTCTACAAGAGGAGATCTCTATTTTATAACCTTCATTGATGATTACACTCGGATGACCAACGTCATGTTCATGAAACACAAGTCAGAAGCAATCATGATGTTCAAAAACTTCAGAAGGCAGGCTGAGAAAGAACTTGGAATCTGTATCAAGAAAGTGAGATCAGATAATGGAAAAGAATACACTTGTGATAATTTTGAAAGCTATTTGTTCAAGCATGGAATCAAGCATCAATACAGTACACCATATACTCCACAACAAAATGGAGTGGCTGAAAGGAAGAATCGAAGCATAGTTGAAATGGGGAGGACTATGTTGGCTGAGCACAATATCTCTAAGTTTTTCTGGAGAGAAGCAGTATGCACAGCTATACACATACAAAATAGATGTCCCCTAAGACCAGAAACACAAATGACAGCCTATGAAATGTGGTTTAACATAAAACCAACTGTTAAGTACTTCAGAGTCTTTGCCAGTCCGTGCATCATCAAGATTAAAAACATTAATCTAGGAAATTTTGAGGAAAAAGCAAAAGAAGGAATCTTCATGGGCTACCTACCTGATGGAAAAGGCTACAGATGCTGGAATAAGAGGTTGAACAAAATGATTGACTGCAGTGATGTCAGAATAATTGAAAACAACACCAAACCATACATTGTGGATAATGATGACTCAATGAATGACTCAACCTTCGAACAAAAGAATGAAGAATTAACTGAGCCAATACCAACTGCTGGTGAGATCAACTCTGAACACACCAGTGATGAAGAGGAAGGTAATGAAGATGGAAGAAGGAGATACAATAAATTGAAGAAACATTTCGACACAGAAAATGTCCTTGGTAACCCACAGTCCTCAGTAAAAACTAGGAGAAGATTGATATTGGAAGATCACACTGCATTGGTTTCTCAAGTGGAACCTCACACAGTGGCTGAAGCAGTTGAACATGAGGAATGGATACAAGCTATGAATGAGGAACTCAATCAAATAGAAAAGAACTCCACTTGGGATCTTGTGCTAAGGCCCAAAAATAAAAATGTAATTGGGAAAAAGTGGGTTTTCAGAAACAAACTCAATGAGAAAGGGGAAGTTTCAAGAAATAAGGCCAGACTTGTATGCAAAGGGTATTCACAAATGGAAGGAATCGACTTTGAAGAAACGTTTGCACCAGTTGCAAGACTGGAGACTATCAGAATGTTCTTAGCAGTTGCAGCACACAAGCAGTACAAGGTTTATCAGATGGATGTGAAATCTGCATTCCTAAATGGAGATCTTGAAGAATAAGTGTATATAGAACAACCAGAGGGATTTGTGCTAGACAAAGATGGTAGCATGGTATGAAGATTAAAGAAAGCATTGTATGGGTTAAAGAAGGCTCCCAGAGCCTGGTACTCCAAGTTGGATGGTTGTCTTAAGAGCATGAAGTTTGTCAAAGGAACAGTTGACAGTAATCTCTATGTCAGAGAAATGACCACTGGTACTCTCATAGTCATTATCTATGTGGATGATATTATTTTTTCTGGTGACCAGGAAGGACTATGTGAAGAATTCGCTGAGCAGAAGAAGAGAACCTTTGAAATGTCCATGCTTGGTCAAATGACATATTTTCTAGGATTTCAGGTGGAACAAAGGAAAAAATCTATATTTCTTTCACAAGAAAAGTATGCAAGGGACTTAGTAAAAAGGTTTGGAATGGAGAATTCAAAGGAAGTATCAACACCCATTTCTGTTGGAACCAAACTATGCAAGGACGAAGAAGGCAAAAATGTTGATCAGAAAGAGTTCAGGAGAATAATTGGCAGTCTCCTTTATCTCACGGCCTCAAGGCCTGATATAACATATGCAGTGACTTTGTGTGCAAGATTTCAATGTGACCCAAAAGAATCTCACTTATCAGCAGCTAAAAGAATCTTGAGATATGTGAAAGGAACCCTCAACTATGGACTCTTATACAAACACAGTACAAACATAAAGTTGTTGGGATTCACTGATGCTGATTGGGCTGGTGATTGCACTGATAGAAGATCCACATCTGGTGGAGACTTTTTTCTGGGAGAAGGATGTGTTAGTTGGTATAGCAAGAAACAAAATTCTGTAACATTGAGCACAACCGAAGCAGAGTATGTGGCAGCTACACATGCATGTACACAAATGATTTGGATGCAGGTGCAGCTAGCAGATTTGAGAATTAAAGCTGAAAAACCATTGAGGATCTTATGTGATAATCAAAGTGCAATTGGCTTGTCTAAGAATCCTATAAAACACTCCAGATCCAAGAATATTGATATAAAATATCATTTCATCAAAGAAAGGGTCGCCAGTGGAGACATCAATCTCGACTACATTTCTACTCAAGATCAGGTGGCATATATTTTCACCAAAGCTATGCCTACAGAAAGATTTGTTGAACTAAGGCTGAAACTTCATGTTCAGCCTTCTCCTCTCACTTGAGGAAGAGAAAGGTCCCTCCTTATTCCCTAAATTTATATGTTTTTGTACTGACATGCAGGGAATTGAAGGAGATGAGTGCATCCCTTGAGGGGGAGCATTAGTTGCTGAGTCAAGCAGTTATGCATTTTGGGAATGACTTCCTATTCATCCCTTTGCATTTGTTGGCCAATAAGTTGGAGAAATAATCAGCACATACACATTGTGACATTCTTCAAGATGTGCTTCAGAGTATTGACAACCAAATACAAAGGGGGAGATTGTTGTGCCCAAGTGATTGCATTTGTTGTCAATAACATGTCACTATGTGTCAACTGATGACGTAGAGCTTGAAGACTAATGGTTGGAGATGCATCATTAAATCAGACGATTGTTGAGCTGTTCTTAAAGTTCCAAGAACTTGTATCAACTGGATACAATGTCACAACAATGTTTGAAGACCATTCATTGTACTGACAATGCATGAGGAGATGAAGAGAGCCATCCACAACTTCTAAGTGGATGAAGTGAGCTGAAGAAGACCATGTACTAATTCTTAGTGCATGACAATGTGAATGTGATCCAACTTGACCTCTAATTGGATCATTGAAGAATATTGAAGATTTAATTGATTCAGGAGCTCGGTTGAAGAAGGAACCTTCCTAATTAATGAACACATGTTGAGGAGGATTGAAGAATTCAAGTGAAGAAGAAATGTAGAAGAAGGATGTCTTAGAGAAGTGGCATGTGGCATATTATACATAGGCACTTTGTTTTTAACAATGTCCTCATTTATGCCTTTGCCAAAAAATTGGCCAGCCAAGGACACCTTGAGGGTTCAACCCCAAGGCACATGTGGGCCTAAGGCTCCACGCCCAAGGGGGAACCCGTGGGGCAAGCCCAGGGCGGCAGGGCCACGCAGGGGTGTCACGCCCGCGCGGCAGGGGCATAGGACCGCGCCCGGAGTGCATGGTGGGCGCTAGGAGCGCGCCCGCAGGGAGCAGAGGTGGGCGCAGAGCACGCCCGTAGAGAGAACCCGGTGCGGGGTGACACCGGGAGGGGAGAAGTTCAACTGAGCGATGGATGGCAGCGGGGGTTTGATAAACCGCGGAAAATCCGCTCGGCGATTCGATGTGGGACGCCCAAAATTCACCGGGAGCTCATCCTGGCCGTCCGAGTGATCGCGCAGAAGATCTCGGCCGCCCGATGCATCGCGCCGCTCGCGATGTAATCTGAGCCGCCCATCTAATCGCGCGCCAGATCTTAACCGTCCGATGCATCTGCGGATTGTCTTCATCCTCGAGCCATGACGAGGCCTCCCCGCATGCCTCCTTCAATACAGGCGCCTCCCGACGACAGATTTTGAGATCCTGGCCACCATAAATTGAGCCGAAGCACCCATGGAGTTCGTCTGAGCCGTATGAACACAACCATGCAATAAAATATGCATGCATGCAATGAGATGATGAATTCGGTCGAGGCCGAGGCAAACAAAGTTTCTGAGGGCGTTCCACGTTGCTCAAACACCTAAACCGTAGGCTTGCATGAGTTCTAAGTCGCATTCACGTGAACGAAACCGAAGAAGAAGGAAACTCGCGTTGGACAGAGAATAAAAAAACGAGATACGCAGATGATTTTTAACGCGTTTGAAGTTTTCAAAACGCCGATGATTTCGGGCATTCGAGTATTGGATCCCGCGGACTCCATTCGCACTACTCGCCTATAAAAGGAGCACCCGAGGCGCTTGAAAGGTTGCTGCTGATTCTTTGAGAACTCGAGAGTCCCGCGAAGCCATCCGAGCTACGCGAAGTTTCTCTGCGCAGCCTCTTGCGCGACTGAGAATCCCGGAGCCACCCGAGGCCCCGAAGAAGTCCCCTGTGCACTACCTCTTGCGCGACAAAGAAGAAGAGCTCGGGCAGTGCACTTGCGCGCCCCTCGCTTGGTTACACCCTGCGTGCCCACGGGTGTCACTCCCTGCGCGACAGAGGCCGTCCGCACACCTTGCTCGGCTATTGAAGAAGTGAGGCCGCACCCCTTGGGCGCCTCTTTTGGTGTTTGAGTTTGGGTGAAACATTTAACACACTTGGGAGTGTGTGTGCAAGGAGGAAGACCCGAGGCTTAGCATTGTGTGTGCACAAGTGAAGAAGACCAACTTTGAGAAAAAGAGGAGTACACACTTAAGTGTGTGAATGAAAAAGAACTGATCATTCTAAGTGATTGGTTTTTTTGGTGAGCAAGACCAACGAGATCTTTTGAAGACTGTTGAAGAAACTTGAAGTTTCGAACAACACCTTTGAATAAGTGAAGTGGAGCCATGATGAAGATGATGCTATGGAGTTGGGGGGTTTAACCAACTTGTAATTGGGGGGTATAACCAATTACTGTGTAAACATCTTTTGGCATAGTGAAGAATCCGTGTTGGGGGGTGTAACCAACACGGCAAGGAGTAGGTCTTTGTACCGAACCTTGTAAATCTCTGTGTTCTGTGCTTTCATTATTACTGCACCCCTAAAAGAGTAGATCTAGGCCTTAACCAGCTGCAGAGGTTGAATTGATAATTCAAAGGGAACAATTCTTAAAAAGAAAAAGTTATCACTGATTCACCCCTCCCCTCTCAGTGATCACAACTGATCCAGGAATTTCACCATCCAATTATTGATCTTTTATTCAAAGATGGATGAAACTTATTTCCAATCATCGTCTTCTTCTAATTGGGTGGTGAAAACATGGGCCACTTGCGATGTGGATTTTCCTAGTATCACTAGTCCATAATCAACCATACCTTTTAGTATTTCCTTGAAGATAAATAATTCATGTATAGTTTGGATAAACATCTGATGAAAATGGAAATAGTTAGGATAATTATTGAGGCTGAAATCGAAGGGTTTCATGGGATTATGAATCTTGAAGAGCTTATTTTCTATAGATATTAGAAAATAAATAGGAACTTATTCATTTCAGTATGAATATATTTTGTTTTTACATTACTCAAATTATGGTCATACATATTTCTTTGCCTCTAGACATGGGACGTTTTGTTACTATTTCTGCTCACTGGGAGGTGTCGGGTGATGCAGAGCTTTCCTAGGAGCTCGAGAAGGTGTTGGAACCTATTTATGTGTGACAATGATTATTTATACATTACCAAACCTTTTCTCTTATATTATAGATATGGGTCTAAACTTTTTCATGGTTCACAAAATGGAATCTTCTAGATACTTGTTAGTGTCTATAAAATCTTGAAAACCACTTAGACATTTCAATAGAATAAAAGTGGTCATTAGTTCATCACGGAGGTTCTCTGCATAATGTTCAAACAAATCCCCTGTGAGAGTGGAATAATAAGAGAATATGTAGGGATTTTCCATATGGAAATAAAGTCAGTGACTCTTTCATTTTCACATTTTCTATAGTTTATGAGATGAATGGTCATTATCTTCCTTACCATAGAGCTCAACTAATAGAGGAATTGATGATGAAGGTCTTGCTATACTATAATAAACCCAGTTGGGAGGAAAACATACAATATGAAAGATAAACCCACCATAGTCTACACAAAACAACTCCTCTTTTCTACCTATTTCTATTCTTGTGGGATCATCATATGGATACATTGAGAAATAAAGTGTGAGAGATGCTACTCTGGATCTCCTGTTCCATTGACAGTCGAGAAGATTAGATTATAAAAATTGGGAGGGGGTACTATAACATCCTCACATCCATGATATGCATTCCATTTGGGATGCACAGGGGTGTTCTAACCTTTCATGGATTATATTCAGTTGGAAATAGACTCAATGATTTTGAGGAGTTCTTTGGGAACCACTGTCTAAACTACCTTCTATGTGTGGGGGGTAGGAAAATATTGGTACGGTCACCATATATTCATTGGTTGCTGATATACAAATTATATCGGGACTAGGTGATTGTCCTAATATAGGGGAGGTTTTTACTATAATGTATGAAAATTTTGGTGTTAATTAATACCCATTTTAATACCCAAACCCAATTAATTGAGTCAGAGTCAGAGTTTCATATGACCACAAGCACACCTCCCCATATGCTATAGTGTAATACCTCGAGATTTTTTGAAATATTTTTTTAAAATATTTTTTTATATTTTTCACTACACATAATAAAAAGTTTATCTATCATTTAATTCAACTCCATTTTTTATCTTTTGTTATTGGAAACACTGAGTTTAAATGAAATGTAACATAATTTTGAAATATAATTATTTAATATGACAGTTATTGCATATCCCTTGGAATGGAGAGTATGAATATGATTAAATAAATTATGAAAATATATGGATTATAAATGTATTTAAAATTAATTATTTGGTGACCAATTAATTATAAATGGAAATAAAAACTATTTGAAAAAAGGGAATCTTTTTCTGAAAAACTATTTTTATACATATAAGTGAGTTTTAACTCAATAAATTAAAAAAATCACTTTTGGTGAATTATTTTAATGTAATTAATATATTATACATTCAATAAATGTTTTAACATTCATCTTAGGGTCTTTATATACAAGAGATAAGAATAAATTAAATTTTATGCATAAAAATTTATTTTTATAAAAAACAATTTCTCACCCTTTTCACACTTATTTTAAAATTATATCATAAAACTTTTAGACAATTTATTTGAAAAAAGGAAATTCATTTTTCAAATCCACATGTAAAATTTATATGAGGGTTTATTTTTGAGAATATTCCAAGAAGTTAATTTTTTTATAAATAGTGAACAATAATTAGTTTTTATAATGAATTTTAATTTATTTTAAATCATTTAAAAAATTAATTTTTTAATATGGTTTTAAATGAAAAATTAATTCAATTTTATATTTATTAATCCAATTTAAGTCATTGGATTCAATTTTATATGGAATTTTGATATTAAAACTTTTCAAACAGTTGACCATTGTTTCTCTAGAAGACCGCTTTCTCATCGTGTTTGTGGGATTAATTTTAAATTAAAATTTTCCACTTATGTGAATGTATTTTATAAAAATGGGTTCCTTATTTTTAATCATCATAATTTATATTATCTAATAAGGTCAACTAAATTACCATGGTTAAGGTAAAAATGGGTTTATCAGGGGTTAAAGTAAAAAGATAAGGGCTAAAAACCAAAAACTTTTTCAGCACCCATAAGTTGGACTTATTTAGACCATATAACCTCTATTTTTTTAATTTCCCATTTTGAGACTTTATTCTTGTGAAAAAAATGGTTACAACTTTTTCTTTTTAAAAATTTCAAGTGTTCCACTCACCTCACTTATAAAAGGCCATCCCTTCTCTTTTCCTCTTCACACTTCCAAAACCATTTGTATTAGTAAATAACTACCCAAATACCTTCCTTAATTACATAATATCATACAATAATCATTATTTTGGTAATAAATTCAACCTATTAAGGCTTTTGGTGAAAACCAAAAGAAGTTGTTCGAAGAAGAGGTAACATCCCTAAACAAGAGTTTTATTTTATTTCTTTCTCCACCTCCTTCAATTATTATTAAACAATGATGATATAGTAAAATAGTATATTACATAAACTAATATTTTATTATTTTAATTGAATAACCTAAATCTTTCTTCTATCCCATTAAATGTGATACAAAATTATCATTCATGTGTGCGACTGACTACCGCCTTGAAAATCAATGTCATTTATTTTTCCATTACCACCTCTCAAGGATGGAAATAATGATGTATTGAATGTTATATTTTATTTATTATATTATTACACTTATTTAATTATTATATCACATATAAATTCTTACTTTATATTCCTTAGGAATATGATAATGTCCCTAGTGTGTATGGTGGACTACAACCTCACGAAGTGATGACTCGTTCTTTACATACACTTTAAATGAAAGGTAATAAAAAAATTTAAATAAATAAATTTTATATATATGGAATAAAAATTATTATTTAAAGGAGATATATTATTTACCTTTATTTTATTTCATCCATTGAGAAAATAGAAACAATATTAATGTGTATGTACGACTTACCGTCTCCATGAACAATGTATTTAATTTTTTATCTATAAGTTTTATGGATTACTATAAATACATATATAATGAATATATATTATATTTATATCATTTTTAAGATTATGGATATTATGGAACCATGATCTATGTAATAGGAAAAAAACTAAAAAATCAAAACATACAAGAAAAACAAAGGAGTTATTACCTGAAACACGACTTTAACATGAAATTTTTAACAAATGGGTAATAAAAGATCATAATTAAATAATATAAGGTATTTTATATTTAATTTAGGGTTTTTAATATTTTTATATTTAACTTATATTTATTATAAAGGAATTCTTAATGTGTGTGAAGGAATTCAATACTTAAAGTACGAGATTTCCTTCTCACTTTTTACTTGTAGGAGACACATGCCATATTCACCGCCTATTTTTTTTATGTGGTGTATATTCTTCCCATGAATTCATTTTATGATGATTTTCAAGAAAATTTTTGTGATTTACATATAAATTTGATTATTTTTCTTTCATAGAGTTTCAAATTCTAATGTACCAAAGTAGTAACATATTTTTGTCTCAATTTTCCTTCTTTGACACACATGTTATGTGGTGAAAATATTTTATTTTATAAGGTGTATATTATCCCCTTTAACATGTAATATACTGAATTTATTTATTCAAATTATATTCTAAGATTTATTAAATGATATTCTTTCATGGTGTAACTTCCCAGTTCTGGGTGCCACCCAAAGTTGCCTCGAACCCAGTTGATCACATGACCTCAAGCGCATTTCCCAAAATGCCAGAGGCCGCCGAATAGGATCAAGGGACATGGTGTGATAATGGGAAAAATATTCACTTATTGGTAGAGTATACATAACATAAATAAAATATTAAACAACATCGAAAACAGTAATACCATACATAAAAAATAAACAACAAAAGACTGATAGTAATATAAAAATTGGAGCATATATAAATGATGCATGTCATATGTGTCTAAGAAAGAATCCAAACAAGTCACAATACTAGAAATAAAATATTGAATCTAAAGTATAGAAAAAAAAGTAAACTCCTACAACATCACAAGCCTCAGCTTGGCCCCATGCTCTCTAGCTCCAACAACAATCAAGTACCTCATAAAGAAGGATGCTTTCCCTTATCTATACCTACATTCAAATAATTTGTTTGGGTATAAAAGCATAACCCAAATATGGAATGAGATGAATCCTAGCAGACAACCACCAAAAGATCTATGCTTAACTGTTAGTGAATATATATAGCTAGTAATATGTAGATATGAAGTAATAAAATAGGAAATACTCAAAAGTAAAAAATCATAAAATTTTCTATTACATTCATTTAAATTTATCATTCATCAGTTGAATCATGTTAACCTTGGTATCTAGACTAACTTTTTATCCCCTATGTAATATTAACAACAGATATCTTATAATACCATATAAAAAAACAAGTCAGACTGAGTCCAAGCTTGTGCTTTGGCTTGGCATACTTATCACAATCATTCAATTATTCAAAAAATGACCCTTTTGGGAAAGTTATCATAGTCCAATCCTCCCGTTCTAACATAAAAATAATTCATTTAATAACGACCCTTTGGTTAGCTATCACGGTCTAACCCCTTTGGTCTAACATAACACTAATCATTTACAAATGACCACCTAGGCAAGCTCTCACGGTCTAAACCCCCTGGTCTAATATACCATCAAACAATCATAAAAAAACACCTGGGAAATATCTCATAGTCTAAACCCCTATGTCGATGACCACCTGAATGCTCTCACAGTCAATACCCCTGGGTCAAGATAACAAAAAACTCATTTATAATGACCCTACCTCAGGAATCTCTCATGGTCAAATTCCCCTTGTTCACACTTCTACAATGCATATCACATGCATTTCATGTAATCATAAACTCTATCCTAACAAAACAAGGCATAGAAACATGGAAAGCCTATTGGAATCCAAGACCAAACATCCATGAATAATCAAACAGGGTAACACACCCATGGTGTGTCCCATTAACAAGGTATACAACCTTATGCATAATAAAATACCCTTTATCAAACAATTAAACCATATAAAGTGATAAATAGAGTTATAATACAAATAAATCAATACCCCAAACATGGTTATGCGGCACTTTAAGCATATATTATCCAAATACGAACAACGAAAAGAATAAACCACCTACATTGATGTCGTATGATCAATACTCTTGAACTTCATCCCTTGAATTGGCCTAAAATGGCGTAGATGTACAAAAAGGTTAAAAAATCAACCTTTAATAATATATGAGAGTGGAATAATTAGGAATAAGGACTCTACAATAATTGATAACTCACCAGTGGGGTTAAAACGCACCTGACGATGTCTCAATTAGAGGTCGGACGGAGAAACGGGGGCTCGATCTTTGTTCGCCATTATCGAGCGCTCCTATACAAAACATGGGAAGAAGAAGTGGGTTATGGATATGAGACATCACCCCACTCCATTATATCAAATAAAAAGAAAACTACATAGAATGTTCGTTAAATGTATATGCCGTGTAGTAGCCCTAACTGAACCCCACATTAAGTGGTCTGTCAGGTCACCTACACGACCATGTACTCGACCATTACATGACCAGTACGTGGTTGTACATGGTACCCGAGTACACGATGTGTACTTATAAAATTTCCATTTCATCCTCTTTCCTTAAAAAAACCATAAATCAAGATCCATACCTAATATAAAGATCTGGGTTCTTTCAAACTTCCCCTCTTAAAGCAATTATTCCCTAAATTTCCTTTCTTAGGGCGGTGAAGAAGAATCGGCAAACAAATTCAACCACTGTGATCATACATTGGCCTCACTACCCCATGTCTCATCCCATTATCGCCCATGATACCATAGAACCCATACCAGAGGAATAGATCGACCCTAGAGAACCTTCATGCAGCTATCCACAATCTGAATAGGGAGCTCCTTGAAGGATGCATCCACCTCTAACTCAACCTCCATGGGTTGAAAAATATTAGATGGGTCTAAAAAAGTAATTATGTAGATGAGAAATGTGAAATATTTTTTGCATATCCTGATACCTTTGAGGTAACTAAATCTGATAGGCAACTAGTCCGACTCTCTCCAAAACCTCAAACAACCCAACATATCTCAGTGAAGGATTCCCTTATCTCCTAATCCTATAGTTTCCTAACCTCAGTGTGGCATGAAAGAAAACTTGATATATGACCTCGAAATCCAGATATTGTCTCCGTCGATCAACATAAAATTTCTTCCAAGACTTTGTAGTATCCATCCTTCAACGAATCAACTCCACCTGCTCAGTGTTCTTTTGGACAAAATGAGGTCCCAGCGTAGCTGCCTCTCCTACATCCAGCCAACATAGGGTTTATTGGCATGGATTACTGTAAAAATCCTTATATATTTCCATCTGAATCATTTCCTAAAAACTGTTATTGTAGGAAAACTCCACTAGGAGTATGTGTCTCTCCCAATATCCCCCAAAATCCAAGATGCATGCTCAAAGCATGTCCTCCAAAACCCGAATCATGTGCTCAGACCAGACATCTGTCTAGGGATGGTAAGTTGTATTCAAAAGTACTTGTGTACCCAAATCCCTATGTAGTCCCTGCCAGACACGAGAAGTAAACCATGCATCACTGTTTGAAATGATAGAATGAGGAGCCCCATAAAAATAGACAATCTCTCAGATGTACAACCTTCCAAGCTCATCAACACTGACGGTTTCCATAATCTATAGGAATTGTGAAACCTTTATGATCCTGTATATAACAACCCAAAATACATCATTCCCTTGAGGTGACCTCGGAAAACCTGTCAAAAAATCTATCACGACATCATTTCACTTCCACTCGGGAATGGGTAACTATTGAAAAATCTCTATTGATTTCTGATACTCTGCCTTCACCTATTGACATGTGGAACATCTCATAAAAAACCAGCTATATCCCTTGTCATACCAAGCCACAAATACTAATGGTGTAGATCTTGATACATCTTGGTGACACTAGGATGAAATGCATAAAATAAGGAATGAAAATCTCACATCAACTCCTCACGTATGTCTTCTGACACCCATAAGCATCCATGAAAATGAAAGACCTCATCATTGCCTATGGTCCACCTGGGAGTAGGGTCCTCGCCTGAGTCACTCTCCCATAGTTATAGGCCTTTCAAATCTAATAGCCTCTTCATTCTCACATGATCTAAAAGATTAGAGGTAAAATCTATAGAAGAAAGAAACATCTTCCCCTATCTATCATGCACCTCTAAATGCATCTCAGAGAACAAAAAATAATCTACCACTCACTGCTAGACTCCTGAACTACCTGTATCTAAGTCCTCCTTCTCAACGTATCATCCACTATGTTGTCTTTTTAGGCATGTAGGAAAGATCAATGTCAAAGTAATGAAGGTAATCAACCCACCTTTGCTATCTCAAATTCAGATATCACTTATTAAAGATATACTTGGGACTTTTTTGGTTAGTGTATACCACAAAATTCTATCCCAAAAGATAATGTCTCCAACAGTTTAAAGCATTCACATCTGCAGCTAACTTAAGATCACGTGTCGGGTAATTCCTCTCATGTGGCTTCAACTACCGAGACCTGTATGCAATGAATCCTTCCCCCTAAATAAGCACTCCTCCTAGCCCGATACCTGACGCATCAGAGTAAACAGTGAAACTCTTTCCCAGATCAGGAAAAATCAGTAATGGTGTTGAAGTCAATCTCCATTTCATCTCCTAAAAGGATGAATCACATGAATCTATACACAAGTACTTCACACCCTTCTTATTTAGTCCATTTAGTGGCCCTACTAAGCATGAAAAGTCTTATATAAAATGTTGGTAGTAACCAACAAACCCTAGAAAACTCTGTACCTCAAATACGTTCTTTGGATACTCCCAAGAAACTACTACTATCACCTTCTATATGTTTGCTAATACTCTTGTCTCTAAGATACCATCACCCAAGAAGTGAATCTAGTCTATTCAAAAGTGTCACTTTGAGAGCTTATCATATAACTAATTCTCTCTCAGTCTACTCAATACTATCACAATATGGGTGGCATGGTCTTGTCGAGTGTGAGAGTACACCAAGATATCGTCAATGAACTCTACCACAAAAGAACCCAAGTAAGGATGGAACAATCAGTTCATCAGTTCCATAAAAATATTCAGTGCATTCATGAGACCAAACGACGTAAAAAATAATCTTATAGACCATACCTACTCTGAAAGGCTATAAGAGGTATATCTGATGGTCTAACACACAACTGATGATAAATGGATCTCAAGACAATATTCAAGAACACTCAGGATCCTCAAATACGATAAAATAGATCATCAATCCTCATTAATGGATATCAGTTCTTGACCATCAACTGGTATATCTTCCAATAATCTACACAAAGTATAAGATTATCATCCACATTGTTTGTAAAAAAGACAAGAGAACCCCAAGGACAAGTAGTGGGTCGGATGAGACCCTTTGCCTGCAACTCCTCCAACTACTTCTTGAGCTCCTATAAGTCTAGTGTAGCCATCTTATAATTAGAAATGGACACCGGTTCCACTCCTGGTATGAGCTCAATATGGAAACCTACCTCTCTCTCTATAGGTAAACTTGAAAATTCACGTGAAAAGATATATCTGAAATGATCCACCACTAGAAGAAAGTTCATCTATTAAGTACCCTAGTCATCTAGATATAAACTAGAAATATGGGCTGTAATTACTCCCAAACCATGATGCTTGGGTCTATCTATACTTGCATAGACATCCCATTCTCCCTTTTGTAGGAAATACCTACCCTCTAGTGATGTGAAACTCACCCTATGGAGATAGAAGTAAAAAATTCCTAGAAAGATACCAACCAATCCATTCTGAGAATGAAATAAAATTCTATAATCTCTAAGACATAGAGGTCCTAGAATAAGTGTCACACACAAAACTCAAGGGGGAACTCCTTACACTGACGTACACTAGCCTTCCTAATCCCCAACTGAGTATATAGTGTCGTAACATCATCATACGTAATGATACAGAGCCCGAGGCTCTCCAAAATGTAAATAGATATAAAAATATGGGAATCCCCTATATCAAAAAGAGAAGAAGCTAAAACTGAGGCAACTAGAATCATACCTCTAACTGTAGAGGGTCCGAGATCCTACTTCTATTGGGACAACTCTACTACAAAAGTCTGACCTATATTGTGGCCCTACAATCCTACCTAACTACCCTGAGCTGATCCACCCTACTTTCGTTGAAAACCTACCATCTGGATACCCCGACCATAACCTCCTCCATAGCCAGCATGACCTGAAGAACTCCAATTCCCTAACTAATGAGAAACTGGTGGTCCTGATCCTGAAATTGGTGTTATAATAGATCCCCTCTAACTCGATGCTGGTGAGAACATCTGGAAAAAAATGTTGAATATGGCCCATCTTACTGCCAGATTGTCACTCGACTGGGTCCTATGGGAAATGCGGTCTCATATTCCCACTCTTCTCACACTGGTAGGATAACACCTAGATACCTAAATAAACATCATGTGGAAGCTCCATGCGGTGATTCCTTCTATCTATCAAAGGAGTACCATCCCTAGATACTGAACCTCTCAGACTCGCAGCTCCGAACTCCCCAAAATTATGCTCGGTAATAAGAATCTGGTTAACTATAATTGTCACTAAAGTTATCCTAAAAACATTCAACTATGATTATATGTTGTACCTAAGACCATCCTCAAATTTCCTAGCCAAAGATAACACATCACCCAACATAATAGGTACAAAGCACTAAATCTCGGTGAAGTGAGAAGAATAATCCATCATTAAAATAGTTCCCAACTCCAAATGAATGAACTCTTGGGCTCGATTGGCCCTCAATTTCTTGGGGTAGAAGTAATCATAGAATGTTATTTAAAAATATTCCCAAGCCATATCCCGATGACATCCCACCCATGACATAACATCTCACCATCTCTTAGAGGAATCACATATCATGTACGTTGCAAGATTCACCCTCCTCTCTAGAGGCATCTCCAGATGCTCTAAGAGAGAAATAATGGCCTCCAATCATGACTCTATAGCCTGTGGTCCTCCGTCCCCTGAAAAATTGAAAGGATGATACTACTGGAACACCCTTTTCAACTCCTCCATTGTCGGGGCAGGATGTGGTGCTCCCTAAAAAGTATGGATCATTCTCAAAAATCCTTCATGGAACTATGCATCAACACCTGTGTCTTGTATAATAATTGGTGCCAAGATGGTCATGATGGGAGGATCTGCTTGTAGTCCTTGATCTACCATTTTCAATTTCTGCTCATCGCCCTGTACCTGGCGTATAACCAGGGGATGTCTTGGTGGCATGACTCTTCATGGTCAAACACACACCTCAGTACAAGATCATCAAAGACTGAAACTTAGAAGTTAATGAAAGGAACTTAAGAATAATAAATTCAAGTTTTTATAAATAAGGTTACATGGCATGTAAAACCCC
This sequence comes from Viscum album, assembly GCA_963277665.1. Classification (NCBI taxonomy): domain Eukaryota; kingdom Viridiplantae; phylum Streptophyta; class Magnoliopsida; order Santalales; family Viscaceae; genus Viscum; species Viscum album. The sequence continues at coordinate 275,899,046 of OY728123.1, read as the reverse complement.
TACATGACATGTTCCCTTTAAGTCTTAACAGATCATGTAACACCCCATACACACATCGTGTTTCTCTTGAAACACGAAGTGTACTTGAATATTCCCTCCTGCCCAAGTTTTTCTACATGGATAAAACTACATGGTTCTCTCCTGGTGTAACACTACACTGTGTCTTAACCATAGACATGATGTGTACTACTTAATTTCCATCCACCCATGTCATTAGTCACATGTCTAGATACACGGTCGATTGATAAAAGGTGTGTATAGGCCAAACATAGCCTGTATAACCTATGTTTCATCCACCTGTGTCATTAGTCACATAGCCAGATACATGGTCTATTACAGCACAGTGTGTACTCCCAGTACACAACGTGTTCTACCAAGAATTTATCAACCATGTGTCTCTGATCACATAGTCAACCACACTATTAACAAATATACAGTGTGTATACATGGTACACGACATGTACTTAAGAAGAACATTATTTCTTCCGGAACAGAAGAACACATGGAATGTGTTTATAACAACACACACCATGTTGTTTGGGTTTTTGGACAGTAGGCCTCTGAAACTTCTCTGGAACACCAAAAAATTTAAAATTTTGTTCAAGGAATGCCATGTTATGATCCTTGAGAGCCCATAATCCTCATGAATCAAAGTTTTTCATCCTTATTCATGTCATTTTATAACGAAATTTAATTAAAGTTTAAACATGATCCACCAAATTCCGATCCAAGAGGGCCCATAACACCTCAATGACCAAGGATTGGTGTCCATCCAAATGAAAATTTACATATACCAATAACCTATCAAAATAGAAGGTATTTATATCAAGAAATATATCACAACAACATTCATATTTATCACAACATCAATCACTACAACATGCAATCAATAATGCTTCCTAAATAGAATGACAATAATGCATGACATTTGATCCCAAGAAAGTGCATATATGATGCATGAGATGACATAACCTCACCTCATTAGGTTACAACATAAATATAACCACAATTTTATAAGTCATAACAACACAAAATAAGTGAATCACCCAACAGTGATATTAAACCCACTGTAACAACTGAAAAACCAGAAAAATTGCAATATTCGAGGTAACATGGCTTTTCCCTGTACACGGGTTAGCTACTCCAAGGAAAAACTTATTACCAACTATATTTTCCTTTCCATCCTAGTATATAGGCTCCAAATAGTAAGAGAAATAATAAAAAAATCCCTCTGATACCACTTTGTAACGTCACAGTTTTGGGTGTCGCCCAAATGTGCCTCGAACCTGGTTGGTCACATGACCTCAAGTGCATTTCCCCAAATGCCATAGGTTGCTGACTAAAAGTGAGATCCATGATTTGATAATGGGGAAACTATGCCATAATTGGTATAGTATAAACAACATAAAGAAAATAGTAAACAACAGTGGAAGCAGTAATACCATACAACCAAAATAAACAGCGGAAGACTAATAGTAATATAATAGCTGGAGCATATATAAGAGATGATTGTCATATGTATCTTGGAAAGTATCCAAACAATTCACAATAATATAAATACAATAATAAAACCAATGTAAAGAAAATTAGTAAACTCTAATAGCATCGCATGCCTCAGCTTGATCCCATGCTCTCCAGCTCCAACAGCAATCAAGTGCATAATGAAGAAAGGTGCTTGCCCTTATTTATACCTATAATCATACAATCTGTGTGGGTCCAAAAGCATGAAAAAATAGGGTGTGAGATGAGTACTTATAGGAAAACACCAAAAGATCTATGCCAAACTATTAGTGAATATATATAGCAGGTAATATGTAGAAATGGAGTAATAAACTAGGAAATAATCAAAAGTAAACAATCCTACAGTTTTCCATTACATCCATTTACATTTATTATTCATCAGTTGAATCAAGTAAACCTTAGGATCTAGCTTAAGCTCTGTATCCCTTATGTAATAGTAACAATATACGTCTCAGAATACTGTCTAAATAAACAAGTAAAACTGATTCCAAGCTTGTGTTGTGGCTTGGAAGACTCGTCACAACCATTCAATTATTCAAAAAATGAACCTTTTGGTAAAGTTATCATAGTATAATCCCCCTGGTCTAATATAACAACAATTAATTTAATAAAGACCCTCTGGGTAGCTCTCATGGTCTAACCCATCTGGTATAACATAGCACTAATCATTTACAACTGACCACCTGGGAAAGATCTCACGGTCTAAACCCCTTGGTCTAATATACTATCAAACAATAATAAATAACCACTTGGGAAAACTATCACAGTCTAAACCCCTAGGTTTATGACAACCTAGAATCTATCATAGTCAATACCCATAGGTAAACATAACAACAATTCATTTATAAATGACCCTACCTTGGGAATCTCTCACGGTAAAATTCCCCTTGGTCACACTGCCACAATGTATATCACATGCATTTCATATAATCAGAAACTACATCCTAATAAAACAAGGCATGGAAAAAAGGAAATCCTACATGCATCCTAGACCAAATGAATATGAATAATAAAACAATGGAACACACCCATGGCGTGTCCCATAAAAGAGGTATACAACCGTATGGATAAGAAACTTCCCTTTATCAAACAATCAAACCATAGTAGGTGATAAATAGGGCTAAAATCAAAATCAATAAATACCCCAAAAATGGCTATGCATCACTTTAAGAAAATATAATCCAAATACGAACAAAAAAAGGCACAAACCCCTAACTTGATGTCGTATGATCAATACACTTGAATTTCATCCCTTGAATCGGCCTAGAACGACGTAGATCTACAAAAAGGTGAAAAAATTCAACCTTGAATAACCCATGAGAGGGGACGAATTAGGAACAAGGGATCTATAAGAATTGATAAATCATCGGTGGGATTCCAATGCACCCGATGTTGTCTTAATCAAAGGTCGGATAGAGAAACCGGGGCTCGATCTTTGTTCAGTGTTCCCAAGCACTTTTGTAGGAAGCACGAGAAGAATAAGTGGGTTCTGGATATGAGATGAGACCCCAATCCATTATATAAAATAAAAAAAGTAAACTACATGGCATGATCATTAAATGTACATGACATGTAATAGCCTTAAACGACCTCACCTTAAGAGATCTTCCTGGTCACCTACACGACCATGTACTTGGCTGTCACACGGATAGTACGTGGCTATACATAGTACCTGGGTACACATTGTGTACTCATAAGCACATCGCGAGTACTTAGAAAATTCCCATTTCTTACTTTTTCCTCAAAAAGAACCTTAAATCAAGATCCATACCTGAAATGAAGATCTAGGTTCTTACACATGGGTCTTATGATTACATGTTACCATAGTGGTAAGGGTTTTATGTCACGATATAATTGTTCATCTATATTGTTCATATTTATGCTTCTAATGATGAAATATTATGATTCATATCTGAAGAAAATAATTAATTTATTCTACTCTAGTTATGTCATGAGAATAAAATTTTCCCTTTATTTTCCTCTCTTTATATACTCAAGACTTCAAAACTAGTTTTTTAAAGAAAATATACTTTATTTATTTCTTCATCCAAAAATCATTTTTCATCAGAATCCTGTTTTCTAATTTTTTTTCTTAAATTCATAAAATGACATTTTCATTTTTTTAAACATGTTTTAATTTTTACAAAGTACTATAAAGGAATCCTCTTTCCGTTATCTAAATAAGGATCATTTGATTTTTATCAAAAGTATGAAAAGAATCTTTTATTTAACATGTATGACATGAATGAAATTTCCTACCATCATGAAAACTAAAGGTTTTAAAGATTCCTTTATAATATTAGAAGGTTATTTTTAAAGAAAATTGTTTTTATTTTTTATTTTATTTTTAACATTGTATTTTTCAAATTCGATAGGATATTTTCCTAAGAAATATTTTATATAATTTTTAAAGCTTACTTTATAAGTTCTCTAGGTTATTTTCAAAGAAAATTATTTCCAAAATATTTTATAAATTCTTAGTTTTAAATAGTTATTTTTAATTAAAAGTTATTTTCCTCAAGAAATTTACTAAATGATCTTTCAAAATCATTTTCCATCTAAGATGACATCCTTTGATGTTACTTATTATTTATTAGGGATATTATCCAAGTATACCATTATTATTCTTTATTTGGATGGTTTATGTTTATGATGAAAATATTTTTACAAAAACCCATTTATATTACATGGGTTATACAATGATAATATTCTTAAGAAAATCGCTAATTTTTTCATAGGTTATTCTTTGATAAAATCCTGAAATGATTATAAAACATGTTCCTTTTTTTCATGATTTGTTATGATGAAATGTTTATGAAACCCATTTATTTTCCTATGTTCTGATATGATGTATGTTTTATGATATTGTGCATCACATATGTATGATTTTCATTATATGATAGAGGTTATGTTATAACCAAGGATGATTGTAACATTATATCCAAGGACAATGGTTTCATTATAACCAAAAATGGGTGGGACCTATATCTCCCTCCAATGAATTGGGTAAAAATTTATATATCAAGTGAAAAAATGGGAAAACTTTATATGGGATTGATCCACTATGTGAAATGGGTGATTCCAGATCTAATATAAGAACACAGGTGCATCCTGATCGACAATTGGAAATATGTGATTAATTCTGATACATTATGTTGATGGTCTTGGTAGTTAACCTTAACATATGAAATGGTTTTCTATATTTATTATAGTGCCACACCATTTTGAAGTGAGCTTATGTTTCATGATTTGTTTATGATTACTTCATACTCTTATGTCCCCTATTTTCTAAAACGATAATGTTTTATGCGATGAATCATGTTTATAATTTATTACAGGTTTGGAATGAACTTTTTATGTTATTTTCATGATAACATACCCTCATGATTATGTTATTCTTTTATATGATTATAGTTTTATAAATCCTATGGTTCCCCTTAATGATAATCTAAGATCACCCTTTCTTATGTTTCCTTCCCCAGGTTATAAAGAATGGGTTATGTAGGGTATTCCTAAGAGGAGGACTATATGAGAATATATTTGTTGGGGATTTTGAAGATCTTTTATGAAATAAGTAGATTGTGCTTATTGTATCTAATGAAATTAAACTATTACAGTCCTAAGGAATTTATTTATGAAATGTATTGAATATTCAGCTATAAAGATGTGATATTTATATATGAAAATCCTAGGTACTATAGTTGGTATCAGAATAAAGGTTTAGTTAACCTTTGCAAATTAGTATGAGAAAACATTAGTGAGATACCTAGGTATATTTATATGTATATTTCTAGATATATTCATAAGGACAGGTATAAGGATGATTCAAAGTATAGGAACATTTATTGGAATTTTGGAAAAGGATAGAGAAAGTGGTTTATAAGTAATTACATCCTTGTCTTGATACAACAAGTTGATGTGGATTTTTCATAGAGGTACCTTGGGGTAATAGATATAAAAAGAGGTAATTGAGTTAGACTTGATCTTCACCTAGTGTATGAAAATGATCATTGTTGCACACCTGGTTTTACACTCTTAGGGATATACTCTGCCAATTAATAAAATCATTACAAACCATCATGAAATATTTAAATAATTACCATGAATGATATAGGTTATTACCTAGATGTCACCGATTAAAAACAAGGATTCATTATTTAGACATAATATTAATGATTTTTCATGATTATGTAGTTTTCCACTAGGAATATTGTTACTCGCACTCTGATTTTTGGTTTTAGTCAATAGAGAGAACCAAAAGGAGTTGGTTCATTGTTGATAGAAAATGTGTTAATGAGAAACCAAATGGGATGATGACTACAATGAATGATATTGTGATTATTCCTAGTTAGTTATCATGATATATTATTAACATATTACACCTTAAAAAACTATTAGACTCACAATAGAATAGAAGGACATAGTTATTTGAGACTTCATTCCATGGATACCATAGTGGGAAGAAGATTTAGTTTCTTATATGTCATGAATGTGGGAAGAATCACTACAAGGAATGTATCAAAGGCACATGAATATGTTTGGTGTTTGTAAAAGAAGGACACAAAGAAAGTAATTTCAGAGGAAAAATGAAAAGTTTGGTTAACAAAATGGATGAGAATAATGGTCTCCCTAATATATCATGGACGGTTGAATGTTTCAATTGTTGGAAGTATGGGTATTATGAAAATTGATGTATTAAAGGGAAAACTCATGAAGAGAATCATAATGGTTGTATGAGTAATTGTTATATAATGATGATTAAGAGACTATGTATGAAATATGAAATTTATGCGCTGTTATAATATTATTGTTTATGTTAAATGAGGTAATCATGATTAAATTGAGTTTTATGAATGTTAATACATGATTAATATTTTATATTGCAGGAAAGAGGTATTCAGGATTAAGATGACGAAGCCTAGTTAATGGTTTAAGAATGAAGTGGAATTTTTGAAGTGTTTTTGTATAGTAATTTCATAATTATTCTACTTGAATCATGAAATATATAAGGATTATTATGTATATTTTTTTCATTAAGTATTTTCAATAATATGTTTGATGATACGAATGACCTTGAAAAGCAATTTAATGTTAATGTGATGTTTCATAAAAAATGTAAATATGGGAAACCTAATCCTAAATACATTCCTGATGTTGAGATAATGATGTTGGGATAAAGATATTATTATTATAGATAAAGTAAATTGTATAGTACTTATTACCTTGGAACTAATTAATTATTTATTGGCAAATTAGTTTATTATATCATTGATGGAGTTTACAAAAAATTTCGATTTAAGGAACATATCCATTAATTTGTGTTTATTTAAGGAATAAAGATGCATGTATGTTTTCAATAAATTTTTATGGTAATTATGGTTATTACTATGTTTACGGAGAATATATAATGAATGTATTATCTTGTTTTTATGTGACAATAAATATCTACTTCATATTGTTTGTATGATTAATGATAAGTTCATTTTGGAAATTCAGTGACCTTGTTTCTAAAGTTTTAGATTTTAATCTTTTTGAAGGGTCATAAGGTTAACCATTTATTAAATGGTTTAATTTGAGTATTGAATGATATTTTAGGGATTAATGTACTATTTCACCATATGAATATTTATACATATTAGATAACCTATTTTAACCTTTTTTTGATAATATATAGAGATAGAAAGAATGGATTATCATTATTTTATGGATCTTTTTATTATATTAGTGCTTTAGACCTAAAAAAATCATCTTTAAGAGCAAGATATGATGTGTAAATTGATAAATGTACAACTAAAGTATGAGATAGTTCTTATGAAATTGAATTGAATCAACTAGGTATATATTCTCATAAAAATTATTAAACATTAAAGAAAGGATCTTGAAATAAAATGTTAAACATTTACTATTATTTATAACTAATGAATGGGATTTTCTAATATAAAAAATTTATGTCTTTTTTCGTTAACTTTCTCCTGACCATGTTCTTTATCACTCCCCATCAGTGTTTGGGTGTTAGTTTTCTGTTTGATGTCTTTGTTTTCACTTCCATCCCATGTTATCCTATTTTGAAACCAAGTATGTGTTATTCAAGGTTACCTTCAAACATTCCTGTATCTATTTTCAAGAGAAAATTTTATTAACCCTTTTTACGATGTGGGTTTCCCATAAAAGGATTTTCAAATTTTCAACCATTGTTTACCGATAACAAGTTCAAATTGTGAGGCCTTAAATTATTTTTGGATGTTAAAATATAACACATTGAGATTTTTTGAAATATATTTTTCAAATAAATTTAATCTTTTTGATATTCTGCATGACACACAACATTGATTTTTTCTTTCATTACACACAATACTGAGTTTATCTTTCATTATACATAAAACCGAGTTTAAACAAAGTGTGACATAATATAGAAACAATATTATTTAATATGATAGTTATCTCATATTCATTGGAATGGTGGGTATGTATAAGATTAATTAAAATTTCAAAATATATGGTTTACATATATATTTAAAATGAATTATTTTTTGACCAATTAATTATAAATAAAAATAAGAACTATTTGAAAATAAAGGAAATATTTTTCGGGAAAAAATATTTTTATGCACAAAAATAAATTTTAACAAAATAAATTAAACAACTCACTTTTTGGTAATTATTATAAATAAATTTAGATATTATATATTAAATCAAATTTTTAACATTAATCATATGTTCTTTCAAGATAAGAGATAATAATAAATATTATTTTACACTTAAAACTATATTTTTATAAAAATAATTTTGTTTCCTTTTATGCACATTTTTAAATTTTAGGGGGAATTTATTAGAATTTTATGAGAAGATAAATTATTTGATGAATAGAAAGAAATATTGGTTCTTCATTTAGATTTAAAATTTATTTTAAAGAATTTAAAAATAAATTTTTTTAATATGGATTTAAAATTAAAATTAGTTCAATTATATATCTATTAATAAAATTTAGTTTATTGGAATGAATTTCATATTGAATTTTTTTATAAAACTTTTTAAACCTTTGAAAAGTTTTTCCATTGGAAAAACACTTCCTCATCATGTCTATGAGATTAATTTTAAAATAAATTTTCTAATTATGTGAATGGAATTTATATAAATGGATTCCATAATTTTTAACAATATTAATATATATTTATTAATAAGGTAATCTTAATTACCGCAGTTAAGGTAAAAATGGGTTTACCGAGGGAGAGGGTTAAACTAAAATGATAAGGGTTAAAAATGACCCAAAACTTATCCAAAAACCATTAGATGGAAATGATTAAACATTATAACCAATAATTTTATATAATTTACAATTTTTATCCTTTTGGAATGTGAAAAATGTAGTCACACCATTTTCTTTTCAAACATTTCAAGTGTGCCACTCAACTAACTTATAAAAGGATATCCCCTCTCCTCTCTTCTTCACACTTCCAAAACTTTTTGGATCAAACATTCGTGGATAAAATCCATTCCTTAATTACCCAATCACATACTAGAAGCCTTATTTTGGTCATAAATATAACCTAGTAAATCTTTTGGTGAAAACCAAAAGAAGTTGTCCAAAGAAGAGGTAACGTCTCCAACCGAGCATTTTGTTTTATTTATTACTCCACCTATTTAAATTATTATTATACCATGATTATATAATGAAATAAGTATATTAAATATAATTATATGGAATTATGTTAATTTAATTACCTAAATCATTCTCCTATTCCATCAAATGGGATACGAAATCATCATTCGTGTGTATAGAGGACTACCGCCTCACGAACAGACGTAATTCATTTTTTCATTACTACATCTCATGTCTGGATATAATAATGGATTAAATATTTATATATTATATTTATGATATTATTTTATGTATGAAATTATTATATCACATATAAATTCATAATTTACATTCCTTGGTAAAATTATAACATCGCTCGTGTGAATGACAAACTACCGCTTCACGAAGCGATATGATTCATTCTTCACATGAACTTTATTTGGAAAGAAATAAGTTAATGTTTAAATAAGTACATATGATATATATAAAAAAATGATTCTATAAGGTTAATATATTATTTAACTTTCTTTCATTTCATCCATCGAGAAAATGGAAATAGAGTTTATGCGTACATACGACATACCATCTCCATGAATGATGTATTTCATTTTTTTGTCTTTAACTTTTATTGATTACTATAAATAAATATATAATGAATATATATAAAATTTATATCATGTTTAAAATTATTTATAATATTTAACCATGATAAAATTAAGGGGACCAAAAATAACAAATCAAAAAATACATAAAAACAAAGCAGTTATTACATGAAACATGACTTTAAAATGGAATTGTGAATAAATGGGTAATAAAAGGTAATAAGTAAATAATATATGATATGATATATATAATTATTTTTGTTTAATATATTTATAATAAACTTATATTTATTATATAGGTTGTACATAAATTACTGAAGGAAATTGAGACTTATGTAATGGGTTTTCTGTCTCACTATTTACTTCTATGAGACACATGTCATATTCACCAAATATTTCTTTTATATAGTGGATATAATGACTATGAATTTATTTCATGATGATTATTATTAAAATTATTGGTATTTACATATCCATTTTAGTTTTTCTCTTTCATGGGGTTTATGGTTCAAAAGTTACGAAAATGGTAATGGATTTTTGTATCAATTTTCCTTCTTTCAGACATATGTTATATATGTACCTATCTTATTTTATGGGGTTTATATAAAATCCATTTGAAATAAAATAAAATAAATTTATTTATTATCATTATATTATAATTTTTATTTAATGTTATAATTTTGTGGTCTTATGATTTAAAGCTGCCAAATTGGTAAGGGTTTTATGCTACAATCTCAATGTTTATCAGGATTATTTCTGTTTATGATTATGATGAAGAAATATTATAATACATCTCTCAATAAAATCCAGAATTATATTCTCATCTAGTTATTTCATGAGTACATATGGTTTCCCTCCATTTTCTTCTCTTTATACGCTCAATAGTTTAGAATAATTATTAAAAAAAAAACTGACCTTACATATCTCTTCGGTCGAAAATCCTTTTTCATCAAAATACATTATTTCTAATAATGTTTTCAAACATATTTTTAACATTCATAAAATAATTTATTAAATAAATGTTTACACATGTGTGACATTTTACACGTTTTTTTAAAGGAATATTCATGTCATTTTCCAAACAAGGTACGTTTTACTTTTACCAAAAATTTGAAAGGAATATTTATTTAAACATGTATGTCATGAATAGAATTTACTAAAAACATGCCCACTAATTGTTTTAAATATTATTTTAAAAGCTTCCAAGGTTATTTTAAAAGAAAATTATTTTAAAAAAAATTATGTTTAATTTTTTTTAAGTGGAAGGAATTTTTTCTTCAAGAAATGATTTAAATGATTTTGAAATATTACATTATAAGTTTTAAAGTTTATTTTTAATTAAAATTATTTCCAAAATATTGTATAAATATTTAGTTTTAAAAATTTATTTTCAATGTAAATTTATTTTCCTCAATAAATATACCAAATGATCTTTCAAAATCATTTTCCATCTAAGATAACAACCTTTGATGTTACTTATACTTTATTAGGGATATGATATAAGGATACAATTCTTATTATTTCTCTGGATGATTTATGTTTATAATGTTGAGATGCTTACAAAACCTATTTCTATTCCATGGGGTATACCATGATAAAATTATTATGAAACCTACTTCATTTTCTATGGGTTATTCTTTGATGAAATGATGAAATTATTGTGAAACTAGTTTTTTTCTACAGGTTATGTTATGATAAAATATTTATGAAACCCATTTATTTTTATTGGTTCTAATATGATTAATTTTTTATGATCTTGTGGAACATATATGTATGATTTCGATAATATGATGGTGGTTATGTTATAACTAAGGATAGTGGTTATATTATAACTAAGGAGGGTGGTTGCATTATAACCAAAGGCGGGTGATACCTACATTGTCACGACCCGACCTCGGGGCCCGTGCCGTGACTACCCCAAGCCCGCCTTCCATAGGCCAGGGGCTGGCGACTAGCACCAAGGCGTAAAATCCCGGTAAACAGGGAAGGCATTGCCTTTATGAGTAACAACCACCACAGAGTCAGCAAGCGGAAAGTAAAGTGCAGAAAAGTAAAGGGGGCCGGAATACAAGCCCAACTGAAAGTACAACTGAAAAAGTAAAGAACAGCAACTGAAGAAAAGACGGCGGCCTCGTGTCGTCCACTGGCAATCCCACCTGAAGGGTGGGTACAGATAGCCTCCAGGCTCCTCGGGTCCCACGTCCGCTCCGAGCACGTCCCGCCCAGTGGTCCACCTCCAGGTACCGTCCTGCTCCACGCCCCAACCGTGATCAGCGCTGTCCGTCGTCTACAACCAACACAACAAGGTGCGGGCATAGCCCGTGCAGGGGTGAGTACAAGCTACTCAGTAAGGACCCCGAGACCCCCGAAGGTCTCCCGAAATCCACAAAGGATATAGCACAAAAGAAAGATGCAATCACGAAGTAACATCTGACTCGACTTAGGTATATGCCCATACATATACCTAAGTCCCCAATTCTAGCTCTGCTCACGAGCTCAAGAACAACTCAATCCACAAAGGAAAGCAAGACTCAAATCCACAAGGAGAGTAAATAGTAAATCCACATAGGATAGTTCAACACAATCCACAAAGGAGTGTAACATAAGATTCAGCTCAACCAGGTATACTTTTTCAGATGACGTCAAAGATGATCACTGATCCATCTAAGTCGTCGGACCCACGAAGGATCGATAGGTACTAACCCCCGCAAAAGACCCACACAGGATCGGGCTCACACAGAACCTGTAGGCAGTGGCTCACACAGAACCGGTAGGCAGTGGCTCACACAGAACCGGTAGTAGGACCCACACAGGATCGGGCACTGATCCACGTAGGATCGCTGAGTGCAGTAGTCGACGCAGTCCACTGAGGATCTCTGTACAGTCGTCGCCGCAGTCCACGGAGGATCTCTGCTCTGCCGTCGTCGCAGTCCACTGAGGATCTCTGCTCTGTCGTCGAAGTCACAGCCAGCGCTAGGGTTCCCGCACACAGCGAGCTCGTTTAGGAGGGTCCGCTCCACGAGCCGAGAGGCTGATACTTCAACTGACACGTAGTCCGAAGTTGATGTATCCAAAAGTTCCGTATCGACAACAGGATCTCAACGCAACAGACGGCGCGTCAATCGGACGCCCGGTCTGAGAGTTATTGGCATTTTCGTCCCAGGGGCCCGGTTGGTTTTTAGGGCAAAACCAACCCGACCGTACTCCGCCTGTATCCGATCCTCGGGCGGAGTATGCCAAAAGTTCCGTCTCACTTAGAGGAAACTACCACAGCTGACGGTACGTCGATCGGACGTCCGCAGCTCAGTTATGAGCGTTTCCGCTCCGAGGGCCCGGTTGGTTTCGTGTACGAACCAACCCGGCCGAACCCAAAGTCTTCCAAAACCTTGAGTATAATATACCGAAACGACCGTATCGATCCAAGGATCGTGTAGCCGCTGACGGTTCGTCAATCGGAGGTCCCAGGCCTAAGATATGGGCGAAAGATCGAAGAGGCCCGAAAACGGGGGTTCTGGGCCCGGGGCGACCCGGCCCGAACCCCCCCTGGGGTCGGCCGAACCGGGTCGGCCCGACCCGGCCTGGGCGCGGCCCGGCCGACCGGACCGGCCGGCTCGGCTTCGGCCGAGCGGCCGAAGGAGGGCGCCGCGGGCTTGACCCGCGGCTCAAACGAAACGCGGCCCCGCGGGGGGCCGCCTGTCACGCGGACGCGGCCGGGCGGCCGCGTCCGTTCCCGGTTCCGCGCGGCCGCGGAACCGGCCGCCGCCGCCGCCGCGGCTTCAGCCGCGGCGGACTTCCTCCACGGCGGCGCGCCGGGCGCCGCCGCCTCCGGTCGCCGGCGCCGCCGCCTTCCGCGGGCCGCCGGAGATGCTCCGGTGGCCCGATTCCTTTCCCGTCTGCGCCGTTGCTCCTCCCGGGGGCTGACCTTCACTGCGGGATCAACAGATCGCCCCTGCCGCACGGTTCGTCGTCGTCCGCCAAATCTGCACAAAAAGGGAAGACCGGCGGAGGGTTGCCGGGTCTTGTTCGTTAGACCCGCACCCTCCGCGTTAGTCATAATCAACGGGAGAAACAAGAAAGAAACCAATCAACAATTTTAAATAAATTAAAATTGTTTCGTGATCGGGTTATTTATTTCAAAAGAAATAACACGGGATTTTAAAAAGAATTCCAACAACCCTTACCTTGTCGTCGTCGTCGGACGAGAGGTCGTCGCGGAATCGCTCGTCGCGGAAGAAGGGGGATCGTCGCGTCGTCGCGGTCTCCGGCGTCGCGTCGCCAATCTCCGGATCAAGATCAAACGGATTTAATTAGTTTAAATCCGTTGATATTGAAATTAAAAAGGGAGAAGAAAAGATCCAATTCTCACCTTAGTTGCCGAACGAGGATCGGCCGCGGAATAAGAGGCGTCGCCGAAGAACGTCGCGGGTAAAGCTCGTCGACGTCGCAGATCTCGGTGTGCGTCGTCGAATTTCGGTGGACTGCGACGACGGCAGAGATCCTCAGTGGACTGCGACGACGGCAGAGCAGAGATCCTCCGTGGACTGCGGCGACGACTGTGCAGAGATCCTCAGTGGACTGCGTCGACTACTGCACTCAGCGATCCTACGTGGATCAGTGCCCGATCCTGTGTGGGTCCTACTACCGGTTCTGTGTGAGCCACTGCCTACCGGTTCTATGTGAGCCACTGCCTACAGGTTCTGTGTGAGCCCGATCCTGTGTGGGTCTTTTGCGGGGGTTAGTACCTATCGATCCTTCGTGGGTCCGACGACTTAGATGGATCAGTGATCATCTTTGACGTCATCTGAAAAAGTATACCTGGTTGAGCTGAATCTTATGTTACTCTCCTTTGTGGATTGTGTTGAACTATCCTATGTGGATTTACTATTTACTCTCCTTGGGGATTTGAGTCTTTCTTTCCTTTGTGGATTGATTTGTTCTTGAGCTCGTGAGCAGAGCTAGAATTGGGGACTTAGGTATATGTATGGGCATATACCTAAGTCGAGTCACATGTTACTTCGTGATTGCATCTTTCTTTTGTGCTATATCCTTTGTGGATTTCGGGAGACCTTCGGGGGTCTCGGGGTCCTTACTGAGTAGCTTGTACTCACCCCTGCACGGGCTATACCCGCACCTTGTTGTGTTGGTTGCAGACGACGGACAGCGCTGATCACGGTTGGGGCGTGGAGCAGGACGATACCTGGAGGTGGACCACTGGGCGGGACGTGCTCGGAGCGGACGTGGGACCCGAGGAGCCTGGAGGCTATCTGTACCCACCCTTCAGGTGGGATTGCCAGTGGACGACACGAGGCCACCGTCTTTTCTTCAGTTGCTGTTCTTTACTTTTTCAGTTGTACTTTCAGTTGGGCCTGTATTCCGGCCCCCTTTACTTTTCTGCACTTTACTTTCCGCTTGCTGACTCTGTGGTGGTTGTTACTCATAAAGGCAATGCCTTCCCTGTTTACCGGGATTTTACGCCTTGGTGCTAGTCGCCAGCCCCTGGCCTATGGAAGGCGGGCTTGGGGTAGTCACGGCACGGGCCCCGAGGTCGGGTCATGACATACATATCCCTACAATACAATGGTTAAAGATTTATATCTCATGAGATAAAAATTGAAATCAAGTCTATGGGATTGATCCACTTGGAGAAAAAGGTTATTCTTGATCCAGTATGGGAAAGAAGTGCATCCTGATTGATAATGGGAAATAGATGATAAGTCCAGATCCACCATGGTGATGGTCTTGGTAGTTAACCTTGTCATATGAAATTATTTTCTAAACATATGATGATTCCATACTTTTATGACATGAGCTTATGATTCATGATTGTTGTATGATGGTTTATCACTCTTATGGCTCATGTTGTTTGAAATGCTAAATTTTTAAGGCATGAACCATGTTTATGATCTATGGATGTATGGGTATAAAATTCATAAGTTTTGTTCGTGATCACATACCCTTATACTTATCTTATTCTTTCATATGATAATAGATTGATAAATAATTTTTACCCCAACTAAGCATATGAGATAACCCTTTCTTATGTTTCCCTACCTAGGTTATGAAGAAAGGTTTAGGTAGGGTATACCTAAGAGTAGTATTACATGAGAAGATCATTGTGGGAGTTGTTGAATATCTTTAACAATATAAGAAGATTGTGTTTCTACTCTACAAAAACACGAAAATATTATAGTACTCATGTACATGTTTATGAAATGTATTAAATATTCATATAATACTATGTGATATTTATGTATGAAAAGACTAGGTCCTTACATTGAAGTTTCCAACTAGAAGAAAAGGTCTAGAGTGAAGCTATAGGGAGAATACACTCTCAATAAAAGTGCATAATAACAGACAAATAACTAAACATGTAACATCATAGTACTTAAAAAAATATATACATATGATATATTATTAATGAATATGTAAATAATAGACATAAATATTCATACCAGAATACAAGTACACAAATCATTTGCTGATCTGATCATAATTACACAATAATAAAGGAATAAAAGTGAAAAGGAGGGGCTCTACACACAACTCCAAAACTTCCTCCAAATCCATTTTTTAAATAAAACCACTTTTATAGTTGAGTGGGAACCCTAAAACATACCAAAATAAAAAAAAGTGGAAAACTTCACCAGTACCCAACCATCACATTAAAATTAAAAAACAAATTAAAAAAATAGAAAACATCACCATCACCAAAAACTGTAAGCCACCTTGAGATGTACACCATATGTACCAGTCAATATCATCATCATCCAAACCCTTTATTAGTGAGGACCTGACCGAAGCTCAATAAAATAATTGTACAGAACCACAAACCCACTGAAATACATCTATTGAAAACCACTATCACTATTGTGAACAAACCAACATTGGAGCACCCCACCTATCAATAATCACTATCAATAGGCATAAACCATGAAAAATACAATACACCACAATGTTATTGTTGAAAACTTGATCCACCAAACTAGGACCGACACAAATATCATATTCATGGTTGAACCTCCTAAAACGCTGATTATATCTCAAATAAAACCATCCCAAAACCTCAACAAGAACCATCAAACTAGATTGACATGTCTTGGTGAGAAAGAACATGAGGCAAGAGAAGAGTTTGGAGAGGAAAAGTCTTAATAGTGAGTAGAGAACTTCAACTGGAACACAAACCACTTTCGTCATAACCACAAAGAGGAAGATAAATACCATCGAGTTCAAACAACCGATGTCAGGACCTTCTCCCCACACTGTGTACCCCTCCTAGGCCGGTAATGTGAGAAAGGAGATAGTGACTCTAGAGTCCCCCCTCTAGTAGGCCCTGGGTTGGATACCAGCATTGAGGGTATACTAAACACACAAATGGGAGGCATTACCCTCTAAGAGAACACATGCGAAAGAAAGAGACAAGACATACACTGGCCAACTCCAACACAGAAAAAAATATAAAAGAAAACCTAGGTACACATATATAATGTCATGCAAGAACTACTACAACTGAAAGGGAAAACTTCAAGTACCAAAGGAAAGTAAAAACAACATTGACCACAAAGCTCGAACAACTCCTGTAACTCCAAGCTAGTAGTAATGAGCCTAATCCTCAACCAGCTCCAAGTGACCCAAAAAATGGTTTATATATACTTAGGGTGTGTATAATAGTTTATATATTAGGATCCTCACTGATGACTCTCATGAAAAAGTAAAGAAATCATGATAAAGCACATTTAAGAACAAGTTAAACTAAATTCTAAGCTAAACAAGTATACTAATTTCCCAGCCTCACCATGGATACTCTCACCAAGTATCACATACAAGAGTATATAATATAATAAAGAATATTAAGGATACCCTACTATTACTTCCCCACTGGTTTTCTACTTTTCCCCAATGTCACATGTCATAAGCATCTCTCTTCAAAAAATTCTTTCCCACAGACACCTAGGAAAAGCACCACAACATGCACCTCATGTAGAAAAACCACCATGTCTACTTAACCAAAGTAACCAGGTAGTTATTGGGATCCACCAAAGCTCGTATAACATGTATCATACATCGGGCATTAAACCTCAAGCCATTATAGCCCATACATTGATTAAGAATCCTCAAGACATCATAGCCTATACACGTTACACCTATAGTAGTCCATAAAGAACTATATCTAGAATATATTAGTGTGAATAACCACACTCCATTACATCTGTCTACACACATATATGAGGAAAAATAACTGATGTTCCTACCAGCACGAGTAACTACCAAGAGAAGAGAGTAAGACCAAAGAGGGTAGTAAGCTATCCATCCTCCCACAAGAATGTTGGAAAAAACACCCCCTAGGGTTCATAATCCCTAAGGTGTCAATTTCTCTAACTGATAGGGTGGAGTAGTGTATAGAAACACAAAAAGTACAAAACATACTATAGCTCACAACCACACTATGGGCATAGCCTAGTCTTAGACTCAACTACATGTAATGACTCTCGGACTCCCAGCTTCCATGACTTAGACTAGGTATCCTATAAGCACACAATTATTTAAAAATCTTTATTACATTACTTCATTCCCTTTTTATCAGTTTCACTTAACATTAATTAATTATTTAAACATTAATTAACTATTAACAATTCCACATTATATTTCATTAGAATCATAGCCAAAGTCCACTGTTCCTTTAAATTTTAACCTAATCATTACGTCCCAGCAAGCTCCTACCCCATTGGTCAACATCATTTATTCAATCATTTATTAACAACATTATTACTTTCCCATATTCCTAGGAATTCTAGGAAATATTCTTAGATACTACGTATAAGGGGGATCAACCTGATGAGTAGATGAAATTCCTATAAATTCTTTTCCACCTATACTAGGAGCATAGACCCATCCTCCCTCAAGGATCTAAAAACAGAAAGCACATGGAATATCCCATGCGTCTTTACCCCTTTTGAAAAAGAGGGTTAGAAAGAACAGCTTCCTTGGGGAATGTAAAGCAGATAAACAACCGATAAGATTCAAAAAGCATACAATCATTCACATACCCCTCATTTCATCATCTTATGTGTCCTCCCTGACACCCTCAAGTATAAACTGATCCATTTTTCCACTCTAGGTGTCAACTACTACCATAACCAATGGGCCTCTAAGCCCCCACATATAACAAAATCCACCTAGGATCACATCACAACACCAGTTCTAGGAAACAAACATCATATCAATTGGTCTTTTTTCCCTTAAATAAGGCATCTATGCTTCATACACAACAAGCTCTCAAGGCTCCAAAGCAGAAGGCACTTGACATTACAAGAAATTGGGTAACTCAGAACCCTTCCAGTCATTATCTTTTTATCAAACATCTAGTTCTTTAATCCATATATAATTAATCTATTTATTTTTTTAGGTTCCAAATATGGGAAACCTAAATAGTAAGCTATCAAAAATTAACTAAATAGTTAATTAACATGCTTTTAATTCATTATAAACAAGCATCGACATGCCTCTGGATCATCAATTAGTCCAATAAAACATGCTTACTGAAACAACAACCAAATTCATTTACATGAATCTTTATATTTGATAAATAATTACAATTAATCCCAATTTATGTTCTTTACCAAATTCTATCAAGAACGACATGCTAAAAAAGGAAAGCATAAATATCACACTATCTAGCAAAACAAGAGGCAATAACATACGATCAATACCAATTTATTTATCCAGTTTAAATATTTGCTACGTTAATTCCATTATGATCTAGTGGGATGAATCATGATAAATATAAAATTTCAAATAAAATAATATAGAAGAAACAAATCCCCTACCACAAAAGGTTCTTGATGTTATTTACACGAGAATGATCCATGCAACCGATCATGGTCACCTCACCCGTGATAACTACTTCTACCTGAGGACGTTTTGGTACGACCGCACTAACCAAAACCCAAGAAAACACCATTAGAATCATGGAGATCACATTCTATAACATGTCAAGAAGTGACATGATAAGAAGGATTGAATAAAACACAAGAACATAGGTAGATCATTCCTTCTATCGATGATATATTGACACTTGTTGCCTGCACCAAAGTAGGGGGTGCACATGCAGTAAGAAGAAAATTCAAGGGGAAACGATCCAAGGATTAAGGTTCAATCACAATGATCCTATGAGAAGAAGAAAAGGTTTGATAATCTTGCACTAGGGAACAAGAATTCAGAATAATGGAGGAAGATATCTCAGCCCTTTAGAATATTTAATGGAGAAGCGGTTTAAGATATGATAGATTTTCCATTAAAAGAGGATCACATTAAACCCCAAGGTTTGACCAAGTAAAGGAATCTCGAGCCTTAGAAAATTTAATATAGGACTTATGGGATTTTTATCTTCCTTAAATCCCTTAAAACAAGGCCTTGAATGCGTTTTTCTTCAAACAAAATGCTAAAGGAGCAAAACTATAGGAAGCTGGAAACACCGCACACCTTCTGATGCTGACAATGAAAATGACTCACTAATACCGATAGTAAAAAAGAATCACCAACACCGAAAATACAAATGAATCATAGATGATGACAACACAGATGACTCACCTACACCAACAGTACAAATTAATCACCGTACAAATGACTCACCGACGTTGACAGTACAAATGACTCACCGATGACATTGTTCACATTTGTCTCACTAAAAAAACTATTCACATCTATCTCGCTTATGACACTGTTCATGGCTATCTCACCAATAAAACTCTTCAGATCTATCTCACCGATGACACTGTTCATGTTTGTCTCACCGATGACACTGTTCACCTCTTTTTCACCGAAGACACTGTTCACATATGTCTCACCGATGACATTTTTCACCTCTATCTCACCAATTAAACTGTTCACATCTGTCACATCGATGAAACTGTTCACATATGTCTCACCGATGACACTGTTCACAAAATTGGAAACACTATTCACATAACTAAAAATTTGGAAAAGTTTTAGGGATAAGTCACTTTCACCTCCTAGAACACCTCAGATACCATATTTCAGCAAAGTAATTGACTATAGAGGTCTGAGAAATTACATCAGATACCTCTAAAAACATTATCATCCTCTTGAATTAAAATCCAACTGAAAAGGAAATAGAAAAGGGGTCTCAACAACCACACATCGAGATACCTCTCAAAAGAGAACAAGCCACAAAAAAACAACAAAAGAAGGTGATATCATAAACATAAAAGGTCTAAAACCACAAAGGGAACATCATTACATGAAAATATTTACACATCAAACAACTCATGGTACTGAGCACGTACCTGTGACTCACGTTCCCATGTACTCTCCTCCATGCTACTGTATTTCCTCAGGACACGAACCAAGGTGAAAACACACCCACAAAACAATTTTTCCTTGTGGTCCTCAATCTCTACCGGCCGCTCCTAGAAGGTCACATCATCATCCACGTCTATATCACCCCAATAGATGATGTGAGAGACTTCATAAAGATAACAATAGAGGTACGACACATTAAAAATATCACATAACCTTATCATATATGGGGGTAAGAATAACTCGATATGCCACAAATCCAACACGATCCAACACCGCAAAAGGCCCAACAAACTAAGGAGACAACTTACTCCAATGACCAAACCTTCACTAACCACAACAAGGAGTCACCTTCAGAAACACATGATCACAAACATCAAACTATAAAGGTACCATCCTTTGATACACATATGATTTCTGATGATCCTGAGCTGCCTTCAACATATTGTGAATCACCTAAACCAACTCTATAGTATTCTGCACTAGTTCCGGTCTGAGAATATCTGACTCTTTGACCCCATTCTAGCACAATATAGAATGACATGGTCATCCATACAAGGATTCAAATGGCGCCATACCGATGGTGGAGTGAAAAATATTTTTGTAAGATAACTCCAACAATGGCAAGGGCCTCATCCAAGAACCTCCAAAATATAGGACATAAGAGCACAACATGTCTTCAAGATTCTGGATAGTTTACTCTTTCTGAACATCCATCTATGGATGAAAATAAGTGTTAAGGAATAATTGAGAACCAAAATCATGTTGGATACCTCTACACACCCTAGAGGTAAAATGAGGATCTCGATTGGAAATGGTCATCCTCAAGACTCTATGGAGTCTTACCACCTCCTCCAGATATTGCCGTAACAAAAAATCCACTAAGCTCAACTCCATGATCGCTATGATGTTGGAAGATTTTGTTAAAAAATCCATTGCCACCCAAATAGCATCATGGGATCCCTATACTCGAGGTAAACCAGTAAAAAATTCCATTGAGATGTCCTCCCACTTCAACTGAGGAACATCTAATGGCTGGAGCCAACCACCGAGGACACAGTGCTTGACCTTCACCTTCGGGTAGACCAAGCATCGAGACACAAACTCCGTAATTGCACACTTCAACCCAGGCCACCAAAACTAACCCCTCAAGGCTCGATACTTATTTTTCACTCTAGGATACACTGATAAAGTCAAACTATGGAACTCTATGAGAACTATCTCATGCATCACCAAAGGAATGAAAAGACTTCCCTGATAGAACACTCGGTGTTGTTCATCCTCAGACCAACCATTACGGGACTCACTAGAAACAACATAGTCTCTCCAGACCTCCACCTCTAGATCTCCCAACTGTGACTCTTCCACCTACTACACCATATATGACTGCATCACCATCTAAAAATGAAAACCACTTACCCTAACTTCTCCAATATCAAGATGTAATGAAGAAAGTTCTACCATCACTCCGCAAGAATCACCCGATTCACACACTGCATCACTAAGCAATTTCCTACTCAGCGCATAAGCTGAACATTCCCCTTTCCAAGTTTATATAATATTTTGATGTTGTATTCCTGTAAGTACTCCATCCACTGACGTTTTTGCAAGTTCAAGTCATGCTGGGAGAAAACATACCTTAGGCTCTTATGATTAGTGAAGACCAAAAAGTGATCTCCAATGAGGTAATGTCTCGACAACTTCAGAGAAAACACCACAGATGCCAAATAAATATCATGGGTGGAATAGTTATGTTCATGAGGATGCAGATACTGAGACCCATAAGAAACAATTGATCTCTACTGCATCAGAACACAACCTAACACCAGATGCGAAGCATCATAGAAAACATCAAACTAAACTCCCTATGTTGGAAGACAATTAAATGAAGTACCTACCAACTTCTCCTTCAGATACTCAAAATATGCCTAACAATGTTCATTCCACATGAAACCCTGGTCCTTCCTAGTCAATGCTATTAAAGGAGTTACAACCCAAGATAAATCAACTACGAACCTCCTGTAGTATCCGACGAGACCAAGGAAACTTTGCACCTCTGCCACTATCTTGGGGTATGCCCAAGATACGACTGATTCTATCATCGATGAATCCGTAGATAATCCCTGTTGGGACACCACATGACCCAAGAAGTGAACTTCTCAAGACCAAAACTCACACATTGAAAACTTCCCAAATAGGTATAGTTGACGAAGAACTCCAAAAATGGTATGCAGATGCTCTGCAAGCTCCTATGCAGAAGCAGAGAGAAAAAGGATGTCATTGATAAAAACCACCATGAACTTATCTAGGAATTCATAGAACACATTGTTTATCAATCAAATGAATACATCTTGAGAATTCTTCACACCAAACGACATTAAAATGAACTCGTAATTCCCATGATGACAATGGAAAGTGGTCTTTAGGATATCCTCATCCTTCACATGAATCTGATGATATATTGACCACAAATTGATCTTCAAAAACCAGAATTCACCCTTCAGATGATCAAATAAATCATCAATCTGTGGAAGAGGATATTAATTCTTCACTTTCACTTTGTTTAAGTGATGATAATTGATACAGAACCGCAAACTGTTGTCATCCTTCTTCAGGAAAAAAAACTGGTACACCCCATGGTGACACAATCTACTGAACAAAACTGCACTATAATAGACTATCGATCTATATAAGTAGCTTCCATAACTCAAAAGGGGCCATCCTATATGGATACATATAGATAGGAGACTCTCCTAGCTGTGTCTTGATCCCAAAACCGATCTCTCATCGAGGGGGTAATGCTACAACCTATTCTATAAAGACATTAGGGTACTCTTCTATGACCCTAGGAAACACCAACTGATGAACATCTAAAGAACTCAACATCATCTCAACCATCAAGGATGATAAGGAATGAATACACCTCTAACCCATCCGAGGGTCTCGCTCGCCAACAAACACCACTGGCTCCCCATTAGCATCAAAGAGCACCACCTACCTCCTGAAGTAATCAACGATAGCCTATACTGAATACAACCAATCCATGAAGAGGATGAAATCATATGGTTGTATTCATAAACATAAGAAATCTCCCCAAGAGTGGTGCTAGCCCAACACTAGATCATAATCTCTATATACTTCAAACAAGTTATCTCGACTTCCAACTAGAGTAGTCAATGCCAAGGGCAATGAAAGCCTCTCTACCTGAAGTCCCAAATCATGGAAAAGGGCAGGTGATATGAAGGAGTTTGTCACTTTTGAATCAAACAAGGCATACAACCAAGTAGAAAACAAGTAAAGGGTACCTCAAATGATGTCTAGCTCGCCTGGCACCGGTAACGCTAAAGCACAAAGATAACCACAACCTTCTCCATGACCTCTCTAACCCTGATTATGACCACCACTATGGCCACATTCTACCCTCTGAGTATGGGGGGAATCACCGGGATGTACTCTACATACCCCATCTACTCTTTATTGATCCAAAGCTGGTACAACTTGCTGCTGCTACCTCAGCTGGAACTGCCTCAATGAAGGAACATAAAGTGGAACACCTGGTGCAAGATGACCACTATAAAAGGTTGGGCACTCTTTTTACTGATGAACTCAGCCTCCACAAGAAAAAACAAGCACCTGATCCCTTGGCATAGGCTTAAGAGCTACCGCCCCCAGAGAAATGAGATGCTAAGGGATGGGACCTACCCCCTGATTGAATAGAAACTCTTCTTCCCTAAAAATAAGGAATTGTGGACCATAGATCTTCTTCGTAAGTAATATTGATAACTCTCATCATGTGATGATTTAGTTTTGGATAAAGTTCTATTGATGACCTTTGTCCTTGCCAGCACCTCAAGATATGTCTTAAGCATAAACGGGGTGACCTGGCACTGGATCTCTGGATGCGAAGCCTCCTTGAAATGCCTCACCTTGGTCTCCTCATCTAGAAATAGGTCCGAAGAATATAGTAATAAGTTCTTAAATCAGATTCCAAACTCTCGCACACTAGATGTCCCCTGTCGAATGGTAAGAATCTCTTGGCAACTGGATGCCTTCACTGTCGAAGAAATAAACTCGACTCTGAACTTGTCTTGAAACTCCTCCCACGAGATATATAGCGCCTTGTGATCCTTGAGGAATAATAACCACCACATCCTCACTAACCCTCATAGAATAGTCATAACCAAATACACCCAGTTCTCATTCTGAGAATGGATCGAACAAAAGGCTATCTCAACCTCCTCTAACCAGTCTTCTATTACAGCATCAGAAATGGATCCCTTGTACTTCTGTAGACTCTGGAGTTGAAACTTTCAGAGTGTCCTTCTCTAAGTGTCATCATTTTCAACCTTTACTCTACAACGATCTATTAGAATATCCTTCTGGACATCTTCCTTGAAAACCTAATGAGGACGTCAACTTGGAGCCATACCTACAAAATAAAAAATAGTAAGAGCTCCTAAACCCGGAATATATAAGAATCAACTTTAATTAATTAATTATTTTCTTTTGTATATTTTAGGTTAACCTATCCCAAGGTCTACCCCTTCAAACATAGTCACAAAAAAGAATGATGCATGATCCTTTTCTAGATCTATACCCTACAACCAGTATCACCTCATTTTTTATCCATTTTAAACTTAAAGGTTTGTGAATCATATCATAGGGGGCCCTAAACGTCTATGTATCAGCTGGTCTCCAGTGTTTACACCCCTTTTTATAATTAACTGACACTATTTCCCTACCAACCCATGCAACCTCACATGTTCCTAATACCAAACTCCATCTTATCCCTCGATCAGACCTCTGATACCACCTTTTCACAACCCCCTCCTCACAAGGTGTACCCCTCTAGGGTCGGCAATGTGAGAAGGGAGATAGTGCCCCCCCGAGTCCTGCATCTAGTAGGCCTTGGGTTGGTGACTATCTCTAAGGGTATTGTAAACACACAAATGGTAGGCATTACCCTCTAAGAGAAAACATGATGAAGAGAGAGATAAGATAGTCACCGACCAACTGGAACATAGAATGAAATATAAAAGAAAACCTAAGTACACATATGTAATGTCATGAAACAACTACTACAACTGAAATGTAAAACTCCAAGTACCAAAGGATTGTAAAAATAACAGTGACCACTAAGCCCAAACAACTCCTACAACCTCAAGCTAGTAGTAATGAGCCTGATCTCAAACCTACTCCAAGTGACCTAAAAATATTTTATATATACGTAGGGTGAGTATAACAGTATACTCAATAGGATCATCCACAAAGCCTCTCATGAAAAAGTAAAGAAAGCATGCTAAAGCACCGTGAACAACAAGTAAAACTAAAACATTACCTAAACAAGTATACTAATTTCCTAGCCTCCCCACGGCTACTATCACTAAGTGTCTCATACAAGGGTATATAATATAATAAAGAATATCAAGGGTACCCCGCTACTACTTCCCCATAGGTTTTCCGCTTTTCCCCAACATCACACATCCTAAGCATCTCTCTCCAAAAAGGCTTACCCAAATACACCTAGGTGAATCACCAAAACATGCACGCTCTACAAAAAAAACCACCACGTACACATAACCAAAGTAACCAGGTAGTTTCTAGGATCCACCACACCTTGTATAACATGTATCATATGTCTGGAATTAAACCTCAAGCCATTACAGCCCATAAAATGAGCAAGGATCCTCAAGCCATCACAACCTATACATGTTACACATATATTAGTCCATAGGAAACTATATCAACAATATATATGTGTGAGTAACCACAATCCATTACCACCCTCTACACACATATATGGGGAAAACTAACAGTTGTTCCTACCAACACAAGTAACTACCAAGAGAAGAGAGCGGGGCCAAAGGGGGTAGCCAGCCATCTATCCTCCCACTGAAATATTGGTGAAAACACCCCCTTGGGATCAGAATCCATGGGGTGTCATTTTCCCAAACTGATGGGGTGGAGTAGTTTATAAAAAAAAAAGTATAGAATATACTATAGCTCACAACCACACAATGGGAATAACCTATTCTTAGAATCAATTTCAACTAACGTCTCTTGGACTTCTAGCTTGCACTACTATGACTAGGTATCCTTTAATCACAAAACCATTTAAATAGATTTGTTAAATTAATTCATTCCCTTTTTATCAGTTGCAAATTATATTTCATTAGAATCACACCCAAAGTCCATTTTTTCTTTAAATTTAAACCTCAACATTGTGTCTCAGTAAACTCCAACCCCATGGGTTAACCTCATTTATTAAATAATTTATTAACATCATTATTAATTTCCCATATTCCAATGCATTCTAGAAAAACATTCTAAACTACTAAAAACAATGGGGATAAACTCAGTGAGTATATGAACTACCCGTCAAGTATTTTCCACCTATAGTAGGAGAATATACCCATCCTCCCTTGAGGATATAAACATAGAAATCACATGGTATACCCTGCATGTCTTCCCCCTTTTAAAAGGAGGGTAGGAAAGACCAGTTGCCTTGAGTTGTGGGAAAAGTAAAGCAAATAAACAACTGATAAGATTCGGCTAGAATCAAATCATTCACATCCAACTTGTTTCATCATCTTCGGTGTCCTCCCCAACACCATCATGCATAAATCGATGCATCTCACCACTCTAGGTGTCAACTTCTGCCACAACCAATGGGCTTCCAATCCCCCACATATCACAACATCCACCCAAACTCCCATCACAACACCAAAACTAGGAAACAAACATTATATCAAATGGGCTCTTGGACCTTAAACAAGTCATCCATAATTCACATGCAATGAGCTCTCAAGGCTCCAAAGCAGAAGGCACTCGACCTTAAAAGAAAGAGGGTAACTCAGAACCCTTCCAGACATTATATTTTTATCCAAAAACTAGTTATTTAATCCATCTATAATTAACCAATTTATTATTTTTAGATTTCAAACATGGGAAACCTAAAAAGTAAGATTTAAAAAATTAACTAAACAGTTAATTGACATGCTTTTAATTCATTATCAACAAGAATCAACATGCCTCTAGCTCATCAATTAGTTCGATGAAACATGCTTACTGAAACAACAACCAGATTATTTTACATGCCTCATTATCTTTGACAAATAACTAAAATTAATCCCAGTTTACATTATTTACCAATTTTTTTCAAGAATGACATGCTAAACAAGGAAAGAATAGATATCACACAATCTATAAAAACAAGAGGCAATAACATACACTCGATACAAATTTATTTATCCAGATTTATTAGATCAATACCATTGTAATATAGTGGGATGAATCATGGTAACTCTACTATTGCTTGTAAAATAATATAGGAGAAAATAATACCCTACCTCAAAAAGGTTATTGATGTTCTTTACATGAGAACGATCCACACAGACAATAATAATCGCCTCCCCCGCGACAACTGCTCCCACCTGAGGATGTTGCGATATGACTGCACCAATCAACACCCAAGTAAACTCCATTAGAATCATGGAGATCACATGCCATTACTTGGAGATGATATATAAGAGAAGAAGTATCGAATAAAACACATGAACAGAGGTAGATCTTACCTTCTATTGATGATGGATCGACACATGCAACTTGCACCAAAACAGGGGGTGTGCATGCAGTAAGAAGAAAATTCATGGGGAAATGATTCAAGGATTAAGGTTCGATCACACTGATACCATGGGAAGAAGAAAAGTTTAGAGTGTCTCACACCAGAGAACAAGAAGGTAGAACAATGGAGGAAGATATCTCCTCCCTTATAAAGATTTAATGGAGAAACGATTTAAGATACACAGGATTTTCCATTAAAATAGGACCGCATTAAACAATACTGTTTGACCAAGTAAAGGAATCCCGAGACTTAGGAAAATTAATATAGGATTTCTGGGATTTTATTTGGCCTTAAATTCCTTAAACCAAGGCCTTGAATGCATTTTTTGTCAAGGAAAAAGCTAAAGGAGAAAAACTGTGAGAAGTTGGAAACACTGTACACCTACCAACACTGACATTGTAAATGACTCCCCGATGCTGATAGTCCAAATTACTCACCTGCACCAACTGTATAAATGACTCACCGACACTGACAATAGAAATGACTCATTGACACCGATATAATAAATGGATCACTGTAAAAATTACTCACTGATGCCAACAGTACAAATAACTCACCGATGCCAACAGTACAAATGAATCACTAAAGACACTATTCACATCTATCTCACCGATTACACTATTCACATCTATCTCACCAATGACACTGTTCATTTCTATCTCACTGATGATACTTTTCAAATCTGTCTCACCGATGACACTTTTCAGGTCTATCTCACCAATGAAACTATTCACATCTGTCTCACTGATGACACTATTCACATCTATCTCACCAATGACACTATTCACATCTGTCTCACTGATGAAACTATTCACCAAATTGGTAGCACTATTCCCAGAACTAGAAATTTGGAAATGTGTTGGTGATAAGTCACATTGACCTCCCGAAACACCTCAGAAACCAGATTTCATCAAAGGATTGGACCAGAGAGGTCCAGTCCATTACAACCAAAATACTTGAGAATTATTGAAGAACCACCTAAAAAGATTACATACTAATAGAAAAAATCATTGAGGGGGATGGAGTACTATACCACCCCCAGACCATTAGCTTCAACTGGAAACCATATTGAATGAAGAAACCACCTAAAACAAACCCTCTACAACAAAATAATCCCTCAGAACCATCTAAATACACCTAAAACACATTCATGCTAACCTAAGAATAGGTTAAGTACAACGAAATGGGTATCAAGGCTAGGAGAGGTCGAATGATCCAATGATAAAGAGCTACCAAAAATATCTACCAAAAAAGACCCACACCACTAGAGTTCCTATGAGACAAACCAAGATGGGATTTTTTCAAAAATATTTAGGACACTAGAGAGGTGGTAGTAGTGGCCAGGGGCCATGAAATTATAAGGAAAATACAACCACAAATGAACCAACAAAACCAAACATCCAAAAGAACAATAATGATAGACAAACAAATTGGAGTGGAAGAAACATCTCAGTTGGAGGTTAAGTAAACATCAATACAGAGAAAACCTAAACAATCTAGAGATACTGAAACAGAGATGAAGGTAAGGGGTTCTAGAAATTGTGAAGAATATAAAGACAAGAGGGAAGAAACCTTAGAGGATAAGAGTGAGAGATTTTTCAGAAGAGGCCACCATATGAACTACAAGATTTAATTCATCCCAATATCCAGACTCATATCGAGTTATCCCACTAAATGATAAAACCTAGGACTCATACAAACCTCTACCTACAATAAGTGTGAGTTTCTTAAGTACCCAAGTGTCATAGACACCCATGAAGGGAATGAGTACAACTCATTATCCACCACTAACATATTCTAGTACTTAATAAATAAAATACAACATCATTGAATGTGATAAGATCCTAAGAAAATGTATAAGGAATACATAAAATATAAAATAAAATCAAATAATAACCAATTCCAAGTAAGAAACAATCAAACATATACTGAGAATTCATTCCCTAACTAAGAATCCTTGAAGCTCGATTATACTTGCTTCGACTCCATGCTAGAATAACAATCATAATAGAACTTGTGAGCATAAATTGACTACATGGACATATCATGTATCTATTTTCATCCAAATGTCTATCCCTTATATCTATGAGAATCCATAAGTCCATTGAGTCTTGGGATTGGACATAAGGATTTCATTCCCCATCTCTCTCATGGGACATGCCACAAGTCCATTGTATCCTAAAACTGCCTCATACTAGGACACACGACCTTCATATCTTGAAACTTTGTCTTGGTCCTTGCCTACCTTCAAGGGAAACTTTCTCATGTGTCACTTGACTACCTACTTTTCTTTTATGGTACATATGCTTGTCACAACCAAACAAATGGACTCTCTCTCATACGGGAGGATGCTCTCCATTGGTCGATCATACTAGTATATATGAACTCTCTTCCAATGGCATATGGAATTCCCATGGGGTAAACACATGACAAGACTAGGCGCTAACCATATAATGAAAATCCATTCCCAAATATTCATGCCACCTAAAATCCTCTAAGGATATGGATGAGTCTATTAAGTCCATCTTTCAATATGAACACTAAAATAGCGATTTCACCAAATATGGACAAATCCACATGTAAACATGACATAAAAAATAAAAACAATCATAAGTAATATTACATAGGCTATTCAAGGTATATAAGAAAGTACAATATTGAAAGGTACAATCAAGAAACACCTAGTAACCATATCAAGCATAGGTATTAGTCTCCACACACACACACACACCTATGATCAACATCAAACATGGGTATCATGAGACACACACACACACATGTGATCAAAATAAGACATGGGTCTTATGAGCTACACATGAATACACATGTGAACAATGCCTGGGCCATTGAAAAAGATCACTAATCTTGTGAACAATAGTCTGTAATGTCCCGTGAAAAACTATTTAGTTATATTTTTCATGAATGATTTAAATAGTTAAGTCATTAATTTATTTAAAATAATTAATAACTAAAATTTATTAATAATAAAATTATGAGTTTAGTTATATTCTCTCAATGTGGAAAATATTTTATCACATTCCAATAAACTATGAATAATTCCATAGGGTAGAGTACATGGGACCACCTACCATAAACAGATCTAACTCCCATCCATGCAAGCCTAGGTGCTTTTCCTGAGTCCATACAAGTCATTTAGCCTCATTAAAATTCCACAAAGAACTAAATCACAGCTAATCATTATAATTTACTTAATTATTACAAAACTATAATTAATTAAATAATTAAAAGAAAACTAAAAACCAAAGGTGAAAGGCATGATTTCTAAAATACTCACTAGGTCTCACCGCTTAGAAGAAACCATGACCAACCACCCATAGAAGGTCCGTAACACTTTTTTGGCATCATTCCAAGAAAAATACATATAATTTAAAAAAAATAAAGGACAATTTATTATAATTAAATTGGAATCTCTAGAAGAACTTAATCAGATAGTGTACCTTATTTGTAAAGTCATCTAATGGAGTTTAGGCCACTCCTCTCACACTCTTGATTCTAAGGTATGAAATATACAGAATTAAATTCCATCATATGATGGATGGATTACTTAAATTCAACCAAAAACCATATAATAAGACACCATGGAATTTACCTTCAATGAAACTCCCATCACATACATGTGTTCATCACCACATGACACCCACTATCCATGCCAATCAAAATCACAATCATTCTTAGAAAATACCATCAAGATCTGGTGTAATTTTACTCTAATTATATTTTACAAATAAATTTAAAGATTAATATTTTTTCAAGAGGGAAAAGAATATAGAGAATCTAGAGATAATTAAGACACCATAGAATTTCATAGTCCAAGAATTACAAAGATAAATCATCAATGACAAACAACTCAACAATAAAAATCCACATGAGGAAGAGAGAGTCAATATGAAATAAGAATAGAGGATTACACCTGTATTTACCAATAGGTTACAACTAGTTCTACATTGGATAAAGGGAATATCATAGAGGTTGGAGAAGAGGAGAGACCACCCGAATGGCTCTCAAAAAATCGAGTAAGGGAGGTTAAACCTAAGTGGAATCAGTGTCCAAAAAGACAAAAGAATCCCTCATTAAATGATATGTAGAGAGTGCCATCAGCTAGCTATGTCGAGCTCACTGTCCAGCCAGTTATCCCCCCAGGGAACATATGATGTTACCAAGAGAATCAACTAGTTGGTGGCCTGGAAGTGGTGATCTGATGCTACTGCTGTAGCAGGGATTGACCTGGCCATGCTTCCCGTCTTCTCTTGAGCTCTTATTTAACAACTAAGATTTTATCCAAGACCAAAAAACAACATTAATATGTTTAAATAAGAAGAACCTGATTTCAACACCTGATTTTTTAATGATCCATCCACCAGATTAAAAGTTCAAATTCCCTCTAGAATTCATATTCCATAACAATGCGGTTCATTATAATCACCCCCACCAGATCACTTCTCATCCCTGAGAAGCTGTAGTAGAGTCTGAATCATACCTCCCAATCTACATCAATCCCAAACCATATGGATATCTTCACATTCCATCATTGAAATCCAATTTAATTCTCCAAGGAGGTTGTCTTTCCCAAACACCATCAAATTTTTTGAACACCACTCAAATCACAAAAAAACATAAGCTAAGCCATATTATCACTAACATTGAACATTGAGGCCATGATCACAATATCTCTCTAACTCGATAGACAATAATATCTTCCTACAATTCCTTTTGAATCATGTTGGTGCTACCCACCATATGAATTACCATATGAATCAATTCAATTTCACCCAATCATTTGTATAACATAGGATAAAAGTAAATACCAAACCCTCATTCCCAATTATAAACTAAACAAAATGAGTTTCAACTAACCAAAAATAAACTAAGAATTCTGACCTTTTTTAGAAGGCCTCAAATAATCCATAAGCGCCACTATCATACCTGATATAAGGATCTTGATATTGTTCCAACCAACCACATTTAGTATCACATGGAAATGCTAGTCAGTTCCATTCCATATATCTTTATAAAATGTACCCAACCTAAACAATTGAAAATCCCTAAATACATTGATCAAGATGACCTATGTCCCAAAGAAATTTTCCTATTTGGTTCACCAACCACTCACACTAGCTATGAGGGTCTTAGCCATGCAGTAACTCACCACTAATCCAACTCTCTGTAAGATTGTATTGACCTTGACTTGAGTCTGATTATTACATTTTTATTAATCCTATTCCACATATGAATAAAAAATCAAGAATTTTTTCAAAACTAGATACTCTCAAATACATTACACATTGGTATTATAGTGTCTCCATGACCATTTGATGGTTAGTCTCACAAAAAACCATGACCCTTATCATGAGTGGGTGATTCAATTGTGACCGAATCGACACTCTCCACTAGAGAAGTATCCTTATTATCTAATTCTAATGAAGACATAAATATAAAAATCCCAAAAATATCTCATCAATGAATGTAAGGAATAAGCATGACCATTCATTTATATTTTATTTCCAAGAGATATTACACGCATTTCACACACATGGATTACCTAGAATATAGTTCACTGCATTTAATAACCCACTCAAGTTGCGAGTTATATCCTCCAATAGCCAATTCATGGGTTATGACCTCTGGACCAAATGGGTCTCATCCCCTAATGTAATATTCTACATTGAAACACAATATCTCCACTAATGATAAACTCAGTTTAACTGAACAAAGTTACCCCAATACATTGCCAATTTTGTCTCCCTCCATAGATACATCTCCAAAATCATCAACCTCAAAGATATTAATCCTTGTGGTATTCATGATAAAACACTAATTTATAACTCCAAGGGTGAGACTGAGTCAAATTAATTCTCAAATTTTCTTCACTACCACTTTTGGGTTTTTCTACAAAATTTGAATCACTCTCAAAAGTTAGTATATCTCCACATTTCTACTGATTCATCTAACTTCACGAAAAACCATTGAATTGAATGCTTTCATATCAAGGATTTCCTATCAATACCTGATAACACCACTCTTCACTCAAAACCATGTGATTTTCCTTGATTAATGTACCTCTAATCTTGACTCACATGCCTCCTTATCTATCCACACTCTACAAGGTTCCAAATCCACCAATTTTGAGCACCCTTTATTCTCTTTTATATCATAAATAATCTCATTCATGTTGAATATACCACATGTACGCCTTCCAATCGAGCATCACTTTATAACCACGAGCATAGACTTACACTCTTACCATGCTTCCAAAGGACCACTCCAAACTAATAGGGTTAGGTACCCTAAAGATCCTTCCTTCCAACCAAAACCCCATCTCATGAGAACTAACATTCAAGGTTATCTATATATAAAGGACACAAGGAAAATCATAGGATTTTATCTAAACCATAAAAATGTTATTGATATATTAATGAAATTTTCACCAATGAAATCTTCCCCTAAGGCACTAAAAACATAGATCATCCCTTCACATGGGGATATCCTCACTTAGGTTACTCCATGCAACATGAGGAATCAAATCACTAGTAACTTGAGTCACATATCTAAGGATAAAATGTCTTCTCTGTAACCTAAAACAAGGTATCAATAGGGGGAATAACTCATATATTTTTATCTTGGTAAATATATAAAAACATTCTATATCATCATCTCCCTAGACATTATATGTTGTGGATAATGATTCCTAGTTCAATTAAACCAAATTCCAATGGGAGATACATGGATAAATCCACATAGGATATAATTGAAATATTAATTAACTAGACCCCTAAATATCCAATCATGCAAGATTCTTCACTAATGAAAATTAACACCTGACAATTACTTAATAAGGTTCATTTCATCGCATATGCATAGATTAAATTTATCATCACTACTTATATCATCATTGTCACTTTCATAATCTCTCTAGTGTTCCACATCATAGATCTATATGAACTTCCATAAGAATTAGACAAGCATAGGGGTGTAACCAAATAGAATTCCACCTATAACACATACGTGAAATCACAGTACATGTTGTGTACACTTAATCATCTGAGTCCTCCATCATAAATACAACCACACAAAAGAAGTATATATGTCATGAGAAACATATATACTGAATATGATGCATGCGATGGATCTTTCTGATACCTCTAAGATTCAAATCCATATGAAATCACAAACCACAAAATCCTTGTGTGTCACATTAGGTGAAATCATATAAACCTAACAATGAAAACCAATAACATAAATCCCATGCCCCGATAACCTATAATCCCCTCAATATAGGTGTTCACAATGCACTAGATTGATATTCATCATAATCTTTGACACGATCATATATCTTCTGTCTACTAAATCCCTAAATTAGGAAACAAGGCTTCTTTGATGCCATTTTTAACACTCCAAACATAATAATTGGGAATGATCGAGAGTTTCACATGACCTCATGTTCACCTCCTTGTATTAAAGAGGCTTCCAACAAGCAATGAGGGTCTATAAAAACATCCTAGAGAAGATATACCCCAATCAGAATGCACAATAACAAATAAATAACCAAACATGTACCATCATATTACACAAAAAATGATACAAATACTATATATAATGAATGAATATGGAGATAATAGTCCCAAATAGTCATACATGTATACAAGACACTGATCATCCACTATTTTTATCACAAGTACCAGATAGAAAGTAATAAAAGTGAAAAGGAGAGCATATACACCCAACTCTAAGCCATACCCCTTCCAATAACCAAGATCATAGAATTTTATCCCCCTCAAAAGTAAAACCATAAACTCAACCTAACATTTAATTTAAAAAAATGACGGTGTATTGGGAACTAAATTCCATCACTATCCGACCGGGGTGTGAGTACAAATCAGTAGGGAAACACTAATGTGGTCCAGTACTTAACTAGTAAAATGCAATTTATGTGCATGTGATAAGCTCAGAAAGAAATGGATAAGTAGTACATAAAATTAATAAGATAAATAAATAATCACCCATACATAATTAATTTACAAACAACCATATACCTATTATTCATTAATTAATCAAGATGCCATGAATGCTCACCAAACCTTATTTGAATCCACATTGGAAGAAAAGTTATAACAAAAGTTGTGATAATAGGTCAACTGTAAGTCCACCACATGTGTCTCTTAGTAGTCACTTGCCCATAACTTATATCTCTGAGAAGCCACAAGTACAATGACTCTTGAGTTATGTAAAATGGTTTTCATGCCCAATCACTCTCACGAGTTGGGCCACAGAACCGTTGTATCACAAAACTACCTCTATTAAGGCCATGGGGCCATCGTATCTTGACACTATGTCTTAGTCCATTCTTGAATTCATGGGAAAGTGTATCATGTGTCACTTGAAGACCTTATCACCTTCATTGGTATGCACACTTGGCATTCCAGAAAAAATGGACTCTCTCTCTCCCTCTCTCTCATATGCAAGGACATTTTGCATTGGTAGATCATACCAGCTTATATGAACTCTCTTACAATGGTGTATGATGATCCCATAGGCTAAAAACATTCAAATATTAGGTGATAACCATCCAATGTAGATCCACAATCCACCACTATTTGAGGGAGAGGGAGTTAGGATCAATTAAGAACAACAAATATTTCATGAATTCACTAACATGTTGCATCTAGATCCACCTAGATCAAGGGAATATAAAGGAGAGAGGAGAAGAGGTGAGTCTATCTGCATGGATCCATAAAAATTGAGAATGGTATGTTAAACATAATGAAGGATCAATATTAAAAAATATAAATACACACCTCATAAAATGATTCCTAGAAAGCCCCACTGGCTAGACATTTAGGGCCCTTTGGTTGGCTGATGGACCACCTACTAGCTACCATTGGCTCACCAGCAGGTCAGTGAGCCCAATAAGGTAACTAAGATACTTCCTAAACCACTTTCTAGCTAGTTCTACTTCTTATTCCCATCTAGCCACATTTATTCCTCCAACCATTTACAAAGACCCAAATCACCCACATAGCTTTTTAAGCCTAAAACACCACTTAAAGATGTTAAAACAAGAGTAACCATAGTTCCACAACTGATTATCTGAATGACCCATAACAAAGATGAAAATTTCAAATTCACTATAATATTCATAAACCATAATGACGTGGGTCATTATAATCTCTCCACCAAAGCACTTATCATCCTCGAGAAGTTATGGTAGCACGCGAATCATGCCTCCTGACATGCCTCAATTTCTAGACACAAGGATTCCTCTACATTCCATCCTCCAAAAAAATCAACAACCCAAGGATGTATTCATTATCAAATACTATCACGCTCCTTCATCACAAATCAAAATGATACTTGAAGGTTACCCATAATGTCATTACTATCAAACATTAAGACCACGATCACCACATTCATCTAACCCAACACATCGCAATGTCTTCGAGAAATTCCTAATAAAACATCTTGGTTATCCCTACCATAGGAATCCCCATATTTCTCAATTCCACTCCAACTGACGATAAGAATCACACATGCTATAATTAAATACCAACAACACATTCTTAATTCCAAACAGAACGAACAAGTCTCTACTAACCAAACATAACTCAATCACATCAAGAATTAATTGAAGTCCCAAACTAATCTATAAACACCCATATCTTACCCCATATAATGATATTGATGTGGTTTCAACCCATAAAATTTAGTTTCATGTGGAAACCCTAAAGAGTTCCCTTTTGTATAACTTCTTTAAAAGGTACCCAACCTCAAAATTTTTTTCTCTATGAATCCATCAATCATGATACATTATGATTTCGAGGAAATTTCCTAGTTGGTTCACCAACCTCTCACACTAGCCCCAAAGATCTCAATCGTGAAATAATTCAACACTAAAATAACTCACTCTGGGATATACCATCCTTAACCAGGGTATGATGTCTTCATCTATTCACTATCAAGTTCCATATATGAGTAACACATCAATAAATACTTGAGAAACTAGATACTCTCAGGTCCATTAGATTTCAGTCTTGTAGGGTCACCGGGACTATCTGATGGTCAGTCTCAAACAAAACCACAACCCTTATCATGAGAGTATCACTCACTCATGATCATATTGATGGTACCCACAATAGGAGTATCCTTATCATATCCTTGAAAATAGTACATCAATATACCATGCTAATCACTAGATCATCACTAAATGAAATTACTAACCATGAATATTCATTTATACCTGTTTTCAAATTGATACACCATACACCACACACACATGGCCACCCAGACTATAGTTCAATAAATTTAACAACACAATATCAAGACATATTGAATCCTTTAACAGCCTATCTATGTGTTATCAACTCCGAACTAGATGGGTATCATCCCCTCATACAAGATGATGCACTGAAACACAGTATCTACACTAATGACAAACTCAATTTAATTATACATTGGTACCCTGATCCATTGTCGATTCCTTATCTTACCACAAAAACATCTCCAAACTCATCAAAATATGGGATTCCAAGATTTGTGAGATTCATGAAAAAACATCAGTGGCTTACTCCAAGGGTGTCCTGGAACCTAATTCATCTGGTACCTACTACCACAACCTCTTCTAGGATCATCTATGGAACCAAAATAACTCTAAAAATCTAGTCCAATAACCCATTTCTTCTGATTCAATGGACTTCACACATAACCACAAACATGAAAACCCTCATATCAAGGATTTCATAATAATACATGATAAAATAACTATTTTCTCAAATCAGAGTGATTTTCCTTAATCCATGGACCCCTAATCCGTGCTAACATTCCCTTTTATCTTTCTATACTCCATAATGCACCATCTCCATTAATTATGAGTACTCTTGGAACTCTTTTATGATATTGAGAATCCCATTTATGACTGGATCTACCACATGTTTAACAACCAATCAAACATCACTCTAAGACCACCATCATAAAATTATGTTCTCACTATACTTATGAAGGAACACCTAAAGCTAATAGAGTTAGGTACCCCAAATATTAAACCTTACAACCCAAATAACATCTCATGAGTACTACTAGTTAAGGATCTCAATATTATAAGGTTACATAGTAATTCATAGGAATTTCATTAAGAATTATAAATGTTATTTACATATATAAAACATTTTCAACAATGAAATATACCCCCGAGGCACTAATAACTCACACTGTGACTTCACACATGGATATACTCACTCAGGTTACCCCAACACAACACGAATCATTGACTCTATAGTAACTAGGTTCGTATATCTAAGGAAACAAGGTCTTACCTATAAAATTAATGAAGTCATCATTAAGGATAAAAACTCATAAATTGTCATCTAAGTATATATCAACAAAAATTACATTACATAATCACCCTCTATATTCTTTGTTGAAGACAAAGATGCCTAGTTTGTTTAAACTGAAAGCCACTAGGAGATATATGGATAACATACTATAGGATACAGTTGGGACCATAATTAATTAGACCAGTCTAATATCCACTCACACAAGATTCTTCCCCGAGAAAACTTAATGCCTAATAATGACCTAATAAGGTTCAATGCACCACCCATGTATAGAGGAACTACATTGTCACTACTACCATTGTCGTCATCATTATGATCATCCCCCAAGTGCTCCACACCGTAGTCCTACATGAACTTCCATCAAGAGTAGACATTTATATGGGTTCATCCAAATAGAATGTCACCTAGAACTCATATGTGAAACCAGAGTATAAGTTGTTTACACTTATGTAGCTAAGTCCTCCCTCATCTTTATAGTCACACACAAGCTTTATATATTTCATTTAAACCATAAATACCGAATATGATGCATGTGATGCCACTTTTTGATATGGTAAAGATTCTAATCAATATGAAATCACAAACCAGAAATTCCATGTGTGACACATAAGGTGAAATCATATAACACCAACAACTAAAATCAACCACATAAATCCCATACCCTGGTAATATGGACTTCCATTGAGAAAGTTTTTCACGAATCAATAGATAAAGTTTAACCATAAGCTCTAGAATATTCTTATATCACATGTATACTGGATCCCTAAATTATGAAAAAACACTCCTTTGATACCATTTTGTAAAACCCCAAATCGAATCACAACGTTTTATCTAGGGTTCCACATGACCTCAAGTATACGTCCT
This sequence comes from Viscum album, assembly GCA_963277665.1. NCBI lineage: Eukaryota > Viridiplantae > Streptophyta > Magnoliopsida > Santalales > Viscaceae > Viscum > Viscum album. The sequence goes on along the minus strand of OY728123.1, from coordinate 275,858,195 downwards.
TGTATTCTAGTGGCTATGAACTAGAAACAGGGGTTTATATTGAATCCATGGAGAGACTAAACTCTCAATATGAGAAAAAAATAGCATAAAAATAACCAAACATGTATCATCAACGTATGAAAAAACTAATATATATACTATATGTAATGAATGAATGTGAAAATAACATAACCAAACTATCATATCCAAATAAAAGGACACTGATCGCCCACTGATATGATCACAAATATAATATAGAAATGAATAAAAGTGGGAAATAGAGGCTCCACACCTATCTCCAAGATTAACCACCTCTCAGTCTATAGATTCATAGTGAGCTATCCCACTCAATGGTCACACCTAGGCCTCAAACCATCCTGTACCTGAAATAAGTGAGGGTTACTCAGGTTCCCCAGTTCTATGGATTCCCGAGTGGGGTTGTTGGAGGGTTGGTTAGTGAAATAATGCTTGACATATGGTTGATTGTTTCTTAATTGTGCATTGATTATTATTTTTTTCAATTGTTTAATTTATATAATTTTATCCACTTCCTATGGATCTTATCACATGAATATACACTGCATTTCTCATGTTATGTATCAGACCATGTTGGTGGTTCCCTACATAGTTGAATCTTATAAAGAAGTGGATAAAAAATAAATAAACTATGTAATCAAAACAAATAATCACCAATGAAAAAGTAAGTAACAATCAATGATATGTTGAGTGTTCAAGCATTAACCATGATTTTATAAACCCCATCCATACCTGATTCAGATCCATGATGAATGGACCATCATTATAGAAGTTATGATCACTGGTCAAACACAATGAAACCTCATGTATCTATAATAATCCACAAGGCTATCTATTATATTATTGAGCATCAATAAGTCCATAAAGTCTCAATTAAGGCCACAAGGTTTTTATGCCTGGTCTCTATAATGGGTCAGGACACAAGGTTGTAGTATCCAAATACCACCTCAAGTCAGGACACAAGGGCCTCATATCCTGACACAATGTCTTGGACCATGCCTACCTTAAATGATAAGTGTATCATGTGTCCCTTGACAACCTTATATTCTTTTATGGTATAAATTCTTTGCATGACTAAACTAATGGACTCTCTTCCTCTCTCATATATATAAGAACGTTCCCCTTAGGTAGATTATACCAACATATGTGGACTCTATTACAAAGTTGTATGATGTTCCATTGGGATAAACACATGAAAATATCATGAGTTAACCATCCAATGTAGATATAGGTCAAAATATTCATTCCACTAAAACTCCTCCTATAAGGTTCTAATTATGTCTTTTATAGTCATCTGGAAATCTAAACACAAAAACCAAGATTCATCCAGCTATACACAAATAAAAATGAAATCATAACATAGGAAGGAATAATATATCACAAGTAATATTCCATATTATACTAAAGGAATATAAGAAATTTTTACATAACAAGGTATAATTAGGCCACACAAAGTAACCATATCAAGCACATGAATCTATAGCCACACACACACACACTTGTGTAAATCACCAACCATGGGTCTCATGGGATATACATGCTCACATATGTGATTAAAATGAAACATAGGTCTTATGGGATACACACTCACACACTTGGGATCAATGCCTCGATCTTCGATAACAGGCATTAAGACAATGCATAAGGGTTCATCGTGTCCCTTGACACTTTTTTCAGTTACATTAGGCATGGTTCCTTTAATTAGTTAAAAATTTTATTTTCCTAAAGAAATTAATAATTACATGTTATTCATAACAAATTTATTAGTTTAGGGTTATTCTCCCAATGTAAAGAACCTTATATCTCATGCTAATAAATTTTTTATAATACTATTGGGTATAGTACATGAGACCACCTATCTCAAATGAAGCCAACTCCCATCCAAGAAAGACCAGCTGCATTTTTCAAGTCCATCCAAGTCCATTATGCATCCATCCAATTCTATGAGGTCATAAATCATGTTCAAGCATTTAAATATAATTCATGAAACTAAATTACAATTATGTAAATGATTAAAATTGTTCTTAAAACAAAAGTTGAAACTAATACTTACTCAAAGGCTCACCAAGTGTCATCACCTATCGAGAACCATTACCACCACCCATGTAATTTCCATAAGATTTTATTGACATAATTCTATGAAAATTTCCTATCACTTGATAACCAAAGGAAGGCCAATTCAATATAATTAAATTGGAATATATAAAATAATTCAACTAGATGAAATGACATAACCACAACATCGTCCAACAGAATTGGGAATTTTCTAGAACACTCCCAATTTTATGGAATTAAAATGCCCAAATTCAATTCTGTGATACATTGGCTAGTTCAATTAAATTCAGCCAAAAACCATAGAATAAAACACCAAGGAACATACCTTCAATGAAACTCCGATAAATAACATGCGTTTATCACCATGATACATCCTTTAGCTCTGAAAACCGAATTACCCATTGTTTTAGACAATTCAATCACAACATGGTTGAATTTTCATCCAATTATATAATCAGAATCTGAACAAAGATTAATATTTGATCAAGAGGACCAAGGATATAGAGAATCTAGAGTTAATTGAGACACCATAGAGTTGTGAAGGCCGGGATGTACCATGAGGAATCATCCATGATGAATAAAAAAATTATTTGCGACCACATAAAGAAGAGGAAGTTAAGATTGAAGAAGAATAGATGATATCACTCAGATTTGCCAATGAGTTTCATATAAAACCTCCACAAATCCAGGTTATATCATGGAGGGATGATAAAATAAGATCCTTGTCAAATGGATCTCCAAAAATCAAGAAAGAGAGGTTAAACCTGAGGGGGGATTAGAGTCTAAAAAACAAAAAGACCCCTCATTTAAAGTTTCCCAGTACGTCCTATTGGCTAGCCACCATGGGTTCATTGGCTATTTGGTTATCCTAGAAGGGAACCTGGGTCACTGCACTGACCACCAGCTAACCAATGGCTTGCCACTAGGGATTATGTTATGCTGTTGTAGCCCAAATGGCCCCAAAAATGCCTCATACCTTATCTTGATCTCTAATTCACCCTCTATTATTTACTTCAAGCTTAAAAAAACATATTAATGATTTTTAAATAAGAATAACAGTGTTTTATCACTTATTTCTTCAAATGATCCATCCACCAGATAAAAAGTTTAAATTTCCTCCAAAATTGATAACCCATAATGAGATGGGTCATTACACCTCTATTTAGGTTGAATAACTAATTGAATCCACTACTAACCTGATATTCAGATTCCATCCTTATGGGAAAATTAACTCCCTCTTGATGGGTGGGAGGATAGGTGTTCACTTTTCTTTAAAGGAAATTCCCAGTGAGAATATTTCCCCTAATAAATTCTTCATTGACTCATCTAAGATCATATATCTCAACATTATACTATTCCAACTTCTCTTCCATAGAGGGTAATTTCGAATTCCTTTGTGGAAAGTGGATTGTAGCTACAACTTTACATTTATTCATAGTATGATGGTTTTGATAGGGTTGAAGTTCCTCATTTAGAGGCTCCAAATACTATTTCCTCAGATTTTGGGTTCATGCTGCCTCGTCGAGTGTATAGGTGTAATCCACGTCTTAAGGTACCATTTCCACATTGCATCCCTTTATGTCAATTTATCATTCTATATCAACTTCTAGATTGATAGTGGAGACATTCACTAAGGTATTTTGGGTGGTATGAATCATATCATCATTATTGGAGCAATAGAGAGAGTTTTCACTGCTTGCATCCCTTCCATGAGTGCTATCAAGGTCTTCTCCCCACCCCTCTCTCCCATTGGGACATTTTGGAATGGATCATTCACTACGGAAAAATAGGTTTTTGTGACGGGCATTAATCCCGTCGCAAAAAGTAATGCGCGGTTTGGCGTGGGATGCGCGCCAAAGTGCGGGAAGGTTATTTGTGACCGGGGGGGGTCCCCTCGTCACAAATAGTGTGTCGGTCGGAGGGTATTTGCGATGGGAACCGTCACAAATACCGACGGTAGTAAATGGGGTTTTGCGACGAGATGTTGTCCCGTCGCAAAAGGTGTGTCGACAGGTCACTTTTTGTGACGGAGCCCGTCACAAATACCCTTTTAACCACCGACAGCAATTGATGCGGGCAAAGGTATTTGCGACGGGATTACCATCGCAAATTGTCCCATCGCAACTAATTCAATCTATATATACCCCCTCAGTTTTCTTTCTCCTCCCCTCATTTCTCACTTCCTCTCTCTCTCTAAACTCTATTATTAGAGTGAAAATTTCTCTGAGTTAGTTTCTTTAACGGAGAAGTTGTCAAGTCGCTTAAATCAATAGGAGATCAAGTTTAAAGGTATTTATATTTTATTTAAATTATTAATTATTTCAATTTTTTATGTTAATTTTAATTATTGTTGATTAGTTGTAATTAAATTAAATTTAAATTGTGTTTTTATCTGTATTTATTTGTAATAATTAATTGAAATTATTAATACTAATTATTAATAATTAGTAATAATTAATAATTAGTAATAATTATTAATTAGTAATAATTATTAATTATTAATGAAAATTAGTATTATCTATAAATAATTACTTGTAATTAGTAATTAGTAATTATTAGTTGTAAATTGTAGTTATTAATATCAATTAACGCTAATTAGTAATAAATTGGAATAATTAGTAACAAATAGAATAATTACTAATAAATATGTATAATTAGTAATAAATGTGAATAATTAGTAATAAATATGAATAATTAGTAATAAATAGGAATAATTAGTAATAAATAGGAATAATTAGTAATAAATATGAATAATTAGTAATAAATATTAATAAATAGTAATAAATGGTAATAAATAGTAATAATTAGTTTTAATTAGTAATAATTAGTAATAATTAGAAATAAATAAGAGTAAATAGGAATAAATAGAAATAAATAGGAATAAATTGGAATAAATTGGAATAAATAGGAATAATTAGGAATAATTAGGAATAATTAGGAATAATTAGGAATAATTAGGAATAATTATTAATAATTACCTATAAATAGTAATAAACAACAATAAATAGCGATAATTATGAATAATTACTAATAATTAATAATAATTAGTAATAATTATGAATAATTATGAATAAATATGAATAATTAGTAATAAATATGAATAATTAGTAATAATTAGGAATAATTAGTAATAATTAGTTATAATGAGTAATAATTTGTAATAAATAGTAATAATTAGTAATAATTAGTAATAATTAGGAATAATTAGAAATAATTAGGAATAATTAGTAATAATTAGTAATAATTAGGAATAATTAGAAATAATTAGTAATAATTAGTAATAATTAGTAATATAGGAATAATTAGTAATAAATAGTAATAAATAGTAATACATAGGAATAAATAAGAATAAATAGGAATAAATAGGAATAAATATGAATAAATAGGAATATATAGGAATAAATAAGAATAAATAGTAATAAATAGTAATAATTAGTAATAATTAGTAATAATTAGTAATAATTAGTAATAATTAAGAATAATTAGGAATAATTAGGAATAATTAGTAATAATTAGTAATAATTAGTAGTAATTAGTAATAATTAGTAATAAATAGTAATAAATAATAATAAATAATAATACATATTAATAAATAGTAATAAATAGTAATAATTAGGAATAATTAGGAATAGTTAGGAATAATTAGTAATAATTAGTAATAATTAGTAATAAATAGTGATATAGGAATGAATAGTAATAAACAGTAATAAGTAGGAATAAATAGGAATAAATGGGAATAAATAGCAATAAATAGGAATAAATAGTAATAAATAGGAATAATTAGGAATAATTAGGAATAGTTAGGAATAATTATAAATAATTAGGAATAATTAGGAATAATTAGGAATAATTAGGAATAATTAGGAAAGATTAGTAATAATTAGTAATAATTAGTAATAATTAGAAATAATTAGGAATAATTAGAAATAATTAGTAATAATTAGTAATAATTAGTAATAATTAGGAATAATTAGGAATATTTAGGAATAATTAGTAATAATTAGGAATAATTAGTAATAATTAGTAATAATTAGTAACAATTTGTAATAATTAGTAGGAATTAGTAAGAATTAGTAATAAAAAGGAATACATAGGAATAAATAGGAATAAATAGGAATAAATAGGAATAAATATAAATAAATAGGAATAAATGGGAATAAATAGGAATAATTATTAATAATTAGTAATAATTAATAATAATTAGGAATAATTTGTAATAATTAGTAATAATTAGTAATAATTAGTAATAATTAGTAATAATTAGTGATAACTGGTAATGATTAGGAATAATTAGTAATAATTAGTAATAATTTGGAATAATTAGTAATAAGTAGAAATAATTAAGAATAAACAAGAATAAATAGGAATAATTAAGAATAATTAGTAATAATTAGTAAGAATTAGTAATAATTAGTAAGAATTAGTAATAATTAGTAATAAATAGTAATAATTTGAAATAATTAGTAATAATTAGTAACAATTAAAAAAAATTAAAAACAATTAGTAACAATTAGAAACAATTAGTAATGATTAGTAATAATTAGTAATAATTAGTAACAATTAGTAATAATTAATAACAATTAGTAACAATTAATAACAATTAGTAACAATTAGTAACAATTAGTAAAAAATAGGTACAATTAGGAAGAAAATAAATTTTAATAAATTGTAATAACTTGTAATAACTTGGCACAATTTCCAAAGGATTGACGACATTCCTTTTGCTCGATAACTCTTCTCCTTTCAACTTTCACCGACTCAAAACATTATGAAAAGTATGCTTCTACGTACGCATATCCAATCTCGTATGCACGAGTTTGAATATTCATTCATAGGACCACATTTGTCATAATGTCTTCAGGCGGTGACAGTTACAAGAAGATGATTCATCGACGAAAATGGGGATCTTTTGTCCGACGGCTCATTTACTTGAAACTTTCTCACATAGAAATCACAATAAAGAATTTTCTTGGAGGTATGCATATTCATTCTTATATGCAAGAGAATGGATATGTGTACCTCTGAGAAGATTCTTCATTATGATTTTTGTGCGAGAAAGTTTCAAGTAAATGAGCTGTCAGACAAAAGAGTAGTCGTCAATCCACTAGAAATTGTGTCACCTATAAGTAATGGTAATTATTAAGTAGTTTTAATTATTTATATTTTTTTCAGATAGTGTTTTTATAATTTCAAATTATTTAAAAATAGTAATGATTTTATATTTTGTAGAAAAATATGGAACAAGGAAGTCAAAAACAATCATTATTAGATGATCGTGCTTGTATAAATCAGTATAGAAATCCAAACAGTTCTGGTTTAAATCTTGTATATATTGATGGTGTTGAAGCTTTCTTATCATTTTCATCATCAAAAACAGAATTTGTTTCAGAAGGGACAACAAAGTGTCCTTGTAAAAAATGTGCTCTGAGAATTTTTGACACATTTGACAAAAAATCCTTTATGCTCGTCAATAGAAAAAAACTTTGCAATTTTGACTGTCACTACAGATTTCTTCCCACCAAACATCCTTTTCGGAGGAACAAATCTCATTTTAGAAAAGGTAAAATTGAAAGGGATGAACCTCCAAAAATTATCTCCGGTACAAAGTTAAAATTAGTTGTATTTTCATTACCTCCCATCACATTTGGGCCAACAGTAAACCAACATAAAATTCATGGCTTTGGGAAAGAACATAATTTGATAAAACGAAGCATTTTTTTGGGATTTTTCATATTGGTCTAATTTGTTGGTCCGCCACATGTTGGATGTCATGCATATTGAGAAGAATTGTTTTGATAATTTATTTCATACAGTTTTGGATACACCAGGTAAGACCAAAGATATTATAAAGGCACGACTAGATCTTACCCAAATTTGTAGGCGACCAGAACTTGAACTATTTGAAAATGATAGATCACAGAGGTTAATGAAGCCAAAAGCAGTTTATACATTGTCCAAAGAGAGTCACTTACTATTTCTTTAGTGGATTGTAGATTTAAGACTTCCATATGTCTATGCTTCCAATTTGGGTAGATGTGTTAAAAATGGTTATATTATCAGATTAAAAAGTCATCATTGTCATGTTATAATGGAAAGACTTATTCCCATTAGATTCAGAGGTTTGTTGAATTCTTTGATTTAGGATTTGATAATAGACATATCATATTTTTTTCGAGAAATTTGTGCAGAGAAAATAGACTATGATGCACTAAGAAAACTGGAAGAATATGTTACTATAATTATATGTCAAATGGAAAAAATCTTTCTGTCAACTTTCGTTAACTCAATGGAACATCTGATATTACATTTTCCACATGAATCTAAATTTGGAGGTCCATTACAACTTCTATGAATGTACCCATTAGAGAGATGCATGCAGAAATTAAAGAAAAAAGTACGTAATAAAGCATCAGTTGAAGGCTCAATGGAGGAAGCTTATTTTCAAGAGGAAATTTCATTTTTCTACTCTTATTATTTTGAATCTCAATATCCCTAAAAACACAATCACATGGGACTAAATGAGAGGAATATTAATGATTAAATGGAAAATAAATTACCAAATTTTAATCAGCCAAATATTGGTTTTGGTGGAGTTCATGAATGATGGATTTCAGATTATGAACATTACAGAGCTCATACATATGTTCTGCTCAACTATGAAGAAATGACATCATTTGTACTCTGAGTGCTTCTATCAATTATTCTTTAATTTATGTTACAGTATGTAAACTTATTTTATTTACCAGTTATATGATAATCATATCAATGAACAACTTCCAAAAATTACAGTAGTTGCTCTTGAAGAACGCAGAAATTTTTTTTCCTCAATGGTTTCAAAAAATGGTAACCTAAATTATTGATGGTTTAATATCAGTTTTTCTTATTATTTATCATATTTATAATTGTTTTAAAAAATTTCAGGTGTCTCAAAATGCTAATAAAATTGATAATAGACTATGTGTATTAAGTAACCCACCATCCAAAATGGTTAAATCTTATAATGCATATGTGGTGAAAGGTTTTCAATTTCATACACATGCAAATGGGAAATCAAAAAAAACAATGAACAATGGAGTTTTCTTTAGAGGATCGCATCACAGAGAAACTAAAGTTAACTTTTATGGCATTCTGGATGAAATTATTGAGTTGTGTTATCTAGGACAGAATTATATAACGATGTTTAAATTTTGGTGGTTGGATACTGAGAGAGGCTTGCATGTTCATCTGACTCATGGAATCGTCGATATTAAATATAAAAGTCCTCTTGCAGTAAATGAACCATTTTTATTGGCTCAATAGGTACATCAAATTTATTAAGCAATGTACTGTGCTAATTCAAGAGACTTGAGCGATTGGTGGAGCATAATAAAAATGAAATATCGGGAAAATCAGTTTACTCAAACTGAATATGGTTCCGATGAAGTGGAAGGAATTGAAATTTTTCAAGAGTCTGCTCAAAATCCATCTTTTTCCCAAAGAGGCGTGAATATCGATAATGAAACCCCACAATTAAGGATCGATGATGACGAAGATGTTAGCAATGTTATAAAAGAATTTGAAATGACAAGAGATGATGAACCTGAAACTCATATGGATATAGATGATACTGATTAGGAAGATGAAGACATTGGCATTGACAGCTATGGATATGAGGATGAAGATTGACATTGACACAATTAAATACTGGTTATAATAATAAATAATATATATATATATATATATAATAGTTATTTTAAACTATCTACTAACAACAATCATCTTGTGTTTCAAATTGATCCCAATCTATTTCACGAGTTGCAGGAGGCTGATCTACCTTTGGATAAGGGGGATTGTGGACCATCTGACCCTCATCCTGCTGACGGTTCATGGGGTATGTGGAGGGGGCATGGTCTTGCATGACTGATGATTCCTGGCCCTATCCCCAAGTGACTTCCACGTCTTGGCTTCGGTCCACGCACACATCGGTATGATAACCTCTATATTTTAGTTAGCTTTCATTAATTTATTTATATATATACTAATTGTTTGATTATTTATTCCTTTTTCACAGTTTTTTTTGCATGTAGCTTTTCGACAGGGGAGTGCTATCTTGGGTAATTATTTTTCTCAGTCATGGATCACATGGGAACAGATTCCCATTTATGTGCAATGTGACATGTTCGATCATTGGCTGGTACAGAAAAAATAATATTTATTTTGAAATTTAATTTATTAATAACTTTATATTACAAATTATTTGTAGGGTTTATGGTATACCATCGATGATAGCATGCGTGACACTATCCACACGGCATGACAGGTGTCTATACATGACCGTTTCCTTCTATTTTTGCACAATTTGAGAAGAATAGCCATTAAGAAAGCATGAGTGATAGAATTTGATGAGTTGTGTAGAGACCACTGACCAGAGTACATTTCATATCAAGTTTGGGATGGATTATATTTACGATGGTTGGTTAGTGGATTTCAGAGGTGATCTTCAGTGGGACTGAAGAATCGGGGGAGACAGGAGGTGACTCATCGAGCTAGTAGTTGTACATTCAGTACGCATAGAGAAAATCCGGTAAGTATATTTTTTAAATATTTTATATAACTTTAAATATAAAAGTTTTATTTTATATTTTTGTAGCTAGTCAAGCATTCTGATATTATGGAGTTCAACGTTTATCGGAGGATGTACAATGATCCAGCCGCTAGAGAGATTAGAGGAGATCATCAGCGTCAGATTGTGGTTAGTATTATTCTTTTCAGTTTGAAAATTAACTACATATATTTTTTTCACCATTTTAATTTCAAATTGGAATTGATGGAGTTATATGAGGATGTGACCTCTCAGACATAGGCTGAGAGTCAGGACAAGACGGCTGAGCAGACTAGTGCCCACCATTTTGATGAGGCGACATGGATGCAAGGGACTTAGTATGGCTCTGAGAAGGGATGAGTAGTTGGTATCGACTCTCATTTGACTTCTGGTACTTATTATGATACTATTGTGATGTCGGTATCCAGCTCGAGAGGATCTCATGGCGAGGAATCATCTTCCACCTCACAGTATCCAGAGTAGTTGCGAACTCAGTCTGAGCTTATAGAGAGTTTCCAGAAGTAGCATGAAGAGATGTTTCACCAGCAGCAGCATTAGTAGCAACAACCTGAGGAGGAGATGTGTCGATGGTAGCAGTAGCAGCAGCAACAATAGTATTACGAGCAGATGGAGTACATCCTCCGTCTGACTCGTAGTTTAGGGATGGAGTCTCCTCCACTATCTCCTACATCTCCTCCACCTCCTCCAGAGGATGACCTCCCAATAATTTGTTTTTTATGTTAAAAACATTGAAATAGAATATTTATTGTAATATGAACTATTTACAGTTTCTTTCTTTTATATTGGTGAAAATATTGCATAATTTAATTTAATTTTTATTTTTAATATTTTATTATTTATTATTAGTATTATATTTTTTAATATTTTTTTATTTTACTAATAATAATAACATTTTATGATTTTTTATATTTTTTTGTAAATATTGAGAATTGTAATAATTTTTTATTTTTTTATTATTTCAATAATATTTATATTAATTTTTTATTAATCATAATTTTGTTAAATATATATTTTTATTATTATATTTTTTAATGTTTGTTTATTTTACTAATAATAATATTTTTTATTTTTTTATTTTAATAATTTTAATATAATTTTTTCATTAATCATATTTTTATTAAATATTTTTTTTATGATGTTTAGTATTTTGGATGTGACCTTTTCTGAAGGGCTCCCATCGCAAATAATTTAAATATAATTTTTTATTAATAGTATTTGTGACGGGATGATGTGCCCGTCACAATTAGTATTTGTGACGGGCCCATTAAAAAAGGTTTTCATATATATAATGTATATAATTAGAGGGTTATTTGTGATGGGGAACTGCCCCGTCGCAAACTGGCCTGCCACAAAAGGTTTATTTATATATAATGTATATAATAGGAGGCTTATTTGTGACACCATTTTCTGCAACGAGCTATTTGTGAGAGGATCCCGTAGCAAATAGCCCACCACAAATACATCTAATTACAGTAGTGATTTCATATTGTGACCTTTATGTGGGTTTTACCTTTTTTATTTGGAATTCTACTAATTTTGTTCTATTAATAGTGAACTTGAGGTAATTTTTAACTATCATCACTGAGGGAGTCCCAAATGATATGGGAGTTTCACATGGCTGTAAGAATGGATGGGATACTAGATGTTGGTATCCACTGACCAGTCTAGATAAGACTAATATAATTATAGAATATGGTAATAATTACTCTATACCTAAGGTTCAGGGATAATATAAGGTCTTCTCCAGTACTTCGCAAAGCCGCTGAGGATTTGGTGACTCCTATGGTGGCAGTCATGGTAAAAATTCCACCAACATTGCAAGCTGGGATTGAATTAGAGAGACCTTTAATTTCATCTATAATTTCTTGATATTTGATGTCTGTAAGGGTGGAGGTTGTTATAATAATACCCCCAGCCCTATGGTATGGAGTTTCTCTCGAATGGATTCCATGGTGTTTTCTATTGAAACCATTATTTATTTTATACATTTTTTACGTTGATAACATGCGAGGTTTATCCCCTTCTTAGAATATGAGTTTATTTCCATGGGGATATTTCATACAGCATAAGATTTAAACTTTGTCATTTGAGGTGTGTTATTGAATTATCATGAGGCATGGATCATGACCTTACTAATGGCCCACTCCCTTCATTCACGATTCATTTTTTTCTTAAAGATGAGAATATTTTTTTATATTGACAAACTAGCCCTCTCCTGTGAAAATTACATTACAAGATTCCATGTCTAACGAAATATGATATACTAGAGAAGTTTCAAAGTGTAATGTTATATACTAACCTCATACTCAGATGTGTAATTACGAAGAGGCTTTATATATTATTTTCCGTAGGGACACAAAATTGCAGAGGCAAGAATGTGGTATGCTCGTGTAGTTTTTTTCTGACTTCTGGTCCTAATCCATAAAAAATGTATGTAGGTATATCAAACAGCATAGTTTTCTCATAACATATATATGATCATTATATTGAAAAGGGTGGTTCTTATCCTTTATCCATTGAAAATTTTCCCACATGTTGTGGAGTAATAAAGGAATGCATTCAATTTTTAGATCATTAGGGATTCTATAACTAGAAGTGGTGATGTTCCAAAACATAGTTGGGAGGTTGTTCTTGAAAAAATACTTCTACATATCCATAACAAATTATTTTTCATTGTAGGTGTATTACTGCACCTAGTCATACCATAAAGGGTTTCTCTCCTGCAAATAGAGATTTAAGACCTGTAGAAGGCCAAGATGATGGTCGCCACTCTAGGTCCCTTGTAGGATGAGGTGAGGTGTTATTGATGATTGATGGGGTACAATATCTAGTTAAACCAAGTTTTTTGAGCACCTCTCTATACAAATGTTTTCTAATAAGGTTTGGATTTCCTTACCTGGGTGAGATATCACCATGGGGAGGTTTTCCATGGTGAATGTTAGTGTTAGGATCCCCATAATACATCTCCATGCTTCCATAATGAGGACTATCATGGTAGGTATGACCTTCTACTTTGAATTAAGAGTTGTTATATCCTTGATATGCTATAGATATTAATTGTTTAGAGTAAAGGATACTATAATTAAGAATGGTCAGAATATGATCCTCATCCAAGATTTTAGTCATGATATTCCAACCTACCATTTGGGGATGATTAGGAATATAATCCTACTACGTAGAATTCATAAAAATATGTTAATGGATGTTTTCTGTTGTGAGAATATGATCCTAATTCTTTTAAGTTTCTCGATTATTCTAGAATACCTATGAATTTTTGGAAGGAACATGATCCCACCTTTGTGTGGCTATTAGAATATTCCAGCAAGCCTTGGTTGAAGTGGGAATCTAATCCAGATTCAAAAGTTCATTACCTACTAAAATATACTGAAAAACCTATAAAATGAGAGAAGATATATAGTCCTATTTCTCTATGGACTCTGACGGATGTTTATGTAGTCCTTCATCGGTGGGAGAATAAATATATGCATGGTTCCGTTATCTAACGATTGATGTCAAATATTGTTTTAATTTATGGTAGGGATATGAGCCAGCACTAATGTAACTGTAGAGATATGCTAATGAAACATAATTAGAGATTAAATATAATAATTTTCTTGTATTTTCATATAAATATGATTCCATTATATTTAGTAGAAATGTGAACCTATCTTGAGGTAACTTCCAAATAAATTTGTTGAACCCAAGTTGGAATAACGATATTATCCTATTTCTATGACTAATACTTTTTTTTGAGATATTATGATAATCCTCTTGGATAGGAGAGAGAATATGATCTTGCTTTGGAGTACTTATCTAGTCACATTTATCACACCGATATGTTTCTATGTTTGTTAGAATAAGAGTATGTTCCTTTTTCTATAAAATTTTTGGAATATACTGACAGATTTCCACAATTACTACTAGAATATGCAGGAAATTCAAAAGTGTATGGGTGGGAACATAGGATTGTATGTTTTCCATATACAGGATATGTTGGAAGAAATATTTGATCGAATTTGAAATATATTTCTACTCATATCCTTCATTTTACATTTAGATATACTGATGGAATTCATGTATGGGGGTGGGGATATGTGACTTCCCACCACATACTATTTTAAGGTATTGATATACTTGGTATGGGTGATGAATAATAGGATCCTACTAACTAAGTACCATTGGAATATGTTAGCGGTTTTCATTAGTGGAAGTGGGGATATGGGACCAATTCTTATTATATAAAGTTTACCAAGCTTGGTGAGATCTTCCAAATGTTTGTATCTAGGTGTCCAGGGTGGTGACCTGTTGGGAAGCACCCTCAACTTGTTTCTGGAGGAAGGTGTTTTCATGATGATGATAGCTGATGTTTTTAGGATCCCTCTTGGGAAACTTATAAACCATGATGAATCCATATTTGACTCCTTGACCCACCTTCCAAAGATAAGTGAGGTTATAATAGTCTCAATTTGGGTATTTTCTCCTAAAGTAGTTGTAAGTGGGGACATGCATTGATGAATTTTCTGTGACATTCCTTGGGGGAGGCAGGCCAATATGTTTTAACACTTGGAGACCCTTAAACACAAACTCTAGTTTTGGGATGGTTCAGTTCCAGTGATATTCTCTGATCATCATGTTATCCACCTGGTGATGGAGATACTAAGATGGATACTCGGTCCTTTGATTTGTAGAGGAAGTGAATCTCATGGAAGTTGCAATATCAGAACAATTTCCTAATGATGATTACACTGCCTTGTAATCAAAGAGATTTTGTAGGAATGATATCTTCTACCACAAAAACAAAAAATTTAGGAATACCAATTAGTTCAACATCACAAGTAAGAAATATGACTAGTTAGCTATATATGTGAAACTTAGTTATTTTTTCTTATTAATGAAAGATTTTTATTGGGTTTACCATATATGTTTTCCTATGATATGTCAAAAATGGCTTGACATGTGGTCAACCCATTTTTGTTTTTTGAAATATTTAAATTTGGTTCACTATTTTTTCCTACCAGGAATTGGGTGGCCAGATGTTTGGGCCACTGATCTAATTTTAGACAGTTTCCAATGGGGTTTACATATAGAATAAAAAACACCCAACAGTTCTCAAATTTATGTTAAGCTATGTGTATGCTTACCAAAGGTAGACAATCATTGGGGTTCTTTACAAAACATTATTGAGATTTCACATTTTTCTAGAGTATGGGAGGTTAGGTTCATCACACCTAGTTGGGGGAATTATTTCTTACTCTAGGAATCTCTTATATATTTAAATCTTATTTGTGAATCTTTTCCATATCATGATTCATGACCAGCTTCCCTAACATTTTTCAATATCTTGTTAATATTGGAGTTGGTGCCTTATAACCAACATCATTATACTAAATGATAACCCATACTTATATTTTTTAATATTAATAAACTTATTATCACATCATGATTTTTATTCGACATAACATAGTATGTGATAATATCCTAATAGTAGCTATCACAATGAAATGTCATAATAGTTCCCTCCTATAATGAGAACCAAAATTACCATGATAGTATTCTTAAATATATGATCTATAGAAGGATTAAATCATTTAAGAGAAAAAATGATACAAGCTATCAGGGGTGGATACCCATAGGGATTTGAGAGATTTTCCCATGGTGTATGCCCTTTGTAATATCTAAGGTAAGATATTATGAAAACGAGACCCACCAATAGGAAATCCACATTTATATTTTTCATTAGATTTTCCTATCTGCAGACATGTGCATGGACCATAGAAATTAATATTATTATTAATGAGTGTTATAAGTAAAGTACATTGATGTATTGACAAAAACCATGATAACATATGTTCATAGTAAGGTAGGATATATTGGGTGCATAACAAGTAATATTTTAGTAATGAATAATTTGAGAAATGATTTATCCCTTTTTTTATTTAATAAAAGTTGATATATCAGGCCTTTTTATAGAAATGATATAGCCTAAATAAATCCATAGCCATGGTGTTATATAGGAAAGTTCAATTTCTAGAAATTCATAGAAAGATACATCGAGCATATAGGTTGATGAAACTGATATGCAAGCTGCTTGAGTAGAGATATCACAATAAAAGGATTATATTACACAATAAGAATCCATATGAGGTATTATGTTATTGAGGAATTAACTACTTTCTCTATGAGTGTCTTGGCGTGTTGATAGATGCTAACCTTGGACTTTAGATTGCTTCACTTAATTCAATTGAGAAAAAGTATTAGAGGGCCACACACTAAGTGTATCTAGAATCTTAGTTAAATAATATATCGATATTTATGATTTAACAAGTTGAATAAATATTATTCCTGAACATGGTTTAATAATTATTGATGTTTGTTTGATCTCATGTATTCCTTCACTAGTTATTTGGAAGAATATTACGTAAGCATACTATTTAATAAATATTTACTTTCTATTTAATGGATCTAATATTTATTTATTTATTGGTGAATAATGAAGTTATATTTATTTATTAAATAAATAGTCATTATTCAAGGCTTGATAAATAATATAGAGTAATGGTGAATCCATTTTAATGGTCTAGTGAGAAATAATATATATTAAATATTATTTTATTAAATAATATTTAATTTATTTTGTGAGTTTAGAAAATGTCACGAAATAATAATAATAGTGATAATATTATAGATATTAGATTCTGTAGGGATTAAATAAATATTAAAGGTCACTTATGCAATTTTTTATTTCTAACCTTAGCGGTATATTAACCAAATTATATTATTGCTCAAGAGAGAGGATTCAATTTATTTCTTTTGTGAAAAACAACTTCAAGAGAGAATTCTCTCAAGCCCTAGATCTCTCTCTCTCCAAGAATTCTCCTAATAATGGAGAGTGATCTTCCTCCACCTTCCACTCTCGAGTCTAGAGAGATCAAGGATAATTCATTTGAAGTGATTCTTAGGACGATCCAAGGAAAATGATTTAAGTGATAGGATCTACTGTGAAAGAACCCATAGATTCCTATGGCGATGTTCAAATATTCCTGGACCACGTGTGGGTCACCTCTAGAGGGAATGTAATATTGATTCCTACAAAAAATTATGGTACACTGTAGATATGATTCTAGATCAATCAGTGAAGAAATAATTTCACATAAGGTATTTATTCAATCAATTAAATTAATTATAAATATTATATGATGATCCTGTGCTTTGGTTCTGTTGTTTATCCATTATATATATTCATTGACTTAATTAAGTTCATCACAACATTCATCATCATGTAAATATCAGATTAATCATTGATCATGACAAAAATAAAATTTGGGTACAACCCATATGATGTTTCCAATGCGCCTAGAAAATTAAAGTTGTATTAGAGAGGTCAGATAATTAGTTATAATTATTTAAATACCATTGATTGATTTATTAATTTATTGTTTATTTTTAGTTCCAGTTAATTGTTCTTTAATCCAAACTGTGATATATTATTTATTTCTCTTCATTTATCATAAATAAAATAAAATAAATTAATTTTATGAATGAAATAAATTCAAATATCTCATCTATAGGTTCCAAGGATTCTATCCATATAACATAAGAGTATATTCCATGTAACCTAGAGCTATATGTCATGTACAACTGTTTAATGCACCATGAATTAATTTAAGTTTATTCAAGTTGTTTATATTTATTACACAAGATTAATTTAATTACACAATATCTGTATACCAGTACAGTTGGACACATAGTCAACTGGAGTACATGCTATGTAACTTCTCCACACGATATGTAGTCCTTCAGTCATGGGAAAGCCATGTATCTTCTTACATGGACTACCTGAATGGTGGCCATATAACTTAGATATCACACATTGTGTATCCCATGTACACATCTTGAACTCAAAAAAATTCCATAACAGTTACACATCAAGTTCCTAGCCATGTGGCATGGATATACGGTGAGAATAATACACGTCATATAGTTTTATCAAATTACACATAATTAAAATTAATTTATTATACTATTCAATTCTTATAAAAATGAACTTATTTGGGGTCATTAAGTTGATATAACATACCATGCGATGGGTATTTATATATTTATAAATGTTTAATTAATTTTTGTGTAATTTTTATATCTACATTTCATGTATACATCATATTATAGTTATTAATCTATGCACATTAAAGCATTACATGCTTTTTAAAAAAAATCATATGATCAATAAGTTAATAGTACACATAAGATATTACATGATAAGTCATTTATTCCACATGTTGTAAGAGAAAACCATATATGAGTATAATACAAATTGGGTTATTCAGATGGGTTCTCACAGTATTTCCTCTAAGGAACATTTTTGTACACTATTAATTTCAAATAAATTTATTTAATTTATAAAAAATTATGATAAATGATAATCTCAAGAAAATTTGGATGAGAATTAATATAAAATAATTAATTTATTAAAAAGTATAATTAATTGATTTGAGTGTGATTTATAATAAAAAAGAATGATTAGTATTGAATGCTAACTTTATTAAATGCGTAATTCATTTCATGTATGTGGATAATCATAAGCCTATACCAGACCATTATATGTGATTTGTTTTATTTAATTTCTTATTAAATAAAATTATTTACCTACATGTCATCTCTCATCTCGTTATGTAAGGGCCAACTTGCCCATGTTTTCTTTTTTGTAAACCCATTAACCAATCTTTTGGCCCCCTAACCTACATGTGATTAAAAGAATATGTAATGGAAAAAACTCATAATCTATTGAAGGAGGTTCATGTTTAGATTTGAGATGAAACCAATCTAATAGAGATACAAAGACGGATAGGTGGAAAGCTATAACAAAAACCATAATTGGTTCAAGGGGGTTTTCCCTAGGTCTATGATTAGTTTATCGTCCATTGGATAAATAATTCATTAGTAAAATATCATGATAAAATGAATTTATTATTTTATTTCTTCCAAGATTCATGGTTATTTCCTGATGAATGTTGTATCGCAATCATAAAAATTAATGAATTAATAAGAATTCAAGATAGAACTAAAATAAAGATGCTTTTGCGTAAATATGAGCTAAGAAATGGTTAATTACTTAAGTAAAAACACTTTATACTAAAAAGAATGTAATAAATATAATAATTGTAAATTTACCCATAAAATATCAATTCGCTCAATAATATATATTAAGTCAATGTATCCTTCCATTATTTCAGTTAAAATTGAATTATATTTCAATGTGCTTGACCAGCCAAATTTGAGGTGCTTTCAATTATCAAGGAATTCTAACTTGATGTTTTGGGTTGAATTAACATAGTTTACATCAATGGATGACTAACAAAGCATGACATGGTTTAATTGAGAGGTTAGGGTTGAGGAAATACAATTTAAGGATTTTAAGATTGGTTATTCCACTTAATAGATCAAGGAAGTATGAGTTAATTCAGTTGGAATTTTTAATGATTACCTAAAACCCTTAGAATTTATTGACAATTCAATGTTGGGGTGACGAGAAGGGTAATATGGATCATTTCCACTATAATTTCCAAAAAACATGATATTTTGAAGCAAATGGTGAGGGTTATTAGGTATTGATAAAATAACGAGAGATTAATAAATATGATATTAATTTATTTGTCTAAATATTATCAGATAATGCACTAAAACTCTACTCGTATTATTTTTATAAACAATAAATAAAATTAATTTAAATATATCACTTCAGTCCATACTTGATAAGAATAATCTTCTCTCTGACACCAATTTATTAGAGTGGAAAATGTTCTTACACATTATCTTATGCCATGAAAAGAAATTGTATGTGCTAGAAGAACCTATTTATGATGTACCTAGAAATGATGCTAGTTTGGAAGAGTTATCTCTCTATGAGGAAAATTTGAATGATACAACAGATGTTTATTGATTCATTCTATCATCTATGTTCAGTGAGATTTTGAAGAAACATGAGGAAAATGGTGTGTATAGTATGATGTATGAAATTTAGGATCTATATCAAGAGAATGATAGATAAGAGAGATATGAGATCTACAATGCCCTATTTACAATTATGCTTGGAGAGTTGGGTCCAGTTGGTCCTCATATAGTCAATCTTATTGGCTATATTGAATAATTATGCATATTAGGGATTAAAAATCTAGATGATTTTCACACATATCTCAAACTTTCATCACTACCGAACACCTTCTCCTGTTTTATTGTTAATTATAACATGATAAATAATTAAATAAGTATTTCCAAACAACATACTCTAATTCTCCAAGTAGATAAGGAGATGGGGCATGAAAAAACCATAGTCTTTATGTTGTATATTAAAAGGAGGAACAAGGAGATTGGGCCAAATAATCAAAACAAGTCTAAATCTCGTGAGCACCATCCTTCAATGAAGAGGAAGATCCAGAGGCAGGAAAAAGAAAAGAATACAGTATAGTTTTCACGTGGAAAAATGCCACTATAAGAGTAACTTCACCCATAACTAAGGGGAAACTAAAGGTGAGTTCATTATCGAGTGTAATATTTAAATAACTACTCATTGGGTATTAGATATAAGTTGTGGTGCTCACATTTATATACAAATGAAGGAACCAAGTAGATTCTAAAGTATTATTAGAGGAGAGGTGGATCTATGAGATACCAATGGTGTGAGGCTAGTAGCTATATCCATTGGTGACTTCCAAATTTCATTGGGAATAATAATGAAATTGGTTTTAATGGATTATTATTATGTAACTGCTATTACAAAGAAAACAATTTATGTATCATTCCTAGATGCAAATAGTTTTATTATAAAATTTGGAAACAAAAGTTGTTTCTTTTATAAAGACTACATATGTTATGTTATGTAACATTTAAATAATGTACTTTATGTATTAAATGAAAAAATTATTGGAAATAGATAAAGAATCATGTTCACCAAAATCATATAACACTCATGTATAGAATCATCACCTTGGTCATGTAAACAATAATCATTTGAAAATAATATGTAAAGTTGGTTATTTGGAATCTTTTGAGATAAAATCACTTGAAATATGTCATTCTAATTCAAAAGGAAAAATGAAGAAACCACCATTAGGTTTTCAGTGTGAAAGGACCACAAAGCTTTTAGAATTGGTACACACTGATGTGTGTGGACCATTTACAGTAGAAGGTAGACGGGGGTATTCAAACTTTATAAATTTTACTGACAATTTGAGTAGATATGGATATGTATAATTTGTGAGGTATAATTTTGTGTCCTTTGATAAATTAAAATAATTAATGAATGAAGTAGAGAACCAACATGAAAATATGATAAAGAAGCTTCAATAAGATCGAGGTGTTGAATATCTTAACAAAGAGTTTATTGAATTTATATGAGCGTTTGAGATTATATCTAATCCCACACCACCTTAAACACCATAGTGGAATGGTGTTAGTGGAAGGAGAAACCACACCTTGATAGACATGGTAAGTTCAAATATGATTCATATAGATCTTCCATTATCCTTTTGGAGATATGAATTACAAATTGCATAATACACACCAAACTAGGTACCAAAAAAAGAATAAAATTGAATTCCCTTCAAGTTATTAAGTGTAAAGAAGCTTATTTTGTCACATACACATGTATGGGGTTACAAGATGTTTATTAAGGTCTTCTTAAGAAATAAACTAGAAACCCTGAGCATAAGGTTTGTCTTTATTGGGTATCCCAATGCAAAAAGGGATAATAACTATACAACCCCCTTATAAAATAAAGTGAATATCAGTAGACAAGTATTCTTTCTTGAGAGGGAGAAAATAATAAAAAATTATAGTGGTAGAAAGATTTAATTCAATGATGTTGATGCTCAATATACAATAGATTTAGTACAGGAACATATTCTATAGGTCCCCATAGAAGAATTTGTTCTTAAAACACAATTACATCATAGGATTACTAGATAGATAAGAGAACTAGAGAGATACTTTTTTCTAGTCACCAAATATGTGGAATAATTATTGGTTGAAAATTACAAACATATCTCCTACAATGAGAAAGTAGAGATCTTATAAGTTGAAAGATGAAAAAACCATGAATTATGAAATGTATTCCATGTGCTTGAACTAATTTTGGGCTCTAGTTGATCCTCCAGTTGATGTAAATCCCATAGGGTGAAAATGGGTATTCAAGAGAAAACTAGACATGGAAGGTAATGTAAATACCTATAAAGTAAGGCAAGTTTCTAAATTTTTTAAACCATGTTAAGGACTAGAACACAATGAAACATTTTCACCAGTTTATATGTTTAAATACATCAGAGTTCTACTTAATATAGCAACTTACCATTACGATAAATTTTTTGAACATGGGTGTAAAAATAGATTTACTTAATGGGAACCATTAAGAAGATGTACACATGACCCAACCAGAAGTGTCTGTGACTCTAGGTGATTCCGAAAGTATTTTAAAGCTTCATAGATCCATTTATGGATTTAAGAAAGAATCCAGGTCATTGAACATTCAATTCGATGAAGATATAAAAGAATTTGGTTTCATTAAGAAGGAATATAATCCATGTGTTTAAAATAGGTTTAGTGTTAAATCAGACATTATCCTTGTAGTATATATTGATAATATATTACTTATTGAAAATTAAATAATACTCTTATAGTCTATTAAGGATTGGTTGAACAAGTTTTTCATCCATGAAAGACTTACGTGAAACAACCTATATTTTGGGGATCAAGATATTTTGAGATATCTCCAAGATGATTATTAGACTAAGTTAAATTATATAAACTGACCAGATACTAAATAGATTTATTCTGGAACAATCCATGAGGGTATTTTTTCAAATGTCACATGGTATACATCTTTCTAAGAAAATGTGTCCTCAAACACAATAAGAGAAAGAGAGAATGAATAATATCCCATACACTTCAATGATAGGATAAAAAATGTATTCCATGTTATGTACTAGAAATTATGATTCCTATACATTGAACATGGTAGTAAGATATCAATAATATCCAAGAGAACAACATTGGTTTACTATTAAAGATATCCTCAAGTATTTGAGAAGAAGTAAGGACATATTCCTAGTGTATGGAGTGGATGAGGAGCTACTAATCAAGGGTTATATTGAGGATATTTTTCAAATAGACAAAATGACCTAAATTCACAATTGGGATATGTATTCTCTCTCAAAAGATGTGTTGTGAGATGAAGAGTTAGAAGAATCCAGTTGTCACTAATTTTAAAGATGAGTTCTAGTATATAGTGGATTTTGATATAACTAAGGAATCTGTTTGGGTAAAAAAAATTTTAGGAGATTAATGTAGTACCTAGTAGAAAATATCATACCATGTTGTATTTTGATAAAACTATAGTAGTGTTTTTTTGAAAAGGATCCAATTTCACACCAACTGTTAAGAATATACTCTGAATGTATCACCTCTTGAGGGATTTTTATCAGAGGGGATAAGTTTAAGATACCGACATTTTTGGAGCAATATCAGGCATTTCTTCAGGTACTTTTTGGTTGTTTTTATGTACTTTGGGGTTGGGGTATGAGCTGCTGTGTGTTTGGGTGAAATTTTTAAGGAATTGGGAAGAAGGAGGGTTGTGCATGGTTTGCGCAAGGTTTGGACAAGTTGTGCACAAACTAACCATGCAGACAGTGGAAGTTGACATGGTTGGCACACAATTTTCTTAACCATGCTCCATTGAGCCATGTGGGTTGTGGAAGACCACATGGTTGGCGCACAGTTTGTCCTAACTGTGCGGCTTCCTAGGGGAAACCGTGCATGTAGAGCAGTTTAATCCAAAATTTCATTTTAAAACCACCCGAAGCCCCAAAGCCTCTCTAATTAGACCTAGGATTGGGATTGACAATTTATTGATGATCTTAGAGCCTTATAGAGGGATTCCAAGGAAATATTAATGTTTTTCATTGAGATCAGATGCCCAGATTGAAGATATTCTCACCCGATAAGTGGATTTCATCCCATTGCTTCTCTCGTTCTTTCATCTATCTTTACGTGATCTTTTCATTGATGATCTCTACTGTTTTCTTGGATCTAAACCTATGAGTTGTTATAAAAATCTAGGATTTTGGATCTAGATCTAGACTTTCAAGATCTTGATGCCTTGGATCTTAATTTTTGTTTAGGGATTTAGATTATAAGATTGATCGACGACGTTGTGCGGCTTAGATTTTGGGGATTTCCGTTGGACTAACTTCTGTCAATTAACCAATGTTGGTGGTCCAAATCAAACTCCCATAGTCATGATTTGATATGTGGAGGTGATTTTATAGATTTTCTAGATTCTCTTTATGATTGATTTCCTAAATTAGAGTAATTAAGAATATTGAATTGATTTGAGCTTGCCTTGGTGATCAATTGACAGTTGAATCATGAAACAAATGAAGGGGTGTTACCCAAGTAGATATTTTGGAGATTTTATGTGGGTTGAGATATAATTAATTGATATATTGAATTGGTTGTGTTGGGATAATTAATTGGGGGGAATTAATTATGGAATGATGTCTGGCTATATAAGATAATTAATTGTGATAATTAATTATGTTCCATGATTTTGATCAAAGATAATTAATTTTGAGAATTAATTATGACAAGTTGAGATTTGATATGAATAACTAATTGTGAAGTATTAATTATGGAAAGTTAATTTTGTTTATTGATTAATTAATTGATGAATTAATTAATGGGTTATGTGCATAATTAATTGTTTAGTTAACTAATGGCTTTTGAAAATTTTAACCAATCTTTTTATTAGTAATGGAATGATGTGGAAAATTCTTGTGAATTAATGAATGATTAAATGGATGATATTTTTGTGGTGCTAGATGTGGTGTTCTATAATAATAAGAAGTTTGGACTTGGACATGGCTTTCCTCCCCAAGAGTTATCCAAGATTGAGATTATGGGGTTGTAGTCATGATGACCTACACTAAATGAGAAAAGGAGTGCTAGGCATGAAGACCTACACTCAACAAGATTTTGGTTCTAGGAATTAAAAACTACACCAACTTAATGATTATAATGAATGATTATTGAAATGGGAAAATTTAATTGAAACTGGGCCTAATCTGACGATTAAAGATTAAATGGAAATGTGATAAATGTTTAAATTAAGCATTGTATTTATTTCTCCATAAAAACTGCATGTAGTATCTTTTGACTAGACTTATTTTAGACATCATTGGTGCTGGCCTACTGAGTTGTACTCACACCCTATTCTGACAGCTTGATCAGCACCCAAGTAGACTTTTTTTGTAGGATAGGATAAGGGAAAGGCCCTAGGATAGGTTGTGGTTTGGAATTGAAGCATGTGCGAGAGAACTTGATGTGGTTTGAGAACCACTTAAGAGTCTTTGTATTTTTAATTTCAGTTTAATTGTAGACACTTGACATTTTCATTTTCATAGCATGTTTTACATTTCAGTTGAGTATTGTATTTTTTGGTTTTTCTTATTCATATGCTTTTGTACTTGGTTATTGTTGTTTACTTCTGTTGGTGTTTTGATTCTGATAAAAGAGGGTGTATTCCCCCTAAGACTGACTTACTAGACCCTTGCTTCTAGTTGGCACACTATGGTGTACGGGGAGGCGCGATTGAGGGCATGTGGCCAACCGGCTCGGGACACCATTCAGTGGCACTTGGGTCGGGACGTCACAAAGTGGTATTAAAGGAGTTTTTCTTTTATTTCTTCTTATTTTGTCTTGCTGTTTTGGGAATGGTATACAAGATACTAGGAAGAGTCAAGTCTTGGTAATGAGGTCGTGCGTGGGAATTTCAAACCCATGTATGTGGGAATATCTGAGTACCCAGGGTGGGATTACTGTGATTTCTATTTATTGTTACAGTTGGATATTATTTCACCTTGGGTGATGCACTTGTGGTGTGATGTGATATTTGTTTTGACAATTGTTGAATTTTGATTGGTGTCCTAAAGAGGCATATTTATTGAGTCTTCATGTATCATTATAGTCACTCAGGGTTGTTATAACATGCATCATTCTAGGCACTCATGGGAAAACGGGTTATGGGTAAGTTGTTGAACATAAACTATTATTACTAGTTGTGAGATTGAAATAATGATTCAAAATGAGAATAAATGGGTGTCTTATGAGAACCTTTATTGATAAAGTGAGTATGATTAATTAATTAATTGCTGAATTAATTAATTTGAGATAATGTGATTAATTAATGGTTGAATTAATAAATGAGAATGTATGTACCCTTGTTTACCAAGACCCAGGATATGGATGGTTAAGTGTAGTGCTAAGGCCTTGGTGTTCACCGTGTGGTGAGAAAAAGGGGAAGGGACATGTTGAAACTTGTTATGTTATTTTCTCCTCATATGTAAATGTTTTAAGGTTGAGTTATGTGACCTAAAACATGTGGTTGGATTTTTAGAAATATGCCTTCACAATGCTTGTTGAGAAAGAGACCGAGGGGTATAGTCTAGAATGAACTTGTAGATAGGGAACTTAAGGAACCATTGGTGCAAGATGGGGAGGAAGGAGAACAATTTTGAGAGAACTTTTCTCATTTCACGCTATTCACGGAGAGTGACCTAGGGTGGGTTCTGAAAAACATATTTGTGTTGACAAGAGAGTTTCAGCTTTAGAACTCTCCAAATTTTACTGGAGAGGGTGGACTTGAGGGAGATGAATTCTGGATTTAATCCATATAGATGATAATTGACCATTTGGAGACTCTAGCTGGGAGGAGGGTCAAGTTGGTTGTGTATATTCTATGGGGTTCAGCGAAGCAGCCGTGGGAAATTCAGGTACGATTTGAACAGACTAATGATATGTTATAGAAGGAATTTCTGGAGAAGTTCTTGGATAAATTCTATCTAGACATGCTAAGACAAGATAAGGATTCAGATTTTTTGCATCTAACCCATGGAAGCATGTCCATAATTGATTACACTGAACGTTTCACAGATTTGTAATGTTTTTATCCATCTTTGGTAGTAGATGAGGATTCTATGGAAAAACGATTTCAGGATAGACTTAAGTGTGAAATTAAGTCCTATGTGAATATCTTTAGGCTGAATAAATTATTATAATTGGTAACCAAACTCTAATTTTAGAGGGGAAATTGAAGGAGGCTTCCAGTTTTGGATAGGTAGCTATCACTGGACAATTAGGGAGTGTTCCTTCTGAGAGCAGGAAGTGCTGTTATGAGAAAGTCATGATAGTGGAATGAAAGGTGGATAGTCAGAAGGAATAGTTGTATATGATCTTAATCATGTTCTTTTCCACTAGTGTGGTAGGTAGGGACACTATCATACACATTGTCTTCATCCAGAAGTGGAGTGCTAGTTTTGTTGAAAGATGGGACACCTACAGAAGTTCTATAGGAAATAGTGGAAGGCTGGTACTGAGGGGCCAACTACTCAGAGTCAGAGTGTAGGAAGGGGGTCTTCTACTTCATATAGGTATGACAAATGGAGTTCTAATGGTAGAGGTGGTAAAGGTAGTGGATTTTGTTCTTCTGTGCATGAGAACACATATCATAATAGTGGTGCTACTCAGGGGAGCCAGACGACACCATATGGATGAGGGGTAGAAAAGTTACATGCAGTACAACCTGCACTTTTAGAGAGAAAGGCTGGTCCGTAGATAGTGAAAGGTACTATTCTAGTTGATTCTACATTATCTACTGGCTTGTTTGATACTGGTGCCTCTGATTACTTTATATCTACAAATCTTGTTAATGGATTAAGCCTCTAGGTGGAGTCCATAAGCGGGGTGTTGAATATCGACACACCATTGGGAACACGGTCTAGGGATATCTGTTTATGCAAAGGATGTTCGCTAGAGATTGGAGAGTACCATTTTCATTGGGATATCTATGTACTTGATATAAGGGGATTTGACCTGATTATGGGTATGGAATTTTTAGTCACATACCAAGCCCACTTATATTGTTACCGTAGGAGAGTGGCCATTGTTTCTTCTGAGGGTGACTAGTATGTTATTTGTGGAGAATGAGATATCCATGCAGGCGGAGATGGTCCAAATACTTAGCAACTAGGAGAGCTCGCAACCCAAGTTTCTAGTCTTTTGTTGGATGATGGGAGTGGTAGGAAAGAAGTCCTTCCACCAGTATTATAACTATTTTAGGATTTATTTCCTAAATAATTTTCAGGGTTTCCTCCTGAGAGAGATGCGAAATTCACCATTGGGATCATGCTGGGGTCTGAGCAGGTATCTATTACACCATACAAAATGGAACTGACTGAGCTTCAAGAGCTCAAACTATAGTTGGAGGAGTTTGAGGAAAAAGGGTTTATCTAACCATGTACATTGCCTTGGGGATCACTTGTATTTTTTACTAATAAGGTAGAAAAGAGTTTATATTTTTGTGTCGATTAACGAAAGTTGAATAAAATTTCCATGAAGAACTAATATCCTCTTTTGCGTATCAATGATCAATTTGACCAGCTGTAGGGGGATTGTGTGTTCTCAAAGATCAATCTGAGATTACAGTATTATTTTGTGAGAGTTCAGACTTTTTATATACTAAGAACTCCTTTTAGAAGAAGGTATGACCTTTATAAGTTTATCAAAATGCCTTTTGGGTTGAAAAATGCTCCATCAGTATTTATGGCCTTAATGAACATGATATTTCATATGTAATTAGATAAGTATTTGTTGGTGTGCTTGGAATACATCTTGGTGTACTCTAAGACTCATGATGATCATTCCCAACAAATTGACATCATCCTAGGTACACTAAGAGAGTATCGGCTATACACCAAGCTATATAAATTTCAGTTTAGGATTGACAGGGTACACTTTTTGGGGAATATCATCTCAAAAGAAGGTGTGGTAGTGGACCCAGAAAAAGTGCAGGAAGTGGTTTCTTGGGAGCATCACAAGAATGTTTTTTATATATGAAGATTTTTTGGATTATATGGTTATTACAGGAGGTTTATCTTGGACTTTCCTCAATTGGAAGCACCACTTTAAGGTTTGATAATTAAATGTATAATGTTTTATTGGATATAATCATGAGGGAATGATTTCTAGGAGTTGAATAAGTGCTTGACATCAAAACCATTTTTGATATTACCTGAGTCAGGTGAGGAGTACACGATGTATTGTGATGCTTCTGGAATCAGACATGGAGTTGTGTTGATGAAAAGGGATTAAGTTGTTGCTTATGGGTCTCGTTAGCTAAGGCCACATTAATGGAATTACCATATGCATGAACTCAAGTTAAAAGAAGTAATTTGTGATCATAAGTGCTTGTGAAACTATCTTTTGGGTGAAAATTTTATAGTTTTTACCGATCACAAAAGCTTAAAGTATATCTTTTCATAGAGTGACTTTAATCTTCAGCAGTGAAGATGGGTAGAGTATATGTAGTCCTTTGATTTTGAACAAACATATAAACTCAGAAAGGGGAATAGTTTGGATGATGCATTTAGTAGGAAAACTCAGACTTCATTGGTACATGACTTGAGTGTAGAGTGGAAGATGATGAATTTGTTGGTGTAAATGTATGGTGTAGTTCAGGTGAGTCAGGAGATGATGACTCTGGTTTCTATAGTAGTGGATTATACACTCTTGAGACAGACTAGAGACAGGTAGTATGAGTATCTAGAGTGTTTTGCCTTGAGGTAAAGCCTTGAAGGTGGGATAATAGATTATGATGAGATCATCTATGTGAAAAATTGGGTTTTTGTGCCTATGAGTATGTGAGGGGAACTCATATGAGAATTTCATGCTTCAAGGTGGGCAGTACATCCTAGGGTGACAAAAATGTACTGTGACCTATGATGAAATTTTTGGTGGCTAGGAATGAAAAAGAAGATAACAGGGTTTGTAATAAGACGTTTCACCTATCAGCAGGTGAATTCACAGTACCAATGACCTAGAGGTCTATTATAGCCATTACCTATTCCATAATGGAAGTGGGATGACGTGACTATGGAATTTGTGGTAAGACATCCAAATAATCTTAGTAAGAATGATTCTATTTGGGTCATTGTGGATCAACTAATAAAGGTAACACATTTTTTTCCTATAAGGGAAACCTTTACAGTAGAGGAGTTGGGAGAATAGTACATGAGGGAGATAGTTCCATTGCATGGGGTACCACAGACAATAGTTTCATATCATGATTTGTGATTTACTTCATGATTCTATTAGGGCTTATAGAAGGTGCTTGGTACTTAGGTTCTGTTAAGTACAACCTTCTACCCATAAATAGATGGGTAGTAAGAGCATACGATACAAGTGTTAGAGGATATATTGCGATCATGTGTTCTTGACCTTGGTGGTTATTGGGAGAATCACTTGGCTTAAGTGGAGATTTCCTATAAAAATAATTATCAGAAAACTATACAGATTTTACTATATGAGGCACTTTAGGGAAGAAATTTTAGATCACCACTATGTTGGTTATAGGCGGGAGAGTCAGAGCTTTTGGGACCAAGTCTCGTTCAAGAGAAATTTGAGCAAGTGTAGATGATTTAGAAACGTATGGATACGGATCAAAGTAGGCAGAAGGAATATGATGATATACATAGATGGCCCCAAGAGTTTATAGAGGGTGATCGTGTATTCCTTTAGGTGTCACCTAGATTGGGTAACCATAGGATACAGAGATAGAGAAATTTGTCACCTAGGTTTTCATAACCATTTGAGGTGCTGGAAAGAATCAAACCCATAGTGTACCAATTAGCAATTCCACATAAATTCAGTGATATGCATTTTCCATGTGTCACAACTATGGTGGTATCACCTATACCCTTATCATGTGATTGATGTGGAGGAGGTTGAACTTGAGATAGATGTGTCTTATGAGGAGCATCTGATACGTGTGATGGGTCACAGTGAGAAAGTTTTACAGGGAAAGACCGGGCCGTTAGTTCATGTGTTATGGAAATATGGAAGTTTTCAAGAGGAAATGTGGGAATGGGAAGCACAATGAGGGCTCAATGACCCAATATTTTTGTCTTGGAATCATAGAGAAGTTTGGTAGTGCATATCGAGGATGAGCTATTATAAGGTGGGGAGATTGTAATATCCTGACCTTTTCTAGAGTAATCATGAGTGTGTTTTTAGGTACTTTTTTGTTTTTTAAGTACCATTGGGTTTGGATATTACATGGGGTTTGTTTGGGTGATGTTTTTAAGGAATTGGGAAGATAGGGGGTTGTGCACAGTTTTCACACCGTTTGGCCAAACTGTGTGAAAACTAACCATGTAGACAATGGAAGTCGGCATGGTTGGATCACGGTTTTCCTAACCATGTTTCATCAAGATGTGAAGGCAGTGAAATACTACATGGTTGGTGCACTGTTTTTCTTAACCATGTGACCTCTCAGGGGAAACCATGCACGTAGAGAATTTCAATCCAAAATTTGTTTTTAAAACCACCCGAACACCCAAAACCTCTCTAATTCGACCTAGACTCATGATTGACAATTTCTAGGTGATCTCAGAGCCTTCTTGAGGGATTAAAAGTAAATATGAATGCATTTTATTGAGATTTAAAGCCCAGATCAAAGATCCACTCTCTTCCCTGTAAGTGGATTTCATCTTGCTGCTTCTCAATTTTTTATTCTATCTTTCCTTGATATTATCATGGAATATCTCCACCATTTTCTTGGATCTAAAACTCTTAGTTGAGATATAGATCTAGAATTTTGGATCTAGATCTATATTTTCAATATCTTGACACCTTTGATCTTAATTGTGGTTTAGGGATTTAGATCCGAAGCTGGATAGACGACGTTGTGTCGGTCAGATTTTGGGGATTTCCATTGGGCTATCATCAGTCAATAAACTAAGGTATATGGTCTAAATCAAAATCCCATAGTCATGATTAGATATGTGGATGTGAGTTTTTAAATTTTCTAGATTCTATTGATGAATTATTTTCTAAATTGGAGTAATTATGAATGTGGAATTGAATTGAGTTTGCCTTGGTGAACAATTGATAGTTGAATCACAGAAAAAATGAAGCGGGTTTTCCCAAATAGATATTTTGGATATTTGTTATGGGTTGAGATATAATTAATTGAGATATTAAATTGGTTATGTTAAGATAATTAATTGGGGGAATTAATTAGGGAATAATGTTTGGAGATATAAGATAAATAGTTGTGAGAATTAATTATGTTCCATAATGTTGGTCAAAGATAATTAATTGTGAGAATTAATTATGAAAAGTTGAGATTTAATATGGATAATTAATTGTAAGGAATTAATTATGGAAGGAGAATTTTTTTGATTGATTAATTAATTGATGAATTAATTAATGGGTTATGATCTATGTTAATTGTTGAGTTAACTAATGGCCTTCGAAATGTTTAACTAATCATTGGATTAGTAATGTAATGATGTGAAAAATTCTTATAAATTAATGAATGATTAAATGGATGAGATTTTTGTGCTGCTATACATGGTGTTCTAGACCAATTAGAAGTTAAGACTTGGACATGGAATTCCCCCCAAAAGTTATCCAATATTGATATTATGGGGTCCTAGGAATAACGAACTATATTGAATGAGAAAAAGAGTGATAGGAATGAAGACCTATACTGAATGAGAAAAGAAGTGTTAGGAATAACGATCTACACTCAATAAGATTTTGGTGCTAGTCATGATTCCCTACACCAACTGAATGATGATAATGAATGATTATTCAAATGGGACACATGAATTGAAACTGGGAATAATGTGGTGATTAAAGATTAAATGAAAATGTGATAACTATTTAAATTATGCATTATACTTATTGCTTCATAAAACTTTCATGCACTCTCTTTTGACTGGACTTGTTTAGGCATCGTTGGTGGTTTCCTACTGAGTTATACTCATACCTATTTGGGACACCTAATAGGCACCTGAGTAGACTTTGTTGTTGCAGGATAGGATAAGGGAAAGGTCCTAGGATAGGTTTTAGTTTTGGATTGGAGCATGGGAGAGGGAACCAGACATTGTTCAGGACCTGCTTGGTAGTTTTTGTGTCTTTACTTTCAGTTGAATTGTAGACACTTGACACTTGCATTGTCATTGAATGTTTTAACTTTTAGTTGAGTATTGTGTTTGTTGGTTTTCGTTATTCATATGCGTCCGTACTTGGTTATTATTGTTTTCTTTCACTGGTGTTTTGATTCTGATAAAAGGGTGTATAGTCTCCCCAAGACTGACTTACCAAACCCTTGAAGCTAGTCTGCACCCTCTGGCATATGAGGAGGCACACTTGAGGGAATTTATCCAACCGGCTCGGGGAACTATTCAATGTCACCTGGGATGAGATTTCACATGAAGTTTCACTATTTAGAGTTCCCATAGAAGAAAACATGGTGGACCCCTGGAATAAAGGACTTTATCAGCAGAAGCAAGAGTATCATATGAGATCTAGCGAATTGAAGGTTGTTTGAAGTTGGATCTAGTGCAAGTGGGAGTTTTTTAGATTTTTTTCTCTTGAACCCACATCAATGTACTTTATGATAACCCATATTCATAGTATTGAATATTAATAAACTTTTTATCACATCATTATTGTTCTTCTATGTAACATAGTATGTGATAATATCCTAAGAGTAGCTATCAAACTAAAAGGTCATTACAGTACCCCATTATGATGAGAAGATATAATTTTGATGATTGTATTATTAAATATATTTTATATAGCTATATGAAATAATTTAAGGGACACAAATGATAAATTATATCCAGGGAGTAGACTCACATGGATTTAAGGTATATTCTCATGGTGTATGTCCTTAGACTTATCCAGTGTAGTGTATTATGAGAACGAGACCCTTCAGTAAGAAATCCACATTTATATGTGTCATTAGGTGTTCCAATATTTAGAATCATGTATTGGTACATATAATTTAATATTGTTATTAATAAGTGTTATAAGTCATTTAATTTGATGTATTGATGAAAACAATGATGGCATATGTTTGTAGTGAGGAAGGATACATTGCGTGTGTCCTGAGTAATATATCATTAATGAATAATGTGATAAAGTATTTTTCCCTTCTATTATTTAATAGAAGTTGATATCTTTGTCCCTTTGATGGAAATGATATAGCCTAAATAAATCCATGACCATGGGGTTTTA
Source organism: Viscum album (assembly GCA_963277665.1). Taxonomy (NCBI): domain Eukaryota; kingdom Viridiplantae; phylum Streptophyta; class Magnoliopsida; order Santalales; family Viscaceae; genus Viscum; species Viscum album. The sequence continues at coordinate 275,823,391 of OY728123.1, read as the reverse complement.
TAGATAAATTTTATTTCCTAAATGTTAATGAAAGCGACATCGAGCACCTAGGTTGATGGCACTGACATGAAACCATATTGATTATATATATCATAATAAATGGATTATATTACACAGTAAGTTCCCTTATTAAGTATTATTTCATTGCAACATCATCTTATTTCTCTATGGGTGTCTTGACATGTTTCTATATGCTAACCTTGGACTTTGGGATACTTCTCTTAATTCTGCTTAGAAAGTGGCCAAGAAGTTCACACTAACCGTATCCCGAATCTCAATTAAAAGATATATTATTATTTATTATTTAGAAACTTGAATAAATATTATTCCTAACCATGGTTTAATAATTATTCATATTTTCTTGATCACATAAATTCTATCACCAATTATTCAAGAGAATATTATATGAGTAAAATATTTAATAAATATTTACTTTCTATTTAGTGGATATAATATTTATTTATTCATTGGATAATAATGAAATGATATTAAATTGAAAATTTTCAATTATTTATTTCTAAATATATAGGTATATAAAGACAAATATATTATTTTTCAAGAGATCTAATTAAATTCATTTTTTATACAATGGCATCTAGAGAGAATCCTCTCCAGCCCTAGAGAGCTCCCTCTCCAAGAATGATCCAAATAATGGAGAGTGATCCTCCTCCACCTTCAACTATAAAATCTAGAGAGTTTAAGGATAATCCTTTGGATGTTAATCTTAGTAAGATCAATGGTGAACGATGTAAGTGACAGGATCTATGATGCTAGTAATCAAAGATTCCAACAATGACATTTCTAGATTCATAGAACATATGTGGATCACTACTATATGGAATCAAATATTGACTATTAAAATGGAATTATGGTACAACATAGATCCATTTTCAGATCCATCAATGAAGAAATAATTTCATTTAAGGTAATTATATAATCACTTAAATTAATAATAAATAATATCTAATGATCTTGTTCTTTAGTTCCATCATTTATCCATTGTCTATATTCTTTGATTTAATTCCATTTATAATGGTGTTCATTATTTTTTAAATCTTTTATTAATCATCAATAATAACAAAAATAAAATACGGTTATGACCCATCTGATGCTTATTTTATGCCTGGAACCTTCAGTTGACTACAGATGAAAGTATCTATACATATTAGAGGAATCCCATTGATGTGAACATATGTATATATCATATGTTCTCTATATATGACACCTTATATATATTATAGGTCCTCTATATTGTTACCCATTATTACTTGGTGATTCCAGTTTTGGGGTTACTATTTTTAAAATCCATGTGGTTGGGTTCTCTAAATTTTATTATGATCAATGATGGTGGTAGTTGTTTATGGTGCTAGGATCAAGCCCATAAATGGTCTTTCTATATATCTTGGTAAAATGAATCATAAACCACATAGTTTGGTTCAATTAATGGGACATGTCACACCTTTTATGGTAATGTGATAAGGACCCATCCATATAGTTTAACATTATATGGTTAGGATGACTAGGAAAAATATTCCTAGTAATGGTTGGTGTGGGAAATACACACAAGTGTAACTTTCTGGTTGACCTAGAATGGAATATGTCCTACTGTGGATTATTTGATATATCAAGGAATATGTACCCATGTAAATGGACCAGTGGGGATATAACCCATTGAGGATGGAATTATGGGACCTATAAGTAATCTTTACCTTAAGGTGGGGGCATGATTATATATGGAATATGGAATGGTAAAAGATAATCTATAGGTAATATGAACCCAATAGATGGGACATCCAGACTCACAGTAGTATGGAAAGGTGATGGAATGATGTAAATGATCTCATGAGGAATATGAACTCATGATGATTAACATGGAAAGTTAATAATTTTGGGTTTGAAACTCAAGGAGCTGTCTGATGTATCTCATTGAGACAAGACTCAAAGTCCACGTAGTTTGAATGAAAAAAGTTTAAGGTCATGTGATAGGACCACATCATGAAGTTTAAAATCACGTGGAAAGGAAATAGTCAAATTGTTTAATGTAATGTGAATAGTCTATATATGGGGATATTTTAATATGGGATATGTGCTCTTGTGCCTTATAGAGGATAGAGGAATCCAACATATTCTAGGAAGATGAAAATTAGAGTCCATGTAGTTCCAATATTGAGGGTGTTTGTGTCATAGAAGATATGAAAATAAGGTATTGAGTGGGTATTATGCATTATGAGGCTTCCATGAGATGCCTCATCATGATTATTACCCTTCAAAATAAACAAATATATAGTTGGGAATCACACATAAGGAAGAGGTCTATGTTGGAGTCAATTTTACTATGATATCAAATTGATCATTACAAATCTCTATGATTATGAGTCTCATGGATAATATAGATTTACGAGAGAAGGTATGAGTTATCAAAAAAGTATTATAATGTGATAGATATATGGGAATGTTATGGTAATCATGGGGAATATGTCCATGTGAAAATACTGATGTAAATATATTGGATATGAAGCTCATGACTAGAAAATGAGTCCTATATATCTATTTTATAACATGAATCAAAGTCCTCATAGTTCATATGTTCCTTCCCCACTAATGGGTAGGTAAATATGTCTAAACGCATGAGTATTATTACCTCATAAATTATAAATCATTGGAATATTTGGGGCTTTCACCATGGTGGATGCCCATGAGGGATATAGCCTTATGGGAGACAATAAAAACTTATGAGGGTTTGAGAGGAAATCTTGGGAGCTAGAGGATCACATGAAAGTTATAGGGTCATGAAATTACGAAATAGAGATTGGGTCATGCGCTATCATAAATTAAGGTGAGTCATGAAATCACATTGAAGGAAGGAGGGTCACACTATCACATAACTGATATTAGGATAGGCGGTCAAATGATGTTATCATACGAGTAAGAGATCATCACATGATTGTGTGATCGATAGGTCATAAACTGATCTTGTGACCTATGGGTCATTATGAAATTAGATCTGGAAAAAATTTACATGTAACCAAGTCTTATAGGAATTATTTATTTGATATTCAAAATGTTTACAATATTTAAATGTCTCGTCCTTCAAAGAAACCCATAAAATTTTTAATTGGATACATTGAAGTTGTGTGATCTTACTTAGATATCCTTGTGCATCAATGTTCATTTTTGTATCCAATGTTATTCTTTTTTAGTGATAAGGGGGGGGGGGGTGGGGTTATATGATTCATCCCCCTATATCTGTGTAGATTATCAAGTTTTTGGAGCACAAAACATAGACTTAAGAAGTTGGAAGATTCTATGTTCAAATTGGTGTTGTCTCATTCACATCACCAGACTAAGTCATATGTCATTAATGAAATCCATCAGCACATCACATGATAGAGAGCGATAAAAAAAGTCGTCCATTATAGATAGACTCAGCATGCATTCAATCACATGATCCATTTGATGTTGGGTGATTTCATAACTCCAGGGGTCATTGTGTAAAGAACAATGACCATAAGATCCTTATGTCACAGACACCCTTGGTCACATGATCCATTTGTGGTTATATGATTGCACATGTCTGAGAGGAATCACGTAATGAAGAGTGACCATGAGACCATCCCATAATTGAAAGACTATGTCACATTAATATTTTTAATTAGTAAACCACATATCTTTAGGACATACTATGATGAAAAATGATTATAAGATCCACCCATAATAGATTTCCTCAGTTGAATGATCCATTTGGGGTTAGGTGATCTTTATTGTACATAATTAATCACCTGATGAAGAGTGACCACGATAAGGCCCCATCATAGACAACCCCTTTCACCCATCTTTGTGGCATCATGTGAATGGGTTGTAGATACGAGATCACATGTCACTTTTATAGTTATGAAATTGTGTAACTTGATCACATGTCCTCAAGTGGTCATATGATATAGGTAAAAAGTATTCTTTATATTCCAAATGATTTATCTCAAAATGGAAGCTATATTTTGGTTATTTTTCACCAATTCATCTTTCCAACATTCATCTGGAGTGCGTCAACAATAATTCTATTCTATTTCTTATTTATTTTCCCTATATAATATTTATAAAATATTTTAGTTTTCAATCCATTTATTTCCTTTAGAAAATTACCACTTTCTTCTTATTTAAATATTTTATAAAATATAGAAATAATAATTGATAAAAAATTTCTATATTCTCATTTGTATTTATCTTAAAAAAACCTTCATTTTCAATCTTTAAAAAATATAAACAACAAGTTTCATTTAAACCACTATATATTTTAATCAAATATTTAATAAATCTTTATATTATTTACTTAAATATAAAATAGAATAAATATTCATGATACTCTGAAAATTTCTAGATCAAAATGTGGTATTTCAGTAGTAGTGTGATACTTATAAAAAATATCACCTTTTTACTACACATTAAAATCACTAAGAATATAGAAATATAATTTCTCAAAAAACAACTCAAATTTTTAGTTTGAATAGATCCCATAAATTACTCATCTTTTAGATTAAAATATGAAAATTAATTCCTCCATTTAATCTTCTAAAAATATCAATTCAATATCTCTTTAAATTACCATGATTTTCTCCATGAAAATATCAATTTAAATTAACCACAAAATTATCCATTTAGATATTCCATAAATATATATATATATAATTCTCAAAATAAATTATTATTTAAATATTATATGGTTCAATTTAATTAATAAACAACCTAACATAACTAAAACTCATTTTTTTTTGTTTTTTTAAAACTAACTATTTTCTTTTACGCATCAAGTTGATTGTACAAGTTAATCTTACTTATAATTTGAAGAATCAAGTTTATTATTATGTATCTTGCTTAGCCTCTATCTTAATATTACATCACCATGGACGTTTCAAAAATACTGTTATTAATGTCTTGGTGTAACGCCACAATATTTCAATATATTATCACTTTTAAATTAGTCGATGTGTTTGATATCTTTCTCTACATGCAACACCAAACTTAAACGAAACCATGATATATTTAGGCAAAATAAAAATATTTAAGTATAACAATCAAAACATACACATTAAATTATTGGGAATGAATAGGTTAAAAATTTTATGAAATATATAAAAATAAATTAAAAGATAATATTAAAATAAATTAAATTCATTTAATTTAACTAAAATGACGAATAAGATCATTTATTATTTAGAAACATATTTGTACCAAAATTTCATTTTATGTGATATTAATTTTTATTTAAATAATCATATGATTAATTATAATAAATTATATTTTATATTAATATTTTTTTAATAAAAATTTACTTGGTAAATGAATTTAAATAATAATAATAACAATTAATATTTGAAAATTTCATTTTTCAATATAGTCATTTTTTCATTATATATTATGATTTTATTCAAAAATTGTATTTATAAATTTTGTAATTTTTAAATATTAAAATGAAATTTAGTTTCTAAATTTTTATATGAAAATTTAATTAGGTTTAATTTTTGAGATTTTTATGAAAATGTTGGTTTTTAGTATAAAAATATAATTTTCACAAAACATGTAATTTTTATGTATTTATCATTATATAATAACGATATATAAGATTAAAAAAACTTTTGGTGATCAAATATGAATCTATGGAATAAGATTATAAATTTTAAAATTTTCTTTGAACTTATAAAACCAATTTTAAACATTTTTAGAACTTAATTAAAATGTAATGTTCATAAAAATTAGTTTTTGTCTTTCTTTGAATGAAGTAATTTCATTATGATATTTGATTTTTTATATCAATTAAATACTAATAAATTTTATATGATTTAAAATAAACCAATTTTTTCATGGGGATTGATAATTTTAATAACTATTGCTTACACATAAGATTTAATCTTATAATTTTTTTTCTATAAAACTTTTTTTACGCGTTTTGTGTGATAATCTTAAAATTAAAAGTAAAAACCCTTAGTAATTTTATTTTATAGAATTATTTTAAAATTTTAAATCATAATTTTCAATTTATTTGAAATTGTTATTATAATTTTTTTTATTAAAATTGATCACTAAGGTCAAGAATTAATTACTATAGTAAAAGTAAATTTGGGAAAAATTTTAATAGAAAGAATAAAATCCTTAGAACAATAAATTTTTTCTAAAAAATGAGTGTTTTAGGTGATTTTATAACCACACTCACATTAACCTCCCTATTTTATCATTTTTTATTCATTGCCCCTAGAATAGTATGATCACATTATTAAAAACGTTAGGTGGGATTCCAAAAGTTCACTTCTCCTCATTTATAAAATTGTAACACTCACTCCAGTTCACGACTCACCTATTCTTTGAAATTTTACTTTAATATCAACCGTTCTCTTCTTATATAATCCTCTTCCATTTTACAAATCTTCTGGTCACCATTACTTAGCATAATACCTTCATTTATAAGGATAATTCAAGTACTCAACATGACTATTATTAACTAATTATATTTTCGTATTAATTATCTCCATTAAAATTTAGTATAGGCACACTGATATTATGATATTTTTATAATTTATATACTATAATTTAATTATTTTAAGTGTATTATCATTATATATTCATATATCCCGTCCATTAAGAAAAATCAAATCGTAGTTTTTGTGTACGTGCAGACTACCATCACCATGGGAAATAAAATTCATTTTTAATCACCACCCATCATTGATGGTCCATAGAATAGTTGAATGTGGAAATATATTTTTATTAAATAATTAAGGTTTTGGTATGAAATATTTTATATCCTTTTAATGTTATGATCAAAAAATAATTATCACTAATTCAATTATTTAAAATGTGTAGACTAAGAGGAAAATGACCGCTTATTTCTAAATAATGACTTTATATAATTTATTTTATATTTTTAATCATTTAAAATTATGATATATCACACTAATAAACACTAAATAATATTTTTATTCTTCTTCTATAATAATATTACAACTAAAACATCTCATAATCATCCATAATCATGGTAGGTTCATGTTTGGGTCGGTATAACCACCTACTTGGAAAATACTATACATTTTTTTCATGGATGATTATGAGAATTATGTGCTGGTATAATATGATATACATAAATAAATAATGTTTTTTTTGTTTCTAGTTAGGTTTTATCAACATTTATCCCATTAATTAATAAGACATCATTCGTTTGTTAAGAATCACTGAAACATGATCATCACTGATTTCATCTTCATTGTTCTTAACCAAAACTAAAATGAAATGAAATTATAGATTTATAAAATATCAGGGAAAATATATTATAGTAACATAGATTATTTAATATGTGATTGAATTTGGAAAAATAATTGATACCAACATGAATTTTATGAAACAAGTTCAAAACGATAATGATTAGTTACACCTCATGTCGAACATAGGTAAAAATAGCTAATATATGTATATATAGAATGATTATAAATTCAAAGTATTAATGTTATAATTATGAATACATTTCTTGGGTATTTATTTAATGAACTTATTTTAATTATTAATAAAAGTTTATGAAATTGAAAAATAGATCAGGATTAGGGTAAGGGTTTTTCATCTCAAATTCCTCACTTTGAGACATATTTAGAATTATGCACCTAATTCAATTTTTGTAGTGTATATAATACTTATTTGAAATATTATACCATAGAATATATTTTAATAATGGTATTTCAGGTTTAATTAAAATACTTCTCTTTGAAGGGGTTTTTAATAAAATGTTACGCAATATGTATGGGTATTCTTGGTCTCAATTCTAATTTTTTGAGACATATAACATGTTACGAAACTTGTTACCTTATAATATGTTATATTAATATATTATACCGCTAATTTTATACAATTTTTCCCCTTGTATTTCATGGGATTTACTATATAAATTGTGATCCCTTATTTAAGTGGATATTGATTTAGTTGTTTTCCCAATGGTAAATTATTTTGGTAACCCGACTTTCATTCATTGAGTTATAATTGTTCTCTTGAACTTATTTCATATAAGTTGGGTACATTTCCCTACTTTGTTTTGATTATGTTTTATTCTATCATTATTCTCCATGGATGTACATTCTTAACACAAAATCCCATTTAAAAGTATTTCTCAATTCTTAGGTTATGTTCTTATGTAACTATCCACCTTCTTTATCTTGATGTATTATGATAATGTAATTATAGTATTGAAATAGATATATACTAATTTTCCTATACAATGTGAACATCACATTTTCAATAATTCATATTGGTTAATGTTAACCTATAAATAATTTTATTCTATTGACAAGGGGAAATGTGTTAACATTCCATATGTTGTTATTCCAATACTGATGATTGTTCACAAGTTTACTATATTTTTTAACCATATAACTTCTTACTCAATGTGGTTTATGATCATGTTATCCCTTATATTAATATAGGTAAAATTATTGTAAATACATATGTCATTATTTCAATATGCATGATTATTGGATGGTTTACTATGTTTTGTTTCACCATCCACCTTCTTCCTTTATATGGGTTATGAACATGTTATCCATTATATTATCCTGGGGAAAAGTATTGGTGTTCCCTAAGTTGTTATACCAATACAGATGATTATTATAAAATTTTATTATTAATTTTTATTCATTTTCCCACATGATGAATTTATTGGACATAAATAAGTTATGAGTGTGTAATGATATTATATATCCCCTTAATGCATCAGTAGGTTTCATGGGATAAAAATGTTTGGGTATTTAGTGTATCCCTACCAAATTAAAAAATATATATTGTCATAATTCTTGATTAAAATAATTATGTCTTGTATATAGCCTTGATAAAAATGATAATGACTTGTATGAGGCCTTGATGGTAAGATTAAAATGTCTGGTATTATTCATTCCATCAATATGAGATTAGTATTATTGATATTTATGTTTTAATTTAATATAATATATATAGATTTATCTTAATTTTAACTTATTATCAAATTATTTACATGATTTATTTATGCCATATTGTGTGTGTCGTGATAATATTTTTGAAAAATTTCATTATATTTTCCCTTACCAAGTGTTTGAGCTCACCAATTAGTTATGTTTCTATTCCCGAAGTTATGACGAAAAGTAGTACACATGATATGTTTATAAATATATCAAATGTATTTAGTGGTAGATGTTGAAGACTCTATGTGGAATAAGTATTTTCTTATATAGTGGGAAAATACCCATTAGTTGGGAAAGACATGGTTTTTTTTCTAGTTTATATTTTGTCATAATTATCCAAATATCTCAACCTAAAAGGGCTTAGGAAGGTATATAATTAATTATTTATTTAAGTTTGGTAAATATGTATAGTTATTTCTGTTAATCTATGTTAGTATCAAATTCGGTTTGTAAATTATGTGTTTATAACACTGGACCTGGTGGTGTGGATTTGGGGTTCCATAGTTGGCATCAGTATAGGATTTAGATTAATTTTGAGATTAGGATGTCTGTTGAGGATAATTTAAGGGTTTATAATATATGATTTATTATTCTATAAAATAAATAGATAACCCTTTGGGATATGTATATGATTTAATGTTAATCTAATAATGCACATTTTATTTGGGGATCAAGGTTAGAGAACCTTAGTGAAAATCCAACGAATACGTCTAAGTGTAGGATGAAATCATGAAGTATAAATATTATATGGTTTTAATATAAATGAAATCCATATATAGACACTATAAAGTGAATGTGGTTCTTAAAAAATGTAACTTGGGGTAATAACCTCAAATATGGTGTGTTGGGTATTAACTCAACCATGACCTAGTGAACCAAGAAGTAGCCTTACTACACATCTGGATAGACACTCATGGGGGTTGTTATTTGGTTAATCAAATTATATTTAAAAAACATTATGAAGGATTTAATAATAATGCTAACTAATTATATTAGATAACATAATAGAGAAATAATATTGGATATCCAATAATTGAAAAAAGAGAGTCATATGTTGTTATGAAAGTATCATTTATAAATAAAGGTGTTTTAAGGGAAGAAAAATTAAAATGGATGTTTTAATATTAATATTTTTTATTATAAAATTATCACTTTGGTATTAGTATTTAGTTGAAATAGCAGTAAGAAAATGAAGATGAGAAGGGTATCTATTTAGAAACCACTATATCCTATAACGGAATAAGGGAGCATACATAAATGGCTAATGATATTATTTTTTTTCCAACCATGACGGAAAATGTGAGTTTCCTATTATTACATAGGTTAGTGAGATTGATATTTTATTAATCTTGAATATATTATTTGTTCTCATTACTGAGTGATATTTATCAATGGAATTATGGTATTTCTTAAAAGTTATGGGGTTTTTTATTCTATAGTTATAGTTTAAAAGTTTGGAAACATTTATTAATTGGTATTAATAACCGTGAAAATTAATTTTTTGAAAAGGTTATATTTTTTTGGGATAACTATTAGAGAACACGTGATTGAGGTATGGATAATTATTAAGCATAATATATGATTTATGTTGAGATAATAAAGTTTGGTTTAATTATGAAGATGTCAGTTAGACGATATTGGTAACCATGGGATTGATAAAAGATTCATGATATTTTTGCTAAAGTTAATTTCATTTTTTGGATTATGATAAATATTTACTAGTGTGTGAGCTTATGAATTAGTGGTTAATTCAATTTCAGTGTTAAAGATATAATTAATTTTTGGTCGAATATATAACTTCATTGTGGTTTATTGACATGGATATTCAAATGGTTTTAGGGTAGACATATTAAAGAGAATTTTTTATTACTGTGTATACATACTTAGGTATATGATTTTATGAATGGATAATGTTTGAAGGAAGGTAGGTACATTTTTATATCCAGAGAGAGTAAAAGAAATGTCATATTAGAAGTTATATACCAAATGATAAATATATTAAGAATACCCTTACAGAATTTTATTACCAATTGATAATTAAAATTGTGAGGATTTAATTTATTTAAGGGGTGGTTAGGGAATGTTACACCAAATGATTTTAATATATTATTACCTTTTAATAAGTCTGTCTGTTCAATAGCTTGCTCCTCACAATACATCTAACTTAGTTGTAACCAAAATAAACTTAGATAAAATATAAATATTTATGTATGACTGTTAAAACCTAGATGTTAAATTAGTGGGAATGAATAGGAATAAATTATTTATGAAATAAATGTATAAATAAAATAAGATTACTTTTAATATAAATTAAATTCAATTATATTACCTAAAAAGAAAAATAATATTTATAGACCCAAAATTGTATCAATGAAATTTCCCTCCATATAATTATTTAATTTAGTATAAATAATATAAAATCACATATATAACACAATAACATTTTTATAAATTACGAATGAATGGAATAAAAGGATTTCTCAAAAATTTAGGAACTTAAACCAATGGAATAGTAACATGGCCTTTGGAATAGTAATATGACCCTTAGGAATAGTAATCTGGTAAATAGAATAGTAACCACACATATAAAATTTAAGTAAAATTTAGGTATCTTATAAATGAAAATATGGTATATTTATATCGTGGTATAAATAAATAAATGTTTAATAAATGAAAAACTGAGTATTGATGTTTTAAAAAAAACACAAATATTTATTTATAATTTCATAATTAATGAAATGAATAAAAATAATTTTTTTTCCTAAAATATATTAATAAATTAATATTTGTTTGTATTATTATTATAATATATTTTTATGAGGCATTAATTGATTTTTCAGTGAGTTATAAAACCACTTATAATTTAAAAATCGGTATTTTTCGAGTAAATTATGATTTTAATTAAAAATTAAATTTATCATATTTATGAAATTATTTTCATAAAATGGAGTTAATTTATTAATTCTACACATTTAAAAATGGTTAGTTATTTTTTGGTATTTTTAAAAAATAGTCGATTTTTTGGTGAATAGTGAAATACGGTAATTTACAGTATATAACATTATAAGTGAAATACACTATTTATTGATTAATTGCCGATTTAAAAACTATAATAACTAACTAAAATTATTTATTTTATATATTTAGTGATTAAGTTCTATATATTGATAGTCTTGAGGCAAAATAATAAACAAATGAATAAAATAATCAAAAAATACCCATCTCCTCCACTATAAATACCACCCCTAAAAACCTTTTCTCCTCATAACTCTAAAGCCTCGAATCTTGCCAAAATTATACCCAAAAAACATCCCAAGTATCTCCCCCACATGTAGGGTCATTTTATATCAATAAAATACCAAAATTTAGTTCCTCAAGGAGGTTCTCAAGGTGAAGGAATTCAAGAGGTAAAATCCTCTTTCAGTTTCATTTATTCTATTTTCATTTTCATTATTTTCCTATCCTCACCTACCCATATCCAAGTGAAATGTCACATAAATTATATTTTATATACTGGAATTTTATTTTTTTAAAGGAAAAACCCTTCATAAATTTTTTCCCCTCACCTTTTGTTCTAAATATGAAAGCATCTCTCGTGATGTGTTGATTTATTGCATTCAAGGATGATGAGTTTTCAATTTAAATTAAATCCTTAAAATATGTTTATAAAACCATTTTTATGGTTAAATATATATTAAAATATATTTAATATATCTTATTTAATGTTATAAAAATATTATATATACATAATATTAAATAATAAAACAAAACTAGTTCGTGATGATTAAAAAAACGCCAAAATAATCGAAATGGTTATCATTAACATTTTATCTAATGAATCATCCTCACATATTGAATAAAAATGATATATAAGAAAATTTAATATTTTTGAAGTTTATTAATAATATATAATCTCAATTCTATAAATCTATTAACCTTTTACATGATTTTTCAAACATGTATACAAGTAAACAGATCATGAAAACCAAGGAAATGAATGCTCTTGAATGATGAAATTGAATCCCATAACCCACCAGAAGGCCATAAATTAACCTATTAAAATTATAATTAATAAAATACATGTAGAAAATATTTCTAATTATCTAATTAATATATTTAATTTTATTTTCCAGGACATTAAGTTCCAATGCATAACACTTTCGTAGATAAGGTAAGGGATTCTCTCCGAACCCCCATTTTTTCCTTTTGGTTGCGCTTACTCTCTATTTACCCCAATGTATATTAAATATTATTATGTAATATTAATATGTTCCTTGTATATATTCAAAAAATACATTCTTATCCTAATTATTATTTCTTTGATGGGGAAATACATGTTTTAAAAAGGTTCCCTTCTTAATCCCTCCTGGTAGGCATACCCGATTAAAGGGAACTTCCCAAATTCTAACCCATTTCCAAGTACTATCCGTAATATATTTTATGATGACATTATTTTTCTAAAATTAATAATTTTATCATGAAAATATAAATTTTTCCTTTCTTATTTTGTGAAAATAAATACACCATTTCTTCTTTAAAGGCACTTTAATAGTTTCCATAAACCACATTAACGAGTTTCAATTATAAAGTTTATTAAAAAATATTTTTATATGTTTTAAATTCATTTGGACATAATTTATCATTATTTATTCCTATTTTCCCTTATAAATTAATTTATTATTTAAAATTATTCTTTCATGGATACCTTTATGATACACCCAATGTTTATGCTTTATTACATGGTTATGATATCTATTTCATTCCATGGGTAACCCTTATGTTTGATTCTTCATGTGGTACACATATAAATAAACATGTTATAATAAGTGCAACCTTATATTTCTCTAATGAATTCGGTAATGTTTAGTATCATGAGACACCATGTGAAATGGTCTTAGCAGTTATCCTTGACTCATGGTCCTCCATATGCATGGTCTTGGTGGTTAGCCATGACTCATGCTCCTCCATACGCAATGGTCTTGGCGGCTAGAATTGAATCATACTCCTCCATGTGAAATGGTCTTAGAATTTCACCTTAAATCAATCTTATGGTATATTCTATGTTGTTTATAAATTTCAATGATTCCATTATTACATTATCCCTTATTCTATATGTTATGCTTCCATATATTTATTCATGTTCCATTACTTTTTATTTCATCATATTATTCCTTCTAACCTATGTGACATGCTTTATTCATATGATTATTCCCTTACTAGTATTTTTAGCTCATCCCTTTTTTCATGTATTCCCCATGTCATCCTATCTGGATGTATTGTCTCAAATGAAGTTAAGAGCTCCCTAGAAATATTGAATAAAAGTTTTTTTTAATTTGGTTCCATGTTTTTAGTTTAATGTACCTAATCTTAAAAAGGCACTAGAATTTATGATTCTTGGTTTATATTTGAAGGCTAATTATGTTTAAAATCATGTAATAGTATTTCTAAAAGGACAGTCCATTATAGTCGGTATCAGAGGAATACCTCGTTATTTTTGGATATTAAGACTAGAAAACATAATTAATAACCCTAGTGATAATTATATCACCATGGATAACTTAGATTTAAACTTAGGAAATCACAAGATAGGATATACTTTTCACGTATAATTTATCCCTTTATTTTTATTAGTTTCCCTTTTATGTGTTTAAGAGTTTAAAAATTCTCCTCCCAAAGTCTATTTCAGATGAAAATAATAATTAGAACTACAATAAAATAGTGAAAGGTAGGATTATCATCTATGGGTCTTAAAATTATTCCATATCTTTCAAGTTTCATATAACTATTCAAACACCCCATCAAAATATAGAGGTTGAGTTATCTGTGAGAATAGAAAATGGGATAATTATTTCATTTGAAGTATATAACTCCTCCCCGATTAATGTTTTTGGACTGAAACTCCCCTAAAATCTCATTTTACTTAATTTTTTGGAGTATTATGCTATATTGGGAATGGATTGGCTATCTTTATACAAAATCAACATCAACTATCAGGAAAGGGTGATCAATCTTCACATCCCGAGGCATCCTCCAATTTTGTACAAGTGTAAGGAGGGGTATGGATATCATTTAAAACAAACATCTCAATTGTGGATATTATTTCCATATGAGCAGGAAAATATCGATAAAATAATTGAGATAAAGGAGATAATCATTCTCAAAGACATTCCCAATGTGAGGAACTACTCTAATGTGTTCCCTGAATAGTTTCATGGTATTCCTCATGATAGAGAAGTTGAGTTCTCAATAGGACTTATTCTTGGATATATGACTCCATCAAAGGAACCTTAAAGAATGAACACAATCAAGTTGGAAGAACTGAAGAAAAAATTACAAGAGAATTTTGAAAAGAGTTTTATATACGTATGTTCTTCACCATGGGGTGCACCGGTCCTATTCATAAAAAAGAGGGATGGAATAATGAACCTATGAATTGATTATCACGAGTTCAATAAAATCATGATAAATAATAAGTATCACATACCATGGATAGATGAATTTCTAGATAAACTATGTGGGGACATGTATTTATCTAAGGCGGAACTTCAGTCATGGTATCACCAATTAAAGTTGGAGAACGAAGATATTCCCAAGACTGCCTTTTGAATAAGGTATGGGAACTATTAGTTAATAGTGATGCCCTTATGACTCACTAATGCTCAAGTGATATTCATAGACTTAATGAATAGATTCTTTGTATTTTACCTCAAAAAAATTTGGTAGCCTTTATTGATAATATTTTGATATATTCCAAGAGTAAGGAGGAAAACAAGGAGAATTTGAATAATATGATGAAGTCTTTGTGAAGGGAGATACATTATGAAAAGTACAGTAAATGTGAGTTTGGGATGGAGGAAGTATCATTCTTGGGTAATGTTATCACCATCCAAGGAATATATATGGACCCTTCCAAGAAAAACAAAATCAAAGAATGTCCCAGAACAACCTTTATAATGGAGATCCATATTTTCCTTTGCCTAAAAGGGTATTACTGATGATTTGTGAAGAAATTATCATGATTTTTAATCCCATTTAACAATATTACCTTGAAGTGAGTAAAGTTTATTTGGACCAATGAATACGAATACTACTTCAAATAGTTGAAGTAGATGCTTATCACTGCACAAGTACTCACACTTCTAACAAGTGGGGAACTCTTTATGGTATAGAACGACGATTAAATGAATGGATTAGGATGTGTACTAATGAAAAATGATAAAGTGATATCCTACACCTTAAGGCAGTTGAAAATTCATTAGTAAAATTGTCCCACACATAATCTGGAGTTAGTGGTTGTGATCTTAGTATTGAAAAACTGAAAGAATTATCTCTAGGGGGAGAAGTGTGATATATATACTGATTACATGATCCTAAAAAATATATTCACATCAAAGGATATTAATACATATTTCACGACCCATCCTTGGGGCCCGTGCCTTGACTACCCCAAGCCCGCCTTCCATAGGCCAGGGGCTGGCAACTAGCACCAAGGTGTAATTCCTGGTAAAAAGGGAAGGAATTTCATTTGTAAAGTAAACAAACACCACCGAGCAAGCAAGCAGAAGTAAACACTAAGTAAAAACTGGGTACAATAGTAAGTGCAGAAAAGTAAGTGGGCCAGAATTCAAACCCAAACCGAAAGTAAAACAGAAAAAGGGAGTACAACAACTGAAAAGTAAATCCGCAGCATCGAGCCGTCCACTGGAAGTCCCACCTAAAGGGTGGGCAGAGATAGCCTCCACAGCTCCTCAGGTCCAGCCGTCTGCTCCGAGTACGCCCCGCCCAGTGGTCCACCTCTGGGTACCGACCTGCTCCGCAAGCCTCAACCAAGATGAGCATTGTCCGTCGTCTGTAACCAACATAACGTAGTGTGGGCATAGCCCGTGCAGGGGTGAGTATAAGCTACTCAGTAGGGACCCCGAGACCCCCGAAGGTCTCCCAGAATCCACAAAGGATAATCTACAAAGGAAAGATACAATCACGAAGTAACATCTGACACTACTTAGGTATATGCCCATACATATACCTAAGGCATCAATTCTAGTTCGGCTCCAACATCCGAGCTCATGTACAACCCAGTCCACACAGAAAATCACAACCTGATCCACACAGGAAAGCATAACGTAAACCACACAGGATATCAAGTCAATCTTATCGAAGATAAGGATTGAAAGTCAAGATTCAGCTCACACAGGTATACTTCTTCGTAAGACGATAAAGATGATCAAATGTGGCCACTGATTCATCTAAGTTTTCGGACCCACACAGGATCGATAGGTACTAACCCCCGCAATGACCCACAAAGGATCGATATGTAACTAACCCCCGCAATGAACCACAAAGGATCGATAGGTAACTAACCCCCGCAATGACCCACACAGGATCTGTAGGCACTTTCCCACACAGGACCGATGAGCGCTGACCCACACAGGATCTAACCCACACAATATCGGTAGTACTGATCCACGTAGGATCGCTGAGTGCTGTAGTCGTCACCGTTGAATCCACGAAGAATTTCTGTATAGTCATCATCATCGTCGCAGTCGCATCCAGCTCTAGGGTTCCCACACACAGCAAGCTCGTTCGGGAGGGTCTGCTCCATGAGCCGAGGGGCTGATACATCAACTGAAACATAGTCCGGAGTTGATGTATCCAAAAGTTCCGTATCGTCAACAGGAACTCAACGCCATAGACGGCGCGTCAAAAGGACGCCCGGTCTGAGAGTTATTGCCTTTTATGTCCCAGGGGCCCGATTGGTTTTTAAGTCAAAACCAACCCTACCGTACTTCAACTGCTTCCAAACCTTGAGCGGAGTGAGCCAAAAGGTCCGTCTCACTAACAGGAGTCCAACAAAGTCGACGACACGTCAGTCAGATGTCCAGAGCCCAAGTTATAAGCATTTCCGCTCCGAGGGCCCAGTTGGTTTCGTGTACAAACCAACCTGGCCAAACCCAAATTACTCCGAAACCTTGAGTGTAATATACCTAAACGACCGTCTCGATCCAAGGATCGCTACACCACTTACGGTGCATCGATCGGAGGTTTGTAGCCCATGTTATGGGTAACAGTCCGAAATAGTCCGAAAATGGGGGGTCTAGGCCCAGTCCGACCCGGCCCAACCCCCCCTGGGTCATCCCGAACCAGGTCGGACCCGGCTGGGCGCGGCCCGGCCCGGCCGGGGCGGCCCGACCCTGGTGCGGCCGGTCCGGCCCGGGGCGGCTCGGCGCTGGCCGAGCGGGTCGGCACGGCGCTGGTCGAGCGGCCGCACAAAAGGGGGGCACTGACCGCTTGAATGAAACGGCGGCCCCCGCGTGGGGGCCGCTCCTTGCCAACGGACGCGGCCTAGCGCCGCGTCCCCGCCTCCTCGGTCCCATGAAGTCACGGGACCAGCAGCATGCTGCCGCCGCGACCCTTCCCGGCGGCGCGCCGGCGGGGTTTTCCGCGGACCACTGGACGCACTCCGGTGGTCTGTTTTGCCTGCCGTCTTCTCCAGTAGTCCTCCCGGGATCGTCTCTTCACTGCGAAGACCTCAAATTGCCGTTGCGGCCTGCTTCGTCATCACCCGCCGATCCGCACACCAAGAATGAATAAACGGTGGGATCAGACTTGTTGGTTGGTCCGCACCCACCGCGTTAGCGGTTTAACAGGCTTACGACAAATTTTAA
Organism: Viscum album; assembly: GCA_963277665.1. Taxonomy (NCBI): domain Eukaryota; kingdom Viridiplantae; phylum Streptophyta; class Magnoliopsida; order Santalales; family Viscaceae; genus Viscum; species Viscum album. The sequence continues at coordinate 275,804,763 of OY728123.1, read as the reverse complement.
ACACATGCCGATGATATAAATCACATAGATTCAATTGAACCAAATCCCCAACCACAAGCGGTTGATGATTCGAAGATTGTCACGGGAGAAGGAACGTCACATAATAAGCGTCGCGGAAGAAGGGGTTCGTCGACGTCGTGTCGTCGATCTCCGAGGATCCGGCGTTCTTGTCGACCTTCATTGGAGGTCGGCGTTCTTCGCGTTCTTCATCGAGGAAGGAGTGTTTCATAGCTTGGCTGATTTCTCCCAAACCCTCTCTCACAACCAACCTCTAATAAAATAAGACTTGTCTTATTTTATTAACACACAAGTCAACGTTTTGAATTTCAAAATAAATTGAAATAATCAATTAATTGAATTAATTGGGGAGTTTTAAACTGCCCAATTAATGAGGTGTTTATTATCCAGATTAAACGCAAGTCTTGACTTCATTAAAAGGGGGGTTCGTGTGCGTTACTTAATTAATGGAGGGGGGTTGAAAAAAATGTGGGGCTCATGTGGGCTCACCCCACAAATATCCTACCTAGTGGTGTAGGATATTGTGGGTCCCACTTTAACCTCTTAACTTAGGTTAAACAACTTAAAATAAAATAAATTGGTCCCACCATTTTATTTTATTCATTTAGTTAACCTGAAAACTTAAAAACCACACCCGAGCTAACACAACTCCGGAAAAGGTGTTTCTAAGAAATTACCGGCGCTGCGATTCCATCGGTGCCCTCAGAATTCGATTCCGAGAATCGGTTCAAAAGTTAGAAAACCCCGCTCGTTCGTTCACTGAACGTACCAGAGCCAAACTTCAGAAAATGATTATGGGCACATCGGGCCTCGAAATCAGGTGCCGTCAGAAACTGAGTTCTTATAAAATCCCAATGAAAATTAAGAAAAAAAATTTCCGTTGAATTTTACGGGTCTTTACATTACTCCCACCTCAGGGATTTATGTACCCATAAAGATGCATAAAAAACTAGGGAAACAAAAGTGGGTACTGAGCACGCATCTGATCCTCCCGCTCCCAAGTGCTCTCCTGGATGTTCCCATGCTGCCATCTGATGCTCACTAGAGGAATCGACCTTTCACATAGGACCCTCTCCTATCGATCCTCAATCTCCACTGGGACCTCCGCAAAAGTCGCCCCATCATCAATGTCCAGCTTCCCATGGTCAATGATATGTGTCGGGTCATGCACATATCTCCTCAGCTGGGATACGTGGAAGACGTCGTGCACCCGGTGCAACTGAGGTGGTAGAGCCAGGCGATAAGCCACCTCGCCAATCCTATTGAGGACTTGGAATGGTCCGATGAAGTGTGGAGACAACTTTCCGCCTCATCCAAATCTCTGTAATCCACATCGAGGTGAGACTCGCAAGAAGACGTGGTCTCCATCCTCGAACTCCAGTGGCCTCTGCCTCCTATCCTCATAAGACTTCTGCCAGCTCTAAGCTGTCCTCATCCACTCCTGGATGACCTGGACCTTCTCTGTCGTGGCCTGGACCATCTCCGGTCCCACAAGTGCTGACTCCCGAGGGTCTGTCCAGCACAGTGGATATCTGCATGGTTGGCCATACAATGACTCGTATGGTGCCATCCCGATGGTGGAGTGGAAACTTTTTTTGTACGCGAACTCCACCAAGGGTAGGTGGTCCTCCCAGCTGCAACCAAAGTCGAGGAAACATGCGCGGAGCATGTCCTCGAGAATCTGAATGGTCCTCTCTGTCTGACCATCTGTCTGAGGGTGAAAGGTGGTGCTCAGACGTAGCTGCATCCCAAACGCCTCCTACAACCCCTTCCAAAGCCGGGAAGTAAAGAGATCATCTCGGTTGGAGACGATAGATTATTGCACACCATGAAGTCATACAATCTCCTGAACGTAGAGACATCCCAAGCTCTCCACTGAGCCCTGCTCTTTGATGGGTAAGAAGTCAGCTGACTTGGTGGGTCAGTCGAAAATCACCCAAATGGAGTCATGACATCTGGAAGTGCATGGAAGTCCTGTCACAAAGTCCGTAGATATCCCGTCCCACTTCCACTCCAGGACCTCCAAGGGCTGTACCAAGCCTGCTGGTACCTGGTGCTCTTCCTTCACCTATTGGCAGGTGAGGCATCGAGAAACAAACTCTGCCACAGCCTTCTTCATGCCCGACCACCAGTGCTGTCGTCTGAGATCCTGGTACATCTTCGCCACTCCAGGATGTACCTCCAAAGGGGAAGTGTGAAACTATCTCAGCACCTCCTCCCGTAATGAAACTGGTACCAAGGTACGTCCTCTGAAAAGGACGTCGTGCTCTACTACTACAGTGAAACCATCAGGTGCCTATCCTGAGGATATCTGCGCACGTCACATCTCACAGTAATCGTCCCCACGTTGTACCTCTCTGAACCACTGCAATAGTTGAGGAGTGACTGTGAGTGACTGAAGGAAGGCTGCTCCATCTCTATCCACGAAGGATATCTGCAAAGAGTCTAGATGCTCCATCACCTCCCCAAGTAGCTGAATGCCCGACCTCCTACTGAGTGCATCGGCTACTACGTTCCCCTTTCCAGGAGTATAGACTATCTCAAAGTCATAGTCCTGGAAGAAATCGAGCCATCGCCGCTGTCTCAGGTTCAGGTCCTTCTGCGAGAAGATGTACCTGAGAATCTGATGTTCAGAATAGACTGTAAAGCGCTCTCCCTTCAGATAGTGTCTCCACATCTTCAGAGCGAAGACCACAACTGCTAAATCCAAGTCATGGGTAGCGTAGTTCTGCTCATGCGGCCTCAACTGACGTGATCCATAGGAAATCACTGCCCGCTCTAGCATTAGGACACATCCGAGTCTAGTCCCTGATGCATCGCAGTAGACTACGTACCCAACTCCCTCCTCCGGTAGCCTCAGGATAAGGGCGCTGTTCAATCTCTTTCTCAGCTCCTGGAAGCTCTGCTGACATCTATCTGACTACACAAAGGTTTTCCCCTTCTTTTTCAAAGTAGAGAGTGGTGTCGCAACTCTAGAGAAGTCTGGCACAAGTCTCCAATAGTATCCAGCTAGTCCCAAGAAACTCCGTACCTCCATCACTCTCCTGGGTGGATCCCAAGCTAGCACTGCCACGATCTTTGTAGGATCCACCGCAACTACCGCCTCATAGATGACGTGTCCCATGAAGTGGACCTCACGTATCCAGAACTGACACTTTGAGAGCTTTCCATAAAGATGGTTCTCTCAGAGTGTGTCTAGTACAACCCGCAAGTGGTAGGCGTGCTCCTCCTCAGTGGTCGAGTATATCAAAATGTCATCAATGAAGACCACGACAAATCAATCGAGGTATGGAGGAAATATCCTGTTCATGAGGCCCATGAAAACTACTGGAGCATTGGTTATGCTGAATGGCAAAACCAAGAGCTCATAGTGGCCATACCGACATCTGAAGGTCGTCTTCTGCACGTCCTCATCCCGAACTCTGAGCTGATGATTATCTGATTTAAGGTCTATCTTTGAGAACCAACGTGCTTCCTTGAGCTGATTGAAGAGGTCATCAATCCTCGGTAGTGGATACTTGTTTCTCACGGTCACCTGGTTCAGGCGACGATAGTCGACACAAAGTCGGAAGCTCCTGTCTGCCTTCTTGGCGAACAATACCGGGGAAGCCCAGGGTGAAACACTGGGTCAGATGAATCCCTTACCCTGCAAGTCCTCCAACTGTACCCATAGCTCTCGAAGCTCGGTGGGAGCCATCCGATATGCTGGGGTGGATATCGGGGCTGTCCTGGGGTACATATCAATATAAAATTTACCTCTCTGCGAGGAGGTAGTCCTGGAATGTCGTCGGGGAAAACGTCCGCATACTGATCCACCACTGCAGGAAAACTAGGACTCCGCACGTCAACTGCTCCTAGGTTGAGGCTAGCCAACTGATGAGTGATGGGCTGTCCTCTCCTCTGCGAGAGTCCATCCTGTGTTGCGAAGGCTCCCTTTTCGCCGGTGAAGGTGAACCTTCTCCCGTTGGTTTGTACACACCGCACCTTGTGCCTAATATAGTCAATATGAGCATGGACTATAGATAACAAATCCATGACCAAGATGATGTCGTAAGGCCTCGACGCCGCTACAAGAAGATCCCAACTGAAGATCTCACCTCCTAGAGTAAGATCACACTTTCGGCACCAGTGCGTAATCGTCGAGTCTGCTCCCATTGGAGTCTCTAGCCGTAAGGATCGAGCCAACGGCTCTGTCGGAATCTCTGAGCTCTGAAAAAGGGCAGCGGCTATGAAAGAATGACCCGATCCTGTGTCTATAAGAACTATAGAAATGGTGGAATAGACGCAGATAGTACCTTAAATCATCTCTGGCGCACCGTGGTCATAGGCCTCTGCTGCCTGGAGCTGTGCCTATCTATGCCTGCTAGCTCCCTATGGTCGGGGTGGGCCTCCTGGTGGTGGTGGTGGTAGAGCCTCAAAGCGTCGCCCACCACCTGCTGCTCGGCCAGCTCCTCTGCCTCGTCTGCCTGCTCCCTGCGGACCGCCACGGTCAACCCTCTGCCTCTGCCTGGGTGGTCCCTCTACCGTCTGCTGCTCCTCAGTATGGCGGGTCGGGCAGTCACGAGCAATGTGGCCCTGCCCGCCGCATGCGTAGCACTGTCTGCCTCTCGAAAGACTGGCTCTGCACTGAGTGCCCCGCACCTCTGAGCCAGTGTCATGAGGTCGTCTTCCTGAGGGTCTGGTCTGCCTGGACCCAAGGGTCATCCGTCGACTTCCTGCTGCAGAAGACTCGGCTACGTGCCGCCCTGCGGTAGGTCTCGCTGTTGATGTAGGCTCAGCAAGGAAGCTCTCGATGAGAAGGGCTCTCTCCAGTACCCATGCATGTGTTGGAATGCTGAGTGAGATCAGCAATGCCCTGATCTTTTTCCTCAATCCTTTCTCGAAGGTCCGGGCCCGGAAGAATGGGTCTCGTACCATGTCCGTCGAATAGCGCGGGAGATCTGTAAATCTCGCCGAGTACTGGGTGACCGTCAGGCTGCCCTGCCGAAGCTGTAGAATCTCCTGGATGCGCACCGCACAGAGGGTGGCTGGGACGAACTCCGAGCAGAATAGGCTCTCAAAGCCCATCCAGAGGAGAGATGTCTCGTCGTGCACCTAGAGCATCAAGCTCCACCATCTGCCTGCTGCCGCATGCAGAATGCTCACTGCGAGGACCACCATGAGGTCTTCTGGTGTCCTCACTAACCTGAAAACTCATACAACTACCTCCAGCCAATCCTCGGTTGCCTGAGGGTCCGTCTCCCCGCGGAACCTAGGAGGTCGCTGACGCTGAAACTCATGCAGTACACTAAGGCGACGTGTATTGTCAGCGGCTGGGGATGGTAGCATCGGTGGCTTGGCGGGTAGAGGTACCGTCGGTGCCTTTGCTATCAAAGGGCCCTGTACCGAGGCCTCGTCGGTCGTTGGGCTGTCGTCACGTACAACGCTCGGAACCCTAGCTGGCAGCCGTCGTGGCTCCATCATGAAAAGAAACAGGTGTGCCATGGTCAATCAGTATACCTGGTGAGATGACATAAAGTAATCACAAAGAAAACATGAAACATATATGCAATCAATGTTTTCGTGCATTAAGTCGGAAATCAGAAGTCAGGGTCCTGGTGTACGGATACGTCGACCACCGCACCAACACTGGACTCCCTAGACTGATAACCACACCCAATACCCTTAACACTATTGCTTCACATAGAAGAAAGATCAGAGTTCTGAGTTCTGTGGTAGAACCGAACTCCTCTGATACCAATTTGTCACGACCCGTCCTAGGGGCCCGTGCCGTGACTACCCCAAGCCCGCCTTCCATAGGCCAGGGGCTGGCGACTAGCACCAAGGCGTAATTCCTGGTAAAAAGGAAAGGCATTACCTTTGTAAAGTAAACAAACACCACAAAGAAAGCAAGCAGAAGTAAACACTAAGTAAAAACTGGGTACAACAGTAAGTGCAGAAAAGTAAGTGGGCCAAAATACAAACCCAAACCAAAAGTAAAGTACAAAAGAAAAATGGAGTACATCAACTGAAAAGTAAATCTGCAGCATCAAGCCGTACACTGGAAGTCCCACCTGAAGGGTGGGTACAGATAGCCACCACAGCTCCTCGGGTCCAGCCATCCGCTCCGAGTACGCCCCACCCAGTGGTCCACCTCCGGGTACCGACCTGCTCCACAAACCTCAACCACAATCAGCGATGTCCGTCTTCTGCAACCAACACAACGTAGTGCGGGCATAGCCCATGCAGGGGTGAGTATAATCTACTCAATAGGGACCCCGAGACCCCCGAAGGTCTCCCAGAATCCACAAAGTATAATCCACAAAGGAAATATACAATCATGAAGTAACATCCGACACTACTTAGGTATATGCCCATACATATACCTAAGTCATCAATTCTCATTCGGCTCCAACATCCGAGATCATGTACAACCCAGTCCACACAGGAAATCACAACCCGATCCACACAGGAAAGCATAACGTAATCCACACAGGATATCAAGTCAATATTATCGAAGATAAGGATTGAAAGTCAAGATTCAGCTCACACATGTATACTTCTTCGTAAGACGATAGAGATGATCAGATGTTGCCACTGATTCATCTAAGCAATTGGACCCACACAGGATCGATAGGTACTGACCCCCGCAATGACCCACAAAGGATCGATAGGTAACTAACCCCCGCAAAGACCCACAAAGGATCGATAGGTAACTAACCCCCGCAATGACCCACACAGGATCAGACCCACAAAGGATCTGTAGGCGCTGGCCCACACAGGACCGCTGAGCGCTGACCCACACAGGATCTGACCCACACAGGATCAGAAGCATTAATCCATGTAGGATCGCTGAGTGCTGTAGTCATCGCCATCGAATCCACGAAGGATTTCTGTACAGTCATCATTGTCGTCGTAGTCACAGCCAGCTCTAGGGTTCCCGCACACAGGAAGCTCGTTCGGGAGGGTCCGCTCCACGAGCCGTGGGGCTGATACATCAACTAAAAAATATTCTAGGGATGATGTATCCAAATGTTCTGTATCTTCAACAGGAACTCAATGTCACAGACGGCGCGTCAATAGGACGCCCGGTCTGAGAGTTATTGCCTTTTTTGTCCTAGGAGCCCGGTTGGTTTTTAAGTCAAATCCAACCCAAACATACTCCAACTGCATCCAAAACTCGAGCGGAGTGATCCAAAATGTCTGTCTCACTAAGTGGAATCCAACAAAGTCGATGGCACGTCAATCAGACGTCCGAAGCCCAAGTTACAAGTGTTTCCGCTCCGAGGGCCCGATTGGTTTCGTGTACGAACCAACCTGGCCGAACACAAAGTACTCTGAAACCTTGAGTGTAATATACCGAAACGACCGTCTCGATCCAAGGATCGCTACGAAACTGATGGTACATCGATTGGAGGTCCGTATCCCAAGTTATGAGAAATAGACCGAAACAGTCCGAAAATGGGGGTTCTGGGCCCGGTCCGACCCGGCCCAACCCCCCTGGGTCGGCCCGAACCGGGTCAACCCGACCTAGGTCCGGGTCGGACCCGGCTGGGCGCGGCCCGATCCGGCCTTGGTGGCCCGGCCCTGGTGCGGCCAGTCCGGCCCGGGGCGGCGCAGCGCTGGCCGAGCGGGTCGGCTCGGCGCTGGCCGAGCGGCGGCACAAAAGGGGGTGTCTCCCCCTTGAATGAAACAGCAGCCCCCGCGTGGGTGCTGATACTTGCCAATGGACGCGGCCAAGCTCCGCGTCCTTGCCTCCTCAGTCCCGCGTGGTCGCGGGACCAGCAGCCGGCCGTCGCAGCTTCAGCCGCAGCGGCCCTTCCCAATGACGCGTCGGGCGCCGCCGCCTCCTGGCGGCCGACCGGTGCCGGCCCCGCCTCTTGCCGCCGGCGCCGCCATGCCGGAGAGGCGCGCCGGTGGGGTTTTCCGCGGACCACCGGACGCGCTTCGGTGGTCCGTTTTGCCTGCCGTCTTCGCCAGCGGTCCTCCCGGGATCGGCTCTTCACTGCGAGGACCCCAAAATGCCCTTGCTGTAACACCCCGAGATTTTATGAAAAATATTCTTTTTAATTTCATTAATGTCTTGTGTTTTACGCTACACCAAAAGGAGCTTTCACAACACGTATCCTTGACTTGCCTTTCATTACACGCAATCGCGACCTTCCTTGATTGCGTGTGTAGTACGCAATACCGAGTTTCACTAAACAACGATATGCTATTAAAATATTATTAAAACTAGTCGTTATGAATAGTAATAACCACTTTTTGAAATTTTGTAAATTTTATTTTTCAAAATGGACTTCATTTTTGGATTCGGAATATCGAAATTAGCCTAGGGTGAAATTTTGGTATTTTTCTAAAAACTTTCAATTTTTGATGAATAGTGAAACCACTAAGTGGGAGGTTAAAAACTGAATTTTGCATAAAACTTAATTTTACCGCTTCTGTGAATGGAATTTCAAAAATTCGAGAGACACAGTTGATGTCAGTATGTAAAATGTGGTTCAATGAGATAAAAATAATTTTTTTGGTGAATAGTAACATTTTACTTTTTTTACCGCGGTTAATAGTAAATAGTGTAACTAAGGGTAAATATGATATTAATATTACCCTAACACATGTCCTAATTCTATTGGATAAGTGTAATTCGACCAAAAACAACCTTATGAATATAATATGACCATTTTGGTCCACTTGGATTAGATTATGACATTTAATATTATTTTATTTAATGAATAGTTAAAATAGTTAAAATCAAAGTTTAATAACTAAAACATTTTTAATATGGGGTTATACATAAGATAAATTCGACTATAAATATTCATTAGAAAGCTAAAAATATTTCCTATATAATGATATTTTATTTATAATTTTTAGACTTTAAATAAATTTATTTATTTATGACACAATGATGATGCAGTAATTATCTTTTTAATGAAATATTGACATAATTGATGTTATAAACACCAAAATAAATGTAATTTTAGACTTTTTATGAATCCCACTAATTTTCTTGGTTAATATGTCATGTTAGTATTGATTTAATTAACTTGGTTAGAACTAATAATTCTGTTATGATTTTCACAAAAATCAATTACTAAATAGTGTCAAAATTGACATAAAATAGTTTTTAAAACAAATATTATATTATTAATTGTTATTTTATTCCTAAAAATCTAAGGTTCGGCCAAATGACTTAGATAAGGTTATATATATTAATAATAAAGAACTTGGGGTTAGTTTGGCTTGATATAGTAAGTTTATTAACCTTATAGTATAAGAACACAAGAAGACCCGATAAAAGTAAAATTATTTAACTTAATGATAAATCTAAATGATAAGGTTGAAATAGGAACCTAAACTTGTCTAAATTCTATTGGATGAGAGGATTTCGACCCATGCTTTCCTTAGACTCGAAATAAATCAATTTGGAGCTATTTAAAACCGAATATGACTTTATAATAAAATAATAGTTTTAGTTTTCCAAAGGAGCCCCTCTCCTCCCTTATAAAAGGGCACCTCCTCCCTCTCTTCCTCACACCACTTTGAACCTTCAAGCTCGACCAACCCCTGCCAAATTCTCTTCTCCACTTCCCTAGAAACATCTTAGAGGTTTTGGTCTTCCTCAAAGACCAATTTTAGTGCCCTAAAAGGAGATCTCAAAGAGGCGCTTCAAAGAAGAGGTGGTTCGGATACGTACAAAGCATATCGGACATAAGGTAAGGGAAATATCACAATCTCATTTTTATCCGAGATTGTTTATACTTTATTATTTACTGGGGTGTATTTTATCATCCACATCCATGTTTCCTCAATATGTAATATTATTTCCATTCACCTACAATTGTTTAAATCCTATTTTACCCTTCGGTGAGTTTTTAGTAAAAGATATGAAAGGAATCTTTTGTCGTTTTTCGTACGAGGTACTTTTTTGACTTTTCTGGCAAAAGTACGAGAAGAATGTTTTCTTTTAACTTATACAGCATGAATGGATTTTTAAAACATTATTTCTAAGAAGCTTGCTTTAAAATTTTTCAAGTTATTTTTAATCAAATTCTTTTAGTTTAAAATTTTATGACATGTTAAAGAAAGGAATGTGTTTTTGAAGTAGAAAGGGTATTTTCCTCCAGAATGGAGTTAAAGTGTTTTATCAAAATTATTTTCCATCTAAGATAATAAAGGGTTCTGTTTCTATCCCTATTATTACATTGATTTTATTATGTTGTGATGGAATTATTTTTATGAATTCCTTTATCTTATATGAATTGTTTTATGATGTCACGATGTTTAAGATTCCCATTTTTATTACATGGGTTATGCTATGATGTATGGTTTATGATTTTGTGGCACACATAAGAATGGTAACATTATGGGATGGGTGGGACCAATATCTCCCTCCAATGCATTGGGTAATGATTTTATATCTCATGAGATAGACATGGCTGGAATGGTAGGTTATACCGGTTCAGTGAAACAGGACTGAAACGAGGGTGACTCGGTTCAGAAAGGGAATTTTTCCACTAAGATAGTCTTGGAAATGAGTCTTGACTAATAAGAAATGATTCTTTATGATTATGTATGTATTCCACAAAGTTTAATGTTTTAAGTTATGATTATTGCGATTACATTTCACTGCCATGAGTTATCCCAGGTTATGAAATTATGATCTCTTTTACAGGTTAAGATTTCCAAAAGTTATGTGCTTATGTTTATGATGTGATTGATATTTATTTTGTTTACCCTTACTGAGCATTTTAGCTCACCCTTTTATGTTTTTTTCCCTAGGATATAAATAAAGGTTTTATGTATAAAAAGAAAGGAAGATCTTTATGGGTGATGTTGAAGATCTTTCACCATGATTAGAATATTACGTTCCGAGTTTCCAAAGACACTAAACTATTACGATCCTTGTGTGTGTATTTTTGTTATGTAATAAGTATTCCGAAAAAGTAATGTAATGTCCATGTACGTCAATGTTTCGCGCGGAATCCGGGGATGACCTCCTGGACGGGAGATTCAAACGTTCTGATCGGTTTCTAACGGGTTTGTTCGTAGAATCGAAAACATCCAATGATTCCCCATCCGTTTGGACCTACTTTCCAAAGGCAGGTGCTCATTAGCTTGTGGGCTAATGAGGCTTGGGAATCTGCATTGGTCGAGAGGATGGGAGGTCGGACTCATCACACCTTTTTGAGGGGAATTATTGTCTACTCCGGGACTCTCTTTATAGATTTAAGTTATGTTCGTGAATCCTTATTACATTACCAAGTATAAAATGTGCTTTCCTTTAGTTTTAACAATCAATGATTAAATATGCAAGAAATTTAGAGAATCTTTTATAGGTATTCGAGGTTCTTCATCAATAGAGAATCATCTATATCTGTTTAGAGATTCTTGGTCAATGGTATCCTTCAAAACATTTATATAAAAGTCTCTTGGTCATTTATGATGACCAGACTGGTTTTAAAGCCACTCAGTGGGGCACTTGAAGTTTATTGTCATTCAGAAGGACATAGATTATTTCAAAGTTGGGATCGAACCCATAAATGGGCTACCTACGTATCCTTAAAAAGGAATCAGAACCCACGTAGTTCGAATTATGGAGTATGATGTTTATGATTGATGGCTCAAAGATGAATGTCATAATTACTTTTACACTCTAAGCTCACGTGAGTGATGCTCGGTGTGAGAAACAAGAGGTATTGGTAAAATTTAGACAATTGTTCCATAAAAGATGCAATCATAAGAATTTGTTTGGGGCTTATGTATAGATGACTGCCCAGATAGATGAAGGTTTAGGATTTACTTTTAGGGAGAAAATCCATGAACAGGGTCCACAAAGTTATATGTGCTTCATGGAGATTTGAATACTCTAATCTTGGGGCTTACTCCTAAGGAGGATGCCCAAGTTAGGAGGGGACTTATGATTGGGTTTTATTCCTGAAAAGGAAAACCCAAATCAAAGGTAATTTATGACTGGTTAAGAGAAGTTTAAGGGGACTTGGGGCTTATTCCTGAAAAGGAAGCCCAAGGTTATGACTGAGTCTTATTCATGAAAAGGAAACCCAGGTTAAGGATTAAGATTTGGGGCTTACTCCTGAGGAGGATGCCCAGATCAAAGGTTTTATAACTGGGGATTATTCCTTAAAAGGAGACCCAGGTTAAGGATTCTCTCATTTTAAAGGATGAGGTTGAATGAATGAACTCTTAATCTTTGGTGACATAAAGATATTTAAATCACTAGACTTTGAGAGATATTTCACAGAATTCCTTTCAGACAAGGATGTCAAATCAAGAAATCATGCCATAAATGGCTTTGAAGAGTATCTTGAAGACTGAATCTTGAACAGGAAAGGTGAAATGGCTTAAGAGGGGTAAAATGGGCAAGATGGGCACCCAAAAAGTTAGGGGCGCGCAAGTCTTTAAAGGCGCGCAAGTTCTGCGGCGGCGCGCAAGTATTGGTCGCGCAAGTATACTTGCGCGACATGAGTGGTACTTGCGCGATTTTCAACCAACATTGAAATGCTTGAGCAACTCTTTAGAAAAACCCTTTACAATCCTCTTGAGGTTCTTCCAGAGAAGGGACGCGCAAGTTATATTAAAGGAATTAAGTCGGCGTGCAAGTGTTTGATAAGTTTCAACACTTAGGCCTTCCTTCTTCTCTTTAGATCTTCCGTTCTAGGTAAGAAATTACCTTAGAAGTGTTCCGGAAGCTTTGAGAAGGGACTTGGGCGTCGGGAGCTTCAATCCGAGTTTCTGAAAAAAGATCCTCTCGAATGGGGGGCCCACAGGGTCTATTTATAGGCAAAAGAAGACCCAGGGCGGTTACCGGGCGGTTACCAATTGGGCCGCGCAAGTCACCTGCGCGACCAAGGTAGTTGCGCAAGTATACTTGCGCGGCAGTGGTATCACTTGTGCGGTGGATTTGCTGTTAATCCTTTGTTCAGGCCTTTGTCGATTTTTGATGTTTTCTTCAAAGGATGAATCACTTTCAGCTGAGATATTCCCTTTTCCGATCTTTAGATTCTGTGACGAAAGGAGTGTCAACCAAAGTCCCCCCTCAGAGTTGGATCCGGAGAAAAATGAGGATTTGACTCTGAGGAAATCGAATCCTTCCAAAGGAAAAGGGAGGCGCACAGGTCTTCAGTACGCAGAGGGCGGCGCGCAAGTTTGCGTCGCGCAGGCCTTAAGTGCTCTGGGTACGGCGCGCAGGTAGGCTTCCGAGCCTATAAATACACAGCCTCACCTCCGTACAAGTATCCGGATTTCCGGACATCATCCCTTCTCGAGCTCTCGCCGCGCAGGTCACCTTGACCGCGCAGGTTGCTCTTTTTTCTAGGGTTTCCTCGATGTCGCGCCACTGTAAAGGTATTTGTACTTGCGCGGTTTATACTTGCGCGTCAAAAACTAGCGCGACACACGAATACTTGCGCGCCATGTTTAGACTTGCGCGACTTAAATGCCTTAGCCATTTTTCCAAATTTCATTACAAATTTTATGAAAATAAAACCATTTAAGAGTTAGTTTATTCATCTTTTGTGCAGATTCAGTGGTTCCCAAGGGAATTGAAACGGCTGATGAACTGGCTAGCAAGTGGATTGATGACATGATGAACATTATTGGCCATGATTACTATGATATCTGCGACAGAACTTTCCCAGATTTGGATAAGTATTTGAAGAAATATCATCTTAATTTCCCACAGAGCATCTACCTGTCTCTGTGTGTTCATGGTCATCTGCAAGGAGTCAATGTTCCAAATGCAAACAATTATACACCTGAGATGCAGCTGCACTGCTACTTCTCTATTTCGGTTATGCTGTGCATTAAGAGTAACAACAATGGTGTGAACTTTCAAATTCTTCCTCCATGTCATTCCTTTGCAGATATGAAAATGGCAAACCCATGGGCTGAAATGTTTTCCACTGCCGGTTGGTGGAGAGAAGACAAACATGGTATTAGAGCAATATCTGAAAAGAGTACTCTCTCCAAATGGCTCTTTACTTCCAATGCTCCATTCTCAAATCCACGTATCCATCTTCCAAGTCTCTTGGACAGAAACAGAGTCACTGTTTGATCAGCAGAAAATTTTCTCAAACCGCACTCAAGAACATCCTTTTACAATTGTTCCAAGAAGAGCTGGTATCACTGCATCTCTTATTGTATCCAGTTGAATGAATAAATTCTAGGTGGTTTCTAATGAAGATCGGGATGCCGTAAATCAAATGAAGTGTTATGTTGAAAGCCTCTTGTAATTCTTGAAAGAAGAGAAGAGACTCCAGTCTGTGGATGTCCTTCTAACTCTTGTGTATCAATGAAAAACACTTTTGTCTTCAATCATTTGTACCTGCATTCTTCCATTACCTGCTTCAAATTTACTTAAGCCAATGGGCCTAGTAAGCATAGTTTGATTTTCGCTAGGATTATTACAAATAACCCTACAAACATTGAACCTTTTAACTGCTCAATATTACCTAAATCATACAAAAAATGTATATTTAGTGAGCTGGAACTTGACTTTTATTCAGAGTTCCTTTGTCTTTTGTGTGGACAGTTTAAAGTCATGCACGCCGGACATAAAGGGGCTAATGTTTAAGGTCGAAATAGCTTTGACCGAAAATGGATTAAAATGGATTCAATTCCTTGACAATTTATCTGAAAACATATTTACCACACTCAAGTATGAGGGAAAAAATGTAAACTATGGCTTAAGAATATTTGAATCTGAGGAATGATATGAAAAAAGAGCTAAAAGGCATTAGAAGAAGTAGTTTCCAAGAATGAAGTTACTATTATTTAACAAAACCCGTTAGGGGGTTGAAATATGCAGGGCCACCTATGGGCATTGGCTGCATAGTCAAATAAAATAGCATCTTTTGGCTGACAAGTCTGTTATGTGGACTGTTTATGCAAGGCCACCTATGGGCACGTGCTGCATAGTCAGACAAAAGAACTCCTAGAAATTTACTTTCCTAGTGCTAAAAGACAGTGGAAGTTTATGGAGATTCAAATTTTCTAAAGCATAGAGTTTGTTGTATTGAAAGAGGTACTTGAATATGGAGAAGATATTTCCAAACAAGAATATCGAAGAACTGGATGAATATCACTCCTACGAAGGTCTGACCCAAACGTAGGGAAGAAGAATAAACCATAGACTTGAATACTTTCAGATCATGAAAAAGGATATGGGACAAATATGTTAAGGATGGCTATTTTTGCGGATCCCTACATACTGTCGTTTAAGACAAATAAGGACAAAAGAGGCATTCTTCCCAAGAATGAAGTCACTATTATTTAACAAAACCCGTTAGGGGGTTGAAATATGCAGGGCCACCTATGGGCATTGGCTGCATAGTCAAATAAAATAGCATCTTTTGGCTGACAAGTCTGTTATGTGGACTGTTTATGCAAGGCCACCTATGGGCACGTGCTGCATAGTCAGGCAAAATAATTCTCAGAAGTTTGACATTTTTGTGACTAGAAGTCATGAAAAGGGTTATGAAGATCTAAAAATATTTAAGGTTAGGATTATAATACATAAATATGGGTATTGTCCAATGTATATAGAGATACATAGGTCAATGAAAACCATAATCATGTTGTGGATGGGTCCTAAATTGAAATTTTGGACTTCACTACGTATCTCATAAGAATGAGAATCAAGCCATACGTAGTTCTTGAAATGTAGTTTAACTTCGTGCATGACGAAAGTATGAGTGATCTTAGTTTAAGGTCATATAATTCGGACCATAATAATGAATACACAGTGTGTGTTTTCATGAAGACTTTTTAACCAAGGGACTGAAAGTGAAATTTGGGGTTAGGCCCAAAAGACTTGGGACTGGATTCGAGGGACACTCGAATATTCCTACGTATCCCATAAGGATGGGAATCAAGTCCACGTAGTTCTAGAACTACCCTTTGTACAAATTTGGTTCGTACATGTGAAGGGTGAAAGGGGACTTTAGTGCAATGATGGTTTTAACCTAAGATAAAAAGTTTATGCATTACCATGTATGTACGTAGTCTTTTGAAAATGAAAACCATGATTGAAAAAGAATCAATGTTAATAATGGTTCCTTCTCAAATGAGGAAATCAAAGAATATTGTAGTTTATTGTCGTACCGGACAAAAGTGTTGTATAGTTTAACGTCATATAACAAGGACGAAAGTGAATCAATGTAAAGATATTGATTCCAGGGGTGGTTTCACAAATCATCATCATATGAGATGGTGGTGAACCGATGTGAAGAGATTGTTTTTGGGATTGAACCTTTGGGAGGTTGCCTACATACCCAGCCTGGAGGGCAAGGATCAAAGTCTGTGTAGTTCAATTAAAGAATGAATCAATGATCAAGTTGTTCTTGTGGACAATGATCTAATAAAAAAAATTGTTGGGACTTACACATGGTTAGTGGCCCAAAGGGAGTGTTATGGTTGATGTTCGCTCTAAGCTCACGTGAGTCATACTCGGTGTGAGAAACAAGAGGTAATAGCAACCTTAACGATGTACAGTTTAATGTCATGTAGGACATAAAAAAGGGGACTTTCTGTACAGTTTAGCGTCATGTAGTTAAGACGATGGGGACAATATAGTTTAACGTCATATTGGACGAAAAGGGGGACTGTGTAGTTTAATGTCATGCAGTAAGGACAAAAGAGTGTACCATTTTAACGTCATGTCGGACGAAAGTGCGAATAGTTTAAGGTCATATGCATGGACCGTGGATGGTGCAGTTTAATTTCATGTTGGACCTTTGATGATTATATAGTTTAACGTCTTTCCGGACGTGAGGGACTTTTATACAGTTTAGCGTCATGTAATTTAGAACGTCACAGTTTAACGTCTTGCTGGACATAAGGGATTTTCAAATAGTTTATGGTCATATACATGGACCAGGGATGATGCAGTTTAAGGTCATACTGGATGGTTTAGGGAACTTTTTCACAGTTTAATGTCGTGTGGGACGAAGTTGCAGTTTAAAGTCATACTGGACCATCGCTGTATAGTTTAACGTCATATAGCAAGGACAAACTGGTGTTGTACAGTTTAAAGTCATGTAGCTAGGACTAAGGTGAACCAATATGAGGATATCAGTTCTGGGGACTTTTTACAGTTTAACGTCATGCTGGACGATGAAAGTGCCACACAGTTTAATGTCATGTTGCTAGGACACAATATAGTTTAATGTCATCTTGGACATTGAAGTGACACAGTTTAACGTCATGTTGGACGACATATAGTTTAATGTCATCTCGGACAAATAAGGAACTTCTGTACAGTTTAATGTCATGTAGATAGGACATTATACAGTTTAATGTCATGTAGGACATTGAAGGTGACACATTTTAACGTCATGTTGGATGAAGTTGCAGTTTAAGGTCATACTGGACCATTACTGTATGAACCAAATGTAAGATTCTTGGTTCTGGGAACAATATTTTGTGTTTATACAAAATACTTCTTCAGAAATCTGGCATTAGTTGGAGTCGTGATGTGTTCTCCATCCATTGAGATCAGAGAATACGCTCCATTGGAGTAGACCTTATGTATTGAATAAGGTCCTTCCCATTTTGGTTCAAGCTTGGGAGGCTTCTTTCCTGGTATCATTGGTGTTCTGAGAACCAATACCAATTCTCCCTGAATGAATGAACGAAGACGAACTTTTTTGTTAAAAGCTCGTGCTATCCGATTCTGATAGATTTCCAAGTGGTGCAAAGTGCACAATCTCTTCTCATATAACTGTTCCAATTCATTCAACCGCTTTTGGGATTGCTCATCTGTTGATAACTGATCACAAATGGCTATTCTGAGTGAGGGCAATTGAACTTCAATTGGCAAGACTGCTTCTGTTCCATATACCAATGAATATGGAGTAGACCGCGTTGCATTGCGAGTGGTAGTCCGATAAGCCCATAAAGCATGATAGAGTTTATCAGGACATGACCTCTTATCTTTATCCACCATCTTTTGCAGTATATTTGAAAGAGTCTTGTTGAAGGCCTCTATCTGGCCATTAGCCGCTGCATGATATCGAGATGAATGGTTAGACTTAATGTTGTATTCTTGATACAATTTCTTTACCTCAGAAGAACAGAAGTTGGTGCCGTTGTCCGTCAATATGGTATGAGGGACACCAAATCTAGTAATGATGTTAGACTTGATGAAGCTAACAATGCATTTAGAACTGACTTCTTTGAGAGGTACTGCCTCTGCCCATTTGGAAAAGAAATCAGTAGCAGTATAAATGTACTTAAACTGCTTGGCCGTAGCTGAAGGGTATGGTCCCACCACATCCATTCCCCATGTGGAAAATGGCCATGAGTATTTAGCTGTATGAAGCAACTCTGGAGGTTGATGAATGAAGTTGGCATATACTTGGCATGAATGACACTTCTTTGTGAAATTAACACAATCTTGTATCATTGAAGGCCAGAAGTATCCAAGCCTTCGAATTTGATCAGACAATCTATGTCCAGACTGGTGGGCACCACAGACTCCTGCATGCACTTCTTTTATGACAGTCATTGTCTCTTCACCATCAATACATCTGAAGAGAACTCCATCAAAACCACGTTTGTAGAGAATTTTCTCGAGGTGGTTTGGACCATCATAAAGAGTAAAATTGACCACACGTCGCCGAATTTGTTCTTTCTCGGCTCTATCAGGTGGAAGTGTTCCATTTTGAAGGTATTCCTTGATAGGTGACATCCATCCTGTAGTATGACCATACGGTTCAGGAATGGGACTAATTTCATTAATTTCCTCTGTTTTGACTTGAACATAAGGTGAAATTGCACGACGGTGGGCAATACAGATGGTTGTCTCGTCCCGATTTGGATTTGCTAAAGCTGTGGCTATATTAGCCAGTGCATCAGCTTGAGCATTTTGTGATCTTGGGACATAAGAAAATGTCGGTTCTGAAGGGAATTCCGACATTAACTCTCTGACGTAATCATACAAAGGGATTAATTCTTCTTTTCTGATGGCATAATCCCCATTGATTTGTTTGATTACCAGGTCTGAATCACCTTTCACCTTTAAGTGATTCACTTGTGCTTGAAGCGCTAACTCCAATCCTATAATGAGAGCTTGGTATTCAGCTTCATTATTGGTACCACCTTCCCACAACAAAAAGGAATAAGGTAACACTGCCTTATCTGGAGAAATGAGCACAATTCCTAAACCAACTTTGTTGAATTTAGGATTTTCCATTTTCTTCCCTGTTGGACTTCTAGAAGCACCATCAAAATACATTTCCCATGTTTGAGGACTCTCTTGAATAGAAAAAACTTCCTCATCAGGGAGTTCGATATCTGAATACGTGTCTTCCACTGAAGGGTGTTCAGCCAGGAAATCAGCCAGAGCTTGGCCCTTAATTTCCTTTTGAGACACATACTGGATGTCGAACTGCTGTAGAATAACCGCCCACCTTGCCAGACGTCCTGTAAGCATTGGACGACTAAGGATGAATTTGAGTGGATTATTACGAGATACCAATTGGACCTCGTGATGTTGCAGGTAGTGTCTCAGTTTCTGAACTGCAAAGATTAATGCTAGGCAGCACTTTTCAATACTCGAATACCGGGTTTCTACTTCAAGCATAGTTCTACTAAGATAGTAGAGACTATTTTCATTCCCAGCATCATTCTTTTGAGCGAGAAAGGCACCCAATGATCGCTCTAAAGCTGTCACATAGAGGATAAGAGGCCTACCCTCAATAGGTGGCATGAGTACTGGTGGACTCAAGAGGTATTTCTTGAGAACATCAAATGCTTCTTGACATTCTTTAGTCCACTGGTAAGTGACTCCTTTCTTCAATAATTTGGTAAAAGGTAAACTTTTGCCTGCCAAATTGGCGATAAAACGCCGAATATAGGCTAAGTGTCCTTGAAGTCCTCTTAATTCTTTCAAATTCTGAGGAGGTGACATACCAAGGATTGATTTGGTCTTCTCAGGATCGACTTCAATACCACGATGGCGTACAAAAAAGCCGAGGAATTTTTCTGAGGTTACCCCAAAAGCACATTTTAAGGGGTTCATCTTCAAATTATGTTGTCGAAGCTTGTGGAATATGATTTCCAAATCAGCCAAGTGATCAAAACGTTGTTTGGATTTAACCACCAAATCATCTACATAACATTCAACAAATTTCCCTAGAAAAGGTTTGAAGATACGATGCATGGCGCGTTGATATGTTGCACCTGCATTCTTTAAACCAAAGGGCATCACCCGGTAACAAAACACACCTTGAGGAGCTCTGAAGGCTGTATATTCCTCATCTTCTGGGGCCATTCGGATCTGATTATATCCAGAATATCCATCCATGAAAGAAAGTACTTCATAGCCAGCCGTCGCATCAATTAAGAGTTCTGTAATCGGAACTGGAAAATCATCTTTGGGACAATACCGATTAAGATCTCTAAAATCGATGAAAACCCTAATTTGTCCGTTCTTCTTCTTTACAGGGACAATATTAGCCAACCACTTGGGATATTGAACTTCTCTGACGAAGTTAGCTTTGATAAGCTTATCCACTTCAGCCTCGATTTTGGAAGCATAGGTTGGGTGTGTTCTTCTCGCGGCTTGCTTGAATCCTCGATGTTCTTTTGGCAAACCCAAATGATGGGTGGCAACATCAGTATCAAGACCAGGCATCTCTGTATAATTCCAAGCAAAAATATCTTTATTTTTCTTTAGAAAAGAAATATACATCTCTTGTTCTTCAAGGTTCATGGCCGCACTAATTAAAGTGGGGCGTCGATCTTTCTCTGTACCCAGATTTACTTCTCTGAGTTCATCCACAGTGGTAGAGATACCCTCTTCAAATGCTGGAGGAGCATCTCTAAGATCTTCCTCTTCCTCTTCATCATGTGTTATTTCTTCCGTTTCTATTTGCAAAGTAGATGAAAAAAATGAAATTCTCATGACCATAAGAGATGTCAAAATTTTCACATTTTGAAGAAGAAGCTTCCATTTCCGACCCTATTGATGATAAAGGGTCTTCTTTGGGAATTAAAGAGGAGATGATGGATTGAGAATCGACATCAATATTCACCTCTGGTGTTGCTATAACTTCTTCTGGCCTGATTAGCGAAGTATAGACTTGTTGGATTTCAGCAGACGAAATGAAAACGTCACCACTTATGCTTTCATCACTGCTTGGTAAGTTACCAATTTCTCCCATGTTGTCTGGCTCGATTGCCGTAATTGACATTATGGATCTTTCCATAAGAGTATTTTGATTTGGGCCTATTTTGTCAATTTGACTGATAGGTAACAGATAATCTGTACTCACATGTGAAAATGGATTTATTGGAATTTTTTCCAAACCATATGGAGCATTAACTTTGGTAATTTCCTTCATTGTAGATTTTTCTCTTTCTTTCATGTGATAAAATTCTGCCTCAATGTATTGAGACTCACATGTCTTGAACGGGGCCTTATCACTATACAATGTTCCAACTTGACCATCGAAACAGTATTTGAGACATTGATGGTATGATGAAGGAATAGCTGCATGCTGATGTAGCCAGGGTCTTCCAAGCAAGATATTGAAAGCTGAGTCTTGATCAACAATCATGAAATCCGAATTGGAAACAAGATCTCCAAACTGAGTTCTGAGCGTAACTTCTCCCAGTGGTTCTTGTTCATTTTTATCATATCCTTGCAACATCATGATAGAAGGAGATAAATCAGATTCCGTGAGGCCCAATCGACGAAGTGTACGAATGGGCATGAGGTTGACTCCTGAACCATTGTCAATAAAATCTCTTCGAATATCTATACCATTGACTTTGCCAGATAAGTACAAAGGTTTTATGTGACCATGCACAACATCATCTTCATCTTTATCAGTAAAAGATATCACTGCATGACATTCTGCAGGATTATTCTCTATGTGATAAATTTCAGCTGCAGCAATTTCAGCTTCAAACTCCTGAGGACTTGACAAAGCTTCGATGAGTGCTTCCTGAAGATCTCTTGATAGATTCAAAGCATCCAAAATTGATAATTTGGCTGGTACTTGGGACAAGTGGTTCAATATATCATACTTTTGATCTAGAGGCCTGCGTTTCCCAATAGGAATATGCGGTTTAGCAGGTACCTTGGAAGTAGATGCTTTGGAAGCTGATGCATCTTGTATTGAAGTTGGTAACATCTTTGGTTTTGGAAAATTAGACTGATTAGATCCATTTACTTGCTGAGATAAAGAATATGGAACATTTAATCGATCTTCCAAAATAATTGTGCCGAAGCTGAGTTGGCCATTGGCAGAAGAACTTTCTTGTTCTTTTTGAGCTCGCTGAAGGGCTCTACCACGAGTTTCTGCTGCGTATACAGTGCTAGCAGGGGTAGAATTAGAGTAGTGGCTTCGGAAAGATACACGTCTTCCCCTATATCCTGAACCTCTAGAACTTCCTCGGGTTCTTTCATTTGATACAGGGAATTCAGGCTTATCAAGACTGAAATATGAATCTGTTAATTGAATCATATTAACAGAACCAAAGATTAACTCTTCGTCTGATAAAGACTCTTCCTGGTTAGCCTGTTTAGGCTGTGCCGTTTGATGGGGCGGTGCCCGTGGCTTTGAAGTAGATGGCATGAAATCTTCCAGAGTCAAAGACAATTTAAGCTTTGATGCGTACTCATCTTCTCCTGATTCCTCTTTCTTCTTTGAATTGTGCTGCCCTTTTGAGGATTTGTCCTTTGATGGAGGCTTTACTGCAGCTTTTGTAGGAGACACAATTGGCTTCTTCAATTGTGTTCGCAAAATGGAATGGGCCCGATTGATTGTCTTTCTGACCATCCAATCATCATATTTTTTTGCAGTTTTGCTTTTGACTTCCTGCCACTCGCCTCCTTCTTCTGGATCTGTAGCGGTAATACACGCTACATGAGCTGAAGAACCTTTCAATTTGACTTGTCCCAAGTCGACCATCTTTTGCAGGAGGTCTTTAAAGACAAAACACTCCTGGATGGGATGCCCCAACATTTGATGAAAGGGACAATAATTGGGACGGTCTTCATCTCCTTCCTTGTTTGGCCTCTTGGGCACTGGTAATTGAACCAAATTATTTTCCAGAGCTGAAATGAAGTAACTAGGAACTTTCTCACTTCGGAAAGAGTATGTTTTACTCTTCATATCCTCAAATTGTTTTCGTCGTTGATCTTTTTGATCATTTGGACGAAATAGCCTTTGTTGTTGGCGTTCAGGAGGTGGAGCTCTTCGAGAAGATGAAGGTTTTGAAGTAGAAATAGGTACAGGTGCCTGTTTAAGCATAACTGTAGCAGTTTCTGCTTTACCCATTCTTCTTCCTGGAGCTGATGGAATTACATGAGATTTAATCTTAGCCTGTATAAGGGAATATTCAATCTGTTGAACGATTGAAGTAAGGTCTCGAAACCCTCCTGTGTATTTCACAGGGATCAATGGCGTGCGTAATTCGTCACGCAAATTTTCCACACAGATTGGCAACAATTCCTCCTGAGGGAGTGATAAACTCAAGGAATACGTTAATCCCTTCCAACGAGCAATGAAATAAGAGACTCTTTCATTCTCCCTTTGCTTGCAGTTTGTAAGATCGAAAACTGTCGTTTTTGGAAAAGTTGAGCTAAACTGAAGAAGGAATTTTTGACGAAGATCCTCCCATCCGATGACTGGCCGGGATTTCAAGCTTGTATACCAGACAAAAGCTGGTCCTTGCAAGGTTCGCACGAAGCATCTGAGTTTCACTGCTTCTTGCTGCTCTGGAGTTCCCATCATAGGATCACAACAAGATACGTAATGCGTCAAATGTTGTTCAGGGTCGCCTGATCCATTGAAAGTAGGGAAAATAGGGTTTCCAAAACTGGATGGAGGAGAAATTGAATCTACCCATTCAGGGTAAACTTTCTTTTCAGGTTGAACTTGTGCCCGTTTCCCTTCCATAGTTTCTAACCGAGCTGTTAATGACTCAATAGTAGTTATTAACTTTTGAGAAACGTCAGGTTGAACTTGGTTTTGGGTAGGTGCAATGAATGGAGCTTGGACAGACGTGGTGGTTGGTGCTGCAACTGATGGTAGTGCTGCCAACCGTTGTTGCGTTTGACCCATAGGATTAGACCTCTGTGGGTGTACTGACAAAGGAGGATATTCTTGATCCATCTCAGTAGTTACAACAAATTCCTTCGGCTGTCGGACTTCAGCATTCTTAAGAAGAAGACTATTCTGAAGTAGTTCTGCATTCAACCTTCTTAATTCTTTCATTTCTTCCTCCTGTTGTGCAAACCTTTGCTCTAATGAGAGCGATTGACCTCCTTCAGAGGAAGGGTGAGAAGTAACCTGATTCTTACCTTTCCCCTTATTGGATCCTTTTCGGAGAGGGGGAAGTGGGTTACTTGAAGGAATACCCAGATTTTGGGTAAGCCTTTGATTACGTGTGCGCACACCTTCTTCATTTAGGTCTGTGTGCGCAACTTCTTGAGCAGGATCCTCTTCGTCTGATCCCTCTGATTGAGCCTCATCTGGTGAATCAGCAGCAACGACATTGATGACATTAATGGATGCATATTGCATAGAATCCTTTCTATCAGCATTTCTGTGATATTGTCTCCTTCTATGTCCATGATGAGACATGGCATTCCGTTGACTTGATCCCTCAGGAATTTCTTGGAGAACTGTCACTTGGAGAGAATCTCCTGACATCTTGGCTCTTCGTTCCTCTTGAGGCTTATTCCCTAATCGAGAGAATACTGACTTTCTCTGAGGGAGGGATTGAAGATTTGAAAAAGTCCCCAGTCCAGTGGACTGGGGGTGTTCCTGTTGCTCCGCTCAACTCCTCGAATCCCATTCGTTGATTCTAAGGGTTGGGTTAGAGAAGTCCCCAGTCTGGCAAGCTGGGGTGTCTCTTGACATGCTATGTCTGAGATCTTTTTGAAATCTCTCTTGATCTTGCGAATCTTAGTTCGGAAATTAGCTGGATGCATTAACCTGTATCCACTTTTATCACCTGGTTCAACAGACCGTTGGATGATTTCCGAAACTTCTGTCATTTGATGACGTGTTTGCTCCAGACGAGAGGCTTGTGCAATATTCTCGCCTGCTTGATGTAAGAGCAATTCAACAACCTGTTCTCTATATACTTGATTTTGAGAGGAACTAGTTGAAGCTTGATCTCGAGCAAGCTTTTGATTATGAACAAAGCCCATTGACTGTGGCCGACCATGGGCAATAACATTGCATGAGACCATTTTCGGCGGGCTTTGCTGACCGGAATGCACTGTGAAATGTAGTGCTCCGTGAACACCCCATCCTCTGATATGAACATTATTTGGAGCATTGGAAATTAACTGACGCAATCTTCTTAGTGCGCCAAGGCATGAACATTGAAGGGTTCTCTGTTGCTTTTCAGCCTTCGGATACCGAGAGACTGATAGAGATGCCAAATCAATCTGGCGTTGTAACCCTTCTATTATCTTAAGATGATTTTCATATTCATTGTAAGATAATACCTTTTCTTTAATTGACAAAGAGTTTTCCATATGTTGAGACGAATATCATGGATTCCATCATCCGTCAACATTTTTGGAATGTCGTACTGGGAATCAGCCAAAGGCCAAAACATGACTGGTACTTCACCTTTTGCCAGTTTTTTCCTCATGTTCAGCATTTCCTCTTTATCATTAAATGAAGATTCTTCTACCTGTTTGGACCAGAGTTGGTGTTTCCTTGTTGTTTCATCGGATTCAACAAGATTGGTAGAGGAATCACTATTCATGCTGGAAGATGAATGACCCAGGGAAGGTTCGGAGAATAACCTGAACCCCAGGCTATCTTTTGATGGAGAAAGAGTTTCACCTGCCGATAGTAAAGCATCAGACATGACTGGTTTTACGTTTGCAAGTTCCTCGAGATAGGAGGGATTTCTCGTCACTACATTGCCTTCTGAAGAATTTTCGAGACAACATGAATCACTACTGCGGAGAGGACTTTCGCAGCGAAGTTCATCACCATGAGGAAGACCGTCCTGATGGGTTACAACAAAAGATGAAATCTCTTGCTCCTTGTCCATCTAACCACACAGAGGGTTCCTGTGGCTCTCATCTGAAGAAGAAACTTCAAGATTGACCGAATTTTCATGAAGCAAGTTTTCATGAGGAAGTGTCTGTTGAAGACCTTCAGAATTAATGTTCCTGATATTGGGAACTGAGGGAGTAGAATCTTGAATTCCGACAGATAAATGTCTGAGGGCTTCAAGAACTCCAGCATCGAGCAAGGCTTGGTTACAGATTGGCCTTTGATCTCCTGACTGTGCTGGGCGGATCTTTTTCTTAGATGCCTTCTTACTCGCTTTAGAAACCACTTGATGACGAAAGTGATTGCTCTGAGCAGGTCTATGTGCCAGATCAGGAAAGATGGTCAGGTTAGGCTGACGATCATCGCTCAAATCAGGTGTATGTGTCTGACTTGGTTGTCCATATGATATGGGGGAGTATGCCCCATAACCCTCTTGGACTGGAACAGATGTGTGTGTCTGTTCCGGAGTGAATTGTTGATGTGTCACTCTACTGCTAGGGATAGATTTATGTGTCTGTCCCCGAGATGATGCTGAAGTTGTTATGATATCCTGGAAAGCATCCAGAATATGAGCAGGAATTTGCTTATGCTCTTTCACCATTGAAAAAATATGTTTGGTGACTTCAGCCGCCGGAACAGGGATATACGTCCATTCCGGGCTTGGAGTAGGTGTATGTGCCTGCTCCTGTCCTCCTTTTCCTGTCAGTGAATCCTGACAGTACTCAAGTGTGGAGGCAGAGAGTTTAGTCTGCCCCCTGTTTGTCGTCGGGACTTTCCGACTGACTTCTCCGTGCGCTACCAAGCGAGACTGTTGGTAGGCCTGATTAGTATTAGCAGGTGTATGTGCCTGCTAATTACACTTCGCCAAACGCGGTTGACGAGATCCACCATATGTAGTCAGACGAGCCTGCTGACTAACTGGTGATGTATAAGCAGGTGTATGTTCCTGCCTATGGTACTCCGCTGGAATTGCCTGGCGGGATCGGCTTGATGCTGTCAGACGAGTCTGCTGGACAGCTGAATTAAAACGGGCAGGTGTGTGTGCCTGCTCGTTGTTTTCCACCAAGTTAGGTTGGTGGACTTCTCCGGAGATGGCAGGGATGACAACCTGCCTATTGTTAACCGGATTCCGTCTCTGGCGGTTCATCTTGCCTGCTCGGGTTCGAGGAACCTGAGCTGAATGCCTGGAGTCGGTACCCTCATCATGTTGAGGGCGCACTACCGCACGAGTCTGGCGGCGATTGTTGATGGGAGCCCTTGAGAAGGACTCCTGACTTTTTGAATTAAGGCCCCGAGGGACCTGTTCATTCACTTCATCGGAATAAGGGAGTGAATGGAAATTGTGTTCCGGGGATAACGACCAGAAACGGTTGGAGACGGTAGTCAGCACCGCCTGCTTCTTGATTGCTGGTCGCCGTTGTCCGGACGACCAGGTAGAATTGTTAACTTGGAGGGCTTGACGAGCGGCCTCCAGAGTTGGGATAGTACCGTTGCGACGGTACTCCTTAACCAGTGCATTAGAAACACAGCGTTGAAGACGCTGAGTTGGTGATGTCATCCTCAGAGCGGATGACGTTCCAGCAGGAGTAGCAGCATTGGTTTTCACAGCAGCAGACCTCACAGTAGAGGTGTTCACAGTAGCAGTATTCACAGGGGTGAATTTAAGGAAAGCCATTTTTGCAGAAGATCTTTGAAAAAAGAGTGCCTTTTCCATGTAACAGACATAATCAAGATGAATCCGGCTACTGCATCTTTTGGATGATTATATGTCAATGATTGCCTTGTTGGCCCAAGGGGCCTAACAGATAAGAAGAACATCACTTTAACTTGGTTAAGGATTCACGTCAAGTTCACCATTTTTGTTTCGCGCGGAATCCGGGGATGACCTCCTGGACGGGAGATTCAAACGTTCCGATCGGTTTCTAACGGGTTTGTTCGTAGAACCGGAAACATCCAATGATTCCCCATCCGTTTGGACCTACTTTCCAAAGGCAGGCGCTCATTAGCTTGTGGGCTAATGAGGCTTGGGAATTTGCATTGGTCGAGAGGATGAGAGGTCGGACTCATCACACCTTTTTGAGGGGAATTATTGTCTACTCCGGGACTCTCTTTATAGATTTAAGTTATGTTCGTGAATCCTTATTACATTACCAAGTATAAAATGTGCTTTCCTTTAGTTTTAACAATCAATGATTAAATATGCAAGAAATTTAGAGAATGTTTTATAGGTATTCGAGGTTCTTCATCAATAGAGAATCATCTATATCTGTTTAGAGATTCTTGGTCAATGGTATCCTTCAAAACATTTATATAAAAGTCTCTTGGTCATTTATGATGACCAGACTGGTTTTAAAGCCACTCAGTGGGGCACATGAAGTTTATTGTCATTCAGAAGGACATAGATTATTTCAAAGTTGGGATCGAACCCATAAATGGGCTACCTACGTATCCTTAAAAAGGAATCAGAACCCACGTAGTTCGAATTATGGAGTATGATGTTTATGATTGATGGCTCAAAGATGAATGTCATAATTACTTTTACACTCTAAGCTCACGTGAGTCATGCTCGGTGTGAGAAACAAGAGGTATTGGTAAAATTTAGACAATTGTTCCATAAAAGATGCAATCATAAGAATTTTTTTGGGGCTTATGTATAGATGACTGCCCAGATAGATGAAGGTTTAGGATTTACTTTTAGGGAGAAAATCCATGCACAGGTTCCACAAAGTTATATGTGCTTCATGGAGATTTGAATACTCTAATCTTGGGGCTTACTCCTAAGGAGGATGCCCAAGTTAGGAGGGGACTTATGATTGGGTTTTATTCCTGAAAAGGAAAACCCAAATCAAAGGTAATTTATGACTGGTTAAGAGAAGTTTAAGGGGACTTGGGGTTTATTCCTGAAAAGGAAGCCCAAGGTTATGACTGAGTCTTATTCCTGAAAAGGAAACCCAGGTTAAGGATTAAGATTTGGGGCTTACTCCTGAGGAGGATGCCCAGATCAAAGGTTTTATAACTGGGGATTATTCCTGAAAAGGAGACCCAGGTTAAGGATTCTATCATTTTAAAGGATGAGGTTGAATGAATGAACTCTCAATCTTTGGTGACATAAAGATATTTAAATCACTAGACTTTGAGAGATATTTCACAGAATTCCTTTCAGACAAGGATGTCAAATCAAGAAATCATGCCATAAATGGCTTTGAAGAGTATCTTGAAGACTGAATCTTGAACAGGAAAGGTGAAATGGCTTAAGAGGGGTAAAATGGGCAAGATGGGCACCCAAAAAGTTAGGGGCGCGCAAGTCTTTAAAGGCGCGCAAGTTCTGCGGCGGCGCGCAAGTATTGGCCGCGCAAGTATACTTGCGCGACATGAGTGGTACTTGCGCGATTTTCAACCAACATTGAAATGATTGAGCGACTCTTTAGAAAAACCCTTTACAATCCTCTTGAGGTTCTTCCAGAGAAGGGACGCGCAAGTTATATTAAAGGAATTAAGTCGGCGCGCAAGTGTTTAATAAGTTTCAACACTTAGGCCTTCCTTCTTCTCTTTAGATCTTCCGTTCTAGGTAAGAAATTACCTTAGAAGTGTTCCGGAAGCTTTGAGAAGGGAATTGGGCGTCGGGAGCTTCAATCCGAGTTTCTGAAAAAAGATCCTCTCGAATGGGGGGACCACAGGGTCTATTTATAGGCAAAAGAAGACCCAGGGCAGTTACCGGGCGGTTACCAATTGGGCCGCGCAAGTCACCTGCGCGACCAAGGTAGTCGCGCAAGTATACTTGCGCGGCAGTGGTATCACTTGCGCGGTGGATTTGCTGTTAATCCTTTGTTCAGGCCTTTGTCGATTTTTGATGTTTTCTTCAAAGGATGAATCACTTTCAGCTGAGATATTCCCTTTTCCGATCTTTAGATTCTGTGACGAAAGGAGCGTCAACAGTCAGGCTTCGGGTCTCTACAGTTGGTATCAGAGGAAAGGTTTAGTCAACCTTCGGAAACTAGGATGCGAAAGCGTTAGTGAGATCCCTAGTGATATTTCTAAGGTATGTCTAGGGATGTCCCTAAGGATAAGTATACATATAGGATACAGTCCTAGAACTACGGTAACGATCATAGAATTTAACCTAAGAAGTTAGATATTGAGGATACTCCCCCTTTATAATTTTGTTTTCCCTAGCATGATTTTTTCCTCTCACACTATTCTTTTTGGGTTTTAGAAAATGGCTGGAAACAAGATGATTCACGATAATGGAGGATATGATGGACAATGGAATGATATTCTTCATGAGAAACCAAATGAAATGGGATTTGGAAGTCCAAACATCATTATTATGCTGAATCAGCAATCTCATAATATGATCAATAAAGTAAAATTTGGTAAGTTTCCTGACTTGGCTAATAAGAGAAAGATAGAGTTTCATGATGATCATAGAGGAAAGAAAGTTCAATTTCCCCTATGTAAATCATATTGGAAGAGGAATCAAGGAGAATGTTTCAAAGGAACTGGAAGATGCTTTGGGTGTGTAAAAGAAGGACACAAAGCCAGTAAGTGTAAAGGAAAAGGTTCAGTTTACACCAGGGATGAGGATAATGGTATTGCTACGACATCAACAATGGTTAAATGTTTTAAATGTGGAATGTACGGGCATTATGCAAACCAATGCCCTAAGGGAAAGTCTCATTAAGAGAATCAGTATTGTCGTATGGGTAGTATTTATGTGGATGATGATGAAGAGACTAGAAATGATATGTGAGATGAAAGAATTGTTGAAGATTGGTCAATGGTTTAAGAATGTAGTGGAATGATGACATGTTTATCATGTGTAATGTTGTATAAGTAATCTCATGGTACTATGGAATAAAGAGACATCAATGGAATATTACACTGTTGTCTTTCCTTAAGTTTTGAAAGTGTATGATTAATGGTACCAGTATCCATGAAAGGTTATTCAGATATTTTTGGAATGTAGATGATATGCGCATAATGAAGGGATACGGAGAAAATTAAATGTTTGATAGTATTTATGAGCTCATGACTGATATAAGGAAATAGTTATATCACAGTTTGAGTATATAAAATTTTGGGTTTTTGGTATGTGGAAAGAGTTAACTTTTGACAGCATTCATGTTTTCACTAAGGTTTAATGGGTATTCATTTTTTAAGAGAATACATCATTAAGGTATTCACATGATTGGAATGTGACCAACAAGATATATGAGGGATAAATGATGGTATTCACATGCTTGGTTGACGACATTTTAAGTTATTGTTTTCTTTATACTATGAGCTTGGACCGAAGTATTTTAGATAAGCCTAAGGATTGGAATGAATTATGTTAACCATAAGTTAGTATTGTTTAAGGATAGAATTTTTTTTTGATATTATTTATGTGATTTTATAGTAATGTAGTTTTAGAAAAAGGACAACCTGCAGGATGGGCGACAGCCCATCGCGTCGGGCAAGGCTGTGGGAATCGAACCCACAACCGAAGTGCGACTGGCCTTTATCGCCTACCACTGGCCTACAGGAAGTCCCTTTTTAGTATAAACTAGTTTTATTTTATTAAGCGGTATGATATATTAAGTATAAGTTCATTTTTGGAACCATATACGATTAACCATAAGATGGACTTATAACTTTTGCTAACCTTTTGTTTGAAAGAGATGGAATGACCCATCATTCTATCACATGATCTGCTCACACATCACGAATGAAAAATTCAACTTCATTTCTTTAAGAGATGAAGTGGAAATTTTCCAAAGAACGACAAACGGTGAGACTATACTAAAATCATGAAAGTATTTCTTCTAATTCCAATTTCATCAACTTTAGGGAAATGATCTTGAAAACCAAAAATGTTGTCTTAGTGCTCTTATATCTGATGAATCAGATGGTACCTTAGATCGTCACAAATTTATGGCTTTGTGATTGCTAGCTTCTCTATAGCCATGTTCTCTACCACTCTCCATCAGAACATGATGGTTAGATTTCTCTTCCATATCCATATTTTCACCTTTGTAGAAACCCAGTGATTAGTTTATTTGGGTAACCGTTACGTTTCATACTTTTGTTTTTAAAGATTGGTTTTGGAATTCCTTTTTACGATGTGTGTTTCGATTAAAGAAACTTTCGAATAGTAAACCATTTATAACCCCGACGAATTTCGAGGGCGAAATTCATTTTAAGGGGGGTAGAATGTAATACCCCGAGATTTTATGAAAAATATTCTTTTTAATTTCATTAATGACTTGTGTTGTACGCTACACCAAAAGGAGATTTCACAACACGTATCCTTGACTTGACTTTCATTACACGCAATCACGACCTTTCTTGATTGCGTGTGTAGTACGCAATAACGAGTTTCACTAAACAACGATATGCTATTAAAATATTATTAAAACTAGTCGTTATGAATAGTAATAACCACTTTATGAAATTTTGTAAATTTTATTTTTCAAAATGGACTTCATTTTTGGATTCGGAATATCGAAATTAGCCTAGGGTGAAATTTTGGTATTTTTCTGAAAACTTTCAATTTTTGATGAATAGTGAAACCACTAAGTGGTAGGTTAAAAACTGAATTTTGCATTAAACTTAATTTTACCACTTCTGTGAATGGAATTTCAAAAATCCGAGAGACATGGTTGATGTCAGTAAGTAAAATGTGGTTCAATGAGATAAAAATAATTTTTTGGTGAATAGTAACATTTTACTTTTTTTACCGCGGTTAATAGTAAATAGGGTAACTAAGGGTAAATATGATATTACTATTACCCTAACACATGTCCTAATTCTATTGGATAAGTGTAATTCGACCAAAAACAACCTTATCAATATAATATGACCATTTAGGTCCACTTGGATTAGATTATGACATTTAATATTATTTTATTTAATGAATAGTTAAAATAGTTAAAATCAATGTTTAATAACTAAAACATTTTTAATATGGGGTTATACATAAGATAAATTCGACTATAAATATTCATTAGAAATCTAAAATGATTTCCTACATAATGATATTTTATTTATAATTTTTAGACTTTAAATAAATTTATTTATTTATGACACAATGATGATGCAGTAATTATCTTATTAATGAAATATTGACATAATGGATGTTATAAACACCAAAATAAATGTAATTTGAGACTTTTTATGAATCCCACTAATTTTCTAGGTTAATATGACATGTTATTATTGATTTAATTAACTTTTTTAGAACTAATAATTCTTTTATGATTTTCACAAAAATCAATTACTAAATAGTGTCGAAATTGACATAAAATAGTTTTTAAAACAAATATTATATTATTAATTGTTATTTTATTCCTAAAAATCTAAGGTTCTGCAAAATGACTTAGATAAGGTTATATATATTAATAATAAACAACTTGGGGTTAGTTTGTCTTGATATAGTAAGTTTATTAACCTTATAGTATAAGAACACAAGAAGACACAGTAAAAGTAAAATTATTTAACTTAATGAAAAATCTAAATGATAAGGTTAAAATAGGAACCTAAACTTGTCTAAATTATATTGGATGAGAGGATTTCTACCCATCCCCACCTTAGCCTCGAAATAAATCAATTTGGAGCTATTTAAAACCGAATATGACTTTATAATAAAATAATATTTTTAGTTTTCCATAGGAGCCCCTCTCCTCACTTATAAAAGGTCACCTCCTCCCTCTCTTCCTCACAGCACTTTGAGCCTTCAAGATCAGCCAACCCCTGCCAAATTATCTTCTCCACTTCCCTAGAAACATCCTAGAGGTTTTGGTCTTCCTCAAAGACCAATTTTAGTGCCCTAAAAGGAGATCTCAAAGAGGCTCTTCAAAGAAGAGGAGGTTCGGATACGTACAAAGCATATCAGACATAAGGTAAGGGAAATATCACAATCTCATTTTTATCCAAGATTGTTTATACTTTAGTATTTACTGGGGTGTATTTTATCATCCACATCCATGTTTCCTCAATATGTAATATTATTTCCATTCACCTACAATTGTTTAAATCCTATTTTACCCTTCGGTGAGTTTTTAGTAAAAGATATGAAAGGAATCTTTTGTCGTTTTTCGTACGAGGTACTTTTTTGACTTTTCCGGAAAAAGTAAGAGAAGAATGTTTTCTTTTAACTTATACGGAATGAATGGATTTTTAAAACATTATTTCTAAGAATATTCCTTTAAAAATTTTCAAGTTATTTTTAATCAAATTCTTTTAGTTTAAACTTTTATGACATGTTAAAGAAAGGAATGTGTTTTTGAAGTAGAAAGGATATTTTCCTCAAGAATGGAGTTCAAGTGTTTTATCAAAATTATTTTCCATCTAAGATAATAAAGGGTTATGTTTCTATCCCTACTATTACATTGATTTGATTATGTTGTGATGGAATTATTTTTATGAATTCCTTTATCTTATATGAATTGTTTTATGATGTCACGATGTTTAAGATTCCCATTTTTATTACATGGGTTATGCTATGATGTATGGTTTATGATTTTGTGGCACACATAAGAATGGTAACATTATGAGATGAGTGGGACCAATATCTCCCTCCAATGCATTGGGTAAATATTTTATATCTCATGAGACAGACATGGCTGGAATGGTAGTTTATACCGGTTCATTGAAACAGGACTGAAACGAGGGTGACTCGGTTCAGAAAGGGACTTTGTCCACTAAGATAGTCTTGGCAATGAGTCTTGAATAATAAGAAATGATTCTTCATGATTATGTGTGTATGCCACAAAGTTTAATGTTTTATGTTATGATTACTGTGATTACATTTGACTGCCATGAGTTATCCCAGGTTATGAAATTATGATCTCTTTTACAGGTTAAGATTTCCAAAAGTTATGTGCTTATGTATATGATGTGATTGATATTTATTTTGTTTACCCTTACTGAGCATTTGAGCTCACCCTTTTATGTTTTTTCCCCAGGATATAAAGAAAGGTTTTAGGTATAAAAAAGGAAGATCTTTATGGGTGATGTTGAAGATCTTTCACCATGATTAGAAGATTACGTTCCGAGTTTCCAAAGACACTAAACTATTACGATCCTTGTGTGTGTGTTTTTGTTATGTACTAAGTATTCCGAAAAAGTAATGTAATGTCCATGTATGTCAGGCTTCAGGTCTCTACACTTGCGGCCTGCTTCGTCATCGCCCGCTGATCCGCACACCAAGAACGAAGAAACGGTGGGTTCAGACTTGTTCGTTGGTCCGCACCCACCGCATTAGCGGTTTAAATGGATTCCGACAAATTTTAAACACATGCCGATGATATAAATCACAAATATTTAATTGAACCAAAACCCCTACATCAAGCGGTTGATGATTCAAAGATTGTCGTGGGAGAAGGAACATCACAGAAGAAGCGTCGCGGAAGAAGGGGTTCATCGGTGTCGCGTCGTCGATCTCCGAGGATCCGGCGTTCTTGTCGACCTTCGTCGGAGGTCGGCGTTCTTCATGTTCTTCACGTTCTTCGTCGAGTAAGGAGTGTTTCACGGCTTGAGTTATTTCTCCCAAACCCTCTCGTATAACCAACCTCTAATAAAATAAGACTTGTCTTATTTTATTAGCACACAAGTAAACTTTTTTAATTTAAAAATAAATTGAAACAATCAATTAATTGAATTAATTGAGGAGTTTTAAACCACCCAATTAATGAGGTGTTTATTATCCAGATTAAATGCAAGGGTTAACTTCATTAAAAGGGGGGTGCAGTTGCGTTACTTAATTAAGGGAGGGGGGTTGAAAAAAATGTGGGACTCGTGTGGGCCCACCCCACAAATATCTTACCTAGTGGTGTAGGATATTGTGGGTCCCACTTTAACCTCTTAACATAGGTTAAACAACATCAAATAAAATAAATTGGTCGCACCATTTTATTTTATTCATTTAATTAACCCGAAAACTTAAAAACCACACCTGAGAAAACGTAACTCCGAAAAATGTGTTTC
Organism: Viscum album; assembly: GCA_963277665.1. Lineage (NCBI taxonomy): Eukaryota > Viridiplantae > Streptophyta > Magnoliopsida > Santalales > Viscaceae > Viscum > Viscum album. The sequence continues at coordinate 275,768,740 of OY728123.1, read as the reverse complement.
TAAGAAATTACCAGCGCTGTGATTCAATCGGTGCCCTCGGAATTTGATTCCGAGCACCGATTCAAAAGTTAGAAAAAACCCGCTCATTCATTAACTGAACGTACCCGAGCCAAACTTCAAAAAATGATTCTGGGCACACCGGGCTTCAGAATCAGGTGCTGTCAGAAACTATGTTCTTGTAAAATCCCAAAGAAAATTAAGAGAGAAAAAAATTCCCTTAAATTTTATGGGTCTTTACAACACATAATCAATGATGGTTATAACTCATCAAAGATTATGGATGCTCAATACACTACCATCCTGGTAAAGAAAATAAGGTGGAGGATGTTCTATGTAGAAACGATCATGTATCTTTATTAATGCTAATAATTGAGAGGGATCCAATCTTCTTAGACCTATAAAGGATGAACATGGGAATCATTAAGGAAGAAACATCATAAAAATTTTCTTAAATTATTTCTCTACCATACCTTATAAAGAAAATTAAGTATTCTTAAAGAAAAGATGAGGAAATTAAAAAAATTGTGGAAGCTATCAGAAAATAAAAAACCTTATAGTTCAAAATTCAGAAGGAAGGAGTCATAAGATTTTGGTCATAGCATTGTTTCCATCCAATATAGAGATAAATAAATAGATTCTAAATGATGAACATAACTCAAATTTCCCTATTCAACCAGGGACCTCAATGATAGATTGATATCTCTAAAGGAACTATTAGTTGTACAATATGAAGAAATATATCACAGTGTATACATCAAAGTGACTAGTGTGCTAGAAAGTGAAGGTTGAAAGGAATAAGTATAAGGGGATGATGCAGCCATTACCCATACCATCATGGAAGTGGGAAAACATCACCAGGTAATTTTTCTCTAGACTTCCTAATACATCCATAGGAAATAATTCCATATGAATCATTGTATATGATCAGAAAAAGACATATCACTTTTTGTCAATTTAATAAGGCTTCTCACTTGATCAACATGCATGGATATACATAAAAGAAATGGTGAGGTCGTATGGAGTTCCACTATTGATTGTATCTGATTGAGATCCAAGATATACATTAAAGTTCTAGAAAAGTCTTCAACATTCTATAAAAACTGATATGAACTTTAGTACGACCAATAATCCTCAAACTGATGACCAATCTGAGTGAAATATTCAGAAACTAAGAGACATGTTGAGAGAGTGTTCTATAGACTTAAAGGGAGGATTTTAAAAACACATAACTCTAGTCAAGTTATCCTATAACAATAGTTTCAACTCGACCTTCCAAATTGATCTATACAAAGTCCTTTATGGGAAAATATGATGAACACCAATGTGATGGGATGAAGTCAGTGAACATAAGCTTCTAGGTCCTGAAATGATCAAGGAAATGCTAGAAAAGATGAAAACCATTCAACATCATATCAGGGATTCCCAAAGTCAAATAAAGATCTATGATGAAAATCATTGACGAGACCTGGAGTTTAAGGTTGGATAAATGGTATTTTTCTGCTTATATCTATGTAAGAGGATTATTAGATTTAGGAAGAAAGGAAGTCTAAGTCCTAGGTACATCATCCCCTTTGAGATCCTTGATCATGTCAAAGATGTAGCCTATTGAATATCACTTTACCTACTATATCTCATGTATACGATGTATTCCATGTATCCCTCTTGAGGAATTTAATACTATATCCCTCACATGTTCTGAATTCAGAGGTGGTATAGATGGAAAACAATCTCTCTTATGAGGAACATCCAATGAAGATCTCTGATCATAGAGATAAATTTCTACACAACAGAACCATCGCCTAGTCTATGTAATACATAAAAACACAAGTATGAAGAGGAAAATTGAGAATAAGAGGAATTAGTTAAGGAGAAGTACCCTAACCTATTTTCCCCTTATTTTGTAAAATGAAATTTCGAGGGAAAATTTCCTTAAGGGGGAAGAATGTGACAACTCATAATTTTATGAATGAAATTTCCATCATTATAATTATTAAATATAGTATAAATCACATAAAATATCAAATAGAACACAATAAAAATTTTATAAATGCAGAAGGAATTAATTAAGAGTATTTTTTTTAGAAATTAAGGAACCTAAACCAATAGAATAGTAACATGACCTTTGAAATAGTAACATGACCATTATGAATAGTAATCCAACCAATAGAATAATAACCTAACCTATGAAAGTAAAAATAAAATTTAGGTATCTTATAAATGAAAAAATGATATATTTATAACATGGTATAAGTAAATAAGTGTTTTAAGAATGATAAACTAAGTGTAAGTACTTTAATGAAACATTAATGTTTAATAAAAATTTTAAGAATAATTTAATGACTTAAAAAAAAATTTATTTTTATAAAATATAATCATAAATTAATATTTTTTTTGTCTTATGATTTTAAGATAGTTTAATGACACATTAATTGATTTTTCAAAGTGTTATAAAATCATTTATAATTTTAAAATTTATATTTTTTATTAAATGATTATTTTAATTAAAAATTAAATTTCTCATATTTAGAAAATCATTTTGATATAATGGAGTAATGTTTTTAATTATAAACCTTGAAAAATGGTAAGGTTGAATTCTTTTTATTTTTCTAAAAAAGTTGAATTTTTGGGGAATAGTAAAATATGATAATTTATGGTATATAACATTATAAATTAAATAAAATATTTCATTGATTATTTACGAAATATAATATAGAAATCAAATTATTTATTTAACATATTTAGTGATAAGGTTTAAAATATTGATTGTCTTGAGAAAAAATTATAAACTAATGAATAAAATAATAAAAAAACACCCCTCTCCTCCTTTATAAATACCACCCCTAACCACCTCATCTCATCTCACCTAAAAAGCCTTGAATATTATCCAAAATATACCAAAACTTCTTCCTAAGTCACTCCACCATTTCTAACATCCTTTGGTCTCAATAAAAGTTCATACTCAAGTTCCTCAAAGAGGTTCGAAAGGAGAAGTAATTCAATATGTAAAATCCTTTTTTTTCATTTATTCTCTATTCATTTTCTATTATTTTCCTATCCTCTACTACCATTATCCAAGTGAAATGACACATATAGTATCTTTAATATAATATAATTTTATTTTTATAATGGAACAAACCATCTTTAATTCTCTTTCCCTCTCTTTTTGTTCAAAAAATAAAAATATCATCTGTGATGTGTTGATTTATTGAATTCAAGGATGACTAGTTTTGAATTTACATTACCTCCATAAAGTCTAGTCATAAAACCAATTTTAATGGTTAAAAAGATTATAATATATGTATGACAACTTATTTATTGTTCTGGAACCAGTATCTATACATAATACTACTTAATGAAACGAAACCAGTTCTTAATGATTGAAAAAATGCCAAAATAATGTAAACATTTATCATTAACATTTTACCTAATTAATCATACTCTTATATAGTAAAAAATTATATATAAGAAAATTTAATATTAAATAATTTAATTAATATCATATAATTTCAAATCTAGATAACAATTCTCATTTTACATGATTTTTCGTACATGTATACAAGTAAACCGATCATGAAAACCAAGTTAACGAACGCTCTCAAATGAGGAAATTAAAGATCATAAACCAAAAAAAATGCCATAAATGAAATTTAAAAAATTAAAATAAATCAAAAAAATTTAAAAAAGGTTTGGAATTAATTAATTAATGGAATTAATTTTATTATCCATGACATTTACTTCAAGTGTAAATGATTATCTTCAAACCCCCATTTTTCTATCATGTTACGCTTACTCTCTCTTTACACCAATGTAATTATTAATTATTATTATGTAATATTCCTATGTTTTATATGTATGTTCAAAACATATTTTACTATCCCAATTATTCTTTCTTTGATAGAAAAAGACATTTTTTAAAAAGGGTCCCTTCATAATCCCTCTTGATAAGCAAGCCCGATTAAAGGGAACTTTCCAAATTCTTACCAATTTTCAAGTGACATAAATAATATATTTTAATCCACTATTTTTTTTCTAAAATAAATCATTTTTTCATGAAAAACCTACCTTTGTTCTTTTCTAGTTTTTTGAAAATTAATATTCAATTTCCTCTTTATATTCACTTTAATATTTTTGTTAAACTATGCTAAAGTGCATCATTTCTAAAGTTTTATAAACACTATTTTTACTTGTTTTAAATTAATTTGGACATCATTTATAATTATCTATGTGTATTTTACCTTATGTGTTTCCATATAATATTTGAATACATTCTTTTATAGACACATTTATGATACACCCATTGTTTATGCTTTATGATATGGTTATGATACTCGTTTCTTTCCATGGATAACCCTTATGTTTACACATTATGCTTGATTATTCATTTAAAAAAAAATATGAATTAAAATGTTATGATGGGTGTGCCCAGATAGAAATCCAATTAACTGGGTAATTCTTAGTCTCATGAGATGCCATGTTAAATGATCTTGGTGGTTATCCTTGACTCATTCTCCTCCACGTGCAATGGTCTTGGTATTTTTCCTTGACTCATGATCCACCTTGTGCAATGGTCTTAGTGGTTAGACATGATCCTCTATGTGAAATGTTCTTTGTTGTTATCCTTGACTCATGCTTATGTTGTGTTGTATGTTGTTTCCACATCTATATGATTATATTATTACATGATTCCTTTTTTCTATATGTTATGCTTCCATAGGTTTATTAATGTTCCATGCCTTTTTTATTTCATCATTTTATTCATTATAAACCATTTCTTATTTTTTGTTAATATTCTTATTCCATTACTAATTTTTTATCTCATCCCTTTGTTTATGTATTCTCCAGGATATCCTATGCAGATGTAATGACTCAAATGTAGTTATGAGCTCTTTAGGAATATTAAATAAAAGAGGTTTTTATTTTGGTTCCATGTTTTCAGTTTTATGTACCTAATCTACCAAAGATAGTATACTTTAAGATCCTTGGTTTTTATTTTATGGAAAAATATGTTAAAATCATGTAATAATATGTATAAAATAATATATCCATTTTATAAGATAATTTGTTGTTTAGGAAAATATTTTCTAAAAAAAATCATTTTTATGAAATATGAATTTATATTTCAAGAAATTTATTATTAATGAAAATAAAATATTTTTTATATTAATAATATATTAATATAAATTTATTTTCTAAATGATATGAAATAATAATAATAACAGTTAATATTTGAAAATGTCATTTTCCAACAAAAATTATTTGTTCATTATATTTTATGATTTTTTAAAAATTGAATTTAAATTTTCATTTAATTTATAATAATTAAAATTAACTTCAAATTTTAATCACTCATATCAAAATTGAATTTGTATGAATTGTTGTGGTTTTTTTTTGAAAAGAATGGTTTTTAGTCACAAATTTTTTTTAATGAAACTCATAATTTTTATGACTTTATCACTATATAATAAGGATCTATATGATTAAAAAATATTTTAGGTGATAAAATATGAATCTGTGGAGTAACATTATTCATTTTGAAAAATTATTTTAACTTATAAAACCTATGACAAACTTTTTTAAAACAAAATTAAGATGTTACTTTAATAAAAAATTATTTTTCCCTTTTATTTATTAATGTATTTTCATGCTAAGATTTTGTTTGGGATTTACATGATAGAATCAAAAATTTTATTTATTTTTAAATAAACAAATTTATATCATGATTATTTATAATATTAATAAATTTTAATTACACATAACATTTAATCTTACAATAATAGTTTCTAAAAAATGTTTTTTGAGCTTTATATGCGGTAATCAAAAAGTTAACTTTTGAAATAATTATAAATTTTGTTTCATATAATGATTTAAAAATTTAAAATTATAAGTTAAAATTTAATAAAAATCATAGATATTAATTTTTTTTATTAAAATTAATTACTAAGGATAAAAATTTATTACCATAATAAAAGGAAATTTGGGTAAAAAGTTAAAAGTAAAACTAAAATCCTTAAAAACTCGATGTTACCTCCTAAATGAGTGGTTGAGGTGATATTTAACCCCAAGTCACATTCCCCTCCTTCTTTTTCCATTTTGGATCCATTGACATTGGAATAATAACATCACATTATTGATAATGTTAATTATGATTCCAAAAGTGCCTTTTTCCTCATTTAGAAAAAGTTAACGGTACTTTCACTTCAAGACTCACCTATAATTCAAATTTATCCTTGAAATACTCAAATTTATTTCCTCCTATAGAACTATCCCACTTTCAAAATATGATGGTTAGAATTAGTTAGAGTATGACATTCTTTACCTAGGATAATTCCAAGGAAAATTCAAGTGCCTGGCGTGAGTATTATCAGCCACTTAGCTTTTCTAATTAATTATCTTGATTAAAATTTATTATTTCCAAAATAATATTATTATATTCATATTATATATATATTTTAATGTTACAATATTAATGGTATTATAATTTTTTATTCACCTATACCAACCATTAAGAAAAATGAAATTGTCGTTCGTGCGTACGTGCAAACTACCTCCAACAGAAGAAAAAAATATATTTTTCATCACTAACCATAAATAATGTTTAATATAATGGTTTAATGGAGAAATATTATTTTTATTACATCATTAATTATTTACTATAATAAATTTTTGATCCTATTAGTGACATGATCAACAAATGATTACCATTAATCTAGTCGTTTAAAATGATAAAACTAAGAAGAAAATGATCTCTTCTTTTTAAGTAATGAATTTATATAAATTCTTGTATCATTTTTAATTATTTTAAATGTTGATATATCACACTAATAATCACTAAATAATATCATTATTCTTCTATTATAATTATATTTAAACTAAACAATCACATAATCATCCATTAATCTTGGGAGGTTCATATTTGTGTCATCTTAACCATCTACTTGAACACTACTATACAATTATGTCATGGATGAATATGAAAATTATTTTATCATATAATTTTATATAAATATTTAAATAATGTTTTTTCTGGTTCTGGTAATTCTATATCAAAATTCAAATCATTAATTAAGAAGACACCTTTTGTTCATTAAGAGTCACAGAAACATGATCATCGCTGATTTCATCTTCATGATTCATAACAAAAAACGAAATGAAATGAAATTATAGTTATATAAAATATGTTGGAACATTTGTTAAAGTTCCTTATATTATTTAATTAGTGATTTAAATAGTAAAAATAATATATACCAACTTGGCCTTTATGAATCTAGTTCAAAGTGATAAATATTACTTACACCCAATGTTGAAAAAAGGGAAAACATGATAATATATATATATATATATGTGTGTGTAATTATTATAAATGAGGATTATTAATTAATATAGTTATGAATAAGGTTTTTGGGTACGTATTTAATGAATTTAATTTATTTATTCTTGAAATTTGGTGCCATTTCATAAGAAATCAAGACTGAGGTAAGGGGTTTTTCATCTCAAATTACACTTTTTGAGATATGTTTGACATTATAAACCCAATTTAATTTTTATGGTCTATATAATTTGTATTTGATATATTATATAATGAATTATTTTTTAATTATTTAATTTTAATTATAATTAAAATACTTATCTTTAAGATATTTTGATTAAAGTTTTACACCACTCGTATTTTTATTCTTGGTCTCAATTATGATTCGTTGTGACATGTTACATGTTATGCACCATGTTCCATTTTTATGGTGTTATATTGATTTAAAATCTGATGAATTTTATATATTTTATTTCCTTGTATTTCATAGAATTTAGTATCCAAACAATGTTCACTTATTTAAGTGGTTATCGATTTAGTTATTTCCACAATAGTAAAGATTTTTGGTAACTCAAATCACATTTATTGAGTTATGATTGTAATCTTGAAATTATTTCATATAATTTTGGTAAATTAAACCATTTGACTATATTATAAGGTATTATTTATTTTTTATCTCAAGATATTCATTCCTACCACATAAACCCTTCAAAAAATATTTATCAGTACTTGGGTAATATTCTTTGGGAACCATCCACCTTATTTTCTCTATATAGATTATGATGATGTTATTTCAATATTGCATTAGATATATAAAAATTTATATAAGTAACCTAACCATAGTATCACTGAGTTAATGGTCACTTTATTTCATTAGAACAAAATAAAATAAATCATATCCCAAAGGACAAATTAGTTTAGTAGTTTTAGTAAACTAGATACATAATTGAATCCAAAATTATAATTGAAAACATAAAATACAATATATAATTTTCTTTTAGATATTATTTATTTACTCTATAATATTAATAAATTATAATAATAAAACAATTACTATAATCTTTTGGAAATAAAACAAAAAATGGGTAATATCAGATGCTCAGTATGAGTTTTAATACATTAGAAGCTAAATAAGGCATTAATAATATGCAAGAATAAATTATGATAAAATAATACCATATAAATAATCTCATTATATATAAAATTAACCATGAATATAATAGTAAATCAAATAATCACATGAAATCAATAAATAATTTCATAATAATGGAATTCATAATGAAAAAAATCTAAAAACATACCATCGAGGCCTTAGGAAAAGACATCTTAAAATACCTTCAAGGTCTTGTGCCAAGACATCTATATAAATTGGTAATACCTCATAAAAAATACATTATAATTTGTCTCATGAGACCTACCAATTCATCCAAGGGATATAATGATCCCCATCCATCACTTACTGAGTCCAATTCACTTGATATGTGAATAAAAAATAGAACATAATTAACATGTCTTAAAAATCAATAAATGTCTATATTGGAAGAACTAGTACACAAAAAATCAGTAATTTCCCCAGTCAAGATGATCATAAACCATAAAAATAAAATGGTGGATTTATTATAAGATTATAACCCGGATAAATCATAATTCTCAACAAAGGATATTGACATAGATTAAAAATACATTCAAAAGTTCACTTGAAAATTTCTTGAGGGAAAAAATATTTTTCACTTATTAAACACTTGTTTAAAATATTTGAATTTCCCAAATATTAAGGGATTTTTTTGGAAAATAGTATTCTAAACTTTTAAAGTAATATTAAGTAATTATTTTTCATGGTGGTGGGAAATTACATTCATTCCATATAATATAAACAAATATTCATTTCATACTTTTATAAAAATTTCAAAAATCACCTCGTTTGAAAAACGACAAAAAGATTATTTTTAATTTTTTTAAAAAGTAAAAAATTTGTAAAAATGAATTTAAAAAATCATTGGATAATATTAAAAATAATCTTAAAAATATTTTTAGAAAAAATGGATATTGAAGAAAATGTATTTTTGACAAAAGAGAAAAATAAATTCAGCTTTTCTGAAAAACATTTTTCTCTATAATTTTAAATACCAAAGAGAGGAAAATAGTACAATTACTTTATTAGTTCATTAATTACTATTGGATAATAAAATATATTTTGTTTATGATATAAATATAAAATAATTCCCTTAATATAGATAGAAACATAAACAATCCTGAGTAATGATGAGATTATAAAATAAACCCCTGCACCAGGTCTGATTTCCTTCACACATGTTCAAAAATCATATATAAAAATTAAATATTTATTATAAATATATTTGAAAACCCTTATAATATATTTAATACCATATATTATCTAAATATAACCTTTTATTAACCATTTATTAATAATAATTTATTAAATCTTTTTTTTTTGTGATAACTACTTTGTTTTTCATATATGTTTTGGTTCGGTAGTTTTCGTCCTTATACATTGATCATGATTTACTCACATAATTAATTTTAATAATGATATAAAAATCATATATATTAATTATATACATATTTATGGTCATCAATAAAAGTTCTATACACACAAATGAATTACACTGTTCATGGAGATGGTAAGCCATATGTATAAGTAAACACTATTTTCATTATTTAACTAAAGGAAAAAGAACAGAAAATAAAATTTAACCATTAAATAATAATTATTGTATCATATATATCATATATATTCATTTAATATATCCTTTTTAAAATGCATGTAAAATGGAAATTTGAAACAAATCGCATCATTTCATGGAGGTGGAAGTCCACACGTACTCCTGGGTGACATTATCCATTTACAATGGACTGTAAGGTAAGAAGGTAGATATGATATTTTAATTAAATAAGAATAAATATTTTATAAATATCATATATAAATATTAAACTTATCATAATACCCATCCATAAAATATGGTGATGAAAATTGAATTGTATCGCCATGTGGAGACGGTAAGTCATATGCACGCACGAGTGATAATTTCACTATCTATATGATGGATAAAAGGGTGGATAATTGTAGTTTAATAATAATAATAAAATTTAATTATATTTTGGATAATTAGTTTATTATTTTATGATAAATATAATATATTTATATTATTTAAAATATGAATTAAAAATTAAGTGATCGATTATGGTGATTACCGCTTCTTTGAAAGAACTCATTTTGATCTCCTCTTAAGGACCCTAGGGTTGATATTTTTGAAATAATAAAACCAATATAATTTTTATATAGGATTTGGGAAGATATCATGGTGGTTTTGGGTCTCTATATGTAGATCAATGTGGTGTAAAGAAGTGAAAGGATAGGTTTCCTTTTATAATTGATGTGAGAGGCATATTTGGAATTTTTTAAAATATTAAATTACAATAAAGTCATTATCTAGAAACAATGACTCCAAATAGACACATATTTAAATGTAATGTATTTTATGGTTGAAATATAATCAAATAATTAAATTTAGATAGGTTTAATTATTATTTTTAACCATATCTTTTGATTTAATCCCTTAGTTATCCTATTTTAACATCAACTACGGTAACAAATTTTTCACTCTTAAAGGGTAATAATTTTACATATAAGGATATAATTGGTTAATAAGTGGGAAATAGTTGAAATTTTAAACTATATATTATCAAATTTTTCCTCTTTTAATATTTATTTATTTTTAATTAATTTAATTAAATATTATTTTGATAAATTATCTTTAATTTCAATTTTGATACTACCCATTTAATTAGAATTGAAAGGCATAAATACAAATTTTTAATTCAAATATATTAATTTAGAAAACACTGATATTTAATATTAATTTATAATTTTTTTAACTTTAAATAACTAAAATTATGTCACTATTAATATTTTTAAAATAATTTATTTTATTCTTCCACTAATTGAATAAATAATGTAGTAGTGTTGTGTAAGCATTTAGGGAAATTATATAAATCCTAAAAGTAATAAATAAATTTACATCGTGAAAATAATTTCATTAATATCAAAATATAAATTTATATTCATTCATAACTTGATTTTTCTGTACATGAACATATTAGAGACATTTTAAAATAAACGAGTGACATTTTATATCTTTCTCTGATTTAAATAATATTTTGGCCATTTTCAAGGAAAAGTACACATTAAAAAAATAAATTTAAATAATAAGGTTATTAGTTTCGAATTTAATTGATAAAATAATAATTAATATGAGATATTATGACCTTATCACCTATTTTTAACCTAGATTAACCGGATTTACTCTTTACCTAGGTGATAAATTTTACCAATGTTGCTATTCATATTGACCACAAATAAAAGGGGTCTATTTAAAAACATGTATCCTAATAATACCAAATATTTAATCCACTTTATGAAATTCAATTTTTATAATTTTAGGAGAATAATTTTATAGTAAATGTGAAAAACAAGATGGAAAACAAGTTTTCAGAAAAATGTTATTTTGTTGTAAAAAAATGTTTTTTATCAAATTAAATAATTAAATTTATTCTAATGAACACAATAGAATTAATAATAATATAATAGAAATATTATTTATTTTAAATCATTTTAAAACAAAATATAACTTTTTATATTCTTTAAATAAAAATCAAGTTTTCAATAAAAATTGACAATTTTCACTATTCAGTGAAAATTCTATCTTTTCGTGGAAATTAAAAAATTTAACCATAAGATAATTTTGATATTATGACATGAAAAATGATATTATTTTGAGAAAATAAAATTTATATATCTTAGTTAAATTAATTATAATATCTTATCAAAAAAAATAATAGTAATCATTTCTGAAGAAGTGGTACTTCAGAAACATAAATTAACTTTACTAAAAACCGAGTACTTATCTATTTAGAATTAAAAAATGAAGTTTTATTAATTAGATTCTTTAGATATAATTCATAATTTGGTAAATATTACTCATACCCTTTAATAAAATAGCTAGTTTATAATGGTCATATTTAAATAATAATATTTCATGGTTCAATTAAGTTAGGTGTTGCATGTCGTGTTTGATATCAACCTTAATTTTATTATATTAAAATAATAGGGTGATAAATTCTCCCCTTAAATAAATTCTGACCTCAAAATACAATTTTTTTCAGTAATAAGGGCTTAACATAATAAACATCCTTTATAGAGAACCCACATCATAAAATGGTTAATAAAACTTCCTTTTAATAATAGAGGGAACGAGAAATATGAAGGTCTTATGGAATAACATATATCTAGGGTTATAAATTGGAGAAAATTAGTGGGAAGTAAAAATGTGGACATGGAAGGGAAAAAATTCCTAATGAATAATAGAGAGTGGAAGAGAACATGGTGAGGAGAAAGTTAAAAACAACACCACCATAAATTTTTGATGAATGAAAACACTATCTATTCATCCAAAATGATTGCAATATGATAATTTTTTAAGATCCCTTTTCCTCGATTTGTGGAGTTTATTTACCCTCAAGAATAATAACATAAAGAAATATAATTACTTTATATCTTTGTATTTCATAAGCACAATTTCATCCTTTAGTGGAACCTCTATCAATTTCCATTTCATCTCTTACTCTATGAAACGACTATCAAATATAATTTTTTTATGCTTGAAAAACTAAAATAGAATTATAATGGATCACATATTCCATAAATAGATTAAATTATATTCCTTATATCTATACATGTTTTCCAAAATGAAAATGGTTAGCACAAGGCATCCAATATTTTTTTAATATAAAAAACCTTATAAATAACACCCAATGTTCAATTTAATCCATTCCATAAATGGTTAACCATAAGACCCATAAAAAATATGCCTGACCAAATACAAAAATCAACATAAAATTAATCCATAAAGTATATCTTAATTTTCATATACCAAATATGTGAATAAATTGATCACATATTGTCCTAAAACATGGTAATTACCATAAATCCTATATGAAAACATACAATGTTCCAAAAATTAACCTCTTGTAATTTTTAAATAAAATCTCATATTATAAGTTATATTGAAAAAATCCAAATATGTTTTAAACTCCATGATAAATTAATTTTTCATCGAATCACTAGCCATTTTCATGGTCACCGATACTATCCCAAATAAGCATTATTAACGCAAAATTAGGAATATATAAAGGGCTATCTTTCCCTTATTCATTTATTCTAAAAAACATCACCTTACAGCAAAATCAATTTTATTGGTTATCAATACCATTCAATATATTGTTTCAAATAATAACGGAAAAACTAATTTGGTATAGTCATTATACATTTTATGATTCTTATAACCATAATAAAATTGATAAAATATTTTTAAAACATAATTCTAGAATCCAAAATATACAATCACTTTATTTATTTCACTTTAGTAGAAGTAATAGCATAAACTTGACCGTGATCCCTTAGCCTCTTCTAAGGTATATTCCCTATATTCTTATGGAATTCATTTTTGTAGTGCCCAATATTCTTGTAGTTTAAAAAAAACATTATAGGTTTCATTATTATAATTCAATTTAAAATAATGATTTTTTTGTATCAAATCTTTATGAAACCTCTCATTCACTTCAAGAAAGTATTAGGGTGTTTCTTTCCACAATTATCACATATTGTAAAATACTTCATTCCCTTCTTTCCCTTATCAATTTTTTATATTATTTCTTTTAAGTTTATTTATTTCCTCAAAATACATAGGACTAGGAGAATTATTTATCTATCTTGATATAATGTGATAATATATCCTCATATGATGAGAAATTTTGGGAGACTAGTTCCCTTAAAAGTATTATCATTAACCTATAAAAGAAATGGTCAATTGTACTCTTTGGATTACAAACATATTCTAAAAAATTCCTTTATAAAAATTTAAATTTGGATTCATACATAGAAACATTTTTATCATCCTTTTTTCTTAGACTCAATAATTTTCTCTCCATATATTCTTTTTGTTTAAGAGGGATATATTTTTCAAAAAAAGGTTCTTTCAAATCCTTCCATTCCATGTTTGCTTTTTCTTATACATCCTTTGTGTTTTGAATTGATGATTTCCATTGACATGTATCCCATGAGTGATGATAAAATTACATGAAAACCATATCCCTTTTATTAATTCCTAATTAAATAATTATTTTATGCAAGGAACCTATCCATTTCTCAGCTAAAAATGGGTTTGTAGTTCCTTTAAACAATGGAGGCTGTTGAAGCATGAATATTTCAAACATTGTTACTCAAAATTGTATATCAACAGGATAATCTATATATGAAAGGTTATTTTCCAGAACCTAAGTTAGATACTCCAATATAGTTATGATTTTTTTAGTTCTAGTTGAAGATCCATATCCTTCTTTATTATCTTTTCAGGGATGGAAATTCCTACATGGATTACGTGCATTGATATAGTTTTCTTTCCTACCAATGGGTTCCATTTAGGAACTACAGAATACAATATATTAGATCATAACATTATGAACCATAATGTAAACTTTCAAATCTAGTGAAATATTTAACATAAATAAAAAAATTATGTATAACTAATATAAAAATAATAAACATGGTTCATTTGGGAACACTCTCATGGTCTTTTATAGGGTTACATTCTATAATATATGTTTTAATAAATTGAGTTACAAAGTATTCTACAAAAATTTCTCGGATAACAACTATAAAGAACCTAGCCACAGTAGCCCAAAGTTTGTGGTTACTTTATTACATTGCCACTATATACAAGTGATCACATCCAAAAGGAATTATTTTTTTTGTAGTCTTAGTAAACTAGATTTATAATTGAGTACCAATTTATATTTGAAAAAACAAAATAAAACATAAAATTTAATTTGATTTAATATTTATTATCTATATAATAAACTTGAATTTAAATTAAAAAACAATTTCTGAAATCCTAGGGAAAGGAAACACAAGAAAGGGGTGAGTTAAGATGCTCAGTGAGGGTATGCATATAAGAGAAGTTAAATATGACAAGAATAATTTTAAAATAATAACTAATGATCAAATAACACCATATAAATAATCTAATAATATAGAAACATATCCATATATATATATATATATATATTAAAAAATCATATAATCACATGGACATCAAAAAATAATTTCATAATGATCAAATACGTAATGTAAAAAATCTAAAACACATCATCGGGGCCTTGTTCCAAGAAATATAAAAATAATTTTAAGGCCTTGTCATAAGACCTCTACATAAATGGGTAATTCCTCAACCAAAACCCAATATAGTTTGTCTTATGAGACCTAACGATGCATAGAGGGGCTATAATGGGCCCCAACCATCACATACTAAGTCCAATACATTCATCATATGAATAAAAATTACAAATTAATAAATATTCTGTCACGACCCGCCCTCGGGGTCCGTGCCGTGACTACCCCAAGCCCGCCTTCCATAGGCCAGGGGCTGGCGACTAGAACCAAGGCGTAAATCCCGGTAAAAAGGGAAGGCATTGCCTTGGTAAAGTAAACAAACACCACAAAGTAAGCAAGCGGAAAGTAAACACTAAGTAAAAACAGAGTACAACTGAACGTGCGGACAAGTAAATGGGACAGTATACAAACCCAAACTGAAAGTAAAGTACAACTCGAAAGGGAAAACAAAAACTGTAAGAAAAAGCCGCTACACCGAGATGTCCATTGGAGATCCCACCTGAAGGGTGGGTACAGATAGCTCCACTGATCCACGGGTCCCGTCGTCTGCTCCGAACATGTCCCGCCCAGTGGTCCACCTCCAGGTACCGTCCTGCTCTGCAAGCCTCAGCCAAGATCAACGCTGTCCGTCGTCTGAAACCAACACAACATAGTGCGGGCATAGCCCATGTAGGGGTGAGTATAAGCTACTCAGTAGGGACCTCGAGACCCCCGAAGGTCTCACAAAATCCACAAAGTATAATCCAAAAAGGAAGATACAAACACAAAGTAACAACTGTCACTGCTTAGGTATATGCCTATACATATACCTAAGTCATCAATTTCAAATACGCTCCAACCTCCGAGCCAAAGTACAACTCAGTCCACACAGGAAAGTAAACGTATTCCACACAGGAAAGCAAAATGTAATCCACACAGGATAGCACAACACAATCCACACAGGAAATCAACAGGATTCAGCTCACACAGGTATACTTCTTCGAAAGACGATAAAGATGATCTCTGATCCATCTAAGTCGTCGGACCCATGAAGGATCGATAGGTAACTAACCCCCGCAAAAGACCCACACAGGATCGGGCCCACATAGGACCTGTAGGCGCTGGTTCACACAGGACCGCTGAGCGCAAAGACCCACACAGGATCGGACCCACACAGGATCGGGCCCACACATGACCTGTAGCACTGATCCACGTAGGATCGCTGAGTGCTGTAGTCGTCATCGTCGAATCCACACAGGATCTCTGTACTGTTGTCGTCGCAGTCACAGTAGCAGTAGCAGTAGCAGTAGTAGTCACAGTAACAGTCGCAGCCAGCACTAGGGTTCCCGCACACAGCAAGCTCGTACAGGAGGGTCCGCTCCACGAGCCGAGAGGCTGATACATCAATTGTCACAAAGTCCAGAGTTGATGTATCCAAAAGTTCCGTATCGTCAACAGGAACTCAACGCAACAGACGGCGCGTCGATCAGATGCCCGGTCTGAGAGTTATTGGCTTTTTCGTCCTAGGGGCCCGGTTGGTTTTTAAGGCCAAACCAACCCGACAGTACTCCACCTGCGTCCAAACCTCAGGCGGAGTATGCCAAAAGATCCGTCTCACTAAGTGGAACACAACAAAGCTGACGGCACGTCAATCAGACGTTTGTAGCTCAAGATATGAGTATTTCCGCTCCGAAGGCCCGGTTGGTTTCGTGAACGAACCAACCCGGCTGAACTCAAAATATTCCGAAAATTTGATTGCGATATACCAAATCGACCATCTCGATCCAAGGATTGCGTAGCCGCTAACGGTTTGTCAATCGGAGGTCCCTGGCTCAAGTTATGGCCAAAAGACCGAAGACGACACGAAAACGGGGGGTCCGGGTCCGGGCCGACCCGGCCCGACCCCCCTGGGTCGGCCCGAACCGGGTCGACCCAACCCGGGTCCGACCTGGCCCGGCCGGCGGCGGTCCGGCACGGTGGCGCGGACTGGCGCGGTGGCGCGGTCCGGCGCGGCGGCGCGGCCCGGCACCGCTTGTCGCCACGCGCGGGGGGCAAAGCCCCCGCTTTATCAAACTGGCGGCGCGGCTTTTAGCCGCGCCTTTGGGAACCCCCCCCCCCTCGTGGGGGCCTGCTTTGAAGAGAACCGGGGGGCCGCCTGCCCCCCTCAATGAAACCGCCCCCCCTCATAAATGGGGGGGGGGGGTCTTTAGAGATGACCGGGGGAATTAAATTCCCCCGGTCTTTGACCTTCTGGCCGGCCACCTGGCCGGCCGGTTTTTCTCCAACGGGACCGGCAAAGCCGGTCCCCTTCCGACTTCTGACACCGGCGGCCCGGCGAGCCGCCGGTCTTCCCGTCTCGCCGCGGCCCGGAACCGGCCGCGGTGTTCGTCGTCCGGCGCTGTGCGACGGCACCGCGCCCCTCCGCCGCGACCCCGCTCCGGCCGCGGCGCCTTCGATTCCCTTCGACGCGGCGCGACGGCGTCGCGTTCGTGATGATTCTTCCACGGTGCGAAATTCCGCGTGGTGCGACGGCACCACGCCATCTTGTTTCATCCGCAAGATAAATCAACAAGAACAAAGGAGGGGGTTCGGCCGTGTTCATGCGGTATGGCCCCCTCACGTTAAACGATAACACATATTTAAATATCCTCACGTTTGTCATGCTAGAACCACGAATGAGAATAAATAAATAAATAAATAATCAACAACAACCCCTACCTTGGGTTCAAGTT
Source organism: Viscum album (assembly GCA_963277665.1). NCBI lineage: Eukaryota > Viridiplantae > Streptophyta > Magnoliopsida > Santalales > Viscaceae > Viscum > Viscum album. The sequence continues at coordinate 275,750,475 of OY728123.1, read as the reverse complement.
CGAAGATCGTCAACGACCTGCGGAAGACAACGTCGCGGAGGTCGGGTGTCGCGGTAGTCGTTCGTCAAATCCGATGACGAAGAGGTACGTCCGAAGAGGTACGTCGTTGGAGAATCTTCATATACCGACGAAGGAAGTCCGAGGAGGAAGCGACATTCCCTTTCGTTGACACGGAAGTCGTCGTCGATCTTCGGAAACAACGGGCTACGAAGATGAGAGGAGCGACGTTCTTCGTCGGAGCTCGAAGGTTCTTCGCGTTCTTCGTCAAGGTTGAAGAAGAAGAAGGAGCTCCCAAAATCCTCTCAAGAAGGCTAGAGAGTTCTAACCCAACAAAATAAGATAGAGTCTTATTTTATTCACAAACTTAACAAATTGAATTTCAAAGGTTTGAAATTCAAATAAAATAACTCCAAATTAAATAACAAGTTGTCATGTCATTTAAAGAGGGGTTAAAGGAGTCTTGAGAGGAGATGGAAGGTTGGGTTTCGTGTGGGCCCCACCACACTTAATCCTCCCAAGGGAGGTTAAGTGGATGTTGGTCCCACCTTTAACTTCCTTTGAGAGGAGTTAACCAACAAGTAAGAAAAATAAAAAGTGTTCCACATTTTTATTCAACTTTTTATAATTCTCCCAAAAACTAACTTTCGTCCCGCAATAAACGCAACTTCGGAAAAGGTCTCCTTAAGCGAATATCGGCGCTACGAGTTCATCGGTGTCCTCAGATTTCAATTCCGATCACCGAATCAAAAGTTAGGAATTCCTGCTCGTTCGTTCACTGAACGTACCCGAGCCAAAATTCGGAAATTGATTCCGGGCACTCCGGGCCTCGGAATCAGGTGCCGTCAGAAACCGAGCTCTTGTAAAATTCCAAAGAAAATTAAGAAAAAATTTCCTTTGAATTTTACGGGTCTTTACATTACTCCCACCTCAGGGATTTACGTCCCCGTAAAGATACATCAAAAACTAGGGAAAAAAATGATGGTACTGAGCACGCATCTGAGCCTCCCGCTCCCATGTGCTCTCCTGGAGGTTCCGGTGCTGCCATATGATGCGCACAAGAGGAATTGATCGCCCACGTAGGACCCGCTCCGGTCGATCCTCTATCTCCACTGGGACCTCCGTAAAAGTCGCCCCATCGTCAACGTCAAGCTCCCCATGGTCAATGATGTGAATCGGGTCGTGCACATATCTCCTCAGCTGAGACACGTGGAAGACGTCGTGCACCCGGTGCAACTGAGGTGGTAGAGCCAGGCGATAAGCCACCTCACCAATCCTACTGAGGACCTGGAAGGGTCCGATGAAGCGCGAAGATAACTTGCTGCCTCGGCCAAATCTCTGAATACCACGTCGAGGTGAGACCCGCAAGAAGACGTGGTCACCAACCTCGAACTCTAGTGGCCTCCGCCTCCTGTCAGCGTATGACTTCTGCCGGCTCTGAGTTGTCCTCATCCGCTCCTGGATGACCTGGACCTTCTCTGTCGTGGCCTGGAACATCTCCAGTCCCACCAGTGCTGACTCCCCAGGGTCTGTCCAGCACAAAGGAGATCTACAAGGTCAGCCGTACAACGCCTCATACAGTGCCATCCCGATGGTGGAGTGGTAGCTGTTGTTGTACGCAAACTCCACCAAGGGTAGGTGGTCCTCCCAGCTATGACCAAAGTCGAGGACACATGCGCGGAGCATGTCCTCGAGAGTCTGAATGGTCCTCTCCATCTGACCATCCGTCTGAGGGTGAAAGGCTGTGCTTAGACGTAGCTGTGTCCCGAACGCCTCCTGCAACCCCTTCCAAAGCCGAGAAGTAAAGCGAGCATCTCGATCGGAGATGATAGATGATGGCACACCGTGGAGCCGCACAATCTCCTGAACGTAGAGACGTCCCAAGCTCTCTACTGAGCCCTTCTCTCTGATGGGTAAGAAGTGTGCCGACTTGGTGAGTCGGTCAATAATCACCCAGATGGAGTCGTGACCTCTGGAAGTGCGTGGAAGTCCAGTCACGAAGTCCATAGATATGCCGTCCCACTTCCACTCCGGGACCTCCAAGGGCTGTACCAAGCCTGCTGGTACCTGATGCTCCGCCTTCACCTGCTGGAAGGTGAGGCATCGAGAAACGAACTCTGCTACAGCCTTCTTCATGCTTGGCCACCAGTGCTATCGTCTGAGGTCCTGGTACATCTTCTCCACTCTAGGATGTACCGCCAAAGGAGAAATGTGAAACTCTCTCAGCACCTCCTCTCGCAAAGCGACTGGTACCATGGTACGTCCTCTGAAAAGAATTTCGTGCTCTGCTCCAAGGGAGAAACAATCAGGTGCTTGTCCCGAGGATATCTGTGCACGCCGTGTCTCAGAGTCAGCGTCCTCACGCTGTGCCTCTCTGACCCGCTGCAGTAGTAGAGGGGTGACTGTGAGAGACTGGAGGAAGGCTGCTCCATCTCTATCCACGAAGGATATATGTAAAGAGGCTAGATGCTCTGTCGCCTCCTCAAGTAGCTGAATGCCCATCCTACTGCTGAGGGCATCGGCTACTACGTTCCCCTTCCCAGGAGTACATACTATCTCAAAGTCATAGTCCTGGAGGAACTCGAGACATCGCCGCTGTCTCAGGTTTAGGTCCTTCTGCGAGAAGATATACCTGAGACTCTGATGATCGGAAAAGACTGTAAAGCGCTCGCCCATCAGATAGTGTCGCCATGTCTTCAGAGCGAAGACCACTACTGCTAACTCCAGGTCATGGGTAGCGTAGTTCTGCTCATGCGGCCTCAACTGACGTGATCCATAGGCGATCACTGCCCACTCCTGCATCAGAACACATCCATGTCTGGTCCCTGATGCATCGCAGTAGACTACGTACCCTACTCCCTCCTAAGGCAACCTCAAGATAGGTGCGCTGGTCAATCTCTGTCTCAGCTCCTGGAAGCTCTACTGACATCTGTCTGACCACACGAAGGGTTTCCCCTTCTTCATCAAAGCTGTGAGTGGTGCCGCAACTCTAGAGAAGTCTGGCACGAATCTCCGATAGTATCCATCTAGTCCCAAGAAACTCCGAACCTCAGTCACGCTCCTGGGTGGCTCTCATGCTAACACAACCTCGATCTTCGCAGGATCCACTGCAACTCCCACCTCAGAGATAACGTGTCCCAAGAAGTGGACCTCACGTATCCAGAACTGGCACTTCGAGATCTTACCATAAAGCTGGTGCTCTCGGAGTGTGTCTAGTACAACTCGCAAGTGATAGGCGTGCTCCTCCTCAGTCGTAGAGTAAATCAGAATGCCGTCGATGAAAACTATGACAAACCGATCAAGGTATGGCTGAAAGATCCTGTTCATGAGGGCCATGAACACTGCTGGAGCATTGGTTACGCCGAAAGGCATAACCAAGAACTCATAGTGGCCATACCGACATCTGAATGTCGTCTTCTGCACATCCTCGTCTCTGACTCTAAGCTGATGATAGCCTGACCTGAGGTCTATCTTCGAGAACCACCGTGCTCCCTTGATCTGATCAAAGAGGTCATCAATCCTCGGTAGTGTATACTTGTTCCTCACTGTCACCTGGTTCAGGCGACGTAAGTTAACACAAAGCCGCAGGCTCCCGTCTGCCTTTTTGGAGAACAATATCGGGGAAGCCCAGGGTGAAACACTGGGTCGGATGAACCCCTTGCCCTGCAAGTCCTCCAACTGTACCCGTAGCTCTCGAAGCTCGGCGGGGGCCATCCGATATGCTGGAGTGGATATCAGGGCTGTTCTGGGGTACAAGTCAATATAAAAGTCTACCTCTCTGCGAGGAGGTAGCCCTAGAACGTCGTCGGGAAAAACGTCCGCAAACTGATCCACCACTGCAGGAAAACCAGGACTCCGCACGTCAACTGCTCTAAGGATGAGGCTAGCCATCTGATGAGTGATGGGATTTCCTCTCCTCCGCGAAAGTCCATCCTGTGCTGCAAAGGCTCCCTTCTCGCCGGTGAAGGTGAACCTGCTCCCGTCGGTGCGTACACATCGCACCTTGCGCCTAAACAGTCAATCTGTGCATGGACCGTAGATAGCCAATCCATGACCAAGATGACGTCGTAAGGCCTCGACGCTGCTACAAGAAGATCCTAGCCGAAGCTCTCGTCTCCTAGAGTGAGCTCACACTGCTGGCACCAGTGCGTAATCGTCGAGTCTGCTCCCGTAGGAGTCTCTAGCCGTAAGGATCGAGCCAACGGCTCTGTCGGAATCTCCGAGCTCCGAACAAGGGCAGCAGCTATGAAAGAGTGACTAGCTCCTGTGTCTATAAGAACTGCAGCAAGGGTGGAATAGACACAGATAGTACCTTGAATCATCTCAGGTGCGCCGTGGTCATAGGCCTCTGCTGCCTGGAGCTGTGCCTGTCTCTGCCCGCCAGCTCCCTGTGGTCGGGGTGGACCTCCTGGTGGTGGTGGTGGCAGAGCCTCAAAGCGTCGCCCACCACCGGCTGCTCGTCCAGCTCCTCTGCCTCGTCCGCCTCCTCCCTGCGGACCGCCACGGTCGACCCTCTGCCTCTGCCTCGGTGGTCCCTCAACTGTCTGCTGCTCCTCGGCACGGCGGGTCGGGCAGTCACGAGCCATGTGGCCCTGCCCGCCGCACGAGTAGCACTGTCTGCCTCTCGAAAGACTGGCTCCTCGCTGTGTGCCCCGCACTGCTGAGCCTGTGTCCTAAGGTCGTCTGCCTGAGGGTCTGGTCTGTCTGGACCCCTGAGTCATCCGTCGGCTGCCTGCTGCAGATGACTCTGCCACGTGCCGCCCTGCGGTGGGTCTCGGTGCTGGTGTAGACTCAGCAAGGAAGCTCTCGATCAAAAGGGCCCGCTCCAGTACTCCTATCTGAGTCGGTATGCTGAGGGAGATCAGCGATGCTCTGATCTCGTGTCTCAAACCCTGCTCGAAGGTCTGGGCCCGGAAGAATGGGTCCCATACCATGTCGGTCGAGTAGCGCGAGAGATCAGTAAATCTCGCCGAGTACTGAGCGACCGTCATGCTGCCCTACCGCAGCTGAAGAAGCTCCTGGATACGCACCGCACGAAGGGTGGCTGGGACGAACTCCGAGCGGAAGAGGCTCTCAAATTCCATCCAAAGTAGAGATGCCTCATCGTGCACCTGGAGCATCAAGCTCCACCATCGTCCTGCTGCTGCGTGTAGTAGGCTCGCAGCGAGGATCACCATGAGGTCTGCTGGTGTCTTCACTAGCCTAAACACACGTACCACTGCCTCCAGCCAGTCCTCGGCTGCCTGGGGATCCGTCTCCCCGCGAAACCTGGGTGGTCGCTGGCGCTGAAACTCATGCAGTGCGCTGAGGCGACGTGCATCGTCAGCGGCTGGTGCTGGAAGCATCGGGGGCTCGGCGGGTAGAGCTACCGCCGGTGCCACTGCTGACAAAGGGCCCTGCACCGAAGCCTCGTCACTCGGTGGGCTGTCGTCACACTCGACTCTCGGAACCCTAGCTGGCTGCCGTCGTGGGGCCATCCTGAAAAGGAAACAGGTGCGCCATGGTCAGAACAGTATACCTGGTGAGCTGATATAAGTAATCACAAAGAAAACTTTGAAATACACACGCAATCAATGTTTTCGTGCATTAAGTCGGAAATCAGAAGTCAGGGTCCTGGTGTACAGATACGTCGGCCGCCGCACCAACACTGGACTCCCTAGACTGAGAACCACACTCAATACGCTAAACATTATTGCTTCACATAGAAAAGATCAGAGTTCGCGGTAGAACCGAACTCCTCTGATACCAATTTCTCACGACCCGCCCTCGGGGTCCGTGCCGTGACTACCCCAAGCCCGCCTTCCATAGGCCAGGGGCTGGCGACTAGCACCAAGGCGTAAATACCGGTAAAAAGGGAAGACATTGCCTTTGTAAAGTAAACAAACACCATAGAGTAAGCAAGCGGAAAGTAAACACTAAGTAAAAACAGAGTACAACTGAAAGTGCGGAAAAGTAAATGGGCCAGTATACAAAACCAAACTGAAAGTAAAGTACAACTCGAAAGGGAAAACAGCAACTGTAAGTAAAATCCGCTACACCGAGCTGTCCACTGGAGATCCCACCTGAAGGGTGGGTACAGATAGCTCCACTGCTCCACGGGTCCCGTCGTCCGCTCCGAACACGTCCCGCCCAGTGGTCCACCTCCAGGTACCGTCCTGCTCTGCAAGCCTCAGCCAAGATCAACGCTGTCCGTCGTCTGCAACCAACACAACGTAGTGCGGGCATAGCCCGTGCAGGGGTGAGTATAAGCTACTCAGTAGGGACCCCGAGACCCCCGAAGGTCTCACAAAATCCCCAAAGGATAATCCAAAAAGGAAGATACAAACACAAAGTAAAAACTGACACTGCTTAGGTATATGCCCATACATATACCTAAGTCATCAATTTCAAATACGCTCTAACCTCCGAGCCCAAGTACAACTCAGTCCACACAGGAAAGTAAACGTATTCCACACAGGAAAGAAAAACGTAATCCACACAGGATAGCACAACACAATCCACACAGGAAAGCAACAGGATTCAGCTCACACAGGTATACTTCTTCGAAAGACGATAAAGATGATCTCTGATCCATCTATGTCGTCGGACCCACGAAGGATCGATAGGTAACTAACCCCCGCAAAAGACCCACACAGGATCGGACCCACATAGGACCTGTAGGCGCTGGTTCACACAGGACCGCTGAGCGCAAAGACCCACACAGGATCGGACCCACACAGGATCGGGCCCACACAGGACCTGTAGCACTGATCCACGTAGGATCGCTGAGTGCTGTAGTCGTCGTCGTCGAATCCACACATGATCTCTGTACTGTTGTCGTCGCAGTCACAGTAGCAGTAGCAGTAGCAATAGTAGTCACACTAACAGTCGCAGCCAGCACTAGGGTTCCCGCACACAGCAAGCTCGTACAGGAGGGTCCGCTCCACGAGCCGAGAGGCTGATACATCAACTGTCACAAAGTCCAGAGTTGATGTATCCAAAAGTTCTGTATCGTCAACAGGAACTCAACGCAACAGACGGCGCGTCGATCGGACGCCCGGTCTGAGAGTTATTGGCTTTTTCGTCCCAGGGGCCCGGTTGGTTTTTAAGGAAAAACCAACCCGACCGTACTCCACCTGCGTCCAAACCTCGGGCGGAGTATGCCAAAAGATCCATCTCACTAAGAGGAACACAACAAAGCTGACGACACGTCAATCAGACATCCGTAGCTCAAGATATGAGTATTTCCGCTCCGAAGGCCCGGTTGGTTTCGTGAACGAACCAACCCGGCCGAACTCAAAATATTCCGAAACTTTGAGTGCGATATACTGAATCGACCGTCTCGATCCAAGGATCACGTAGCCACTGACGGTTCGTCAATCGGAGGTCCGTGGCTGAAGTTATGGCCAAAAGACCGAAGATTACACGAAAACGGGGGGTCCGGGTCCGGGCCGACCCGGCCCGACCCCCCTGGGTCGGCCCAAACCGGGTCGACCCGACCCGGGTCCGACCCGGCCCGGCCGGCGGCAGTCCAGCGCGGCAGCGCGGACCGGCGCAGCGGCGCGGTCCGGCACGGCGGCCCGGCCCGGCCGGCGGCGGCGCGGCCTGGCGCCGCTTGTCGCCACGCGCGGGGGGCAAAGCCCCCGCTTTATCAAACTGGCGGCGCGACATTTAGCCGCGCCTTTGGGAACCCCCCCCCCCCTCGTGGGGGCCTGCTTTGAAGAGAACCGGGGGGCCGCCTGCCCCCCTCAATGAAACCGCCCCCCCTCATAAATGGGGGGGGGGCTTTAGAGCTGACCGGGGGAATTTAATTCCCCCGGTCTTTGACCTTCCGGCCGGCCACCTGGCCGGCCGAGTTTTCTCCAACGGGACCGGAAAAGCTGGTCCCCTTCCGACTTCCGACACCGGCGGCCCGGCGAGCCTCCGGTCTTCCCGTCTCGCCGCGGCCCGGAACCAGCCGCGGTGTTCGTCGTCCGGCGCGGTGCGACGGCACCGCGCCCCTCCGCCGCGGCCCCTCCGCCGCGGCCCCGCTCCGGCCGCGGCGCCTTCGATTCCCTTCGACGCGGCGCGACAGTGTCGCATTCATGATGATTCTTCCACGGTGCGAAATTCCGCGTGGTGCGACGGCACCACGCCATCTTGTTTCATCCGCAAGATAAATCAACAAGAACAAAGGAGGGGGTTCGGCCGTGTTCATGTGGTCCGGCCCCCTCACGTTAAACGATAACACATATTTAAATATCCTCACGTTTGTCATGCTAGAACCACGAACGAGAATAAATAAATAAATAAATAATCAACAACAACCCCTACCTTGGGTTCAAGTTCGATGATCGTCAACGACCTGCGGAAGACAACGTCGCGGAGGTCGGGCGTCGCGATAGTCGTTCGTCAAATCCGATGACGAAGAGGTACGTCCGAAGAGGTACGTCATTGGCGAATCTTCGTATGCCGACGAAGGAAGTCCGAGGAGGAAGCAGCGTTCCCTTTCGTTGACACGGAAGACGTCGTCGATCTTCAGAAACAACGGGCTACGAAGATGAGAGGAGCGGCATTCTTCGTCGGAGCTCGAAGGTTCTTCGCGTTCTTCGTCAAGGTTGAAGAAGAAGAAGGAGCTCCCAAAATCCTCTCAAGAAGGCTAGAGAGTTCTAACCCAACAAAATAAGATAGTGTCTTATTTTATTCACAAACTTAACAAATTGAATTTCAAATAAAATAACTCCAAATTAAATAACAAGTTGTCATGTCATTTAAAGAGGGGTTAAAGGAGTTTTTGAGAGGAGATGGAAGGTTGGGTTTCGTGTGGGCCCCACCACACTTAATCCTCCCAAGGGAGGTTAAGTGGATGTGGGTCCCACCTTTAACTTCCTTTGAGAGGAGTTAACCAACAAGTAAGAAAAATAAAAAGTGTTCCACATTTTTATTCAACTTTTTATAATTCTCCCAAAAACTAACTTTCGTCCCGCAATAAACGCAACTTTGGAAAAGGTCTCCTTAAGCGAATATCGGCGCGACGAGTTCATCGGTGTCCTCGGATTTCAATTTCGAGCACCGGATCAAAAGTTAGGAATTCCCGCTCGTTCGTTCACTGAACGTACCTGAGCCAAACTTCGGAAATTGATTCCGGGCACTCCGGGCCTCGGAATCAGGTTCTGTCAGAAACCGCGCTCTTGTAAAATTCCAAATAAAATTATGAAAAAAGTTCCCTTGAATTTTACGGGTCTTTACATATTCCTTAAAAATAAATTATTGTCAGTATTGGAAGAACTATCACACAAAAAATCAATAATTTCTATATTCAAGATGATAATTGTAACATCCCAAGTAAATAAAGAAAATGAAATTTTCATATTTATTAATATTTGTGAATAAAATATTAATATTACTTTAATGGGAATTCTATGCTCGATGGCGTACCCAATACGCAACAACAAGTTTCTTTGAAATCTTACGTTGCACACTAATAATATATTAATATTATTTTAAATAGTTAATGTCTAGCTGTTTTAATGGCGGGAATGAACAAAACTAACTAAAAAAATATTACATATGTTTGTTAAATATTTTTATATTTATCCGATAAATGATAGAGGCTTAAAATTCAAATGAATAAAATTTTAAGAATAAATACTCTAATATTTTGAAAAGTTTGTTTTTCCTCCTTTTGATGGTGAACCTTTTTTAAATAAAACTATTGACAATTTTATAATATCTATTTGTCAAAATAAAATTATTCTTTATAATTGGGATATTGAAATTTACTTTGGATAAATTTTTGGTATTTTTCTGACAGTGTTCATTTTTTAATGAATAGTGAAAAATACTGCATTTTACTTCAAAACTGCTTTTTCATCTAATTTAATTATATGTATAGATTATCTTTTTAATTGGGTTTAAAGTTTAAATATAATATATTTTTATCATTTAATCTAATGGTGGTAATTTGGATTAATTTCACTTTTAAATTGGACATAAACAATTGTCAAACTTTTGATAGAAATTGTTTCTAAGAAACCCGCAATTTGTTTTGACAACGGGAATTATTTTTAAATTAATTATTTCAATTTATATGTTTGGAATTTGGTAAAATGGATTTAATATTTGTAATCATAAGGTCCAAATTATGTAATTAAGACTCTTTTGTTTTTGGACATTATGAATAGTAAGGACGGTAATTATCTTTAATTATCGTGATTAATTAGTAATCAGGTAGTTAAAGGTAATAAAATAATATCATAATAATACAAAATAACCCCAAAATGTGTCCTAATTATACTGGTTGTGTCATGTCCGTCCATCTTATGCCTTGTGCCAAACTTTGGGACCCCATGGAATCACTTTTGGGGTGATAGTGACACTTTTTAATTTTATGTTTTTAAAAGGAAAGTATAACCAAAGTATGTATCACCCAAGTAAAAAAACTTTAGTTTTGTATGTGTAAATGATATATTAAACTATAAATAGTCATTGGAAATCTAAAAATATTTCCTACATCATAGTATTTGTTTTATAATTTTTAGACATTAAATAAATTTATTTATTTATGACACCATGATGATGCAGCGATTATCTCATTAATGAACGATTTAAATAAAAAGAAAAGATAAAGTAAAATCTAAGAATTACACCTGTCTAAAACCTATTGGATGAGTATATTTCTAACCCTTACCACCTTATCCTCGACATATATCAATGTGGAACCTTTAAAATCCGAAACTCATTTTAATATAAAGTAACATTTCTTTACTTTCCCAGAGTGCCGCTCCTCCCTCTTATAAAAGGCCCCCACCTCTACCTCCTTACCCACACCTATAAAGCCATTGGCTCGGCCAAAATATGATAAATTTATCTCTAAACATCCCTCTATTCATCCTAGAAGCCTTCCCTAAGGTAGGAAGCTATTCAAGAAACCCTTTTGGTTCAAACCAAGGGGAGTTACCCGATTTAAAGGTAAAGTCTTCCCTAATGTTCTTTTGTTTTATTTTGCTTCTCCAACCCCCTAAACTCTTTTTATTCATTTATTTTGTAAAAAAAACAGTATATTAAACATAATAGGATTTTGTTATGAGAATTATTCGATCTACACTTACACACACCTCCGTCTAATGGTTAAAGAACATACTGTTTCCGTGGATGGCGAATTACTACCTCACGAAATGATGATTGTTCTGTCTTCTCCTACCACCTCTCATGGTGGCCATTATGATGGAACTATTTTTATATATGATATATATTATATTTATTTCCTCTATATTCTTCTTTATTTTATATTTAAAACATACATTTATGCTTTGTATGTTGTGCAAATGCAATAATTTCATTTGAGTAAGTGTGGACTACCACCCCCTCAAGTGATGTGACTCGTTCATGCAATACATGGAATGTAAAAAGAATGAAATTAATGAACTTATGTAACCCATATAACATATATATTATACTTTAATTAATATATATATATATATCTCATATAGTTTTAATTCCATTAATGTGCCAAAGCAATGAAAGTAGCGTTCCTGCGTACGTACGACCTACCGTCTCCATGAACAGTGCATTTCATTTATTTTTATCTCCAAATATTATGGAATTAGTATAAAACGAATATATACTGGATATATATGATATTTACATCATTAATACTATTCTGGATATTATGTACTTACAACTACATTGACAATGATTTTCAAACAAGATCATTTTTGACTCATGTACCGAACATCGACAATACGTATGATATAAACTCAAATAATTAACTAATTATTATAAAATTATAATATGTGATATGAATTGAATAATAAACTTTAAATTATGTCCTTAAGAAAATATAAATTGACCAAAGTTTATTATTCAGGAATATAAAGAAATTAACAAGACAAGTCGGACTTGAGGTAAGGGATCCGACCTCTCTCTTTCTTTTCAAGTAATCTCTTTTATGTCATTTCTTTTATTCTCCATGTTATTATATTGGAGGATGTTATATTATATTCACCATAATTTAATTTTTATTTTCATATGATGAGAGACCCCCTATTACTCTCATCAATTCCTTTTAAGAATTTTTAAGTGGCGCCGTTAGGCTGCCGAGTTTGTGTAAGGGATTTTTCATCTCACTTTTATTCCCATGAGATTTATGCTACATTTTCCACTATTTACTTTGAGTGGTATATGTACTGACCATTCTTCTACTATTTATGTAATATAATTTAATTTATGGTTATTTACATCTTCATTGTTTGACCCTTCTTCTATGGGGTGTACGTTTTGAAAGTTACCCAAATCGGTGAGGGAACCATTCACCCTCCTCATTTTAAAAGACTTATTTTTGTTAGGTATTTTAATATTAGTATGATATTATATGTTATTATATATCCTTATTGATCTAAATGTTATTCCCAAGTGATGATATACCCCTTTTTATCTCTCATCATCTCATTTTATGAATTCTAATGTGACGCCGTTAGGCTGTCGAATTTCTGTAAGGGAACTTCTTAACCCACTTTCAATTCTTTGGGTTAAACCTCTACTTCTTGATTAGGTCTTGATATGAATATGTGTGGATGGAATATGATTGTTTTACATTTATTATCCACTTATATTTGGTGTATTTATATTTTTCACACATAATTATGTCATTTCTTTATCCTTGCTCAAACAGCATGATCCATGATTGGGATTACATCTCAATTTCTTCTCATTGAGACATTTCTTAATGATATGCACTTTTATTCTTTTATAATGCTTATATACAGACCCTTTGACTTTCCATATCCATATTATGTCTATATTAAAGTCATTTTAATTTTTTGAAAATGGTCTACATTCATGTGGCTTATAATTTAAATGTTCAAAATGGAAAAGGACTCTTTTATTAAAACATTATTTTAATTAGTTTAATGGATTTATTCTTTTAAACATTTATCATCCATGTCCATGTTTTAAAAATGGTTTTAAGGATGGACATGAATGTTTTAAAACCCTTTCAAAAGTTTCTAAGTGGTATGAGACAGTTTTATTCTAAAATCTCTTTTAAATGTCTTCATTTAATATTTTCCAAGTATAAAGGGATTTTTCTCTCATAGAGTTTTAATGATTTTATTAGATGTTTTTATTTATGATAATATCATGATGTGATCTCTTGTTATTGAAATGTGTAAATTTTATTTTTATTTTATGCATGTTTTAAGTGTTACGATTCTGTTATGGTTCTTGGCCAATGTTTATGAAATCGGGTGGTTCTGTGATAAAATAAGGGCGGGTGAGCCCAAGATAGCTCTCCAATGTATTGGGTAATGCGAAGGGGTTAAACGCTAAGGTTTCTCTGAAGATATTTATGGAATATACTATGATTGGTATTCCAAATGTAACCATGAGGGTTACTCCCTATGTAAGAATGTTATGAATGCCTCAAGTTACCTTTATGTCTTATGATTTTTATGAGTTATTCCTAAATCTTATGATTTAATGAGGTATGTTAAAGTGATTATGTTTTATTAGTAAAGTATGATTTCATTGATTCTTATGTATACATGGACTAATTTTTTCTTTTCGTATTTTTATAACCCTTACTGAGATTTTTATGCTCATCACAAGTTTTTGAAATGCTTTCCACAGGACTTAAAGTGGAATACGGTCAAGGATGGGATCAAGGAAATGTCACGATGTCTAGAACATGGAACTATACATGACTCTTTTTTTCAAGAGTTTATTTTTTTTTGAGAAAAAAATGGAAACTGAGTAGATGTGTCTACCTTGTAATGTTTGAGATGAAATAGTTATGTCCTAATTCTCCAAAAATCTAAACCTGAAAAGATCCTCCATGTGAATTATTCATTTAATTCAAGAATATGTATTGTACTGAGTCCGGGTTCTTATAGTTGGTATCATAGGCTGGTTTTGATAACTTTAGAGGTTAGAGTGTTGTTTAAGCGTAAGTGACAAGTTTTGTATAACCACATTAGTTATTATATTAGATAGAGTCATTTTTATTTATGAAAGTTGGAATGAGTTTGAGATAACTTGGATAAGTATATCTTAGTGCTTATCTTCCTCTTTAGTACATGATGATTTGGTTGATATAATCACACTGACCTTTTTGATTTTAGTAAATGGATGGATCAAGCAGGAACCAAAGTGACAATGGTTTTGAAGGAAACTGTGGTGGTTCTTTGATTAAGAGACTGGATGAAATGTGGGATTCCGTGAGGAATCTCATGGTTATTCTAAACCAACTATCAAGGAGTCATGATTAACCACTTGAACCTTGGTGAGTTCTCTGATGCATCTTATACGAGATAACCAACTCGATGTGAAAGTTCAGGTAATAATTATAAAGGTAACCATTAGGGTTTATATGATCCTTACTTTTGAGGTAATTATGGGTCACTATATGTTATGATGGAAAATGAAAGGAATGAGATACAATTGAGGTTAAATTTTTTTATGGTTATTTTGATGATTTTATCTCTTTTTGGGGAATGTTTTATGAAATATGTAGTTTTGGAAAAATGACAACATGTAGACCATGTGACAACTTGTCGAGTCGGATGAAGCTGCAGGAATCGAACCCACAACCAAAGTGTGACTGGTATTTTTTGCCTACCACTGGACTACGAGAAGTCCCATGTTAGTTTTACTAATTTTTTTTAATTATATGATCTTATGAATCTAGAATAAGTTAATTTTGGGTTATCTATAGAAATTATTAACCTATCATAGAGGATATGTGATTAGGTTAATTACTTTTCAGTATGAGACTTTAAGAGTAACTGATGTTATTTGAAGATAAATGTTAAGATTTACCTTGGAAGACTATGTGATTAAATCCTTTGTAGATTTGGATTTCAATCATAGTTTGTTTTATCTTTGAAAAATTATATGGAAAATTGTTTATCAAATGGTATTTGTTGAACTTTGGGTTTTTTTGGACAAATTTTGGAGACTAAGAATAGATTTTCTTTCTATAAAGGATTATCCTTTTTGGGTATTATCTGATATCGTACTAAGAATTTTGGTTTTGGTTTTGGTCTAAAGACATGGGAAGTATATAGTTCACTTTTGTGGATTAGGTGATTCTCTAGAAGTTGATTATAGTTCTCTTAATGTGAAAAAGTCATCCTAAATACTCATCTTTTAGAGAAAATATGAGTTTGTGTAAGAAATATAGTAAGAGATGAAAGTCAACATGACAAGAAAGTATGTTTCCTTATGTTTTAGTTAAGAACATAAATAAATTCCTCAATGAAAAGTAATTTAAAACAAAAATTTTGTCTGTTAATTTTTCCGACTGGGGAATCAAATACCGTTTAACCAATCACAAGTTTGTGATTTTCTGGTGATTAACTTTCTCCTAAACATGTTTTCTATCACTCTCCCTTAGAACATGACCGTTTGTTTTTTTCTTCCGTATCCATGTTTTACTACATGGAATCCTATTATGGGTTAACTTGGGTGACCCTTGTACTTCTCTTTCTTTCTTTTAAAGTGATAGTTAAATTTACTCTTTTTTCTGATGTGGGGCTTTCAATGAAGTTTCGAAGCCCAATTTTAAAATTTTGAGGACGCAATTCCCAAAAGGGGGGAATGATGTAACATCCTAGGTAAATAAAGAATTTTAAATTTTCATATTTATTAATATTTGTGGATAAAATATTAATATTACATTAATGGGAATTCTATGCTCGATAGCGTACCCAATACACAACAACGAGTTTTTTTGAAATCTTACGTTGCACACTAATAATATAATAATATTACTTTAAATAGTTAATGCCTAGCCTTTGTAATGGAAAGAATGAACATAACTAACTAAATAAAATGATTACATATGTTTGTTAAGCATTTTTACATTTATCCAATAAATGTTAGAGGCTTAAAATGAAAATGAATCCAATTTTAAGAATAAATACTCTAATATTTTTAAAAGTTTGTTTTACCACCTTTTGATGGAGAACCTATTTTAAATCTGCCTTTTGACAATTTTATAAGCTCTATTTGTCAAAAAAAACTTATTCTTTAGAATTGGGATATTGAAATTTACTTTGGATAATTTTTTGGTATTTTTCTGACAATGTTCATTTTTTAATGAATAGTGAAAAATACTGCATTTTACATCAAAACTGCTTTTTCATCTAATTTAATTATATGAATAGATTATCTTTTTAATTGGTTTTAAAGTTTAAATATAATATATTTTTACCATTTAATACAATGGTGGTCATTGGTATTAATTTCACTTTGAAATTGGACATAAATAATTGTCAAACTTTTGATAGAAATTGTTTCTAAATAACCTGCTATTTATTTTGACAACGGGAATTATTTTTAAAATAATTATTGAAATTTCTGTGTTTATAATTTGGTAAAATGGATTTTATATTTGGAATAATAAGGTCCAAATTATGTAATTAAGACTTTTGTTTTTGGACATTTTGAATAGTAACGACGGTAAATATCTTTAATTATCGTGATTAATTAGTAATCGGGTAGTTAAGGGTAATAAAATAATATCATAATAATAAAAAATAACCACAAAATGTGTCATAATTATACTGGTTGTTTCATGGACGACCATGGTATGCCTTGTGCCAAACTTTGGGACCCCATGGAATCACTTCTGGGGTGATAGTGACACATTAATTTTATGTTTTTAAAAGGAAAGTATAACCAAAGTATGTATTACCCAAGTAAAATAATTTTAGTTTTGTCTGTGTAAATGATATTTTAGACTATAAATATTCATTTTAAATATAAAAATATTTCCTACATCGTAGTATTTTTTTATAATTTTTAGACATTAAATAAATTAATTTATTTATGACACCATGATGATGCATCGATTATCTCATTAATGAACGATTTAAATAAAATGAAAAGATAATGTAAAATCTAAGACTTAAAATTGTTTAAAACCTATTGTATGAGTATATTTAGAACCCTTACCACCTTATCCTAGACATATATCAATATGGGACCTTTAAAATCTGAAACTCATTTTAATATAAAGTAACATTTCTTTACTTTCCAAGAGTTCCCCTCCTACCTCTTATAAAAGGCCCCCACCTCTACCTCCTTACCCACAACTCTAATGCCATTGGCTTGGAAAAACTCTGATAATTTTATCTCTCCACATCCCTCTATTCATCCTAGATGCCTTTCCTTAATCTGGAAGCTCTTCAAGAAACCCTTTTGGTTCAAACCAAGGGGAGTTACCCGATTTAAAGGTAAAGTCTTCCCTAATGTTCTTTTGTTTTATTTTGCTTCTCCAACCCCCTAAAATCTTTTTATTCATTTATTTTGTAACAAAAAAAGTATCTTCAACATACTAGGATGTTGTTATGAGAATTATTCGAGCCACACTTACACATACCTTCGTCTAATGGTTAAAGAACATACTGTTTCCGTGGATGGCGAATTACTTCCTCACGAAACGATGATTGTTCTATCTTCTCCTACCACCTCTCATGGTGGCCATTATGATGGAACTATTTTTATATATGATATATATTATATTTATGTCCAATCTATTCTTCTGTATTTTATATTTAATACATACCTTTATGCTTTTCATGTTCTGCAAATGCGATAATTTCATTTGAGGAAGTGTGGACTACCTCCCCCTCAAGTGATGTGACTCATTCATGCAAGACATGGAATGTATAAAGAATGTAATTAATGAAATCATGTGACCCATATAACATATATATTATACTGTAATTATAATATATATATATATATATATCTCATATAGTTTTAATTTCATTAATGTGCCAAAGCAATGAAAGTATCGTCCATGCGTACGTACGGCCTACCATCTCCAAGAACGGTGCATTTAATTTCCTTTTATCTCCAAATATTACGGAATAAGTATAAAACGGATATATACTGGATATATATGATATTTACATCATTAATAATATTCTGGATAGGATGTTCTTACAACTACACTGACAATTCTTTTCAAACAAGATCATTTTTGACTCATGTACCGAACATTGACAAAACGTATGATATGAACTCACATAATTAACTAATTATTATAACATTATAATATGTGATATGAATTGAATAATAAAATTTAAATTATTTACTTAAGAAACTAAAAATTGACCAATGTTTATTATTCAGGAATATAAATAAATGAACAAGACAAGTCGGACTTGAGGTAAGGGATCCGACCTCTCTCTTTCTTTTCAAGTAATCTCTTTTATGTAATTTATTTTATTCTCCATGTTCTTATGTTGGAGTATGTTATTTTATATTCAAAATACTTTAATTTTTATTTTCATATGATGCGATACCCCCTATTACTCTCATCAATTCCTTTTATGAATTTTTAAGTGGCGTCGTTAGGCTGCTGAGTTTTCGTAAGAGATTTCTCATCTCACTTTTATTCCCGTGAGATTTATAATACATTTTACACTGTTTACATTGAGTGGTATATGTACTGCCCATTATTTTACTATTTATGTAATATAATGTAATTTATGGGTATTTAAGTATTTATTGTTTGAACCTTCTTCTATGGGGTGTATGTTTCGAAAGTTACCCAAATCGGTAAGGGAACCTTTCACCCTCCTCATTTTAAAAGACTTCTTTTTGTTAGGTATTTTAATCTTATTATGATAGGATATGTTCTTATATATCTTTATTACTGTAAATGTTATGTCCAAGTGATGAGATAACACTTTTTTATCTCTCATCATCTCATTTTATGAATTCTAAAGTGGCGTCGTTAGGCTGTCGAATTTCTATAAGGGAAATTCTTAACCCACTTTCAATTCTTTGGGTTAAACCTCTAATTCTTGATTATGTCATGATATGAATATGTGTGGATGACATATGATTGTTTTACACTGATTATCCACTTATATTTGGTGTATTTATATTTTTCACACATAATTATTTCATTTATTTATCCTTGCTCTGATGGCATGATCCTTGATTGGGATTACATCTCAATTTCTTCTCATTGAGGCATTTCTTAATGATATGCACTTTTATTCTTTTATAAAGTGTATATACAGCCCCTTTGAATTTACATATCCATATTATGTCTATAAAAAAGTCATTTAAATGTTTTGAAAATGGTCTACATTCATGTGGATTATAATTTAAATGTTCAAAATGGAAAAGGACTCTTTAATTAAAACATTATTTTAATTGGTTTAAAGGATTTATTCTTTTAAACATTTATCATCCATTTCCATGATTTAGAAATGGTTTTAAGGATTGAAATGAATGTTTTAAAACCCTTTCAAAAGTTTCGAATTGGTATGGGAAACTTTGATTCTAAAATCTCTTTTAAATGTCTTCGTTTAATATTTTAAAAGTATAATGGGATTTTTCTCTCATAGAGTTTTAATGATTTTATTAGATGTTTTTATTTATGATAATGTCATGATGTGATATTTTGTGATTGAAATGTGGAAATTTTATGTTTCTTTTATGTATGTTTTTAGTTTTATGATTTTGTTGTGGTTCTTGGGAAATGTTTATGAAATCGGGTGGTTCCGTGATAAACTAAGGGCAGGTGAGCCCGAGATAGCTCTCCAATGCATTGGGTAACACAAAGGGGTTAAACACTAAGGTTTCTACGAAGAGATTTAGGGAATATACTATGACAGGTATTCCAAATGTATCCATGAGGGTTACTCCCTACGTAAGAATGTTATGAATGCCTCAAGTTACCTTTATGTCTTATGATTTCTATGAGTTATTCCTAAATCTTATGATTTAATGAGGTATGTTAAAGTTCTTATGTTTTATGAGTAAACTATGATTTCATTGATTATTATGTATACATGGACTAATGTTTTCTTTCCGTATTGTTATAACCCTTACTGATCTTTTTATGCTCATCCCAAGTTTTTGAAATGCTTTCCACATGACTTAAAGTGGAATACGATCAAGGATGAGATCATGGAAATGTCACGATGTGTAAAACATGGAACTAGACATGACTCTTTTTTTCAAGAGTTTATTTTTTTGTGAAAAAATGGAAACTAAGTAGATGTGTCTACCTTGTAATCTTTGAGATGTAATAGTTATGTCTTAATTCTCTAAAACTCTAAACCTGAAAAGATCCTCAATGTGAATTATTCATTTAATTCACGAATATGTATTGTACTAAGGCCGGGTCCTTATAATAATAAACCATAAAAAGAAAAATGTTTTAAGGAATCTTAAGATAATAACCTTAGTAAAGTATAAATTTCATCAAAGGATGTTGACATAGATGAAAAGACTTTCAAAAGTAAACTAGAAAATTTCGTGGGTAAAATACCCTTTTCACTTTGAAAACACTTATTTAAAATATTAAACATTCCCATTTGTAAGGAAAAAATTTTCTTTAAAAATATCCTTATAGAATTGTAAATTAATATTCAAATCAATTATTGGTAATGACGATATGAAATTACATTCATGCTATATAATTTTATAAAACATTCTATTCATACTTTTATAAAAACATCAAAAGTACCTCATTCAGAAGATGATAAGAAGATTCCATTTATTATTTTTGTAAACAATAAAAAAAATTTAATTATGAATTAAAAAAAATATTTGAGAGTATTAAAAACAATCTTGAAAACATTTAAAAAAAATATTTATATGGAAGAAAAAATATTATCGATCGAAGAGAGAAATAAAGTCATCTTTCCTTAAAAACATTTTTATCAATTAAATTAAGTACAAAAAAGAGGAAAATGGTATTGTTAATTTAAAATTATATGATTAGATATAGGATAAGACAAATATATCAGTTTTAATATAGAAATTTAAAAATAATTTCTTCATAGAAAACTTAAACATAAACAATCCCAAATAATGATGAGATTGTCAAAATAACCCTTCTCTTAGTTTCTATTTCCTTAATACATGTCCAAAACTTCTATAATATATATATATATATATATTTATTATAAAAATAATATATAAAAATAATAATATATATAATACCATATATGATTTACCTATAACCTTTTATCACCCGTTCATTAACAATTTTTTATTAAATCATTATTTTAGGTGGCGACTACTTGAATTTTTATGTTTATTTTGGTTTGGAAGTTTTAGTCTGTTTACATTGATCATTGTTTCTTATTATCCATATTTTTAATCACTATATAAAAATAATATATTTCATTATATTCATATTTATATCCATCCTTAAAATTTATAGGTAGACAAATTAATTACACTGTTAATAAAGATTGTAGGCCATACATACACATGGAAACTATATACATTTTTCAAAGGTTGAAAAAAGAAATGGAAATAATAATTCACCTCTATTTAGTAATTATTATATAATATATATATAATATATATTAATTAAATATAACCTTACTACCATTTAAGTAAAATGTAAATTAAAAAAAACACCCTGCTATGGGAAGGTGGTAGTCGACAGGTACACATAAGCAATGATATTATTTTCTTATGGATGGGAAGGTATGAAGTTAGATATTATATTATCATTAAAAATGAATAATTAATTCATAAATATAATATATAAATATTAAAATTATCAAAATACCTATCCAAAAAATATGCTGGTGAAAAATGAATTGTATCGCTACATGGATACAGTAAGTCGTACGTATGCATGAGTGGTACTTTCAATTTCTATTTGATGGAAAAGATGATAGATAAGGGCTGTTTAATGATCATAATAAAATTTATGTATATATATGATACTAAATTTATTATTTTATGATAAATATAATATATTTATGAGAGGTAAAAGAAGAAGTAAAAAAATAATGTGATCGATTAAAGTTTTTTTTAAAGTTGGGGTTAAAGCCTCTTTATTTTTAAGGAAATGGAAATGACATATTTTTGTGGAAGAGGATACCCATTATGTGTAACATAGGCACAATGGAAATTAAATTGTATTAAATGGATATAGTGGAAAAAATTCCCCAAAGGCCCTTTGGTGAATAACACTACTATAGTACCCGAACTGCTATAGTAACTACTGTCGCTATAGTTTATGCTATAGTAACCACCACCACTACAGTGTCTCCAGTGCGATAGCCTACCACTACTATAGTACCTGAAACCAATGATTATTTAACCCCTCGACCTTGATGTAGTATTATGGGGTTCTTACAACTAATTCAAGCCCTAACTACAAGTGATCGATTATGGTGATTACATCTTAATTGAAAAAAATTCATTAGATATCCTTGTAATAACACTAGGGTTGGTATTTTGGAAAACCATAACCTATTAAATTTTTCTATGGGTGTTGGGAAGATAACTTGATAGGGATTGATTGATATATATGACTTAATGTGGAGTTAAGAAGGGAAAAGATAGGTTCCCTTTTACAATTGATGTGAGGGGATCTTTTGGAATTTTATAAAATATTAAATTTTAATAATGTATTTATCTTTCCCAAATGCCTTCATATTTATATATATTATAAAATAATGTAGGATATGTATGAAAAATCATACCAAAATAAATTCGGATAGGTTTATGTGGTATTTTAAGCGTTACCTATTTATTTAACCTTTTACTTATCTCATTTTAGCATTAACCACGGTAAAATATTTTTCAATCTTAAATAATTATAATTTTAAATATAAGGTAAGTATTGAAACATAAATTTAAAAGGGACTAAATTTTAGACCATATCTTATCCCATTTGTCCTATTTTAATATTTAAATGTTTTTTAAATAATTTAATACAATATTATTTTGAAAAATTATAATTAATATTAATTTTGACAATATTCACTTAATTTGACATAAAATTCATAAATAAAAATTTGAAATTTGAATACAATAATTTAAAATGAAACTAATATGTCATATGAATTTATTGTGTAACACTATAACACACTAAAATTATATCACTTTTAACATTTTTAAAATAATTTATTTTATTTTTCCATTAATTGAATAAATACTATGTCAGTATTGTGTATGAATATAATGATATTATATAATACATAAAAATTATAAAAAAATTTATTTATTTAGAATAATTTCATTAATAGAAAAATAAAAAATTATATTTATTCATATCCTGATTTTTTCTCCATACGAACACATAATAGATAATTAAAACTAACAAAGTGACATTTTGTAACTTTCTCCGATTTAAATATTATATTCATCATTTTCATGGAAAAGTATCCATTTAAAAAAAAATTAAAGAATAATATTAAAAGGTTAGAATTAAATTCATCCAATAATATTTAATATGAAATATTATGATGTTATCACGTAGTTTAAACCTAGATTAACCCGACTTACTCATTACAGAGGTGATAAATTCTATGAAGGTTACAGTTCATATTCACCAAAAAATAAAAGAATATTATATAACAAATTTTAATCACACGATTCAAAATATGGAATAAATTTTATCAAATTAAATTTCAATAATTTTCAGGAAATAATTTTAAAATGAACTTGCAAAATGTGACGAATTTGGTTTTCCATAAAAATGCATTTTTATATATAAAATGTTTTTGTATAAAATTAAATCAAAAAATTGATTAAAATGAACTTAATTGAATTATTAATAATTTAATATAACAAACTTATTTGTTAAATAATTTTAAAAAAAGTTGAATATTGTGAATTTTTTAAACAAAAATACAGTTTTCAATAAAAATCGGTCTTTTTCACTATTCACTAAAACAACATTTTTTTCAAAAAAAATCGACATTTTCACCCTCATATAATTTTTATATGATGATTTAGAAATTATTTTATTTATATAAAATAAAATTTATTAATATTACTGAAATTGATTATAATATTTTCTCAAAAAAATCAATAATAATTATTTTTGAAGAAAATGTATTTATGAAGCATAAAATTACTTTACTAAAAATTGGGTACTTATTTCCTAAGAATTAATCAATGAATTTGTATTGATTATATGATTTATATATATTTCATAAATTTTTTAATATTATTCATACCTTCAAATTCAATGAATGAATTATAATGATCATATTTAAATAATAATATTTTGTGGTTTGTTTATTTTCAGTGTTGCCTGTCATGTACACTACTAAACCTGATTTTTTAATTTTAAAATATTGGTGTATTAAATTCTCACCCTTAAATTAATTTAACTCTCATAATTAAAACTTGTGTTCAGTTATTAAACATCTTTTGAAAAAATAGAAAGGGAAGTAGTAAGGTCAACAGAAAGAACACATATATAGGGTTATAAATTGGAGAAAATTTGTGGGAAGTGAAAATATAGACATGGAAGAGTAAACTAATTCATAAGGAATAATAAGGAGTGATAGATAATATGAAAATATAAAGTTAACAACAAAAAACCATAAATGTTTTATGGATGAAAATACCATCAATACATCGAAAATGATTGTAATTAGATCAAATTTTTGTTTCATGAACCTTTTCATAGATTTGAGGAATTTATTTTTTATATAACTAAGAACATAACGAAAAATAAAAACTTGATATTTTTTATTTCATAAGAAAATTTTCATCCTTTAGTTGTGCCTCAATCAATTTCTATTTCTTCTCTTTCTCCATGAAATGGATATCCAATAAAAAATGTTTTTACATGAAAGACTATAACCAACTTATAATGGATCACACATTCTTCAAAAGGATAAAAAGATATTTATCCCATCTCTATATAATTTCCAAAACCAAAGGGTTTAGAACTAGTCATACAATATATTTTTAGTCTCCAAAACCAGAAAAATAATACCCAAAGTTCAATTTAATCCATCCCATAAATCATTAACCTTAAGTCCCTTCCAAAATATGCCTGAAAAAATTAAAAATGAACTTAAGATTAATATATAAAGAAGATAATAGTTATCAAATAACAAATATGTGAATAATTTTATCACATATTCTCCTGAAACATGGTAAGTACCATAAATCCTCCAAGTGATCATATAAACTTCCAGAAATTAAATCTCTCCTCATTCCTTAAATAAAATCTCATATTATCAAGTATATTTCAGAAATCAAAAAATGTTGTAAAATACATCATATATTACATTTTAATCAAAAAACTAATAACTTTAAAGGTCTCTAATACTATCCTAACTAAACATTGTTATCAAAACATCAATAAATTATTAAACATTATCTTTATCTTATCCATGTATTCTCTAATATATCACATTATCACTAAATCAGTTTTCTGGGTTATTAGTACCATTCAACATATTCTTTAAAATAATTAAGGAAAAAATAATGTGGTACAATTCTTATAAGTTTCACAACTCTTATAATTAAAATATCATTGATAAAATATTTATAAAACACAATTATTAAACCAAAATATATAAGAAAATTATTTATTCCACTTCAATAGTTGTCATAGAATAAGCTTGACCTTCTTCTAAGGTATGTACACTTGATGCTTGGGGAATTCATTTTTATAGCGATCTTTCTCATTATAGTTGAAAATATGAACATTATAGGTTAATTTTTTTACCCTTACATTCATGCACTTGATTTACTTTCTCTATACAGTTAAAGAAAACTCCAATTTCCTTCAATAAAGTACAAAGGTGTTTTTTCCACAATTACAACCTATGAGAAAATCCTTATTTCCCTTTTTCTGCTTATCATTTTTTTCTCTTTAATCCATTAATTCTCTTATTTTACTTCACATTTATAAGGATTAGATAATCATTTCTCTATATTCATTACACATGTTACTATATCCTCATATGATGATAATTTTTGCGAGACTAGTTCTCTTCGAAGGATTTGTTTTAAACTATTAATGAAATGGTCAATCTTACTCTTTGGATTACGTATATAGTCTGTAACATGCCTTCATAACCTCATAATTTTTTATTCATACTTATAAATATTTTCTTATTCCTTTTTTATTAGACTCCAAAAATTTCACACCATATATTTTTTTGTTAATGAAGGAAATATTTTTCAAAAAAAATCCATAAAATACTTCTATTACATGTTCTGTATTTCTTCTGCATCCTTTGAGTTTTGAATCAATTACAACCATTTATCCACATCCCATGAGAGTCTATAATCATCCACTAAAACCATCTCCTTTCATTACATCCCAATGTGAGAAATATATTCTCTTAGAAACTTATATATTTCTATACTATAAATGTATTTTTAGTAACATTAAATGGATGAGGTTTTGTAATATTCCATTACCTTTAAAAGGTAATTTTAAACAATTTCTAAGTCCTCATTCAGTAAAAAATCTTTAAAAATAGTTTTCTGGGGTTCACTGTAGGTTTCTGGACAGTCACACGTCGTCTACCTGAAGTACACACCATGTACATGGGGACGAATTAATGTTGTGAAGTGAGGGTCATTCCGTGAGATAGTACATGTTGTGTACCTAATGTAAACATCTTTTGGTGTTTAAATATCTAATTTTTAACTCTAGGAAATGGGTTTTTCATCATAATTATTCAGCATGGCCTACACGTTGTGACACTAAGGTACATGTCATGACTCTGCCCACTCCCAGCTTAATGTCATGCGTTTGGATATTTCAATCACTCATTTTCATTCAATACTTCATGGATCTTGACCTAGAGAATTTATTTTGCATTTTTTAGAGATTCAACTTTTTCCAAACTAAACCAAATGGCTTGGGATCTTCATTCTTCTTGTTGTGTGATTCTCAGGTAAGTGCTCCCCCTTGTTATTGAATTTTCTATCTTCCCATCCGCTTGGGGTTTCAATGGATGATCTTGGGATTGATGGATCCATTCCTTGTGGTGCCAGATATTGATACTAGGTGGAGTTTTGAGGTCATTTAAACCTTTATTCTTGTTGACGGGTGCAATTGTGAGTGCGGTTTTTTAGAAAAGAGGTAGGTGGTTCCATCCCGATTTTCCAAATTGATTAACATTGAATTTCATAATTTATTTCAATTGATGGTTTAAATTCATTTTCTTAATAATTCATTCAATTTATTTTATAAAAACATAATTCCAATGAATTGGATGATTTGAAATAGTTTGGGCATAGAAATTTTGAAAATTCCCAATTCCATTGAATTGGGGTGGGTTAACGGATATTTTATAGTTTAAAATATTTTATTTAAATTATTGATTTGATGGAAATTTTTTCAATTAAATTATTTAATTTAATTGTGGTAATTAATTTCTAAAAGTTTGGAATTATTTTTAAGGGATTTCAAACTCATGAAAATGGATTAAAATGATTTTATAAAAACCCAATAGTTTTATCTTGGGAAAATACATATTTTTGAATAAAACCTGTTTGGCATTAAATGTCAATAAATTTGGAATTTTTGAAATGGAAGAATGGGATTGATTTTATTTGAATCAATCTTAAAATAATTCAACCATCATGTAAGATAACATGCAAGCCTTATATAGTTATTAAGTTATTTAGATACACTCTACACTATGACCACATTCTAAAACATACATGTAGCCGGTCACATCCCTGAAGGGTTGGTGATGAGTCTCTTTTTCCTCAGATTATAGGGACGTGTGTATAAATTTTTTTTTTGAGTTCACATAGACTATGTGGAATCCTATATTTTGTTAATATTATTGTACCTTGTGTAAGATGACCGTATTGCTTGATTGTTTATTTATTTTTGAGATATAAATGTATGCCAATGTTTGTTGGAACTAATTTACATGCCTGCTGAATTTATATAAACTATTTTATATAAATTATTTAATCATGCAATTATTTTAAAAATATTCCATCTATTGTAAAGTAAAGCCTGTGATTTAAATTTATTTTCCATCATATTGGAACTGTGTAGCATGTTTTGATTAAATATTCTTTTGAATTTCCAAACATGTTTATTTTTAAAATTGAAATATATTGTTTGGATAATATATATTTGGAATATGTTATGGAATCATTGTAGGTATCCTATTGGGCTCAGGTTCACACCCAACATTTCACTTCATGTGTTTGTAGACTTTCTTTTTCTAGGCTCGAGCAAAGGGAATGGATCTCTTGGAGGTGGATCAAACTTTTGAGCATTGGATGTGGTGAGTTGTGTCCTTAGGGACCTTGGGGTTGTTTTCCTATTTAGTGATTTGGGTTGTAGTACTTAGGATTTTATGCATCTTTGTGTTATAGTAATTTTAATCCTAGAGGAGTTTTTATTGATATTCATACTGTCTTTTATCTTTCTCTTCCGCATTCTTGTGGAAAAATCATTCCCACTTGTATTTTGTATGATGATAGGTTCTAGTCTCCATCATGTTGGGATCATAAATTCCCATTGAGTAATATCAGGGTTGTTTTGGTTATCGTGCTACCTGGGTACCCAAGATGGTTCATGACAAATTGGTAGTCGAGGAGGCTGTTGATCATCCTTTTTCTTGAAGTCATTTTGTTTTTTTGAAATCTTGTTGGGACTTATGAGGTAGTTGTGATTGAGTGAATGGATAGATCTCACCAAAATGAACCTTAGTATCTGGGGATGTTTAGGGAAATATGTATTATGGATTATTTCTAGTTTTCCCTATAGATATTTGGATAGGTTGAAATCCAAATCTTGATTGTCCTTTCTTTTGGGAATATTTTCTCTTCCTACTCAGTTTTAGTGTTAATCTAATGTTATCCTTTTATATTATAATGTTGTGTAGCATCATGCATCTGAGGATATGCGTGAATCAGATATAGAAAAAGGATACCGATGAACCTTATCAAGAAAATCCTATTGTCGACCCAAATATGGTTGAGGTGATTGTGCGCACTGCCCAAGATCTGGGACATGCACCACCTCTAGTTCCTGTTCAGGCTCCTGTTATGGATCCTTAGGGGGATGTTCTTCAGAATCATTATAAAGAGCTCCTTCACTAGAATCCACTAGTATTCAAAGGTTCCACTGATCCTCAACATGCTGAGGAATGTTTGGGAAATATATATCATCTGTTTGAGTTCTTGGAGACACCAGAAGTGATCAGGGTGAAGTGTTCCACCTTTTTGCTGGAGGGACCTAGTAGGAGATGGTGGGACACGATGGTGACGAAAGGGAAACATGAGGACTTACAGGGGAAAGACCTAGAGGATATTTTCACCAACAATTTATATCCATAGTTTATGGTCATGTCGAAGGCTATAGAGTTTTTTAGTCTTGAATAGACCGATAAAACTGTGCATGAGTATTCAAATCGATTTTCTGAGATGGTGCAGTTATCTCATGATATTGTATCTAATGAGAGGATGAATGGTTGATGATTTGAGTTAGGAATTTGATTAGATATCCATTCTCATGTTTTCTTGCTGAAGTTTCCCATGTAAGCTAATGTGCTGGATAGGGTGATCATGGTTGAGTTGGACTTGGTTGAAAATTCAGGTTTGACAAGAGTTTCTTTTTTTCAAGTGGCAGTATTGGTTCCTTCAAAGGAAAAGGGAAGAGTGATGATCCTCATGGAATTTCTCAAAGGAAGAGTCATTGAAGACCTCCTATAGCACCAGGAGGAAGTTCTTTGACTTTATATAAGTGTGGAAATCCATAACATTCTAGGAGGGTTTGCACTGATACACCAAAGAACTGCAGCTTCTACGAACGTTCAGGACACTTACAGAGGTTCTTCCATCAATTCTCTACCCCATGTAGTGGGAAAAGATCATCATATCCTCTTAAAACTATGTGGAAATCAAATGTGTCACATTCAAAAGTGTTCTAGCCACAAACATATGAAATGAAGCTTCTTCATGCTGTGAAAGAGTCTCCATAGGAAGCAGACATGGGTTCAGAGATTGTCAGAGGTACCATTGCAATTGATTCGTCATTAGTGACTGCTCTTTTTTATACTGGTGAATCTCACTCTTTTATTTCAACCCACATTGTTAACCAGATAAATCTTCCTACGTAGAAACTATCTTAAGAAATGGATATTACTACACCACTTGCTACGAAGAGAGAGAATAGTCTTCGTAGTCCTGCTTGTTTCTTCTCTATATTAGATGCTGATCAAGCTTGAAGATTTCTAATTATTGATATGAAATTTCTTGACATCATATTTAGTATGGATTGGATCATTTCCAAAAAATCCCAAATTTATTCTTATCTTCGACAAGTATACTTTACTACACCCAGTGGTGTGCCCCTTATTTTTCAAGGAGAATGTTACACAAGGTCGAGCAGAGTTGCATCATCTTATCCAGAGTTGGGGAAATTGATATCAATATTTTATTTTGACCTAGAATGAGATTCTATGGGTTGTGATCTTACTTGAATTGTTTCAAATTTTCCTGATGTGTTCCCTTCAGATTTCTCTAGTCTTCCACCAGTGAGAGAGGTTGATTTTTATATTTACTTAATTCCTGAGACAAAACTAGTCTATATCCCCTCTTACCACATGGAATCAGTTGATTTGAAAGAGATAAAGTCTTAGTTGGAAAAATTTCTTGAGAAATGATTTATTCGTCTAAGTCTGTCACCTGGGGTAGCACTGGTTCTCTTTTCTAAGAAGGTTGATGGTTCCCTTCGCTTATGTGTATATTATCAAAAGCATAGTCAAGTTACGATAAAGAACAAATATCCATTGCCACTGATTGATGATATGTTTGAATATATAAAAGTGGTGAAGTAGTTTCCAAATATCAACCTTTTATCTAGTTACCATGAATTGAGGATAGAAGAATATGACATTTAGAAAACCACATTTAGGAGCAGGTATGAGCACTTTGAGAACCTTGTTGTGCCCTTTGATTTGAAAAATTCTCCAAAAGTTTTCCTGGATTTAATGAACAAAATTTTCCAATAGTATTTGGAAACCATTTTGGTAGTCTTTGTGGATGACATTATTTTCTACTCCATGTCTGAGGAGGATCATGTAAAACATCTGAGAATAATTCTAAGCCGGAAAAGAAATCAATGCCATTAAGAAAATCTTTCAAAGGGTGATTTTTGGATTCCTAAAGTAAAATTCTTTGGACACATGGGGTCTAAATAGGGTGTATTAGTTGATCTTGAGAAGGTGAATGCTGTTATTATATGGTAGAAACCATGAAATGTCTTCGAGATTTAAAGATTCTTGGGATTAGATGGATATTACCATAGGTTCATGAAGGGATTTTTGAAGTTGTCTTCTCCAATGACTACTCTGACTTGGAAGGGGGTGAAGTTTGTGTGGGATTATAAATGTCAGAATTCTTCTGTTGAGCTAAAATGTCTGTTGACTACTACACTAGTGTTAACTCTTCTACAGGTCGAGCAGACTATGTGGTCTTTTGTAATGCATCGGGTTTTGTCTTAGGCTTCATTCTTATGCAGGGTGATCATGTAGTATCATATGGATCCCGTTAGCTTAGGCCACACGAGATGAATTATCCTACCCATGATCTGGACCTTGCAGCTATGATTCAAATGCTTAAAAGTTGGCAGAATTACCTTTTTGGGCAATGGTTTACTATGTATTCAGGCCACAAGAACCTATGTTATACCTTCTCCAAATAATATTTGAATCTTACGTAGAGGTGTTGGGTTGAGTACCCATAGTCATTGAACCTTGATATTGCCTATACCTTGGGGAAAAGGAATGTTGTTGCTAATGATTTGAGTAGGAAACTTCCAAACCATGCAGTGAAAGAATCTTTGAAGGAGTGGAATTTGATGGCTCTCTTTTCAAATTTGCATATTGGAGTTCAGGAGGAAGGGGGTGATATTTATTTATCTAGTGTGCAGTTGGTGTTCACTCTTCTCAAGATGTTTTTCAAGAAAAATAGGTTGATGATGAGTTTCATAGAATTAGAGAATCCCATTATGTTGGGGAGATAGTATCCTTATGGTAATTCTCCAATGAGGGTGTTCTATGCTATCAGAACCACTTATTTGTGTCGTTAATGACAATAAAGGCAGTGATGGTGGATTGCCGTAATTCTCAGTGGGCTATGCACCCAGGAACCACTAAGATGTTCTATGACATGAGGTGGGAGTTCTGGTGGCCAGGTATGACATAGGACATTACTAAGTTTGTCTCCCACTTCTTTAAGTTCCAATAGGCTAAAGAAGAGCACTAGAAACCTCCAAGTTTTCTTTATCCACTTGTAGTTCCTACTTGGATATGGGATGAGATCATTATGGACTTTGTTGTTGGGTTGCCTCATCACCAGAGAAAGAAGAATGAAACATGGGTTGTGATTGACAGGCTGACCATGTCGGCTCACTTTATACCCATTCGATATATGACCAAAGTTGAGGAGTTATGAAATCTATGTGTGCAAGAGATAGTTCATTTTCATGAAGTTCCATCTGCTATAATCTCTAATAGGGACCCCTGGTTCACTTCTCGCTTTTAGAGAGGTCTTCACAAGGCATTGGGATCTCATGTCCATTTGAGTATGGCCTACCATCCGTAGTTGGATACCCAGATAGAAAGATCTATATAGATTCTTGAGGATATGCTTTGTTCCTGTGTTCTCAACTTTGGAAGATCTTGGGATGATCACTTAGTGCGGGTTGAGTTATCCTATAAGAACAATTACCACTTCGCGATCAGAATGACACCTTTTGAGGTCTTATATGGCTGACCTTGTAAATCTCAGTTTTTTTGGTTCGAGGTCAGTGAAAGTTCTTTGGTTTGAGAAATATTTGTGTAGGATACAGAAACAAATATTTGGTTAATTCATCAGAGGATATTTATAGCATAGAGAAGATAAAATTCTTATGCTTATCGATGCCATAGAACTTTTAATTTCTCTATTGGTGACTAGGTGTTTCTGAAATTTTCACCCCAGTTGAGTCATGGATGGATTGGGAGGAAAGGGAATCTTTCTCCTATTTTTTGGACATTTTGAGTTTGTTGGACAGGTGGGGAAAGTTGCGTACTTCTTGGAACTTCCACCACAGTTGACGTCGATACATAAGATGTTCCATGTATTGCAGTTAAGAAAGTATCTATCTGATTCATCATACTTTTTGAGCTAGAGTGATCTTGAGATCAAGCCTAATTTATCATTGACTAAGAATCCAGTAAGGATAGTTGATTCTGAGACCATGGTTCTTCATGGGAGGATGATACCTTTGGTTCGGGTGATATGAAAGCATGGTTCTAATTCTAATGAGATGTGGGAGAGGGAGGCACTGATGAGAGAGTAGTGGCCTCATCTCTTTGGCATGGAATATTATTCATTGGATTTTTGGGGATAGAATGTTTTTGTGGTGGGGAGGTTGTAACATTCTGTTACCTTAAATAGGTAATTTTCCACTTTTTCTAAGTCCCTATTCAGTAAAAAATCCTTAAAAATAGTTTTCTAGGGTTCACTGCATGTTTCTAGATAGGCACACTCCGTATACCTGGGGAAGGATTTAAGTCGTGAAGCGTGGGTCAAATTGTGATATAGTACACATCATGTACCTGAGGTACACGTCCTGTAGTTTTTAAATATTGAATTTGAAACCTGATTCAATGGGGGTTTTCAGCGCACTTATCCAGCATGGCCTACACATTATAACTCAGCCCATGCCCAGATTAAAGTCATGTGTTTGACTATTTTTCTTATCCCATTTCATTCCAGACTTAAAGTCTCTCAACCTAAATAAGTTCTTGTGCATTTTTGAGAGACTTAACTCTTTTCAGATCAAACCAAATGTCTTGGGGTCATCATTCTTCTTTTCGTACGATTCCTGGGTAAGTGTTCCCCCTCATTAATAAAGTTTATCTCTTCATCTCATCTTTAGTTTTTAATATATCATCTTGGGATTGATGGAAGCATGTCTTATGGTGATAGATCTTGCTAATAGGTAGAGTTTCTATTTCTTTTACACCTTCGTTCTCATTGACAGGTGCTGTTGTGAGTGTCATTCTTCAGAAAAGAGGTAGGTGGTTCTATCCCGATTTTCCAAATTGATTACCATATAATTGATTGATTTATTTCAATTTCATATTTAAATTAAATTTCTTAATCATGATTTTAATTGCTTTGATAAAAAACCAATTCCAATAAATTGTAGGATTTGAAATGGTTTTGACACAAAAATTTGGAAAACCCCCAATTCCATTTAATTGGGGCGGGGTTATGGAAATTCGATGGTTTATATTGTTTAATTTAAATTATGGATTTGAGGGAAATTTTTTCAATTAAATTGTTGAATTTAATTGTATACATTAATTTCAAAAAGGATTGAATTAGTTTTCAATGTATTTCAAACTCATGAGAATGTATTAAAATGATTTGATAGAAACTTAGTGGTTTTATCTTGGAAAAAAGGAATGTTTTTTAAAAAAACCTATTTGGTTTTAAATGGAAATAAATTTGGAATATTTGAAATGGAATAGTGGGATTGATCATATTTTAAACAGTATTAAAATAGTTCACCCATCATGAAAGAGAACATGCAAGACTTAGGTTTTTAGTAGGTTATTTGGATACATTCTATGCTATGACAATGTTCTAAAACATACTTGTGGCTGGTCACATCCCCAATAGGTTGGTGATGAGTCTCATTTTCCTAGTGTAATTGGGACATGTGTATACACATTTGGTTGAGTTCATATAGAGAGTACAGAATCCTATAGATGGTTAATACTATCATACCTTTTGGAAGATGGCCATGTTACTCACTTGTTTATTTATATTTGAGATATAAATGTATTCCAATGTTTGTTGTAACTTCTTTACATGAATTATGAATTTATATAAACTATTTTATATAAATTATTTACCTAATCCATTGTTTTAGAAATATTTCATCTCTTGTAATGTAAAGCCTGTGATTTAAATGATTTTCCCTCATATTGAAAATGTGTAGTATGTTTTGTTTAAATATGATCTGAAATTTCAGAGCCTCTTTATTTTGAAAATTGAATGTTATTGTTTAGAAAATATATATTTTTAATCTGTTATGGAATCATTGGTGGTATCCTACTGGGCTTAGGATCAAACCCTAATTTTTTCCTTTTGGTGTTTGTAGACTTTCTTTTTCCAGGCTTGAGTAAAGGGAGGGGATCTCTTGGAGGTGGGTCCAGCTATTGATCTTTGGACATGGCAAGTTTTTTCCTTAAGGAACATAGGGATATTTTCCTATTTATTAATTTAGGTTTCAGTACTTTGGATTTTATGCCTCTGGGTGTTATGGTACTTTTACTCCTAATGGATTTTTCTATTGATATTCATATTGTCTTTTATTTTTCTCTTTCACATTCTTGTGGAAAAATTGTTCCCAATTGTATATTTTACAATACCAGGTTCTAGTCGCTAGCCCATGGGGATCGGAAATGACCTTCAGGTCATGTCAGGTCCGGCTCGGTTATTGTGTTATGGGGGTACCCGGGCCGGTTCGTGATAGGATGCTAATGCATGAAGTGGTATAAAATTGTTACACCGCATTGTAGATCATCCAGATTCTCCTATAGAAAAGGTTATTGGTCATAACCTAAGTTAGCTACCCCAATATAATCAGAATTTATTCCATTACATATGTTTATCTAGCTACAAATTCACTCTCTTTACTTTGAGGGCAATACATACAATGATTATGTGTATTGACACGGTTTTCATTCCTTTTACTAGACACATTCTCAAAACAATTTAAAACACTAGATTATATCATTACATTATGAACCATATTATAAAATTTCAAAAATAGTGAAACAATTTACATAAATTTAAAATTTATATATAACTAATCTCAAAATCATGAGCTAGGTTTCTTTGGGAATATTCTCAAGGCCCATCATAGGATTATATTGTTTAATCTATGATGTCCATAATATAGTTCCCAAGGTTTACACTAAACTTTATCTAATACAAACTGTAAAGACCCTAACCCTAATAGCCTGGAGTTTGTGGTAATTTTATAACATTGTCACTAGATACAAGTGATCACACCCTGAAGGACCGATTATTTTTCTAGTCTTGGTAAACTAGATCCATATCTGAATCCTGAATT
This sequence comes from Viscum album, assembly GCA_963277665.1. Lineage (NCBI taxonomy): Eukaryota > Viridiplantae > Streptophyta > Magnoliopsida > Santalales > Viscaceae > Viscum > Viscum album. The sequence continues at coordinate 275,714,648 of OY728123.1, read as the reverse complement.
GAAATTAAAAAAATACAATACAAAACATCATTTTATTTAAGATAATATTTATTCCCTCTATAATATCCCTTTATTTTAAAAATTAAACACTTCTTAGCATCATGAGGGAAGTAAACCTAATAAATTGGTGACCTTTGTAACACTCAGATGTTTTTATGAAATATTTTCTCTAAATAATTTTAATTCTTCAATAGCTTGCATTGCACGCAATCGTGAGTTTAAATGAACTATGAGTTTACCTTAGTATAAAATGACCATTTTAACCTATCAATTAGGTTATTGGGAATAAATTTAACTAATGAAAATCTATGGTGATGTCATTCAATTATTTATGAAAAATATAAATTAATTATTTTTATTATTATTATTTATTAATAAATTGAGTGAATTACAATTAGTAAATGAAATTAAATAAATATATATTTGAAATAATTAATTAAATATTTTTTATATTCATCCAATATATATATTTTTTTTACGGTATGAGTAAACCCTATTTGATGTATAAAAACCTATATTTTTCTTAAGGGTAATTTTATATTTTTTAATGAAGAACCCTATTTAAATTAAGATTTAGAAACATTAATAAATTATATATGAAATAATGAACATGTTATTTGGAATAGAGCAATAAAAATTTTATTTGGATGAAATTTTAATATTTTTTTAATAACTTTCAAATATTGATGAATAGTACAAATACACAAAATTTTATGGAAAACAACTTTTTTCATCAAAATAATTTATATGGTTAAATTATAACATTGAAAGATTTTAAAGTATAAATAGAATATATTTTTATCATTCAATATAATTTATTTTATTATCATTAATTGTACACTGAATTTACATGTAAAAACATTTCAATCCTTTGCAATGTTTTAACTTTTAAAAACCCATTATCGGTATTCGATAATGGGAATAATTTTAAATTAATTACTGAAACTTATATATTTTTAATTTTGAAAATAGGATTATATATTTGGAATCAGTAGTAGAAAATTATATAAATACCTTTATTTTATTTTTGGGAATTATGAATAGTAACTTCAGAAATTTTTATTAATACAGTAAAAGGGTAAATCTGGTAATTTAGGGTAATAATACTATTATAAAATTAGCCTGAAACTTTTCATAATATCATTGGATGATTTTGATTCAAGATAAATCATTTTTGGGTTTAAATAGTGTCCTTTGGAAGACACTTGTATGATATGAGGACATTTAATTTTTTTTATTTAAAAGAAAAATTAAAAATGTCTTACTCAATTTTTAATAAATATGTCTTTTCTTATTTAAGGTTACACAGAATATAAATTCAATTATAAACAATATTTTGAAATATAAAATGTTTTTATTTATCATGGTAATTTATTTGTAATTTTTGGGTAAAAAATAATTATATTAAAGACTTATACTTTGATTATGTAAAAATTAATTAATTGATGAGAAATCAATAAAACAATATTTATTAAAATACTAATAACCATAAAAAAACAAAAAATTGAACAAATATTATTGGTCAAGTATATATTGACCATAACCATATAGGGGTCGAGTTAGTGACCATTTGGAGCCTTATTGAATAGATTGTTATATTTATATTATTTTATTTAAAGTGATGTTAAAGTCATCACATTCATAATTTAATAAGTATAACATTATAAATTATAGATTCCACAGAAGTGAAATTTTTCTAAAAAAGTTCTTCTAAAATCCAGTGGATTTATATTCATCATAGTTTTTTATTTTTAATTTTTATACAACAAATATTTATATTAAATAATTACACAAAGTTGATGTAGTAATTATTTTATTAATTGAGATAACAAATAAATGTTATTAACAATATTAAAATAAATATAATTTAGGCTAATTGATATGTATAATTAATTTTACAGATGACCTTGACCTATTTGGAATATAATTAAATATGTGGTTTGAAGATAACCAATTATCTTAATATTTTTAAAAATAAATGAATTTAATAGTGTCAAAATTGACACTATTGGTGGTTCATCAAAATAATGTATTATTAAATTATTTAAAAATCATATTTTTTTTATAAAATATATAATAATTATTAATTGGTTCAAAATTTCTTAAGGCATTTACTTATAGTATAATTGACATCAAATAATTAAATATTTTACCTTTTTAATATTGAAATATTTGTTACCCTAGTTAAAAAAATAGAATAATTATGTGTTAATTAAAATGATAAGGTTGAAATTGATAGAAAAAACTGGTCTAAAATCTATTGGTTTATGATATTACAGTCCTATAAAATCTCATCATAGACATTGGAACATTTTTTAGGCTTTGGGATGGGGTTTTATTTTATTATAAATTAATATTTTTTGAGATCCCAAAAGTTCCTTTCACCTCAATTATAAAAGGAAACCTCCTCCATCACCTTTTCAATTCACTTTGAGCCATCAAACTCGAACTTACCCTAAAATGTTCTCATATAAACTTACCTAGTTACATTATATAGGTATCAGTATTCTTCAAAGACAAACTCTAGTGCTTTAAGATGAGATTTAGAGGAAGCACGTCGAAGAAGAAGTAATCTCCTCTACCGATTCATTCAAACTTATTTATTCTTATAATTCCTCTTAATGATTTTTTTAATTATAAAGTAATATCTCTATAAGAACTTATATACTGAGATTTTATTATAATTATTAAATAACCATATTCCAAATTCAATCCATCCTACAAAAAAAGAAATCACCACACGTGCATACATATAACTTACCGTCTCCACACCGTGGTGTAATCTGTTTTCACCACCATCTTAGATGGATGAGTATAATAATGGAAATAATAAATATATATTATTATTATAACATGATATTAATTATGAAATATAATAAACTGTCAAATTTAATACCAGTCATCAAATATGAGAATGATATCATCACTTGTGCGTACGCACAACCTTCCATCTCCATGATGTGATGTGATTCATTATACTTTATATTTATTAAAGAATGATTATATAAATGTAAATAATGAATAAATATGGTATATATTATTTTAATATAATTTTTTAAATATATAAATATGACTTATGAAAAAGAAATGGAACTTATTCTTAAAAACAAGCATAAGCAAATGAAGCCGTTAATACCCAAATAAAAAGTAATAACGAACTTTTGTTTTTAAATAGATGAAAATATGATCATATATGATATCATAAAAATTAATATGATTCTTAAATAATTAAATGACATTATTTAAATCATTATACAAGAGGTTTATATACATAAAAATGAAATCATACTTAAGGTAAGGGATAATTTCTCAATCTCATTATTTTATGATATTGTTTAGACATATGTATTTATTGGGGTATATTTATCATAAATTTCCATATTTCCTAAACATGAAATATCATATATATTATTATAAAAAAATTTAAATTAAATTTTACCCTTTTTTAATTTTTATTAAATGGTATGAAAGGAATATTTTTTTGTTATTCGATCGAGGAACTTTTTAACTTTTCCAGCAAAAGTATGAGGAGAATGTTTTCTTAACTTATATGACATGAAATGATATTTATGTTTTCATAATGCCTTATTTCCATGAATCTAATTTTATATGATTACAAGTTTATTTTTAAATTTTTTTCTATTAAAATTGTGTGACATTTTGAGAAAATAAAATGTTTTTGAAGAAGAAAGGATATTTTTATCACGATTTCATTTAAAGTGTTATATAAAAATTATTTTCCATATAAGAAGGAATTATTTATTAAGGTTAAATTTCATGTATTATATCCTTATTGTTTCTATAATTTTATTGTTTTTATTATTGAATTCTATTTGTGAAATCCATTTGTTTTATATGGATTATGTTATAATGTAATAATGTTTAAAGAAACCCATTTTATTCCTTAGGTTATGATGAATGATTTGTGTGGAGCATGTAAAAATTATTTTATTATGAGATGGGTGGGACCTATATATCCTTCGAATATATTAGGTAAGGATTTATATCTCATGAGACAGACATTGATGGAACATAAAATGATCTCGATTCAGTAGTAGAGGGCTGGAATGAGGAGTGAACTTAGTTCAGTAATGGAATTTGTATACTATGATGGTCTTCAGAATGAGAATTGACTAATATGAAATTATTTTCTATGATTATGTGTATGGAAATAAACTTCGTGTCTTATTTTATGACTTTTTGTACCACATTAATTGATTTTTATGAACATTCATGATTTCTTCCATGTCATGATATAACGATTTTCATATAGAGGATAAGATTTTAAAATGTTAGGTTCTTATATCTTATGATTGTGATATGATCGATATCTCCCTTGTTTACCCTTACTAAGAATATGATCTCACCCTTTAATATGTTGATTTTCCCCAGGTCATGAAGAAGGTTATTAAGTAAGATTTATCAAAAATGGGTCTAGTTATAATGAGGATGTCTTATAAACTAGTTTCTTATGTTTCCCAGTTTCTAAATACACTATACCTATACAGTCTTATCATGGATTTTTTATATTTTGTAATGAATATTATTTATTTTTGATGTAATATCAATTTATGTAAATTATGGTTCATTATTTGGTATTAGAGAAAAGTTGTTGTTATCCTTTGGAAACTAGGATGAGAAAACCATAGTAATAACCCAAAGGATATGTCAAAGTATTTGTTACAATATTAGTGTTTTATAAGTGATCACAAATAACCTAGGATAAAACCTAATGTGTACTCAATTGAATTTTTTTTGATTATGTGATTTTCCCATAATGATTAGTGTTTCTCACACTATGCTTCTTGGTTTTAGTCAATGGCTGGAATCAGAAGGAAATACATTAATGTTGAATGCAATAGGTAATGAAATGACTATCCTCCAAATCAACCAAATGTTATGGGAGGTAGAATGAAAAATATTGTAGCTATTCTCCCACAAATTTCTCAAGATATAAATCATGTAGGACTACCAAATGAGAAAAGGATGGAAAAACATTCTATTGAGTCCTTCATGATGCAGCAACCACCTTATTTCAGTGGGTCTTCTAATCCATTAGTGTCTAAATGATGGATTAGTACCATTGAAATGATATTTTCAGTTGTCCAATGTTCTGAACATGTTAAATTCATCTTTTCAATCTATCATTTGGAAGGTGAAGTTAATAAATGGTGGAACCTTATCAAGAATATAAGGAAAAGAGATGAAATTGAATCCATGGAATGGAACGATTTCTAGAATATATTTTTCAATAAGTACATTCCTCCTATTCTTCAAAAAAAGATGGAGAAGGAGTTCCTTGAACTTGAGAAAATTGACGATGAATAAGTTGGTACCTATGAAACAAATTTTAGAATACTGACAAGGTGCAATTATTGAATTTTTGTCCAACTAGTGAGTAAAATTAATCAATTCTTTATTGGCTTAAAACCAATTTTCCGAAGGGAATTATCCATATGGGACTTCAATATCTATGGAGAAATCATTCGTTGTGATCTCAAGGATGAGATGGATATTGGAGTAACCCATTATTCCTAAGGGCTTGAAAATAAGAGAAAAAATGGAATTCAAGGGAAAAGCTAAAGACCACACTGATAAGAATATGAGTTTTCCCTTATTCTCAATGCGTGGAAAGAAACATAGAGGAAACTATCTTAAACGAAATAGTAAATGTTTTAAGTGTTTAAAAGAATGCCATTGAGTTGTTAAATTCATAAGTGATGGAAAAAATATTTCTAATGATGTGAATTGAGAAATGTCTACACAGAATGCACCTCATAAACTTCAATGTTATAAGTGAATGGAAATGGGTCATTATGAAAATAAATAACCTAATCCAAGGGTTATTTATGATGATCGATGTTATCAAACTCTCAAGGCCAAAGACAAAGGAAAGTCACATCCATTCAGTATCAATGATGTGGAGTACAATAATTAAGAGGTGAAAAGTACACTTACCATCCACTCTAAAGTAGCAATTATTTTATTTGATTCTAGATCCACCCACTCATTTATTTCTGAATAATTTTATAAGGGTATTTCATTATTACCTCAACAATTAGTTTTTGAGTTAGCTGTGAAAACTCTTAATGGAGTAACTATTGCATCAAAAGTCTATAACTCTTCTCTGGTTGAATTTTTTGGGAAACTGCTTCATGAAAATATTGTGATCCTTCATATAATGGAATTTTATGTGATTCATGGCATGGACTGGATTTATCTATATGGATCTAACATTAATTTCCAAATAAGTTAATTCTTATTCATATTCTAGATCAATCTATGATCATATGTTGATGCATGAATGCGTATGACCATCCCATGAACATTTCTTCCATCTTATGGGTCTTGATTTCTATAAATGAATTTTTCCTATCTCAAATGGTTTAGGGGAAACTCACAATTAAGAATACCCCATTGTACAAGAGTTTGATGATGTCTTTCTAGAAGAATTTCAATTTCTTCCATGGAATTGTGAGGTGGAGTTTTCAATATAACTCATACCGGGTGCTATTCCTATTTCAATGACACCTTATAGAATGGTCCAAATTTATTTGTAGGAATTGAAGAAGAAACTCCAAGATAATATTGACAAGGGATTCATATTCCCTAGTGCGTCACCTTGGGGTGCACCTATTCTATTTTTTATGAAGAAATATTGTTTAATGTGACTCTGTATTGATTATTGAGAACTTAATAAGATCACTATCAAGAAAAAATATCCACTTCCCCACATTGATGAATTATTTGACCAACTACATAGAGCTCAATACTTTTCCAAGATTCATATTCATTCATGATATCAATAATTAAGGGTCAAGAAGGAGGATATAAAAAATATGACATTCTTTACAAGTTATTTATGCATTTTTTATGATCAATTACCCCAATATCTTCATGGATTTAATGAATAGAGTCTTTAGAGACAATATTAATTAGTCTGTGGTAGTATTTATAGATGATATTACTGTCTATTAGAAAAGTATGGAAGAGCATGAAGTTCACTTGAAAATTATACTGAAGACCCTATGAAAAGATACTATTTATGAAAATTTTACAAAGTGTGAATTTTAGATTAAAAAAGTTTCATGTTGGGTCACATAATCTAAAGATAATAGAAATTGTTGGATCTATTAAAAACAAAGTTATTGAAAGTTTGATGAGACAAAAAATGGTAACTAAGATCCAAAATTTTCATAGGTTGGCTGGATATTATCGCTGGTTTGTGAAAGATGTTTCACAATTATCTAATCCACTCACCATGTTGACTCAGAAAGGAGTTACATTCACGTGGACAGAGGAATATGAAGATAATTTTAATGATCTCAAAATAAATTTACCCAGTGGACCTATTCTCACACTACCATGTAGTGGATAAAGGTTTCTGATCTATAGTGGTGCATCCAAAAAGGGTATAGGATGTGTTCTCATGAAAAATGATATGGGGATAGCTTATGACTCCCAATAAGTTAAAATCCATGAGTAAAATTACCCAACTCATGATTTGGAGTTGGCTAAGGTAATCTATGAATTAAAGATATGGAGCCATTACCTTTATAGAGGAAAGGTATGATATTTATACTGAGCATAAAAGTTTAAATTATATTTTCACACAAAAGGAGTTGAATATATGCCAAATAATTGGGTTGGATTTGATTAAATATTATGATTGATCAATATATTACCACCCTGGGAAAGCAAACATGGTGGCATATGCCTTGAGTCAAAAATACTATGCTAGACTATCCATGACGAGGATCACAAAGGATCCAATATTTATGGATTTTCAAAGGATGAATATTGAAATTTTAAAGGAAGGGGAGAAATCTTATCTTACTCAATTGAATGTTTAAGAATCAATAAAAGTGACGATTAATGAGGCAAAAAAGTAAGATATAGATCTCAAAAAGAATGTGAGAAATGTTCTTGAATTCAACCTTGATTGTTATGGAATAATAAGGTTCATGAATTAGGTTTGTATTCCTTCCATACCATAATTAAATAATGACCTATTGGATGTGGCTCATAGTTCTTCATTCTCCATTCACCCTAGAAGCACAAAGTTGTACAGGGACCTAAAAGAGTATTTTTGGTGGGATGGCCTGAAAAGAGATGTTTCTGAATATGTCTCTCGGTGCTTGGTTTGTTAGCAAGTTAAGGCTAAGAGACAAAAGTCTAATGAGATGTTTGTAATGACCAAAAGTTTAATCAATGGAAATTAAATTCTTATAATTACATGAAATCATATCATAATTAACTACTATGTTCTATGTGACCTTTAAAAAAAATATTTGTCACTTCTGTGATATGAATTTCGGAAATATGACATACACAATTACGATTAGTAAGATGTTGGAGTCTGTTTGGAAAAATTCAATTTTTAGTGAATATTAACTAACCATTATGAATAGTAATGTTACCCTTATGGATAGAAATATGAACCTTATGAATATTAAATCAGCCAAGTGAATAAGTAACCTTACCAATGAAAGTATCAATAAAATTTATCCATCTGATAAGTTATATTATGATATAATTATATGATAGTATTGGTATTTTTATAATTCATAAATATGTAATTAAAATTTTATAAATAATTTAATAATTTAAAAAGAAAATTTATTTTCATAAAATGTATTCATAAATTATTAATTTGATGTCTTATTAATATAGGATAATTTTATGATACCATAGTTAAATTTTCAAAATATTATAAAATTAGTTATACTCTTAAAATATGCATTTTTCATGTACGTGATGATTTTATTTAAAAATCAAATATATCAGATTTAGAAAATTATTTTCATTAAATGGAGATTTTTTTTGGATTTTATGCATTAAAAAATGTTTAGGGTAAATGTTTTTGGGATTTTTTTGAAATACTTGAACTTTTGGTGAATAATAAAATACGATAATTTACTGAATAATCTAAATACATGATTTATTGAGTCATTGATGATGTTCTGATGAGGTAAGCACCATGGGTTCAAAATCACATGCACATATTACTATTTTTGGTCACAAGAATCATTACAATTGCTTTTATTTAGAAAAATAATAAAATAATGTATAAAATACTAAGAAAACCCTCCTCTCCTCCACTATAAATACCACCCCTCTTTACCTCCTATCCCCACACCTCTCAAGCCTTTTTCCTGGTCCAAATTCTTCTAAAATCTCTCTAAAATCCACTCTCCCACATCCATCATCCATTGGTCTCTTCCAAATACCAAATCCTCCCCCCTTAATAGGTTCTCAAGGAAGTTATATTTAAGAAGTAAATTCCTCTTTTCATTTCTTTTTTTTCAAATTCCTTTCCTTCTTTTTCTTTACTCACCTTATTTCATCCAAATGTTAAGATAACTACATTAACTTACATGTACTATAATGTTGTTATGATAATTGAATGATTAATCATAATCTCTCATTTCCCATCCTTTTTTACTATAGATGAAAACACCATCTAAGATGTGTTAGTTTATCACATTCAAGGAAGACAAGTTTTCAATTAATATTAATATCTTAAATTTGGGTCATCAAACCATTTTGATGGTTGAATCAGAAAATAATAGATTTATTATTTATAATTTAAGGTTATTTAATATTTTTGTACATGATATAAATTTATAAATAAAAATCTGTTCCATGTGATCAAGAACTGCCAATTAACCAAAATGATTATCATTAATGATTCATCTTCACTCCAAATAACCAAATGAATTTAATAACCATGTAATATTTTGGATGTTCACTAATAACATATAAATCTAATTCTGGTCAACCATTCTCACCTTAAACGTTTATCCTTACCTATATATAACTAAACTAATCATGAAAACCAAGGAAACAAATGCTCCCAAATAATGAAATTGAATCTCTTAACCCATCAAAAAGGTAGCTAATGAACTTAAAAAGGTTATAATAATCCAATTACATGCATAATAGGTTCTAGAAAAATTAATTAATTAATGTAATTTTGTTGTCGATGACATTTAGATCAATTTAAGGACACCATCAGACTTGAGGTAAGGGATTCTACCTGAACCTCTATTATTCCTTCAAGTTTCTTTATCTTTATTTTTACCCAAATAAAGTTATCTTTTACTTTTTATGTACATATTCTAAATTCTATTTAAATTTTCAAAACTCATGTATCAATAGAAAATTCATCATTTTATTTTGGGGATATACATGTTTTTAAATGATTCCCTCCTCAATTATTCCCAATAAGAAAACCCGTTTAATTCAACATCACAAATTATTACTTAATTTCAAGTGAACTCCATCATTTGTTTTAATCCACCATTGTTTTTTATAAAATCTATATTCTTATTATGAAAACTTCTTGTTTCACTTCCAGTTTTATATAAAATATTATTCCTTTTTCTATTTTAAATTATATTTAGTATTTTCCATAAAACTGCACTAAAATTTTTTAATGCTAAAATTTCTTAAATACTCGTCTTACATGTTTTCAATCATGTTTGAAATCACTTACCATGATATATTCCGATTTTACCTTATGAATTTCGTTGTATGTTATAATTAGTTTATTTCAAGGAAACTTGTATGATACACCCATTTATTGTTCTTTATGACACGATCATGATACCCATTTCTTTCCATGGGTACCCTTATATTTATAAATGATCAACTATGTATGATTCTATATGTGGAAATAATATTCAAGAACATGTTAAGATGAGTGGACCTAGATAGTGCTCCAATGCATTGGGTAACGTTTAATCTCATGAGATGTTATGTGCAACGGTTTTATAGGTTTCCTTGAATCATGCTACCACGTGCAACAGTCTTGGTGGTTAACCTTTACTTGTGCTACTCTATGTAAAAAAATTCTCGACTCATGATAAATTCATGTTTTATATTTCTTAAAAATTACTATGACTCTATGTTTATATGATCCCATGTTTATATGTTTTGATTCTACATGTTCTATGCATTTTTATGTGATTTTGTTATGCTTTCTTACCCATGTGCTAAGGATTTATAATTATGTTTATTACCTTATGGGGATTTTTAGCTCATCCCATTTTTCATGTTATCCGTGGGTTATACTATGAATATGTATGAGCACAATGTAAGTTAGTATCTCTTTATAAAGATTAATTAATGAAATGTTTTATTTAGTCCCATGATTTTAGTTTTATGTACCTAGTCTTCTAAGACACTAGAATTTACAATCCTTGTCTTGTAGTGTAATGATTTATTATGCTTAAAATCATGTAATGATATGTGTAAAAGGATAAGGTCACTATAGTTTGTATCATAGGATTGTCTAGTTATTTTTTGGAGATTAGGAATAGATATCTTTAGTAAAAACATTAAGGATGAGACTAAGTATAAGAAAACATCCCTAAATTTGGGTAAGTATAGAGTAAGTGGTTTATCAAGAAAATAAATCCCGGTCTGGATACAACCATGTGGATGTGTCTATGGAATAAGTGTATCTAGGGGTAAAACCTGAAAAAACTACTTTGAGATAGACTCAAACGAGAAGTGATGCATGAAAATGGGTCTTTCTGCACTCCTGGTTTGACAGTCTCGGGGGATATGCTTTGGTAAATTCATAATCTTATTTTGAAAAATTATTAAGGGAACAAAAAAACTATTTCCATAAGAATATATGTTATGAAATATATTAGGATAATCTAGATTTAAACCTAGGGAATCACATGTTAGGATACAATTTTTTTTAGATTTTATCCTTTTATTATTATTTTTTTCATTTTTATGCTTATTAGCTATGTATTCAAGCCATCTAATTGTATGTTACGTTTTTCATAGTTAATGTACCGAAATAGGATAATACATTCCAATAATTAATGTCATAGGAAATGTGAAAATTTCCCTAATGATATTCATGATAATATGCGAATGGGTGATCAAAACATTATGATAGTACTTCCTCATCCGACTCAAGTTATGAATAATAACTTGAATCATGTGGAACACCCTCCACCTCAGAGGAAAGAGAAAGTTGCTATATAATCCTTCATACGGAAAAGGCCTCCCATGTTTAATGGATCTTCTAATCCCCTCTTGGAGTAGTAGTGGATTAACTCAATTGAAATGATATTCTTTGTCCTCCAGTTCTTAGAAGAAGAAATATTTGTGCTGGTAGTCTGCCATTTTGAAGGATAAGATTATCAGTGGTGGAAACTGATCAATAATATGATGTTCCAGGAAGAAATTGATTCTATGGATATGAAGGAATTAAAGAAAATGTTTTTCAATAAATATTTTCCCCAAAACCTCCACCTCAATATGGAAAGATAGTTCCTCAGTCTCAAGCAGAAGGAAGATGAGTCCATCAGGGTGTATGAAGGAAACATCACAAGGCTTTCAATATATGATTTATTCTTTATCATAAACACCAAAAGAAAGGTGGATCACTTATTTAGAAAAATAAAGATGATTCTAAAAAAAGTGCTACCGATTCGAGACTTTGACAATTGTGAGGAGATTGTCTGTTGTTCCCTTAATGTTGAAATAGAGATCAAAGACTCTCAATGGTCTCATGGGACTGATGAAAAAAAGTGAAAATGGAGTCTAGTATGGGTGGTTTGGTAAATAAATCCCAAGATGGAAAGAGTATCAAACATCCCACGTGTCAAAATTATGGGAAGAAGCATCTAAAGGGAACCATGAATTACTTCAAATGTGGAAGAATGGGGCATTTGGATACAAAATACTAAAGGGATATAAATAATTCCACTAATGTAGAATAATAAAGGAAGATTCAGATCAACACTCAGCCTGTAGTGCAGTGTTACACATTCATGGAGCATGGGAATTATGGCATCAATTTTCATAAGTAAAGGGTTATCAAAGGCAATGAACAACAACCTCCATGGAAACAAGGACATGATTATGCTATCCCTACTACTAAGGTGGATCCAGAAAATGATGTGGTAACAGGTACCCTAGTTACTCATTTAATAATAGAAAAACTACTATTTGATTCTGGTTCTACGCATTCTTTCATATTATGAAATTTTAGTATAACTATTCAAAAAACACCCAAAAATTTTAAGATTGAGTTATCTATGAGAAAAAATGGGGAAATTATTGCATCTAATGTAGATAACTCCTCCCCTGTTAATGTTTATAGACTAAACCTCCTAGAAAATCTCATCATACTTACCTTAGTGGAGTTTTATGTTATCTTGTGATTGGATTGAATATATTTATCAAAAGACAACATAAACTGTAGGGAAAGGGAGATCACTCTTTACATATGGAAGCATCCTCCAATTCTTTACTAGTGTAAGGAGGAATACAAATCTTATTTGGAATAAATGTATCAAGTGTGGATATTTCTACCTTATGAGTAAGAATATCTAGCTCAAATGATTGAGACAAAGGAGAGAATCATTCTAGAATAAATTCCCATCATGAGGTATTACACTAATGTATTTCACAAAGAATTTTTTGGTCTTCCACCTGATTGAGAGGTTGAGTTCTCAATTGAACTTCTTGTTGGATCTTTGCCTATATAAAAGAAACCTTATAGAATAGACACTGTAGAGTTGGAAGAGCTAAAGAAGCTGTTATAGGAGAATTTGGATAATGGTTTTATATGCCCGAGTGCTTCACCATGGGGTGCACCAATCCTCTTTGTCAATAAGAAGGATCGTTCAATGTGGCTCTGCATTGATTATCGTGAGCTCAATAAAACTAGGATAAAGAACAAGTATCCCCTATCTATGATAGATGAATTGTTCTATAATCTTCATGGGGCTAGTTATTTCTCTAAGGTGGACCTTTAGTCAGGATATCACCAATTAAATGATATCACCAATTAAATGTGAGGAATGAAGATATTCCCAAAACAACATTTTGAACGAGGTATGAACACTATGAGTTCATAGATATGCCCTTCGGACTCATGAATGCTCCATCAATATTCATGGATTTAATGAATAGAGTCTTTATATATTATCTCAAAAAAATTTGGTAGTCTTTATTGATGATATTATGATTTACTCCAAGATAAAGAAGGAACAAAAGGACCATTTTAATACTATGATGATGACTTTTTGAAGGGTGAAACATTATGAAATGTATAATAAATGTGAGTTCTGAATGGAGGAAGAATCATTCTTGGGGAATGTTATCACTAGAAAAGAAATATTTGCGGACCCATCCATGATAAAGGCTATTGAATATTGGCCCAGGACACTATTTTTAATAGAGATCCACATATTTATAGGCCTATCCGGGTATTATCGAAGATTTGTGAAAAACTTATCATGATTATAAAACCCAATTATCAAGCTAACATGAAATGGAGTAAAGTTATTTAGGACTCAATAGTGTGAGGAAAGATTTAAGGAGCTCAAAAATAGGCTTATCACTACACCAGTACTCACACTCACAATAAGTGGTGAACTCTTTATGGTGTAAATCGATTCTTCGATGAAGGGATTAAGCTCCTTTCTGATGAAAAATGATAAAGTGATAGACTACACCTCACGGTAGATGAAAATCCATGAGCAAAACTATTCCATGCATGATCTAAAGTGAGTGGTTGTTATCTTTGCGTTGAAAATCTAGTGGCATTATCTATATGGGGAGAACTGTGAGATACAAACACATCACAAGAGTCAAATATATTTTCACATAGACGGAGCTTAATATGAAGTAGTGAAGATGGTTAGAGCACATCCAAGATTATGAAATCTCAAACCACTACCGTACTTGTGTGGAAAATAAGCCAGCAAATTCTCTAAGTAGAAAGGATCCTGTATCCTTATCAATGATGAGAATAGAAAAGGATCCAATCTTATTATATTTTATGATGATGTATGTGGGAATCATTAATGGAGGAACATCGTCAATTCTTTATCAAATGGTTTCTCAACCATCCCACATAGAGAAAATAAAGGATTCTCAAAGAAAATATGTGTAAATTCTAAAAATGGTGGAATCTATTAAGAATGATAAATCCTCTTAGTTCAAGATTTATGAGGGAGAAGTTATAAAATTTGGGTCATGATTATGTGCACTATTCAGACCAGAGATATTGAAGGATCCTTTTAATGACACACATAGATCAAACTTCTCTATTCATCCAAGGATCACAAAGATGTATCAAGATCTTTGAAAGAAATTTTGGTGGGATAATATGAAAAAGGAGATCATTGAGTCTATATCAAAGTGCTTGGAATGTCAACAAGTGAAGGCTGAAATACATAAGTTTAATGGTATTATGAAACCACTACCCATACCAACATGGAAGTGGGAGAACATTACTATGGACTTTGTCACTAGACTTCCGAGGATATATAGATGAAACAATGTTTCATGGGTTATTGTGGATCATCTTACAAAGACAACTCAAATTATTAAAATTAGAGAAGAATTATCATTCGATCAAATTTCATAGATATATATTAAATAGGTGGTAAGGCTGTAGGGAGTAAAACTATCTATTGTATCTAATCGAGATATAAGACTCACCGTGAAGTTATGGAAACGTCTCCAACATTCTATAAGAACTAAACTAAACATTAGTACGACCTATCATCCTCAAACTAATGGAAAATATAATAAAAATATTCAGAAACCGGAATACATGTTGAGATCATGTTCTATGGACTTCAATGGATGATGGGAAAAACATCTACCACTGGTTGAATTATCCTAAAAATATAGTTTCCACTCCAGCATCTGAATAGAACCATATAAATCCATTTATGGTAAAAGGTGAAGAACACTGGTGTGCTGGGATGAAGTCTGTGAGAGTATGTTTCTAGGACCTTAAATGGTTGAAGAAGCTATGGAGAAGGTGAAAACCATTAAGAAACATATCAAGACAGACCAAAGTCGACAGAATATTTATGTTGAAAATCGTCGATGATACCTTGAGTTCAATGTTAGAGTCATGGTATTCCTCTGTATATCTCCATGGAAGAAGTTCATGAGATTTGGGAAGAATGGAAAGCTATGTCCCAGGTACATCAACCTCTTCAAGATTCATGTTCATGTTGGAGTTGTGGCCTATCAACTAGAAATTCCACCTACCATGTATAATGTATACAATTTCTTTCATGTATCCCTCTTAAGTATGTACATACCAGATCTTTCAGATGTATTTTATTAAAAGGTGGTATAGTTAGAGAATTATCTTTCTTACTAGGAGAATCCAGTGAGGGTCATGGATCATAGAGATAAAGTTATATGTGACAAGAATACACACTTGGTCAAAGTACAATGGTAGAACCATAAGCATAAATAGGTAACATAGGAAATGGAAGAAGCGATGAAGGAAAAGTACACACACCTGTTTTCAACTTAGAATGTAAAAAAAAATTGAAGGAAAAATTTAATAGGGGGAAGAATGTATTGACCCAAAGTTTAATAAATGGAAATTTCCTTCTTATAATCACATGAAATCACAACACAGTGAACTAATAAGTACTATGTAACCTTTAAACATAATATTGTCACTTATATTATTTGAATTTCAAAAATCTGACATAAATGGTTGTGATTAATAAGATGTTTGGATTCTGATATGACAAATTTAATTTTGCGTGAATAGTAACTGATGCTTATGAATAGTAATGTTACCCTTATGAATAGTAATATGACACTTGTGAATAGTAAATTGACCAAGTGAATAAGTAACCTTACCAAGGAAAGTGTAAATAAAATCTATTCATCTTGTAAGTGACAATATGATATAATTATATCATAGTGTTGGTATTTGTATAAGTCATAAATAAGTAATTAAAATTTTATGAATAATTTAATAATATAAAATGATTTTTTTCCATAAAATGTATTCATAAATTATTTTTTTGACTTCTTACAATTATAGGATAATTTTATGAGACCCTAGTAAATTTTTTAATGTATTATAAAATGATTTATAATTTTAAAATATGTATTTTTTGAGAAAATGATGATTTTATTTAAAAAGTAGTTATCTTAGATTTATAAAATTATTTTCATAAAATGAGGCTATTTTTTAGATTATACATAACGAAAAATGGTTAGGGTGATTTTTTGGGATATTTCTGAAATACTTGAATTTTTGGTGAATAATAAAATACGATAATTTTCTAAATTATCTAAATACATGATTTTTTTAGTCATGGATGATTTTATACTGAGGTGTGAAACTTGGGTTATAAATCACATGCACGTATTACTATTTTTTGTCATAAGAATCAATACTATTGATTGTTTTGAGCAAAATAATAAAATAATGAATAAAATGTTGAGAAAACTCTCCTCTCCACCACCATAAATGCCACCCCTATTCACCTCCTCTGCCCAAAAAATCTCAGGCTTTGTGCTTAGTCCACATTCTACTCAAATCTATCCCAAATTCCATATCTTGAGTCTATACACCCTTTTTATCTTAAAAATACAAAATCCTCTCCCCTAAAGAGGTTCTCAAAGAAGATATATTCAAGAGGAAAATTCCTCTTTTCATTTCTTTTATTTTCCTTCAAATTACTTTCTTTATTTTTATTTCCTCACCTCCATTAATAAAAATATTTTTATAACTATAGTAACTTACACGTAATATAATTTTGTTACGATAATGGAATAATTCCTCATCATCTATCCTTTACCCTCCTTTTATACACGAAATGAAAACACCATTTGAGTTGTGTTAATTTATCATATTCAAGGACGGGGGGTTTTAAATTTCTATCACCGTCTTCAATTATGGTCATGAAACCATTTTTATGGTTGAAATAGGAAATAATATATGTACTATGTCTAATTTAAGGTTTAATTATCTTGTGTACACATGATATTCATTTTTTTAAAAAAATGTGTTCGATGTGATCAAAAACTCCCAATTAACCAAAAGAGTTATCATTAATGATTCATCTTCACTCCAAATAAACAAATTAATTATTTAACCATGTAATCTTCTAGATGTTCACTGATAATATATAACTCCAATTTTGGACAACCATTCCAACCTGAAATTTTTATCCTTACATTTATATAAGTAAACCAATTATGAAAAATTAGGAAACAAACACACCCACATAATGAAATTGAACCTCTTAACCCATAAAAAAGGCCATGAATGAACTTAATAAGGTTATAATAAATCAATTAAATGAATAATAGGTAATGGAAATATTAATTAATTAATGTAATTTGGTTATCTAGGACAATAAGATCAAGTGTTGTACACCATCAGACTTGAGGTAAGGGATTCTACTCAGACCCTCATTATTTTTTTGGGTTGCTCTATCATTATTTTTTACCAAATGAAGTTTTCTTTTATTTTTATATAAATATTATAAATTCTATTTATATGTTAGAAAATCATGTATCAATATTCATTCATAATTATCCTTCTGGGATATACATGTTTTTAAATGATTCCCTCCTAAATAATTCTTGATAAGAAAACTAGTTTAAGGGAACTTCTAAAAATTATACTCTATTTTAAGTTCACAATGTCATATATTTTAAGACAAATTTTTTTATAAAATTAGTATTTTTATTATGAAAACCTTCTTGGTTCACTTTTGGTTTTATATAATATTTTATTAACTTTTCTATTTTAAATTCTATGTAGTATTTTCCTTAAAACCGCACAAAAATGTTTTAATGCCAAAATTTATTAAATACTCTTCTTACATGTTATCACCTTAGTTTGACATCACATACCATGATATATGCCTATTCTTCCTTATGTATTTCCATGTATGTTATAATTCCTTTATTTCATAAACACTTGTATGATACACCCATTTATTATGTTTTATGACATGATTATGATACCCATTTCTTTCCATGGGTATCCTTATGTTTATCTATGATTCTATATGTGGAAAGAATATTCATGAACATGTTAATATGAGTGCACCTAGATAGGACTCTAAATTATAGGTAAATATGTGTCACATGAGACATAATGTGAAACGGTCTTAGTGGTTACCCTTGACTCATGATACCATGTGAAACAATCTTGGTGGTTAACCTTGACTTATGCTCCTCTATGTGCAATGAGCCTTGAATCATTCTAAATTCATGTTTTATGTTACTTTCACATTATAATGACTCAATTTTTATATGATCCCATGTTTATAAGTTATTATTACATATGTTACATGCTTTTTTATATCATTATGTTATGCCTTATAACCCATATGCTAAAGCTTTATTCTTATGTTTATTCCATTACTAATATTTTTAGCTCATCCCTTTGTTCCCGTTATCCCCAGTTTATCCTATAATGATTTATGAGAAGAATGGATGTTAGGAGATATTTATGAGGATTAAATAAGGAAATGTTTTATTTAGTCCCATGTTTTCAGTTTTATGTACCTAGTCTTCCAAGACATTAGACTTCAATATACTTTTCTTGAAATAAGATGATTTATTATGATTTAAATCATGTAATGATACGTGTAAAAGAATAGGGTCACTATAATTTACAACCATTACCCATACCATAATGGAAATGAAAAAACAATCCTTATGGACTTTGTTGTCACACTTCCCAAAACAGCTAAAGGCCATAATGTTGTATGTGTTATTGTTGATCATTGTACGAAGTCATCACACTTCATTTCTATTAGATAGGATTTGCCTCTTGACCTATTGAAAAGATATATGTAAAGGAAGTGGTAATATTTCATGGAATATCATTTTATATTATATCTGATCGGGATCCAAGGATTACCTCAAAGTTCTAGAGAAGTATTCAGTAGACTCTGGATACAATGTTCTGTTTTAGCACTGCTTATTATCTAAAAACATACAGTTAGTCTGACAGGAAAATTAGAACTCAAGAATACAAGTTGAGAGCTTTCACTATAGATTTCAAAGGTTTTTGGGATCCAAAACTACCTTTGGTGGAATTGTTTTACAACAATACCTTTAACATAAGTATACAGATGAATCCTTATGAATCCCTCTATGGAAATAAGTTCAAAACTCCAACTTGGTGGTATGAAGTTAGGGAAATAATGTTATTAGGACCTGATCATGTTGATGAAATGGAAAAAGCTCAGATCTATTCAAAAACATATAAGAGAAACTCAGAGTTGAAAAAAATGTTATGCTGAAAACCAAAGAAAATACCTAGAGTTTGAAGTTAGTGACACAGAGTTTATATGAATATATCCTTAGAAGTGATTAATGAGAATTGGGAATAAGTGAATGATTATCCCTAGTTATATCGATCCTTTTGAAATTATGGACCGCGTTGGGAAGGTAGCTTACCATTTGGCGTGCCCACCAAATATGTCTCCATTTCATGTTGTGTTCCATGTATATCTCCTAACAAAGTACATACATAATCCTTCAAATGTACTAAACTCATAAGTTGTACTGCTAGAGAAAAATATTTCTTATAAAGAACAACCGATAAAGATTCTGGATTGTAGTGAAAATGTTCTGCAAAACCAGACCACTCACTTGGTAAAATTTTTATAGAGGAACCACAAATTTGAGGAAGCTATGTGGGAAGTATAGGATATTATGGTGAGATATATCCCCATCTGTTTGTATCCATGTGATGAATTTCAAGGGTGAAATTCAGTTTAGGGGGGGGGGGGGTAGAATATAACTCCCAGATGTTTTTATAAAATATTTTATCTCAATAATTTTAATTCTTTAATAGCTTGCATTGCACACAATCATGAGTCTAAAAAAACCACAAGATTCTCTTAGAATAAAATGACCATTTTAACCAAATCGTTAGGTTAGTGTGAATATATATAACTAACTTATGAAAATGTATGCTGAAGTCATTAAATTATTTATGAAAAATATAAATCAATTATATTTTTGAATTTTTTTGAATTAATAAATTGAGTGACTTACTATTAGTAAATAAAATTAATGGAATATATATTTTTTATAATTAATAAAATATTATTTAAATTCATCCAATAGATATTTTTTTCATATGGCATGAGTAAACCCTATTTGATTATAAAAACCTATATTTTTCAAAAGGTTAATTTTATAGCTTTTAATCGTGAACCTATTTTAAATTTAGATTTTGACACATTAATAAATTTTAAATGAAAAAAATAAACATGTTATTTGGAATAATGATATAAAAATTTACTCTGTATGAACATTTAATATTTTTCTAATAACTTTCAAATTTTGATCAATAGTAAAATTGCACTAAATTTAAATTGAAAACAACTTTTTTCATCAAAATAATTTATAATATTAAACTATAATATTTAATGGTTTTAAATTATAAATAGAATATATTTTTACCATTAAATATAATTTATTTCTTTAGGATTAATTTTAAATTGAATTCATATGTAAAAACATTTTAATCTTTTGCAATGTTCTAACTTTTAAAAATTTGTTCTCTCTTTCCGACAGTGGAAATAATTTTAAATTTATTACTAAAACATCTATGTTTCAAATTCAGAAAAATGGATTCCATATTTTTAATTATCTGGTAAAAATTATTTAAATAACCTTATCTAATTTTTGGGCATTATGAATAGTAACTTTGGTAATATTTAGTAATATGATAATAGGGTAAATCTAGTAATTAAGGGTAAAAATACTATTATAAAATTACCCTAACTCTGGTCTTAATATCATTAGATGAGTTTTTTTCATACTCAGTCATCCTTGTATCTAAATTGTGTCCATTGGAAGCCAATTGGATGAGATTATAATGTTTAATTTATTTTAGTTAAAAAAAATCAAATATTTCTTACTCAAATTTTAATAACTATATCATTTTTTATATATGGTTATACAGAAGATAAATTTGATTATAATTACTCATTTGAAAAATAAAATGTTTTTTTTGTATCATGATAATTTTTTTTAATTTTTAGGAAATATATAATTACCATAATGATTTATATTTTGATGATATAAAAATTAATTAATTGATATGAAATCCATAAAACAAATTTTATTAAAATACTAATAACCATAAAAGACACAAAAACTTTGCCCAATATTGTTTTTTCGAGTATATATAAACTATAACCATCCAAGGGTTGAGTTAGTGACCATTTATATCCCTATAGAAGAGATTGTGACTCTTATATTATTTTATTTAAGGTGATGTTAATGTAGTTACATTCATAATTTTGTAAGTATAATATTTTAAATGTTGGATTTTCGAGAAGTAAAATTCAAATAAAAATATTCTTATGATATTTAGAAGATTAATATTTATCATAGTATTTTATTTTTAATTATTAATCTAAAAATATGTATATTAAATAATTACATAATCTTGATGTAGTAATTATTTTACTAATAGAGATAACAAATAAATGTTATTAACAATATTAAAATAAATACAATTTGGGATAATTGACATGTCTAATTAATTTTACATATTACGTTGACCTATTTTTAATATAATAAAATAGGTGGTTCGAAGTTAACTTGTTATCTTAATATTTTTAAAAATAAATGAATTGAACAGTGTCAAAATCGACACTATTGGTTGTTCACCAAAATAATATTTTATTAAATTATTTAAAAATCATAAAACATTTTTTAAAAATATATAATAATTATTATATAGTATAAAATATTATAATGTATTTATTTATGGTTTAATTTACATCCAATAAGTAAATATTGAACCTTTTTAATATTGAAATATTTGTTACCCTAGTTAAAAATTAAATAAAATAACTAGGCGTTAATTGAAATGATAGGGATTAAATTTATAAAAAAACATGTCTAAAATATATTTTTTTATAATATTAAAACCCTATATAATCTAATCTTAGAAATAGGGAAATTTTTTGAGTTTTTTGGATGGGGTTTTATTTTTTTATAAATTTATATTTTTTGAGATCCCAAAAGTACCCCTCACCTCAATTATAAAAGGGAACCTCCTCCCTCAAATATTCACTTCACTTTGAGCCTTAAATCTAGTCCATCCCCTGAACTTTTCCATTTTTAACTTACCTAGTTACATTATATAGGTTCTTCTCTTCTAAAAAGGCCAACTCTAGTGCTCTAAGTTGAGATTTAGAGGAATCATGTCAAAGAAGAGGTAATATCATCTACTGATTCATTAAAATTTATTTCTTCTTCTACTTCATCTTCATGATTTGTTTAATTATAAAGTAATAAATATAATATAAATAATATACATAGTTTTTATTATAACTATGAAACCACCATATTCCATATTCTATCCATCTTATGAAAAACAAAATAACCACGTGTGCGTACATACTATTTACCATATCCATGCCGTAATGTAATCTGTTTTACACCACCACCTTACATGGATGGATATAATGATGCAAATAATAACTGTATATTATTATTATAACATTATATAAATTCTGAAATATTATAAACCATCCAATTCAATACCATTCAAAAAATATGGGAATGATATCATAGCTAAGGCGTACGTAAGGTCTACCGTCTCCATGATACGATGTGATTCATTCTACATGATCTTCATTAGATAATGACTATATAAATGCACAGAATGAATAAATATGGTATATATTATGTTTATATAATTTTTAATGATATAACTATTACCTATGAAGAAGAACCATAACTTATTCTACAAAACATGAATAAACAAATGAAGAAGTTAATACCCGTATAACAGGTAATAAATAAATGTTGTTAACAAACAGATGATAATATAATCATATATTATATCATAAAAATGTATATTATTATGAAATAAGTCAACTATATTATTTAAATTATTATATACGAGGTTCAAATACATACAAAGGAAATTGGACCTAATGTAAGAGATAATTTCAAAATTTTATTTATATCCGAGATTGTTTAGATATAAGTATTTACTATGGTATATTTATCATAAACATACATGTTTCCTAAATATGTAAAATCGTTTCTATTATTATACCATTTTAAATTAAATTTTACCCATTGGTGAATTTTTTTTAAATGGTATGAAAGGAATCCTTTGACGTTATTCGATAAGAGGTATTTTTGACTTTTTCAGAAAAAAATGTGGAGAATATATTTTTTTAACTTATATGGAATGAGAATATTTGTTCATCTTCATAAAAACTTATTTATATGAAGCTTAATTTCCATGAATTCAAGTTTATTTTTTAATTAAATAATTTATTTTAAAATTTCACGGCATTTTGAGAAAAGAATTTTTTTTTTGAAAAAGAAAGGATATTTTCATCAAGAATTAATTTCAAGTGTTATAAAAAAATTATTTTCCATCTAAGAAGGAATTCTATAATAGGTTTACATTTCATTTATTATATAATTAGTGTTCCGATGATTTTATTGTGTTTAATATGGAGTGCTATTTATGAAATGATTTTTTACATGGATTCTGTTATATTGGAATAATGTTTAAAGAAACCCATTTTGTTCCTTGGGTTATGATAAATGATTTATGTGGCACATGTAAGAATGATTTCATTATGATATGGGTGTGAACTATATCTACCTCAAAATCATTAGGTATAGATTTATATATCATGATATAGACATGTCTAGAACCAGAAATGATCTAGGATCAGTAATACAAGTCTAGAATGAGGAGTGAACATGTTTCAGTAATGGAATTTATCTGTTATGATGTTCTTGACAATGAGCCTTGAAAAATATGAAATTATTTTCTATGATTATGTGTATGCCACAAAAATGAATGTATAATTTTATGACATTTGGGATTACTTTCATTGATTATTATGAACTATCTTGATTTATTCCATGGAATGATATCATGATCTTTAATATCCAATATAATATTTAAAAATGTTATGTTATTATGTCTTATGATTATGATATGATCGATATCTCCATTTTTTACCCTTAATGAGCATCTGATCTCACCTTTTCGTAAGTTTCTTTTCCCTATGTCATGAATAAGGGTATTAAGTAAGATATGTTAAAAAGGGCTCTAGTTATATTGAAGATGTATTATGAACTCGTTGTTTTTGTTTCCCAGTTTCTAAAGACAATATACCTATACGGTCCTATCATGACATTGTTATATTCTTATGAATATTATTCAGTTTTGAAGTAATGGGTATTTATAATCTTGGATAGTTAGAAAGGGTATGCATACAACAAAACTAAATAATCCTTGAATAAATACAACATGAATATATTATGATGAAATAATAACATATAAATAATCTCATGAGCTAGAAACTTATCCATGGATATTATAAAAAATAAATTAATCACATGGAAACCAATAAATTATATAATAATGATGTAATTTATAATATTTGGATATCTGAAACATGTCACCGAGGCCTTGTTCTAAGAAATATTTAAATACCTTCATATCCTTGTTCCAAGACATAAAAAAGGGTAAGGCCATTTCAAAAACCCAAAATAATTTTTCCCATGAGTCATACTGATGCATTGAGGGGCTACATCAGACCTCTCCCATCACTTACTAATTCCAATGCATTCATCATATGGATAAACAATAAAACATAATCAAAATTACTTAAAAATATATAATTTTCCAAATTGGAAGAACTAACAGACATAATATATATAATTTCCCTATTCAAGGTGATCATAAAGAATCTAAATAAATATGGTGGATGATATCATAAGTGTATAACCTTAGAAAATAATAAGTCTCAAAAAAGGATGTGGACACCAATTAAAGTTATTTCAAAATCTCACCAGGAATTTTTTTGAGGAAAACACTCTTTTCACTTTTGAAACACATGTTTAAAATCTAAAAATTTACCAAATATTAAGGAAAAAATTATCTTTTAAAAGAACCTTGTAAAATTTTCATGTAACATTAAAAGAAATGTGTGGTTATGAGTACGTCAAATTCTATTCATGTCGTATAAGTTAAAAAAACACTACTTATATAATTTTGTAAAAATTTCAAAAAGAACCACATTTAGAAAACAATAAGAAGAAGAATTATCAATATTTTATAAAATTAAAAATGGGTAAAAATGAATTTATTTAATAATTTTATAATAGTAAAAACATTTTTTATTTTTTTAGAAAACAAGTTTGTGGAAGAAAAAATATTTTTGACCAAAGAGGGGAATGAAGTAAGCCTCTCTTAAAAAATATTTATAAAAAATATTAAGAACCAAATAGAGGAACATGGTAGTATTACTTAAAATTTTAATGAATAAATATATTATAATAAAATATATTGGTATTAATATATAAATTTCAAACAATTCACCCAAGGGAGACTTAAATATAAATAATCTTAAATAATGATGTGATTGTGAAATAAACCCTTACCTCATGTCGGATTTCCCTTGTACTTATATGAACATCATATATAATAGATATAGATTTATTATAAATCCATTACAGAACCATAATCATATATATCATACCATATATGATTTACTTATATCCTCTTATCAAACATTTATTATTAATTATTTATTAAGTCAACATTCCAAGTGATAACTACTTCGTTCTCATGTATGTTTTAGTATAGTAGTTTCAATCCTTGTAATTTGATAATGGTTTCTTCATATTAAAGATTCTAATCATGATATTATATTTCATATATTATTTATATAAATATTTAGATTCATCCATAAAAGTTTTATATTAAATAATGAATTACATTGTTTATGGAGACGGTAGGGTATACATACGGCTAAATGATGTTTTCATTTTTGAAGGATGGGAAAAGATAATGGTAAATAATGGTAAATATTTAAAGAATAACATTTACATAATATATATCATATATTTTCATTAAATATATCTTTATTAGTATCCATATAAAATTAAAATGAAAAACAAATCACATCACTTCGTGGAGATGGTAATCTTCACGTACACATGAGCGATGTTATAGTTTTCTAATGGATTGGAAGTTGAGAATATTGATATGATATTATAAATAATGAAAAATAATGATTTCATAAATATAATATATAAATATGGAGCATATCATAATACCCATCAATAAAATATGGTGATGAAAAATTAATTGTAAAGGTATGTGGATACCAAAAACCGTAAGCACATACGAGCGAGGCATTCACTTTCTATTTGATGTAAAATAGGGTCGGTAATGGAGGTTCCAAAAGCATAATAAAACTTAAGTATATTTAGGATACTAATGTTATTATTTTATTATAGATACAATATATTTATAATAGTTAAATGAATTAGTAAAAAAGTAAAGTGATCAATTAAGATGATTACCTCTTTTTTGAAAGAACTCCTTTAGATATACTATTAAGGACCCTATGGTTGATATTTTTGGAATACCATCACCTCAATAATGTTTTTAGGGGATTTGGTAACATAAAATGGTAGGTTTTTGATGATATATGTGGATTAAAGTTGTGTCAAGAGGTGAAAGGATTGGTTCTTTTTTTATAATTGAGTTGAGGGGCACTTCTGAAATTTCATAATAGATTTATTTATAATAAAGTCATTATCTCTCCCAAATGCCTAAAAATGTACATATATTAAAAAATAAGGTAGGATATAGTTTAAATATCATTATATAATTAAATTTTTACATGTTTAATCGGCATTTTAAACATTATCATGTGGTTTAACCCCTTAGTAAACCTATTTAAACATTTACTGTGGGACATTATTTTTCACCCATAATGGGTTATAATTTTACATATAAGGTAAATATTTATGGATAAATGTAAAATTGATGATATTTTAGACCATATATTATCCCCTTCTTCCTTTTTATTTTTTTTTTATTTTTAAATAATTTAATACAATATTATTTAGATAAATTATACTTAATGTCAATTTTGACAGTTTTCATTTAATTTTCCTTAAATGGTATATTACAATGTTATAATTTGAATATAATAATTAAAAACGAAGATAATATGACATATTAATTTATAATTTTTTTAACAATATAAATCAATCATATTATATATCTTTTAATATTTTTAAAATCATTTATTTTATTTTTCCATTAATTGAATAAATAATTTTTCAGTATTGTGTAGAAATTTAAGGTTATCATATAATATCAAAAAATTATAAATAAATTTTCTATAATGATAATAATTTTATTAATCTCAAAATAAAAATTTATATTCATACATAAATTTATTTTTCCCTTATATGAACACTTAAGATGAATTTAA
Organism: Viscum album; assembly: GCA_963277665.1. Lineage (NCBI taxonomy): Eukaryota > Viridiplantae > Streptophyta > Magnoliopsida > Santalales > Viscaceae > Viscum > Viscum album. Next base: position 275,686,575 of record OY728123.1, on the reverse strand, counting down.
AACTAAGAGAGTGACATTTTGTAACATTCCATAATATGAATATTATATTGGTCATTTTTAGGGGAAAGCATCCATTAAAAAACAAATTTCATATAATAATATGATAATGATCGAATTAAATTCATCATATAATAATTAATATTAAATATTATGAAATTATCACATAGTTTTATCAAAGATTAACCCAATTTACCTTTTACCGAGGTAAGAAATATTACCAAGGTTACTATTCATATTGAACAAGAATAAAAGAGGCCTATTTACAAAATTACAACCTACATATTCCAAATATGGAATATGTTTTATCAAATTCAATTTATTTAAGTGTCATAAATGAATTTTAAAATAAATGAACAAAATGCGGTGAAAATAGTTTTTTCGAAAAAATGTATTTTTATGAATAAAAACGTTTTAACAAAAAATTAAATGATAAAATTGATTCCAATGAACTAAATTTAATTATTAATAATATAAGAGAACTAATTTTTTTTCAAATAATTTTAAAACAAAATATAACTTTTTAAATTTTGAAAAAAACACAACTTTCAATAAAAATTGATATTTTATACTTTTCATAGAAAAATCAGTCTTTTCTTAAAAATAAGAAATTTAACCTATGATTATTTTTATATGATGATTTAAAAATGAAATTATTTTTATAATATAAAATTTATTTAAATTAATTATAATATTTTCTTATAAAAACAAATAATAATCATTTTTAAAAAATACATATTTTGTCATGACCCATCCCATAGGGCCCATGCTGTGACTACCCGAAGCCCGCCTTCCATAAAATAGGGGCTGGTGACTAGAACCGGAAGTGTATTCCCCAAAATTGGGAATACATTGACTTTATAACCTGTAAGAACATGTAACCAAGAACACAGTAAGATAAGAACTCAAGTAAACTATACATTAAACAGAGTGAGTGCAGTAAGTAAAAGGGGCCAGAATACAAGCCCAACTAGAAAGTACAAGTACAACTGAAATAAAATACAACTGAAGAAAGATAAAGACATCTATTGGGTTTTCCTTTGAGGTTCCCACCCAGAGGGTAGGTATAGATTGCCTCCTCAGCACTCCTGGTCCACCCGTCTCCTATGTGTACCAACACGCCGTATGGTCCACCTCCGAGCACCATCCAGTCCTGGTACTCTTAGCCTCGATCACCGCGGTCTGTCGTATGCACCAAACACAACAAGGTTCGGGCATAGCCCATGCAGGGTTGAGTATAACGATACTCAGTAGGGACCCCAAGACCCTCAAGGTCTCACAAAAATCCAAAAAGGATAAACCTCAAAGCATGAAGTCACCTGTCAACCCTACTTAGGTATATGCCCATACATATACCTAAGTTATCAAGAATACCCATCTCTATCATGAGGAAACAGAGGGTATAACAAAAAATACCAAAGCTCAACTGTTCCTCAAAGGAAAGAAAACCACAAAGGAAAGTACCACACAGGTACACCACACAAAATAACACCACCAATGTATTACCACAAAGGAAAGTACCACACAGGTAAGAACTCAGCTCACACCAGGTATAACTTAAGTAAATTAGTTGAGATGTTTAGATATAAATAATGAATCATCTTACTCTGTAAAGAAGCAGACCCACATAGGATCTCTAGGAGCAGACCCATACAGGGTCTCTAGGAGCTGACCCACACGAGATCGCTAGGAGCTGAACCACACAGGATCACTCTTCATTCTTCTCATCCCAACCAGCTAGTAGGTTCCCACACTAAGCCTACTTGTCTCCAGGAGGATCCACTCCACCAGACATTGGTCGATACTCTAATTAGTATGAATTCCCACAAATAAGTATCTCAAAGGTCAACCACATCATAGGTGTCTCAACGCAACAGACGACGCGTTAATTGGACTCCCGGTCTTTGAGTTATTAGCTTTTAGTCCCGGGGGCTCGGTTGGATTTATGCTCAATCCAACCCGACTGTACCTCAACTTTACCCAGAACTCCAGTGGGGTATACTCAAAGGGGCCATCTCACTCCAAGATTTCCATAACCACTCATGATTCATCAAACAGACATATGATTCCAAATTTATTTCCCAAGTAAAGTATAGGTTCGTATCAGGTCCGGGTCTGGTCCGACCCGGTTGGACCGACCCGACCTAGGTTGACCCAGTTTGGGTCGACCCGGTCCGAACCACTATGTACCACCCCAAACCCAGTTACCCAGAGTTGGTGAATTATTACATAACATTGGCATGATCACAAAAGTTCATGTCTCGAAGGAACGATTAGTTTAGTAGCCTTGGAAGCACTAGATATATTCATAAGTCTTACATTAAATCATGAAATCAAACAAACACAACAACATCTTGTCTCCATAGACCAGTCTCATATCCCCTCATACTATCTCTATAGGTCATTCATAAAATACTTCTTCACATCCATAGAAAAATAAAACATATAAAGGGGAGAGCTCAGATGCCCAGTAAGGATAACAGTATAGCGAAAACTTTCATAAATAAGCATAAACATTTAAGGCAATGTATAACTAAAAAAAGCCTTTTAAACTTGAACTTCAGCATAATATGGAAGAAATAAAATGAAATAATGTCATTTACTTATTCACATAGATATTCTACAAATCGAATAATCACAGTCAATATCAATAACCACTTTCATAATGATAGAATGCATAATGCCAGACTATAATAACCACATAGTCAAGGGATTGTGCCAAGACTAAAAATAAGATTTTGTCAAGGCCTTGTGACAAGACACTATTTTATCTAATGAGACCTATATATGTATCAAGGATCTATAGCGGGCTCCACCAACCACTTATTAAGTCCAATGCATTCCTCATATGAAGAGGTTTAAACATAACAGAAACATTCGTATTAAAACTAGCATACAAAATGTCACTACTTTATCCATAAACCATGAATGGCATAAAAATAACACATCCATAGTCAAACATATAAAAAAACCTTCAATAAAATATGGAAGTTTTGTATCATAATAAATCAACTTCAAGTAATCTTAAAATCAATCAAAGGATGTTGACATAGATGAAATCAAAACTATTTGAGAGAAATATCTTTTTTTTAAATAATTTAAAGGTAAAAAAAATATTAAATAAAAAATTTACAATGAAAATATCCTTATTAGCTTGTAAGGGATGCTTTTAAGATTTTATAATGGTGGAAAATAGCTACACCCGCCGTATAAGTTAAAAAGAGACATTCTTACCTTAATTCTGTCGAAAAGGTTAACAAGGACCATGTTTGGAAAATGACAGAAATATTTATTTATAAACATCTTTTAAAAAGTCAAAAAAGGGTATAAATGACTTTAACCCATATTCTATAAAATATTAAGAATGGTTTGAAATACATTTTTAATAAATATAGCTGTGGATAATAAAGAATTCCCAGTAGATAATTACGTATAAACAACCTCAGATAATGAAGAGATTGTGAAATAAACCCTTACCTTGTAATTTTCCTTGGTTGAGGGTTGGTTTACCTCCTTTATAATGGTAAAATAATTGTTATTAAATTATACAAGAATCATATAAATTAATATGATATCATATATGATATTTTAATATTTCTTTGTTAATAATATCTTAGTATTATCGTCGTTTCGGGTGTTAGTAGATTCATTTTCCTTTATATGCTTTGTTAAGTAAGCCATTTTTGTTATCCATAGGTTGTATATTATTCATATCCAGAATGATATCAAGTCCTTATACATTATTTTGAATCATCAAATGATAATTAGAATTGAATGGATATGATGGGGAATGAATCTCATTGCGTTCGTGGAGACGGTAGTCCGTACGTACGCAGGAGCGACAATATCATTCTTTTGATATTAAAATAGTATATAATTGGATGGTATATCATATATAAAGAATAATTATAATGTTATTTTTATTATTTACTAAAATTACACATCATTATCATACCCATCCAAATAATAACGTTTTGAATAACAATTACACCATGACGTGGAGACGGTAAGTCGTACGTACGCACGTATGGTGACATTTCATTCAAAGGTTGGATAGAATACTGAATATGGTTGTACCATATTTATAATAACATAAAATTATATATAATAAACTAAATTTATTATTTTATAATGTAAATAACAAATAAAGAAGAAGTGGAAGAAGAAAGGAACTTGAAAGAGGCTGGTGAAAGCATTACCTCTTCTTGAGGTTCTTCCTTTTGATTTGATCAAAAGGGCTCCTTATATTGGCTTTCTGATCAAAGTAATGCCTCTAGGTTGAAGTGAGGGAATATTAGAGGATATATGGGTAGGTTTTGGCCGAACCAAAAGGCTTTGAAGGTATTAATTTGAGAGAAGGGGGAGTGCCCTTTTATAAGAGGGGTGAGGGGAACCTTAGGAAAAGCTAGAAATATTATTTTATTATAAATTCATATTCAGTTTCTAATGGCTCCAAAGTGACTTAGTTAGAGGATAAGGTGGGGATGGGTTTAAATCCACTAAACTAATATATTTTAGACAGGTTTGGGTCACTATATTAACCTTATCATTTATATTTAACTCTTAGTTAAATAGTTTGACATTTACCATGTCTCTTTGTATTTTTATATTATATAGTTAATAAATTTACTATATACTTCCAAGATACCCCCAAGTGGTCCATTAATTATACAACTATCATTATATAAGTCTCTTGGCTGAAAATTAGATTTTTAGGAATATAATATCAATTAATAATATAATATGTTTTTTAAAAACTCTTCTATGTCAATTTTCCCACTATTTAATAATATATTTTTGTTAAAGTCTTAAAAACTTTATTAATTCGAATAAAAATAATTTAGGCAATCATAACATGTCTTATTAACCAATAAAATTTGTGTATGTCATCAAAACTTTCATATTTTATTTATTTTAATATTTATAATACCAATTATTTGATTCTTTCATTAAGAAGGAAAATACTGCATCATTATTGTGTCAAAAATAAATTTAATTATTCAATGTCTAAAAATTATAAATAAAATAAAATTATGTATGAAATCGTTTTAGTTTTTTAATGAATATTTATAGTTGAAAATATAACATATATAACCCTATGTAAAAATTGTTTTGCTAAAAGATATATGCTTACATCATTTTTTTATTTACTTTAACTTAATTAATATAAAGTGTCCTTATCACTTACAAGTGGCTCCATGGGGTCCCAAAATCGACCCAAAGATTCCAATGGTCAGAAATGTATCAACCAATAAGTTTAAGACACGTTTTAGGGTAAATTAATATTATTATAATATTATTTTGTTACCCTTATTTACCGGATTTACCCTTTAACCAAGGTAAATTAAATACTTACCGAAGTAATTATTCAAAATGTCTTACAATAAAAGTTTATTATTTAAAAAATTTGGACCTCATGATTATAAATATGGAATCAAATTTTCTAAATTAAAAACACAAAATTGGCAGAAATTAATTTTAAATTAATTCCCGTCGTTAAAACAAAAAGCGTGTTTTTATGAGATAATAACTATCAAAAGATTGGAACTTTCTTATGTCCAGTTTAAATGTAGAATTTTGTCCAATGACCAACATTGGATTAAATGGTAAAAAAATAATCTAATTATACTCTAAAATAACTCAAATTCATAATTTATCACTATTAATTATTTCTATTAAAAAAGTTGTATTTAATTAAAATTTAGTAATTTTCACTATTCATCAAAATATGAAAGTTATCTGAAAAGTACCAAAAATTCACCCAAAGATAATTTCGATATTAAAAATCCAAAAATGAAGTCCATTTTGAAAGATAAAATATATAAATTTCAAAAAGTGGGTATTACTATTCATAACGACTAGTTTGATTGGTTGTGGTGCGTGTTAGAACTCAAAGTTGCGTACAACACAGGTTACTGTATTATTCAAAGAGAAGAGTACCGTGGAAGATTGGGGTGTTTCATTCTCCCCTCCTTAAAATAATTTTGTCCTAAAAATTTCTAGAATACTATCGCATGAAAATACGTGGGTGGTTCTTCATCATAAGTTCCTCAGGTTCCCACGTTGCATCTTCCATCTTATGGTTTCTCCATAGAACGTTTACCAGACGAGTCGTCTGGTTTCTCAGCACTTGTTCTCTTGTATCAAGAATCCTGACGGGCTCTTCGCAATAAGACAGATCGGGTTCCAGTTATACTTCCTCATAAGTGATTACATGCGTTGGGTCAGGCATGTATTTTCTCAATAGTGATACGTGGAACACATCGTGAACTTTGGAGATACTTGGAGGCATTTCCAAACGGCATGCTACAACCCTAATTCGTTCTTGAATTTCGAAAGGTCCTATATACCTGGGACTCAATTTACTTTTATTTCTGAAACTTATAACTCCCTTCCATGGAGATACCTTCAAGAAAACATGATCTCCTACATGAAATTCCAAATCATTCCTTCAGTTGTCAGCATAACTCTTCTTCCTACTTTGAGCTGCTTTGATGTGGTTTTGGATTACCTTCACCTATTCCATCGTTTCCTCCACTAGTTCTGGGCCTACGAGTTTTCTTTCACTAACATCATCCCAACAGGTTGGTGTGCGACATCTCTTTCTGTATAACTCTTAATACGGTGCCATATGAATACTTGAATTGAAGCTATTGTTATAGGAAAATTCTACCAGAGGTAAATATTGATCCCACATACCATTAAAATCAAGTGAGAAAGATCTCAACATGTCCTCTAAGGTTTGAATAGTCCGTTCTGATTTTCCATCAGGTTGGGGGTGGTAGGTAGTGCTCAAATGAAGTTCAGTATCCAGGGATTTCTGAAGAATTTTCCAGATTCTTGAAGTAAAACGGGGATCATGATTAGAAACAATCGATAGGGGTACTCCATGAAGTCTCACAACTTCATTAATATATAGTCTTGCTAGATGTTCAAGTGGTAGATCTTCTCTTATAGTATGAAAGTGTGCTCACTTGGTGATATGATCAATAATGACCCATATTTCATCGTTCCTTGTAGGAGTCTTTGGTATCCCCATGACGAAGTCCATCATAATATTATCCCATTTCCACTCAGGTATTGGAAGAGGTTGCATGACTCTTCCAGCCTATTTCCTTCTAGCTTTCACTTATTGACAAAGAATACATCTTGACACAAAATCAGTAATATACCTCTTCATGTTGTCCCACCAAAAATGTTCCTTCAAATCTCTATACATTTTGGTGCTCCCAGGGTGCATAGAGAAATTAGAACTACGATCATCATCCAACAAATCCCTTTTTAGATCAGGTATATCGAGAACACAATGTCTCTTCCCAAATTTCAAAATTCCATCTTCATACATAAAGTCACTCAATATCCCAACATTCACAGCTTTAATCTTCTTTTGAAATTCTTCACCATCGGTCTAAGAACTCTTAATCCTTTATATTAAAGATGGTTTGGCCCCTATTTAAAAAAGTATTGATGTTTCACCTTCCATGGTAATTCCCATGTACATCTTCACTTGATCAATGAAAATAGGATCCCTTTCAACTCTCATTCTGTTCAAAATTACCTGATCCTTTCTGCTCAAAGATCTTCCACCTTATTTTCCTTCATCGGGTGGTAGTGTATTGTGAAATTGTAATCCTTTAGTAGTTCAAGCCATCGCCATTGCCTCATGCTGAGTTCTTTCTGTGAGAAAATATACTTGAAACTCTTGTGAATGGTATATATCTCACATTTTTCACCATAGAGATAAATTATCCCTATCCTCAAAGAAAATATTTCAAAAGCTAACTCAAGATCATGAGTAGGATAGTTTTACTCATGAATTTTCATATGTCGTGACGCATAGGCAATAACCCTATCATTCTGCATAAGGACACAACCAAGTCCTTTCTTTGAAGAATCATTATAAATAACAAACCCATCATTCCTCGATAGTAGAGTCAATATAGGAGCATTGAATAATCTTATATTTACTTCATCAAAACATTCTTCACACTCTTTTGTCCAAACAAATTTAGCCCCTTTTCGTGTGAGCTTCATTAATGGATTAGCCAATCGGGCAAAGTTCTGGTTGAAATGCCGATAATAACTTTCTAAGCCAATAAAACTGCGTACCTCAGTTATACTCATTGGTGCTGGCCATTCTTGGATTGCCATGGTCTTAGATGGATCAACAAAAATTCCATCCTTAGAGAAAATATAGCCAAGAAAAAAAATATCCTGAAGCCAGAACTAACAATTGCTAAACTTACCATATAATTCATGTCTTCTAAGAGTATTCAGGATAATGCGCAAGTGATTTTCATGATATTTGTGGTTTTTAGTGTATGCCAAGATATCATCAATAAATACCATTACAAAATCATCAAGTCATTCCTTGAAAACTAGGTTCATTAGATTCATGAATATAGAGGGTGCATTAGTCAATCCAAAAGGCATTACTATAAACTCATAATGCCCGTACCTGGTTCGAAATGCTATCTTCAGAATGTCTTCCTTATTCACACACAACTGATGGTATCCAGATCGAAGGTCAATATTTGAAAAGTATTGAGCTCCATCCAGTTGTTCAAATAAATCATCAATGCGAGGTAGGGGATACTTGTTCTTTATTGTTATAACATTGATCTCCCTGTAGTCAATGCGCAACCTCATAGATCAATTTTTCTTTTTAATAAAAAGGACAGGGGCTCCACATGGAGAAACACTAGGGAGAATAAATCCCTTGTTACTCAATTTATCTAGTTGTTTCTTTAGTTCAACTAATTCCACAGTGGCCATTCTATAAGAGGTCTTTGATATAGGCCTTGAAGCAGGAATTAAATCAATGGAAAACTCAATTTTGTGTTCTGGAGGATTTCTAGGTAAATCATCCGGAAACACATCTACATATTCTTTCAAAATAGGTACATCCTCTATTTGAACATTCCTTTTCTCACCCACAATTATTTAATTCTCTTCCTCCCCAATAATTTAATTTAGTTGAGCTACTAGGGGTGGATCTAAATAAGAATTAGGTGGTGACGATTCTGCTCTAAAGATAAGGTGTTCCTATCATCATCATCCAAAATTGTATCCTCCTTCTTCTTATAATAAATATTCAAATCATAGTCCGAAAGCCAATCCATACAGAAGATTATATCAAACTCAATCATGGTTTTGACAATGAGATCAGTAGATAAAGAACATTTATATGCTCTAATAGGAACTGATTCACAGAACTTTGTAGTAATGATACCTCCCTTAGGAGTTTTGACTGACAACTCCGTTGTTAAATCAAATTGAAAATATCTAATTTTCTTATTAAACTGGGAAGATATGAAACAATGAGACGATCTAGAATCAAATAAAGCATTTTCTAAACTTGAGAAAACCATTAAATTACCTACCACCACGTCTTTCAGAGCTTCTACCTCAGCAGTAGTGATAACATAAACATGGCCTTGATCCCTTGGCCTTTTTTGAGGTAAGTTCCCCTGATGCTTAGGAAATTAATTTGCATAATGCCCCATCTCCCTGCATTTGTAGAATTAAACATCAGTAGCTTCTTTCTTCCCCTTGCAATCATGAGCTTGGTGGACTTTTTCACCACACTTTTAACATACTCCCATTCCTTTTAAGAAAGTACCGGGGTGTTTCTTCCCATATTTAATGCAGGATGGATATTCAAATTTTCCCTTATTCCCCTTATTTCCATTTCTAGATTGATCAGCAGATCTCTTCTTCTCTTGTTTTTCTTTAAAGTCATAAGACTTAGAGAATTAGTTTTCTTTCTTGATAGCACATGAGACAGTATCTTCATACGACGAGAAGGATTGTGAGACTAATGCTTGATGGAGAAAAGATTTTATCCCATCAAAGAAATGATCAATCTTACTTCATGGGTTATGTAAATAATATGTAGCATGCCTTACTAACCTTGTAAAGTTATCTTTATACTTTGCGAAGTTCTCAACCTCCTTTTTCCTCAAACTTAGAAATTGTCTTTCCATATCCACTCGATGGTCATGAGGAATGTATTTTTCAAAGAAATTTTATTTAAACTCCCTCCATTCCCTATTTGATACTTCATCATCTTCCTTCATGTTTTGAATCAACGACCACCATTGATCAACATCTCTAGTGAGGCGGTAAACTACCATGAAAACTTTTTCCATTTCTCTACTCCCCAAGGCGTGTAATATTTTCTCTAAGAAATTTATCCATTGCTCAGCTACTAGTATATTTTTAACCCCATTGAATGGTGGTGGTTTTTTCCTCATGAAGTGATCTAAAATTTATCCTCTACGCTTCAGATTAGGGTTCTCCATACAGGTAAGGTTATTATTCATAACCTAAGTGAGTTGTCCCAGTATGGTGATTAGCTGATCAGCACCAGTTGCATCACCATCTCCACTATAATTATCTTGAGTAGGAGGGAAATCCCTAGATAGAGTGCGTGCATTGATATGGTTTCAATTCCTTCCACTAGGATCCATTTACAAAAAATGGCATAGACTAGATTAGTTTATGAATCTCAATACATAAATCCAAACTTGTAAAACCCTTAACATAAATTGAACAGTTTATGGATATAATCCATAATCATAAAAAATGTTTTCTTTTAGGAATTATATAATCATAAACCCTTCATAATGGTTTATAATGAAAATGAGAATTATCCTAAGCATATCTCCTGAGAGTGTCGTAACCAAGAGTGCAGCAAGGTCCCTTATCGTGCACCGGTTCCCGTTCGAGTCTAGATCAAAGCGATGTTTTCGGATTTTACCACTTGGTACATCGGTGCTAGAGCCTCCTCTACGTGCTCATATCCAGACAGGGATTTATTGCTCGGAAAACTCCCAAAATCTATACAATACAAAAATTCTTTGAATTTCTTCTATACTAATCCTCAAAGTCCATATTAGGTCTATGTGCTCTAATTAGAGTTTATCTAAGTCTAGCTTCCAAGGTTTTTACTAAACTTCCTCTGATACCAACTATAACGCCCTGACCCAAGTTACCCAGAGATAAGGCATTATTACATAACATTGGCAAGATCATAAAAGATAATGTCTTGAAAGACCGATTAGTTTAGTAGCCTTGGAAACACTATATATATTCATAAGTCTTACATTACATCATGAAATCAAACGACTACAAAAAAATATTGTCTCCATAGACCACTCTCATATCCCCTCATACAATCCCTATAGGTCATTTATAAAATACTTCTTCACATCCTGGAAAAAATTAAACATTGAAAGGGGTGAGATCAGATGCCTAGTAAGGATAACAATATAGCGGAAACTTTCATAAATAAGCATAAAAATTTAAGGCAATGTATAACTAAAACAAAATCCTTTTAAACTTGAACTTCAGTATAATATGATAGAAATAAAATGAAATAATTCCTATTAATTTTTCACATGGATATTCTACTAATCGAATAATCACATGCAATATCAATAACCTCTTTCATAATGATGGAATGCATAATTCCAGACTATTATAACCACATAGTCAAGGCCTTGTTCCAAGACTACAAATAAGATTTTGTCAAGGCCTTGTGCCAAGCACTAGTTTGTCTCATGAGACCTACCGATGCATTGAGGAGCTATAGCAGGCTTCACCAGTCACTTATTAAGTCCAATGCATTCCTCATATGAAGAGGTTTAAACATAACATAAACATTCCTATTAAAACTAGTGTACAAAATGTCAATACTTTGTCCATAAACCATGAATGGTATAAAAATAACACATCCACAGTCAGACATATCACAAAACCTTCAATACAATATGGATGTTTTGTATCATAATAAATCGACTCCAAATAAGCTTAAAATCCATCAAAGGATGTTGACATAGATGAAATCAAAACTATTTGAGAGAAATATCTCCTTTTTTTGTAATAATTTAAAGGTAAAATAATTATAAAATAAAACATTTACTTTTAAAATATCCTTATTAGATTGTAAGGGAAGCTTTGAAGATTTTATAAAGGTGGAAAATAGCCTCACCCTCCGTATAAGTTAAAAAGAGACATTCTTACCTTAATTCTATCGAAAAGGTTTAGAAGGACCATGTTTGGAAAATGACGGAAATATTCCTTTATAAAAATCTTATAAAAATTCAAACAAGGGTATAAATGACTTTAACCCATATTCTATAAAATATTAAGAATGTTTTGAAATACATTTTTAATAAATATAGATGTAGATGATAAAGAAGTCCTAGAAGATAATTACCTATAAACAACCTCAGATAATGAAGAGATTGTGAAAAAAACCCTTACCTTGTATTTTCCCTTGGTCAAGGGTCAGTTTAACTCCTTTATAATGGTGAAATAATTGTTATTAAATTATAGAAGAATAATATACATTAATATGATATCATATATGATCTTTTAATATTTCTTTGTTAATAATATCTTAGTATTATCGTCGTTTCGGGTGTTAACTGATTCGTTTTCCTTTATATGCTTTGTTACGTAAGCTGTGTTTTTTATACATAGGTTGTATCTTATTCATATCCATAATGATATCAAGTCCTTAAACATTATTTTTAATCATCAAATGAGAATTAGACTTGAATGGATAGGATGGGGAATGAATCTCATTACGTTCGTTGAGACGGTAGTCCGTACATACGTACGAGCGACAATATCATTATTTTGATTTTAAAATCATATATAATTGGATGTTATATCATATATAATGAATATTTATAATTATATATTTATTATTTACTTCACTTACACATCATTATCATACCCATCCAAATAATAATGTTTTGAATAACAATTACACCATGACGTAGAGACGGTAAGCCGTACGTGCACACGTATGGTGACATGTCATTAAAATGATAGATAGAATACTGAATATGGTTGTAACATATTTATAATAACATCACAGTATATATAAGATACTAAATTTATTATTTTATAATTTAAATAACAAAGAAAGAATAAGTGGAAGAAGAAATGAACTTGAAAGTGGGTGGTGAAAACATTACCTCTTCTTTAGGTTCTTCCTTTTGATTTGTCAAATGGGCTCTTTAGGTTGGCTTTGTGATCAAAATAATTCCTCTAGGATGAAGTGAGGGAATCTGAGAGGATATTTGGGTAGGTTTCGGCCGAACCAAAAGGCTTTTAAGGTATCAATTTGAGAGAAGGGGGAGTACCCTTTTATAAGAGGGGTGAGGGGTACCTTAGGAATAGTTAGAAATATTATTTTATAATAAATTCATATTCGGTTTTCAATGGTTCCAAAGTAACTTATTTCGAGACTAACGTGGGGATGAGTCGTAATCCACTCAACCTATATATTTTAGACAGGTTTGGGTCACTATATTAATCTTATCATTTATATTTAACTCTTAGTTAAATAGTTTGACATTTACCCTGTCTCTTTGTATTTTTATATTATATTGTTTATAAACATATGATAGACTTCTAAGATACCCCAAGGTGTTCCATTAATGATACAAATATAATTATACAAGTATTTTGGCCAAACCATAGATTTTTAGGAATAGAATATCAATTAATAATATAATATTTCTTTTAAAAACTATTTTATGTCAATTTCGACACTATTTAATAATTTATTTTTGTTAAAGTATTAACAACTTTATTAATTCAAATAAAATTAATTTAAGAAATAATAACATTCAATATTATCCAATAAAATTCTTGGATGTCATAAAAAATCTCAAATTATATTTATCTTAACATTTATAATACCAATTATTTGATTCTTTCATTAATTAGTAAAATAATGTATCATTATTGTCTCATAAATAAATTTACTTATTAAATGTCTAAAAATTATAAATAAAATACCATTATGTAGTAAATATTTTTATATTTCTAATGAATATTTATAGTTGAAAATATAACATATATAACACTATGTAAAAATTGATTTTCTAAAAGATATATGCTTATGTCATTTTTGTATTTACTTTATCTTAATTAATATAAAGTGTCCTTATCACACACAAGGGGCTCCATGGGGTCCCAAAATAGACCCAATGATGCCCATGGTCGGACATGTATCAACCAATAAGGATTGTACATGTTTTAGGGTAAATTAATGTTATTATAATATTATTTTGTTACCCTTATTTACCGGATTTACCTTTTAACCATGGTAAATAAAATATTTACCGAATTAATTATTCAAAATGTCTAAAAGTAAAAGATACCTATTTACACAATTTGGACCTCCTGATTCTAAATATGGAATCCATTTTCTAAATTAAAAATACAGAAGTGGCAGAAATTAATTTAAAATTAATTCCCGTTGTTAAAACAAAGAGCGTGTTGTTAAGAGATAATAACTATCAAAAGATTGGCACTTGCTTATGTCTAGTTTAAATGTGAAATTATGTCCAATGAACATAATTGGATTAAATTGTAAAAATATAATCTAATTATACTCTAAAATCATTCAAATTCATAATTTATCACTATAAATTATTTCGATTAAAAAAGTTGTTTTTAATTAAAATTTAGTAATTTTCACTATTCATCAAAATATGAAAGTTATCCAAAATGTACCAAAAATTTACCCTAAGATAATTTCGATATTCATAATCCAAAAATAAAGTCCATTTTGAAATATAAAATGTATAAAATTTTAAAAAGTGGGTATTACTGTTCATAACGGCTAGTTTGATTGGTTGTGGTGTGTGTTAGAACTCAAAGTTGCGTAAAACACACGCTACTATATTATTCAAAGAGAAGCGTACTGTGGAAGTTTGGGGTGTTACACATGAGGTCAAGCTTGACCCATGGTGCGGCCCGGCCCGCTGGGTGGTCTGGCAGGCCGCGAGGGCCGTGAGAGGTCGCGGGTTGGCTTGGTCTCGTACTGCGGCTTGGTCATGGGGGTGTCACGAGAGTGCGGGGCGGCTCGGCTAGGAGGGTGGAGGCCACGAGGTGGCTTGACCTAGGGTGCCGTGAGGGCGCAGGGTGGCTTGACCAGGAGGGCGGAGGCCGCGGATCGGCTCGGTGAGGCCGCATGCGGCGTTGAGGCCGCGGGGCGGTTTGGCTTGGAAATAGGGTTTGGCCACATATGGCATGGAGGTCGCGGACGACATGGATGCCGTAGGCGGTGGTGCCACGAGGCGCGGAGGCCGTGCGGTGGTGGGGGCCACGGGGCGGCACTGTTGCGCCATCTCCTTTTTCGCGGCCAGCGGTGGTGCCGACCGCTGTTCTCGTGCCCCACTATGGTTTGAAGTCATTCCTCCATCGTGATCAATAATTAATCACAAGGTTTTCAGAGAGGATGATCCATGTTTGTTTGGTCCGCACTCTCTGCGTTAGAGCGATAGCAAGCGGCTATAATTCCTTCTTGAATTACAAAGAATTATCAAGAACAGAAAGAGAGAAGAATTTCAAACAACCAACCTACCTCAGATTGTTTGTTGACATTGGTGTGAGGGGGAAGTCAAATAAGGTGAAGAGAATGCCTACGATCGTCGCTTCTGAAATCACACTTCGATGTCGGGCTCGTTCGTCATCCTCTTCCATGATTTCCGAAGAACGTTCTTCGATGGAATTCTTCTTTGGAGGATGTTTCGAAGAAGAAGTCAAAGTCATGCATCGGCATTCTTTGTTGGAAGAAGTGTAAGCCTCCATGATTTCTCCCCTTTGTCAACACATTCCCCCAAAATGGAAAATAGCCAACTTTTGTGTTTCCCCAATTTTAATTGTTGGCATTATTTCAAATTGGGTTAATTAATTACATTGGTTGGAATAGTAAATTAAAAGGGGTGGCACCATTTAAGTGGGGGAAGTTAAAGAGGCTTCCCAACACTTATGAGGGAGTTCAAGGGGTTCAAGGGGTTTTAAGACTCGGGTGGTACCCACCACCATAACCTATCATGGGAGGTTAGGCTCCGTGGTCCCCACCTACATAACCTCTCATGGAAGGTTTTAGTTTAGGTGGTCCCCACCTATGAAATATCCAAATGGGTGGTTCCAAAATAATATAAAAATAAAATGTTACACCATTTTATTTTATTTTATTCCTTCATGAAAAATACAAATTCAATCTTTCACTCTCGACCCACTTCAGTTGAGGTGAAGGTCTCCTTAAGAAAATATTGGTGCTACGAGTTCAACAGTGTCCTCAGATTTCAATTTCGAGCATTGGTTCAAAGGTTAGAAAAACCCACTCGCACGTTTACTGAATGTGCCCAAACAAAAGTTCATAAATTCATTTTAGGCAATTCGGGCCTTGGAATCACGTGCCGTCAATTTTCACGGACTTGTGAAATTACCTTATATTTTAAAAAAATTACATGGAAATTCTGGGTCTTTACATTCTCCCCACCTTAGGTCTCTACGTCCCCGTAAGCCACAACTCAAACTAGGTTAAAAAGTGGTGGTACTTAGCATGGATCCAATCCTCCCGCTCCCATGTGCTCTCCTGGAGGTTCTTGGGCTACCAATGAACATGCACCAGAGGTATCGACTGCCCATGAAGGACCCGCACCTATTGATCCGCAATCTCCACGGGAACCTTTATTAAAGTCACCCCATCATTGACGTCGAGCTCTCTGTGGTCGATGAAGTGGGAAGGGTCATGCATGTATCTCCTCAGCTGGGATACAAGGAAGATGTCGTGAACCTGGTGGAAATATGGTGGAAGAGCTAAGAGGTAAGCCACCTTTCCAACTCTGATGAGGACATGAAAAGGTCCGACGAACCTCGAAGATAACTTACCACCTTGGCCAAATATCCGTAAACCTCGTCGAGGTGAGACCGGTAGAAAGATTTGGTCACCATCCTCGAACTCTAGAGGTCTCTGTCTCCTCTCAGCATACGACTTTTGCCTGCTCTATATAGTCTTTATCTTCTCCTGGATGATCTGCAATTTCTCTCTGGTATCCCACACCATCTCTGGTCCCACTAGTGCTGACTCCCCTGGGTCAGTCCAACACAAAGGTGATCTAAAAGGTCTCCCGTACAACTCCTCGAAAGGTTTCATCCCAATGGTGGAGTGATATTTGATGTTGTATGAAAACTCCACTAAGGGAAAGTGATCCTCCCAGCTACGAACGAAGTCGAGGACACGAGCATGATGCATTTCCTCGAGGGTGTGAATGGTCCTCTCAGTCTGACCATCCGTATGAGGATGGAAGGCGGTGCTCAAATGAAGCTGCGTCCCGAAAGCCTCCTACAACACCTTCCATAGCCAAAAAGTAAAATGTGAATCCCAATTAGAGATAATCATCTAGGATACTCTATGTAGCCAAAAAATCTCCTACACATAGAGGCTTCCCAAGCACTTTACTAAACCCTACTCTCTGATCGGTTGGAAGTGGGCCGACTTGGTGAGTCGGTCGACGATCACCCAAATCAAGTCATGTCTCCTGGACGTACGTGGAAGTCATGTCACAAAGTCCATAGACATACCATCCCACTTCCACTCTGGGACCTCTAAAGTCTGAACCAAGCCAGCTGGTACCTGATGCTCTGCCTTCACTTGCTGATAAGTGAGGCATCGAGAGACAAAATATGCTATTAATTTATTCATTCCTGGACACCAGTACTATTATGAAAGATCTTGGTACATCTTCTCCACTCCTGAATGTACCGCTAGAGGGGATGTGTGGAATTCCCTCAACAATTCCTCCCAAAACGATACTGGTACCATGGTACGTCCTCTGAAGAGGATGACGTGCTCCCCACCTTCATAAAATCCATCAGGTGCTTGTCCTGTGGATATCTGAGCACGTCATGCCTCGCAGTCAGCGTCCCCATGCTGCGCCTCCCTGACTTGTGAAAGAAGTGGGGAAGTAACTGTAAGATACTAAAGAAAAGATGTTCCATCTCTATCTACAAAGGATATCTATAAAATGACCAGTTGCTCTGTTGCCTTTCCTAGCGGATGTGTACCAGACCTCCTGCTGAGTGAATCTGCTACAATGTTCCCCTTCCCAGAAGTATAGACTATCCCGAAGTCATAGTCCTGGAGGAACTCAATCCAACATCGCTATCTCAGGTTCAGGTCCTTCTGAGAGAAGATATATATGAGAATATAGTGATCAGAGTATACTGTAAAATGATCTCCCATCAAGTAATGTTTCCACATCTTCAGGGCGAAGACCACTACTGCAAAATCCAAGTCATGGGTAGCATAGTTCTGCACGTGTTGTCTTATCAATTTAGAACCATATGCGATTACTTCTCGCTCCTGCATTAGGACACATATGAGTCCAGCCATAATGCGTTGCAGTAGACTATGTACCCTGCGCCTTCCTATGGTTTCCTCAAGAAGGGGGCACTAGTCAGCCTCTGCTTCAGCTTCTGAAGACTCTACTGGTATCTCTCCAACCCTTCTTTGTCAATGATAATAGTGGTGAGAAAACTATGGATAAATCTGGTACAAATATTTGGTAGTATCCAGCCAAACCCAGGAAACTCCGTACCTCCGTCACACTCCAAGGTGGCTCCCAAGCAAGTACTACCTCAATATTGGCTGTATCTACAACAACTCCAGCCTCCGATATGACTTGTCCCAGAATGTGAACCTCTTGGATCCATAACTGGCACTTCAAGATATTACTATAAAGCTGGTACTCTCAGAGTGTTTCCAGTACTACTGGTAAATGATAGGCATGCTCCTCCTCAGTAGCCGAGAAGATAAGAATTTCATTGATGAAGACTACTACAAAGAGATCAAGGTATGGCTGAAAGATCCTTTTCATGAGTCCCATGAACACTACTATAGTGTTGGTTACACCGAATGGCATAACGAATAACTCATAATGGTCATACCGACATCTGAAGGCTGTCTTTTGCACATCCTTATCTCGTACATTGAGCTGGTGATAGCCTGATCCGAGGACTATCTTTGAGAACCATTGTGCTCCCTTCATCTAATTGAAGAGATCATCAATCCTTGGAAGTGGGTACTTATTCTTCATGGTCACCTGATTCAGGTGCTGATAGTCAACACAAATCCTCAAGATCCCATTCAATTTCTTGACGAACAAAATTGGGGATGCCCAAGGTGAAACATTGGGCTGAATGAATCCCTTCCCCTACAAGTCCTCTAGCTATAACAAGAGCTCACGAAGCTCCGCAGGAGCCATCCGATATGCTAGTGTGGATATTGGTGCCATCCTAGGGTAAAAGTAAATGTAAAATTCCACCTCTCTATGAGGAGGTAGACCCAGAACATTATCAGGGAAGACATATGTGTACTGGTCCACCATTACAGGATAACTCAGACTCTCCACATCAACTGCTCCAAGGGTAAGGCTAGCCAAATGATGAGTGAACAGCTGCACTCTCCTCCGGGTAAGTCTATCCTGTGCTACAAAGGATCCCTTCTCGTCGGTGAAGGTAAACCAGGTCCCATCCGTGTGGACACACTGTACTTTTCACCTAATACAGTCAATCTGAGCAAGGACTGTAGATAGCCAGTCCAAACCCAAGATGATGTCATAAGGCCTCGACACCACTACTAGGAGATCACAACCAAAGCTATCACCTAATAGAGTAAGATCTCATTGCCGACACTAGTGAATAATCATCTAATCCGCTCCCTTAGGTGTCTCTAGCCATAAGGATCAAGCTAACGACTCTGTCGGAATCTCCAAGCTCTGAACGAGGGCAATGGAAATAAAATAATGGCCGACACCTGTGTCTATATGTACTATAGCTAATGTGGAGTAGACATAGATCGTACCTCGTATCATCTTCGGAGCACCGTGATCGTAGGCCTCATCTACCTGGAGCTCATCTCACCCCTATCCACCTGCTCTCTGTGGTTGGGGTGGACCACCTGGTGGTGGTGGCGGTAACATCTCAAATCATCGCCCACCACCAGCTACACGACCATGTCCTCTGCCACATCCACCTGCTCCCTACGGACCTCCGCGGTCGAACCTATATCTCTACATGGGTTGTCCTTCAACCATTTTTTGATCATCCGTATGGAGTGTCAGATAGTCAAGAGCCATGTGACCCTGCCTGCTACATGCGTAACACTGCCCGCTCTTGGTATGACTATCTCTGCCTAGGGTGCCTCACACAACCGACCCTGAATCCAGTAGTCATCCAACTGTAGGTCCAATCCTCTTGGACATATGCATCATCTGTCTACTACTAGCTGTAGAAGACTCTGCTACGTTATGACCGGTGGTGGGTCTCACTGCTGGTGACTGCTCAGCAAGGAAACTCTCCACTAAGAGGGCTTGCTCTAAAACTCCTGCCTGCTTCGGGATGCTGAGTGAGATCATCGAAGCCCTGATCTCTCACATGAGCCCCTTCTCGAAGGTCCGAGCCCGGTAGAATGGGTCCCGAACCATATCAGTGGAGTAACATGAGAGGTCAGTGAACCTCGTTGAGTACTAAGCCACAGTCATGCTTCCCTGCTATAGAAGCAGTAGCTCCTGATTGCGCACTACATGAAGAGTCACTGGAACAAACTCTGCTTGAAAAAGGCTCTCAAATTCTTCCCAGAGAAGCTTCACCTCATCTTGAGCCTGGAGCATCAAGCTCTACCATCTACCTACTACTTCCTATTGAAGGCTGGCAGCAAGGATCACCATGAGATCGGCTGGTGTCCCTACTAGTCGGGAAACTCTCACTACGGCTTCCAACCAATCCTCAGCTACTTGTGGCTCTATATCTCCCCTAAAACTAGGTGGCCTCTGGCGCTAGAACTCATGCAATGAGTTCAGGTAGCGTGCACTATCTGTTTCTGGGGTTGGTGGAATTGGTGGCCCAATGGGTAATGGTACTGCTGGTGCCTCCGCTAGTGCCTCTACTAGAAGAGGGCCCTGCACCGAGGCCTCATCGCTCAGTGGGCTATCAGTGCATACTACTCTCAGAACCCTGGCTGGCTGTCTACGTGGAGGCATCCTAAAAATAAATAGGTGTACCAAGGTCAATAAGTTATACCTAGTTAGTTGACTCAATGAGAAAAAAAAACTCTTTAAAACACACACACAATCAGTGTTTTCATGCACTGAGTTGGAAATCAGAAGTCAGGGTCTTGGTGTATGGATATGTAGGCCGCCACACCAACACTAGATTCCCTAAACTGATAACCAAACTCACCACACTTAACACTACTACCATTAAAAATAAATATCAGAGTCATATGTTCTACGGTAGAACCTCCCTCTGATACAAATTTGTCACAACCCGTCCCCCAGGGCCCGTTCCATGACTACCCCAAGCCTGCCTTCCATAGGCTAGGGGCTGGAGAATAGCACCGAAGGCGTATTACCCAAAACTGGGAAGGCATTACCTTTATAACCTGTAAGCACACACAACCAAGAACACATCAAGATACGAACTCAAGTAAACTATACAGTAAACAAAGTGAGTGCAGTAAGTAAAAGGGGCCAGAATACAAGCCCAACTGTAATGTATAAGTAAAAAAAAATACAATACAACTAGAGAATGAGAAAGATAGCTACTGGTTCATCCACTGATGTTCCTACCTGATGGGTAGGTACAAATCGCCTCCTCAACACTCCACATCCACCCATCTCCTCTGTGTACTGACACGCCGTATGTTCCACCTCCGAGCACCGTCCAGTCCTGGTACTCTCAGCCTCGATCATCACTGCTCGTCTTCTACACCAAACACAACATGTTGCAGGCATATCCCATGCAGGGTTGAGTATAACGATACTCATTAGGGACCCCGAGACCCTCAAGGTACCAAAAAAAATCCACAAAGGATAAACCTCAAAGCATGAAGTCAACTGTCAACCCTACTTAGGTATATTCCAACACATATACCTAAGTTATCATGTATACCCATCTCAAACATGAGGAAATATAGGGTCCAACCCAAAAGCCTAAATCTCAATTCTTCCACAAAGGTTGATAAACAACCAAGGAAAGTACCACAGAGGTACGCCACATAGAAGAATACCACCAAGGTATTACCACAAAGGAACGTACCACACAGGTACAAACTCTTCTCACACCAGGTATAACTTAAGTACAATAATTTAGATGATTATATGTTACTATTGAATCATCTTACTCTGTGAAGAAGCTGACCCACACAGGATCGCTATAAGCTGACCCACATAGGATCGCTAGGAGCTGACCCACACAGAATCTCAAGGAGCTGACCCACATAGGATCACTAGGAGATGACCCACACAGGATCACTAGGATCTTACCCACACAGGATCGAAAATATCTAACCCACACACGATTGCTAGGAGCTGACCCACACATGACTGCAATGAGCTGACCCACATAGGATCGCTCTTCATTATTCTCGTCACATCTAGCTACTAGGTTCCCACACTAAGTCTGCTCGTCTCTGGGAGGATCTGCTCCACAAGTCACTGGTCGATACTCCAACTACTACAAAGTCCCATAAAGAAGTATCTCAAAGGTCTGCCACATCATAGGGGTATAAACTCAATAGACAGAACTTCAATCGGACGCCCGTTCTGTGAGTTGTTATCCTTTAGTCTCGGGGCCCCAGTTGGATTCGTGCCCGACCCAACCCAACTGTACCTCAACTTTACCCAAAAATCCAGTGGGGTATACTCAAAGGGACCATATCACTCCAAGATTTCCAACACTACTGATGGTTCCTAAAATGGACGTTCGGTTCCAAAGTTATGGCCCAAGTAAAGTATATGTTCGTATAAGGTCCGGGTCTGGTCTGACCCGGTCGGACCGACCCGACCCTACCCGACCCGCTGGGTCAACCCCGGCCCGTGGTGCGGCCAGGCTCGCTAGGTGACTCGGCCTGCTGGGCATTCTGGGAGGCTGCGAGGGCCGCGAGAGGCCGCAGAGGCCGCGGGTGCCGCGGGGCGGGGGAGGCCGTGGGTCGGGTCTGCCGTGGATGGCTGCTCAGCTACAGAGATGCTGCAAGGGTGCGGGGCGACTCAGCTTGGTCTGACCCAAGGAGGCTTGGCCAAAAGGGAAGAGTCCATGGGGAGGCTTGGCCAGGGGGTACTGTGAGGGCGTAGGGTGGCTTAGCCCAGCCCGGGGTGGCACGACTGAGAGGGCGGAGGACGCTATGCAGCTCGGTGAGGCCGCAGGCGGCGTAAAGGGTGAGGGGCGGCGGCCCTGGCACAGGGCAGTTTGGCTTGGCAGCGGGGTTCGGCCGCAGAAGGCTGCTTAGTCGCAGAGGGTGGTGGCTCAGCAAGGGGGAGGTGGCCTGGTCATAGACGGTGCGGAGGCCGCAGGCGGTGATGTCGTGGGGCAAGGAGGCTGCTAGCAGTGGCGGCCCTGAGGCGGCACCGTTGTGCCATCGCCTTCTTCACGGCCGAAAGGGGTGCCGACTGCCATTCTCGTTCCCCACCATGGTTTGTAGTTGTTCCTCCATCCCGATCAACAATTAATCTCAAGGCTTTCAAAGAGGAAAGACCATGTTTGTTTGGCCCGCACTCTCTATGTTAGAGCGGTAGCAAGGGACTATAATTCCTTCTTGAATTACAGAAAATTATCAAGAACAGAAAGAGAGACGAATTTCCAACAACCACCCTACTCATATTTTTTGTTGGCATTGGCACGAGAAGGAAGTCGAAGAAGGAAAAGAGAGTTCCTATGATCTTCTCTTCTGAAACCATGCTTCGATGACAGGCTCATTCATCATCTTATTCCTTGATTTTTGAAGATCGCTCTTCCATGGCGTTCTTTATTAGAGGATGTTCCGAAGAAGAAGTCAAAGTCATGCATCAGAGTTATTCATTGGAATAAGTGTAAGCCTCCAAGTTCTCTCCCATTTGTCAATACATTCCACCAAAATGAAAAATATCCAACTGTTGTGTTTCCCCAATTTTAATTGTTGGCTCAATTTCAAATTGGGTTAATTAATTACATAAGTTTTCATAATAAATTAAAGGGGGTGGAACCATTTAAGTGGGGGAAGTTTAAGAGGCTTCCCCATACTTATGAGGTAGTTAAAGGGGTTCAAGGGGTTTTAAACCTCAAGTGGTCCCCACCACCAAAATCTTGCATGGGAGGTTAGGCTCAGTGGTCCCCACCTCCATAACCTCTCATGGGAGGTTTTCGTTCAGGTGGTCCCCACTTGTGAAATATCCACATGGGTGGTTTAAAAATAAAATAAAAATAAAATGTTACACCATTTTATTTTATTTTATTCCTTCATGAAAAACCAAAATTCTATCTTTCACTCTCAACCCACTGCGGTCGAGGTGAAGGTCTCCTTAAGAGAAAACTGGCACTGTGAGTTCATCGGTGTCCTCGTGTTTGAATTCCGAGCACCGGTTCAAAAGTCAGAAAAACCTGCTTGCATGTTTACTGAAACATACCCAAACAAAAGTTCAAAAATTCATTCCCGGCACTCCGGGCCTCGGAATCACGCATCTTCATTTTTTGCGGACTCGTGAAATTCTCTTATATTAAAAAAATTACCTAGAAATTCCGGGTCTTTACATACTTCTGAACCCTAAAATAACTTTACTGAAAATTGAGTAATTATTTACTAAGAATTAATAAATGATTTTTTATTGATTACATACTTTATATATATTTCATAATATAGTTAATAATATTAATACCTACCAATTCAATGTCTAGGTTATAATAGTCATATTTAAATGATAATATTTCATTGTTCATTTAAGCTCGTTGTTGTGTATCATGTATGCTATCAGACCTAATTTTATTATTTTAAAATCTTGGGGTGTTACACATTTCTCCATACGGTGTAAAAATTACATTTTATATAATTTATATTTTATGTTTTCACCTAGAAATAGTGTTTTTCTATTGACATGTGTAAAAGTATTACTATTCGGTATGTCGTTATTCTAATATATATTGGTATTGAAAAGTGGGTTATGCATTGTTTAAACATCCATATTCTTCTTCCATAGGGGTTATGATCATGTTGTCCCTTTTATTTATGTAGGTAAAAGTAATGAAATTTATTATATTTTTATTTCAATATGGATGATTATCGGCAAGTTGACTATGTATTGTTTAACCATCCACCTTCTTCCACCATATGGGTTACAATCATGTTCTCCCTTTTTTTGAAACAAAGAAAAGTATTGGTGTTTTTTATATTTTTATAAAAATAAGGATGATTATTGAAAATGTTAATTATGAGTTATTTATTCATTTTCTAAAATGATTAATGCATTGTAGTTAAACATGTGACCAGTGAGGCCTTATATTTTATTTCCCCTTTATTCACTAGTAGGTCTTATGGGATAAACATATTTTAGTATTTGGTGTATGCCTACACCATTCCTAAATATGTGTTGACTATGATCTTGATGACAAGAATGATACCTTATCCATGACCATGTTGAGCAGGTTAATGTACTGGTTGAGGCATTAATGATAATATCAAGAGGTTTATAATTATGAATTCTATCAGTATGAGATCAATATTATTGATGTTAAGATTTTCATTTATTTTTGTGGATATAGAATGCTCTCAATTTTGTTTGATTGTGAAATTATTAAAATTATTATTTTTTTCTACATTATATATGGAATGCTTATGTTTTTCATAGAATAAACTATATGATTCCCTTAATGGGAATTTGAGCTCATCCCTTTCATATATTTCAATTCCCCAAGTTATTAAGAAAAGTAGTACTTGTGACATGATTATAATGATGAAATGAATATAATAATTTATCAGAGATTTTTAATAATCCTTATAGAATAAATAATTTCTAATATAATCAAAAAAATATCCAACTGTTGTGAAAGAAAATGGTTTTTCTAGTTTATGTTTTTTTTCTAATTCTCTAATGCTCTAAAACTAAAAGGTCTTGTAAATGTAAGTAATTCAATATTTCATTATGGATTTTAAATATGGATTGTTATGTTCTAGAATCTACAATTGGTTTGAAAGCCTGTATTTAAAGTGTGCATTTATGGAACTAAGCTTAGGAGTGTGGGTCCGAGGTTCCACATATAGACTATTGAATCTAATCTTATGTGATACCATTATACTCACACATAGCCTTTGAAACATTGATATTACTCTTAAATGGTAATTGATTATTTTTATGTGAGTTTCTAAATTTCAACTTACTCATATATATATCCATCTTACCCTTATGATACCTTTGAGAAATTTAGTTTACTTTTATTTATGTCATTTTCCAAAATTATAATGAGATTTAGTCCTTATAAATATGGATGAACTACAATGAAACTTACTTTGCACTAAGTTAATATTACACAGACTCTAGAAATTCTTATTTTCACTTACATTGAAAAAATCATTGTTTATTCATGTGTAGCCTTTGAAAAAATATTATTAATCTTAAACAATTTATATTTTTTCAGATATATCTCGAACCATTTCTAAATTTCCTTAAACATGACCTTAATCCATATTTAACCAGAATAAATAATGGGATCCCATCATAAACTCTATAAAATCCAAATAGTCCCACTACTCTTTGAATCTATTGCTAACAGGAAATAATTACTTCAAACTTATTCCTATTCCTACATAATATAGAATAAATATAACCCTACCCTCAAAAACTCAATCATGACTAGATCAAGATATCCCATTCATAGGCACTTCAATTGAGAATATCAGTTCATGTATCATCAAGATTCATCAAGAAAATATCTAAACAATGAAAAGTTGTTTAGTAATCTCCTCAATCCATAAATAATATCAATCCATTCAACTCTATATTTCTATATCTATACTCATAATTATCATATATTTTCAAATCTTATTCCTTACACCCATATATCCCCATGATTTAGGAATCATTTAAAATATTCTCTTACAATTCTTACTGTCAAGAGAATTTCGATATGTTCAGTGTTATTCATAGATAGATTTTTATTTCTCAATAATAAATTCATCCAGGATCTCAATAAAATTCGTGTATTCATCTTTAATTACCCTAATTATTCTTTAAAACCATACTTTTCTATTGAAGTGATTAACAAAAAATCTAACACTAAACGAACCTTTTCTTCAAACAGTCTCTGGCATCATATTTTTTTGTCAATATAGTCATAAATCCATCCTCTATAAAAATATAAAACAAATCCAATTTTTTTTATTTATGATCTATTAATGTTCTCTTCACTTGACATCAAAATTCAAAGTGACAAATAAATATCATCCCTTTTCAATTAATTTAAGGGTTCTTTCATTTATCCTTTACTTTACATATCTCTTTCTTTGACATCTAATTCAATAATCCAATTTTTCTTTGTGTAACCTAATCCCCCCCTTAATCTTTAAATCACCACACATTCCCACATTAATGGGGGAGTATTGATATTTTTATCTTCCCTCTAGTCTTATAAAACACTTATTTATTCTTTTATATATTGTTCAATGTTCCAAAAAAATGAAAATATACCACAATACAATTTTCTCACTACTTTTTTTTACCAAAAGGTATAACCAATGAGTTTTTCAATGAGTGATATCACCATTGAACATTGAATCATTAACAAATTTTCTATGATTAATTATGAAAATTACAAGTGTATGAAACAAGTGAATAAACCCAAAAATTCATTCTTGTCCGTTTCACTAATTTATTACAAGAAATTATCGAAACTTAAACATTAAAATATCCATCCAAACTCACTCCCACTATTACAACACCCTTTTTTTCTATGGTTATGTCAATATATGTTTTCATATTCATTAAATTATGTTTTTGATCTTTTTGATGGTTGAACTTGGTTTTAGTCAGTTTTGGAGGTGTTTTAAATCTTAAAAGTGTTTTTTGATGGTTTTTAGTTTAAAATAGACAACACCACACCCTGGTGGAAGATGTTTAGGCCTTATTTTAACTCAATGTAAAAGAGAAAATGGAGGAAATGTACTATTCTATTCATAGACAGTCCATAGTGTTCGGGGGTGGCTATTGTCAGCCATGACATGAGTAATGTCACCACAACAATTTTGGAGGTCATGGTAATGTAAAATGGAATGTGGTTGAGAAACAATACATAAGGTCAGAAGTTTAGGGATGTAATGTTCAATAAAACCATGTTCATGGCAATTCCTTGGTTTAGGGTATGGATACATTCAAGAAATATTTCAAAATGCTCAAAATCATCTTCCTCCTTCCTCAGATATTGAATGTGTAAAATGGTAAAATAAAAATGACACAAACAGATGTATTAATTGTATTTTAAATTGATTTTATTCATCTTTTAACCAATCATTTCATCCTCCACGATGATTCCCTATTTTTTTTTGTTGAATTTCTAAACACACAGAATAACTACGTCCCGACCTTTTACATCCATCATCTGAGAATGATTTCCTTCCGTTTTTACTAAATTATATATTTTCTTTGGTTAATATTAGGCCTTAATTAAAAATATTCTATGAGAGTTTCTGGTGATGGTAGATTTTTTTGATACCTTCTGGTGGGTTTTTCTTATTTTAGCTATGTTTTCTCCTCCCTTATTGAAAGATATTAAGTGGGTATGTAATAGTTATGACAATGATGTGTCCTATGATATAATAAGGGGTTTTATCATTTTTAAATAGATATAAGTTATTCTTTTAGATATCTGAAATTTTTTAGAATCTGGGTGGTGAATCTATTGGAAAATAAATCTATGTTAATCCCATTTAACTCTAGTTAGAGTGTTACTCTTAAGGAAACTTTAATATTAAACACTCATGTGACCTTAGATATAGTTCTTAAGTCTTTTGTGTTACATTGTTTTTAATGAAAAAATTCTTGGAAAATTTTTATGTATACATTTTGATTTTGAGTTAATAATTTCTTTAACATATAGGGAATTTTATATAACATTTACATGATTGAATTTTGTTCCTCAAAACCATGATTGATCTGTGTTTTTATGTGGGTGAGTGAGTATCCCTTGAGACTCATGCTTGTTATATGATAATATGATTTATGTGTTGCCTCTTGAGAACCATTCTTAATATGTTTTATTTTTCCATTCAAGGATGTGTATTGCTTGTGGTATTGAATAGCCTGAGGAACTATAACATAGGTATCAGAATGAACAAGTTACTCAATATTTCTTCGACAACCCCTTTGAGGGGAATCATTATGATATTAAAAAGTCTATGTATTATGGCTTGTTGTATGGTATGAGTTAGATAATGGAAATGTATACTAACGTGGGAGTAGACTATAAACAAGGGTTGATTATGATTCAGTTATAGGTTGATATGGGATAAATCCATGCAGGGGTGAAGTGCATATCCATATACGTCAAACATGTTAGGTGGGACTTACCATCATCCGAGGATTACATCCAGCATTGGGGAGGGCATATAGTGTCCCTATTAAAAACCACCATTAGGGTAGGGCATGTGGTGTTTCATAAATATAGATCTTGGATTCCGGGATTACATGCATAGGGTGAAAATCAACACTAGTACTTGTGGCATGTCTTGAGACATGCACTGACTAACATTGGTTTCCTTACCGAAAATGTGTCAAAGAATGTAGGGATAGATACATTTACTTTATCATAATATGAACTATTATATATTCATGTTTACTTATGTTAAGAATGAATTGGTGGTGTCCCATAGGGTTCTACACACCCCTGCATGGTAATCTTGATGGATGTGAAGATTTCATGATCGTGGAATCATGAAAGGGTAAAGGCATAGTGATACAGACCTGTGAGATAAAAAACTATTTTTTGATTTGGTATTGAGAAAGACCCTAGAGGGATTCCCCAATGTTTTATTTACTTTTTATCTCATTCATACTCTTACTGACCTACCACTTTTGGGGTCCTTGGTTATTTATTCTATATGATTCATGGTACATTCAATGTCATATTTTATAAAATTGATTATATATTCCACAATGATTATTTAAAATATTTTTTTTACTCATATTTTGTGATACTGAGTGTATAGTGTCCCCACTAATGATACTCATACCCTCGCTGCTAGTCAACAATATCTTACATATGGAAAACACGCCTGAGGCTATATATAACTCTATATAAAACCTAGTTATTCTATATATTTCATTATAAAATGGTATTGAATACCTTAGGTTTTCTTTTCCTTTCTCATTATTAATATTTTGGGATAATTTTGAAATAATTTAGGCTACGTGGGACTCAGACATTGGTTTTGCATGTGTGCATGTCCAACACATGCGAAACGAACATATATGTTATCATTTTTAGGACTACTATTATGGTTCTAATTTTAAAATTTTAGGATGAACCTAAGTATCTTGTGTAGTTATTGTTTATGGGATTTGGGTGTAACCATGCATAAGGCTATATACATAGGATAGCATGTCATATAAAGATATAACATTTATTTAATGAATATAAGTTCTTTAATTAAAGTCATTAATTTTTTATATTTATTTAGTATAGTCCTTTTAATTTTCCATTTTGTGATATATATTTGTTTCCTTCTCTTTTGATATATTAGTTTTCGAAATAATTAGTTAAACATGATAATGCTCTTATAATTTTGAATATATATGACTCTGATTAACATGCATGCATGAAGTATTTGGATTCAGCTATGGGTAGTTATAATTGGGTTTTACCTTGGGTTATGGGTAGCCTCATAGGAGAACATTTGTATTATCCCATATAATGATTAGGATATATCATTATTTAATAGCATAAGGCAGCTTAAAAGATCTTCAGTCATATCAAAAATTCCACAATAGATACAATTGAAGGGTTCACTATGAGAGGAAGCCTAGAATGATCCAGTTAGGGAGGATGTTCCTGTACTAAAAATAGTGGTGTAGTTGGATTTACCATAGAATGATCCTATATTGGATCTAGTGATTTAGGATACATATCTAGTTCAATAAATAATTTTTTAGATTGTTCCTATTTAGGGGGGAAACATTCAGAAGACCAAGATAGATCATGATTGGGACTTCCATCTCCAGTATCAACTTAAATTTTAGGGTAATGAATTATTATAGGATATAGAGGAATGTATATACATGATTGATATAATTTATTATCTATTATAGACTCCTGATTATGGGTGAGTCATGATGCTGACCTTCATGTTCCATGGTTCTTCTAAGAGATGGTGGACTAATATGAATTAGGCTTGGAGATGAGTGGGCCTTACTTAGGAAAACTTCAAGGATATATTCTTGAAGAAATATTTTCCTAATGTGAAGAAGATCAATTTTTCTCATGGGTTCATGGATGTTATGTTAAGATCTATGTCTGTATCAACATATCCATCTCATTTTATAAAGATATTATGCTTTATACCTCTTCCATATTGAAATAAGTCCCAAATGTTTTGGAAGTTTGAGATAGGACTCTATCATAAAATAAAATAGTAGGTTATAGGAATTTATAGGACATTTTACATGGAGGTTATATGAAAGGACTTAATTATATAGAAGGTACTAGATAGGTATTGGGTAGTAGGCTTATATCCAGTCCATATCGGACTGGTGACTGAGATTACTCTCAGAATACGAGAGACTCTTATGGTTGTAGGATAAGGAAAGACAATCAGAAGCTACAGGGTGGCTAGAAGATAGGTCATTACATGAATTCCTCAGTGTCCTCTATGGGAAGTGATTCTTCCAGGTGATTCAATTATAGGAAATTTGGTAATTATATTAATTATTACAGGAAGCATCATGTGGAAAACCACCGATGTGGAAATGATCTTCATATTCTGTGTTTTTATTTGATGGATTATAAAAATTTATTTTGGAGGTAATGTCAAGATGGGGTTAGAAGACCTCAATAAAGGATATAGAATCCCCAATTTTTGATGACTAAGGGAAAAGTGTGTGGACCTAAGGAAGGTCTTGTTTTTTAGTGGATCAATGTTTAACTAAAGGTGGCGAGGGGACATATATAGTTCAATGTAAAATCTTGATCACCTCTACACTATCTAATTATTTTTTTGATACTATTCATTCCCATACTTTATCTCTACCAAAGTATTAGCTTGTCTAGGCTTAGTTTTTATAATATCACTAGAGGTCATTTCTTTCAATAGAATCTTAGGGGACTAAAGTAGACCATCTTTATATGTGTCTAGAATATTCTATAGTGATTGATGACTATGTGAATTTATGGGATTTTATGATCCTAGAAATGACTATCTTAGATGTGATCTTTGTGATGGACTTGATTATGATCTTTCATTTACACATCTACTGGTAATGGTGGAAAGTATCCTTTACCACACCTTAAGGTTGGAATGTTTGTGATGATGGGTGAGTAGGAGGTGGGAGCTATCAGATTGGTCCTAAATTTGATTCATAAGGGGATATTATGGTGTAAGTTATTTTATTGAATCTTTTAGTTGGATCAGAGTTAAGCCTCCCATATTTCCCTCTAGTTATAGACCTTTATTAGTACATTTTTATGAAATTATTATCTGGTTTACATCTTCATATAGGGATTTATTTTGAAATAGAACTCATTCTAGGGGAACAACCTATATTTATTCCTACTTATCATATGGTGAAATATGAGTTAAAAAAGCTTAAAATTCATCTTGATAACTAATAAATGAATGGTTTTATCATATCAATCACATCTCCCTAGGGTGCCCAATTATTGTTCCCTAAAAAGGAGAAAATCACTATTTGGATCTGCATGGATAACAGAAAGTTGAACCAGGTGATGGTAAATAACCAAAACCCTTTGCATGAGATTGATAATATATTCAATTATTTTTAAGGAGATAATTAGTTTTCTGAGATTGACTTACGTTTAGGTTACCATCTGCTTTATGTTGTGGAGTAATACATACCAAATATAAAATGTAGGAGAAGTTATGGGATATATGATTTCTATATGATACTATTTGGTTTTGAAAAAAAATATAACAGCATTCATGGATCTCATTAGAAATATCATTCACCCATATATGACTCATTTTTAATGGTGTTTGTTGATGAAATCTTTATCTCTTCACGAGACTTGGGTGAGTATTCAAGGAACATGAGGATAGTTTTTATAACACATTGATCACATCATTGTTATTTCAATATGTTGAAGTATCAATTTTGTATTCTAGATGTGTGTTTCCTAGGTCATGTAGTGCTAGAGGATTAAATTTTTGTATATCCAAAGAAGGTAGGAGAAGTGACTTCAGGGGATCATCCTTAGAATATATCTGAGATCAGTAGTTTCCTTGGATTAGTAGGGCACTAAAAACTTTTCATCCATGATTAATCATATCTGAAAACCTCCATGGTGTCTCTATCCATGAATGGTGGGAATTTTGGGTGTTCAAATCAGTATGGAGAATCATTCCTTGAGCTGAAGAAGAGGTTGAAAATAGCTCTGGTTTTGAATTTCTAGAGAATGGGATTGGTTTTATGATATTTTATGATACCTTAAGAGTGGTTTTGGGAGATGTGTTGATTTATTGGTACAAGGTATTAGATTATGGTTCATTTTAATGATGTCCCCATGAGAATAATTATCCTATCCATAACCTTAAGTTGGTAGATGTGGTCCATGATTAGATGTTTTAGAGATACCATCTCTTCGGAGAGTGTTTTGTTTTCAACATAGACCATAAGTGTATACACTATATATTATCATAGAAAAAAATAAATTTAATTTTTTGGTGATGGGTAGAGTATCAAAAAAAATTCAAATTTGATATGTCTTGTGAACCAAGTAATGGAAATGTTGTTGTAGATGCACTCAATAAGAAGACACAAGATGCCCAGGTGCTCAGATAGAGGACTTTAGAGGAAGGTGGTGTTTGATGTGTTTGTTATCTAATTTGAGGATGGATTTAACTAATAAAGAATTGATATTGATAGGTGAAACCTTTATTATCATGTATACTTAAGTGGATTGGGCGAAGTCCATCCATGAGTTATATTTTCAAGTGTATGGTAATGTGATAATGGTTTGCGAGAGATGATCCAACACCATGTTGGTCCTTATATGATGGTGACATGATTTATGTACATGGGATGGTTTTAGTTCCTAATTAAAATAGGGAATATCTTATTAGAGACTCCCATGCCTCATGGTGGATAGTGCATCTCGGGTTGAAAAATGTGTACCATAACATTAGACAATAGTTTTGGTTTCTGGGTATGAAAAAGGATATTGTGAGTTTTTTTGATGATATCTTAACTACTAGAAAGTTAAGGTTGAGAATAAAATTCATGATGGTTTACATAAGCCACATTCAGTTCCCATGCAGAAATATAATAATGTCAAATTGGATTTTTTGACAGGGTTACTGATGACCTTAAGGAATCATGATGCTGTACGGGTGATAGTGGATTGACTAACTAAGGTACCCCATTTCTTTCTGATCTGGGAGGCCCTCTCGATGGATGAGTTGGGAAAGATATATGTTCTGGATATTTTATATCTGACTAGAGTTCTCTTAATCATTATATTGGATACAAATTAACGTTTTACATTGTAGTTCTAGATGGTCCTCTAGAAGGCTATGCGGACTCAAATGGGGTTGAGTACGACATATCACCCATAGAAATATGGATCTTATATGAATAAAATTCATATTATTAAAGATATTATTTGATCTTTTATCAATGAATATAGAGGATTATATGATAAAAATATATCCTTGGAGGTGTTTTCTTATAATAATAGTTACGAGGATTCTATCTAGACGGATTCCTATGATGATCTCTATGGTTAACCTTGTTGCTCACCATTATAATGAGAGGAGGTGGGTGAGGAAGATATTGTGAGTCTAAGACTAGTAAACGAGACTTTGAAAAGATTATAGTTAATGTGGAAGTAATTTATCATTGTTAAATGTAGATAGATATTGTCTGATGACCATAAGAGGAGACCATTGAATTTTTTTGTGAGTGAACATGTTTACTTATGAGTGACTCTTCAGTTGGGGAATAGATATATTAGGAATCAAGTAAAGATAACTCCAAGTATTATTACACCAATCTAGATCATCAAGGGTATAGGAATAGTGGCTTACCATTTAGGTATTACTCATCATTACCAAGGCAAGTATGATGTGTTCCACATATATCATCTTTTGATGTTCATGACCAATCCTATACATTTTATTTATTATAAGGATGTTGTGTTGAAGACAGACCCATTATATGAATAATGGTCATTCTTTATAGTCGACCAGAGCGAGAAAATTTTATATGGGACTGTGGTGTGACTTTTTCATATCATATGGTGGCATGAATGGGTCCAGAAGTAGACTTGAGTGTGGGTGTTTTACATTTGTGTGAAATGGTCTCAAATATTTTAGATTGACTTCACATATACTTCTTGAAGATGATAAGTCCATATAGGGGGGATAAAAGCAACACCTTTGTTTTCTATGGTTAGGTTAATGTATGTTTCGATATTCCCTAAATGAGTTTTTTGAACTTTTTGATGGTTGAACATGGTTTTGGTTAGTGATGGAGGTTTTTAAATGATTAAAAGTGTTTTATGAAGGTATTTGGTTTAAAACATCCAAAAACATAGCTTGATTAAATCTTTTTTTGCCTTGGTTTTCTTTAGTGTAAAACTGGGAAGTGGGAAAATAGCCTAGCCAAGCCAAACTATTCAAGGTTGTCTGTTGTCGACTACATCCTGGGTGACCTTATCATTCCCATTTTATAGGTTTTGGTGTGGTAAAATGGATTGTGGTTGGGAAACACACCATAGGTATATAAATGTTGTGATATAGTGTTCATGAACACCATATTCATGGCCTTAACGTGGTGTAGGGAATGGTGATGGTCAGGATGGATTTCAAAATGCTCAAAATATTCTTATCCTTACTCAGATCATTATTGTGTCAAATGGGAACATTAAATTGACTTTAAAGGATGTCTTAAATGTGTTTTAAATTAATTATATACCCCTATTAATGGATAGATTCACCCTACTTGATGATTCATTTTTTTAAGAATTTCTAGATGTATGGAAGAACTAGGTCCTAACATTATGATACCAAAATATCATATTAGTTTGCTTATTTTTTGGGCTCAATCCAACCATCACATTCATTAATATAGGTCCTCGATTCATCATCTTCTGCTAGAGTTTTTGGCGTGGGTTGATTTGGTGGGATATTTCTATTGAGTTTTTCATGTTATAGCTGAGTTTTATCATCCCTTCTTGAAAAATTCTTTGTCGGGTTGTTATGGTTATATCCATGATATTTCATATGGTCTAGTGATGGATTTTTATCAATTTTAATGGGGAAAAAGTTATTTTATAGGATAATTATAATTATTTAGCATCTTAGTGGGGAACATCATGGTGAATTACTAATAATTATGTTCCTTTTCCTCTAGTTTGGGTGTTCCTCATGGGGAAACTCAACTAATGAACTCTCATGTGACCTTAGATATGGTTCTTAGGACTAGGGTGTGATCTTCTTTTGGGTGAATAACTTCATAGAGAACCTTCAATTTTACATCAATGATCTTTAGGTAGGATTTTCCTTACCATATAGGTTCTTATATATAATGTTTTCATGATTAATTATTTTTCTTGAAACCCATTATTGATATGTGTTTTCACTTGGGTGAGTGAGTGGCCCTTGGAACCCACTTTTTTATGTATTAATATAATTTTTATAGACTCTTGAGAAATATTCTCAATATACCGTATTATTCCTTGCTATGATAGGTATTTATTGTGGTATGGCTTATCCTATGGAACCTTGTGACATGTATCAGGATGAACATGTTTCTTAGTACTAGATAGATGATCCCCTTGACGAGAAGGGTGATAATATGATAAATTCTATAAAATAGGTATGATTTGATAGTATGATTCATATCACAAACATGAATACTGATGGAGGAGTAAAATATGAATAAGAGTTAATTTTTTTTGTCTATAAGATGATATTGGATAAACCCATGCATGGGTGATGTGAATATCCATATATATCAAGCAAGTTATGTGGGACATACCATCATATGAGGATTAAAATCACTATTATGGAGGGGGCATGAAATGTTCCTGTTAACTACCACTATCAGGGTGGAGCATGTGGAATTCTTAAAAGGTGGAACTTAGATACATGACATATTATCATATGGTGACAAACGACATTGGGATTTGTGACACTTCTTAATAATTTTAGTGACTAACATGGACATCCTTACTACCAAAATTCCAAAGTTGGCAGGGCTAGTGTTTTTGATAGTTTGGTTACCATATGGTGACTCAGAACATGTGTGTCTTTATGTTTAATTATGAATTTACTTTATCATGATATAAACTTTCATATATTCATGTTCACTTATATTAAGGATGCATTGGTTGTATCTTACTGAGTTATACTCACACCCTACACCAGAATCTCGATGTTCCTATAGACTTTATGATCATGGAATCAGGAATGAGAAAGAGCCCAATGATATTGATCTAGTGGATGGAGCATAGTGTTTGGAGTCAGTGCTGGGATATATTATAGAGGTATTACACAATGTTTTGTTTACTTTCCCATCTGGCTCGTAATCTTATTTACATTCTACTTCATGGTCCTTGGTTTATTAATTCTATATTATTTATGTATATTCAATGTCATATATTATAAAATTGATTATATATTATACTATTTTTATTTTTTATTTTATTTATTCTCATCATTATTTATACTGAGGGCATGGTATCCCCATAAATGACACTTCGACCCTTACTGCTAGTTGAAAGTTGCTTTCACATGGCATGGCATGTATGAGGCCACATCACGCATTGGCTCAAACCTAATGATTTATGCTGGGGTGTTACACTTATGATCCTCATTATTTCAAAAGTATATAAGAACTTATCAATAAAAAAGGAATATAACATGAGGTTTTAATCAAAACACTTGTAAATTCATTTTATTTGATATATAAAGTATAAACATAGGGTCCTACAATTTTTTCATAACAAGAAGATTTTTGGTCATCAAGTTCCATAAAATCCCCTTGAAAATATATTCTCAAGCATCTATAAATTGATTTTCAAAAATATCCAACAACTATGGAGTTTTATTTTCAAAGAATCTATTAATCACCTAGAATAATGGATGATTTCACATGATAAAAAATCATTGAAATCTCAGAAAACATATCAAGATCTTCAAAATCACATGATGATGTTGCTACTATCATTATTCCATCATGAGCTACACTCCTCCAAAGGGTATCACTATTTGACTAATATCACTTGTTAAAAAATATTTATATCACTTGAAAGTATTAAATTACAGTTTGTTTTGGTGTCCCTTGTTTGGAATAAATTCTTCTTTAATAGATACTAAATGTTGAATCATATTACTATTGATGTGGATTGATACCACTTGGTGATAAAGATGTTTCTGTATGAAAGATATTCCATATTTAAAAAAAATCATTCATTCCCATATTCATCTCAAATTAATATTACTATCTACCAAATGGATCATATACCCCCTTAATACTATATCACTTCATAAAAAGATAGAAATTATATTTTTTATTGGGGGGGGGGGTAATTTTCGGATATCCCTAGATTAGGGAATGTTGTTGGTCTTTTTGAACCAACCCTTTTCTTCAAACTTTCTTCTAATCCTTTTTAGTGGTTTTAAATTGAATTAAACCACTACTAAAAACTTCCTTCTAGATATGTTATTTAAAATTTTCCATATTTTTTATCTTGGTCTTCAACTCCATTGTGATATTAATCTGACTAGTACATGTTTACTCATTTGATACAAGATTGCTGTATCCTTCATCATGATTCATCCACCGTATGAGGGATATTTCACCTACCTTGACCTCTTTACTTGTGGTAAAATTATCGAAACCACTTATAATAACTTCATGTTTTTCCTATTCAATAACCATTAGAGTCACCATAGGCTTGATTGTCTATGGTGATTTTTTTATGGCAAGTTCATCTACAATTCTCACTGCTAGAGTATCTTTATTTTTTTCCTTTATATTTTATTTAAATTTTTTACATAATGTTTGGTATTAGTAAACCATTATTAGTTATTTTTTCACCCTTTGTTGAGATCCATTATTACATTCATCCAATACTATGAATTATTTTCCAAGATTAACATATTTTCATTCAATGTAAACAATATTCCAATTTTTTATATGTATATAGAATTTTCTTATGAAACTTTTATATCTTCTCATTCTATATTTATTTAATTTATATAAATGGTTAGAATATATAAAAAATATGTCATTTATGTCATACCTCATGTAATAGTTTATTTATTGTCATATTGTTCTAATTTGTCGTCTTCTACTAAACCATTATGATTCTAGACACACATCCCTGTTATGTCACATGATTCCACAAAATACACACTTTATAGTTACCTACATTGTGTAACATCCCACACCAGATTCTACTAAACTTGTTCCCCAATCTGGTTCACTACATGGCTTCAATTGTACCTCCCCATACACCAGAGGATGCTTCCTAGCAGCGAGGGTCTAAAGGTGGAACATTAGGGAGACTATACCCTCATTTCAGAGAAAAAACCACTAAAATAACTAAATATCATTAAATAAGTAATTAATCATAGTGTAAAATAAATTAATAACAAAAATAGAATCACAATGTAATAATAAATTAAATTCTATAAAATACCGAACAACCATCATACATACAACACTGATCTCCCACTGGGACAATCACATATAAAAGAGTACAAAAAGGAAACAAAAATAAAAGTAAATAGATATCCAACTAACTCTGAGC
Source organism: Viscum album (assembly GCA_963277665.1). Classification (NCBI taxonomy): domain Eukaryota; kingdom Viridiplantae; phylum Streptophyta; class Magnoliopsida; order Santalales; family Viscaceae; genus Viscum; species Viscum album. Next base: position 275,646,972 of record OY728123.1, on the reverse strand, counting down.
TAGAACACATACCTAGTAGCTATTATAGTACATAACTGATCCCTATGGATCAAAGAATTCACCTGAGCGGCTCCACTTGATCATGAAACCTTAGGGATCAACCCTATCCAACATAACATATGTGATCAACCTGAAAATTAGGCATAAGTTCTGCATGCACACTAAGGTGAACATATATGGGTGATAAAAAATATTAGTATCCCACCCCAATGATGATAATTTATGTCTTTTATCATAAGTTCATTCTCATGAAAAATGATATACCTAGCCGAGACACAACTAAATTCATAAACATAAAAAATAACATGAAACCACAGTCGATCTCTGGGTCCATAATCCCAATCAACTAGGAAATGTTTATATATATATATATAGTCATATATATCTATACATATTACAACACACACACATATATATATATACAAGATTAAGGTGAAAAATAAGATAAATCAATAGCAGCTGGCCCTTGGGACTGTAATCTTGATCATCTGGATATCCAGTGAAATCGGTATTGATCATGATTCATACCAATCAATCCATGTATACTTAAGTTGATATATTGGTATATAATCCCAATATACAATACCCTCTTTTTCTAGTGTTGTAAATTTCTATATGAAAGCTACACCACTATAGGGGGATTCATGTCTTAGCATTGGGTTCACCTGTTCTCCCCTACAATAACTATAATGAAGGATGCCATATACTATTGAAAAATCCTATAAATGGTCACTAAGAAATATTCCATAGTACCCAATCCTTGTGAAGCCTTTCTAGTGTTTGAATCCTTTGTCTTGGTCTATAGGAAATCACACCTTGTAAATTAGATAATCATTAAGGGGATGAACCATAAGAGATCTGTAAATGGAATGCAATTCGAATCCAAGTACATGCCCAAAAATACATTCTTATAAATGTCTCAACAACCCCATCACCAAGAAGTATGTCTAGGTGATGCAGTAATAGTTTATCAACCCAACCCTAGGGAGAGTCCTCGATGTCTCTTGAGGAGAGTGTAATCATCCATTGAATATATGTCACATCAATGGGGAGGATTTCCATATACAACATCGCTATCAATTAATTGATAAGGGAGATCATACTCATCCACATATCTCAAGTATCAAAATAAATATGGATGTTATTCTAGAACATCATAACCATAGGGATTCCATGAAAAAATATCATAAACCTAAGGACACCATTTCTAAATATCTTAATCATAGGGATTCCATGCCCGGATATCATAATCATAGGGATTCCATGCCTAAATATAATAATCATAGGGAAATAATTTTGTAATATCATAATCAATCAGTCATAAAAGTGAGATCCTATAAAGAAAATTTGAGTATCACATTAATAATATAATAATCAAATAAAATGCTCTGATTATGGATAATAGGAAACAAATCCATGCATCCCAATGAAATAAAAAACAATAAAAATTCTCTAAAGAGGGAACACTATAAGTATTTTTGGGAATCCCAATAAAGAATCTCATGCCATATCAGTCTCATCATACAACTACTAGGAAGCTTCTATGGAACTCGTTTATATATAAACAATAATCAATTGAATGCATAAATAAAAAGTGAAGGTGGATGAATGCCTAAACCCTCCACTAATTCCACAAACTCATGGATTACAAGTTTAGTTCAAGTTTAAAGGTGACAACCACTAATATTGCTACCCAAACCCCAACACTCTATATCAGTGTTGAAAAATCACTTGATCACCCACTATGTCAATTAAGATAAAACATAGAAGATGCATCCTACTTGGAATCCTCAAAGATGGTACATAAGAAGAGGTGCATTACATGGGACCATTAATAACAATATACATAGTTAACGGTATCCATCATGGGATCCTCATAATGAAAAATAGGTTGAAGTATCCTATAAGGGGATCTCTAAGTCAGTATATAAGCAAAGACATCCCACAGATGACCCATATTAATAGCAATAAGATAGGCACCCTACATGGGATCCTTAGTGTCAAAAAATAAGACGACCTCATAGCCTAAAATGAAATGTCTTTGAATATCAATCTTAAGAGATAAATCATAATCCATCTCAGATCAAGGGTATCACTCTTAAGAGATAGATTAATTTGATTACAAGAGGAAGAACATCATCATCCAGGAAAAAGCTCTAAATTCTTCCTAGGAGTCCTCACATCAACTAAAGGGTAGTACCATCAAGATCTACATGGAAAATCTAAAAAGGACAATTGATGCATCAAATTTTGACTCTGTGGTGTGAATATACAAAAAACACTCAAAAGGGTAGAAAGGGAGGAGAACATAGTGTGTATACCATGGTACGTGATGTGTACCCTAGAAGCTATATATGGGTGTGTACTTTAGCCAAACTTGGCATGTAAAACCCAAGTACATGACATGTATGTCTAATAAATGGTGTGTAACCTACATGGGGTACCTTTTTATGTAACTCTCATGGCCTGTCTGTGTACTTTTCTTGGTCTTGTACCTATACACAATGTGTGGCCCACAATGGGTCCGGTTTTGTACTATAAATGACCATGTGCCCCTACATGGGCTATTTGGCTAGGTACTCAGCTACACAGATGAGTACCAGTAAATGGAATTTATACCTCATACATGAAATATAGTTCTAAAAAGATTATATTCCCTTAATGGGGATGTAACATTCCAACCCGATTGACCATTAAGCCGGTAGCCAAACCAGTGGGTCACTTGGCCTCATGCGTGACTCCCCATACGCTAGAGGATGCTAACTAGTATTGAGGGTCTATAGAGGCGATAGAGGGGAGACTATACCCTCACATAAGATTATAACAATGCTATATCAGATAATAAAAAAGTGATAATAATAAAAGTGATAATAAAAAATATAAATAGTAGAAGAAGAATAATATTAATTGAATACAAAGTAATGGACAATGGCGATATACAACAGATTCATGCATGTAAATATGATGATACATAATAAATAGTATAACTATAATAGGAAATAATATAAAAGGAAGTAAAATAAATAAATAAAAGATATCAAAGACCCCAAGGGTGATCTCCATGAGCATCTTGAGCCCTAGATCAGTCCTATGCTACTAACTCCCAAGTACAAGAAAAATCCATGGTTTTATGAACAGGAGGTCCACATGGATACCCCAGTGCAATGGAGGCATGAGAAAGGTGTGCGATATAAATCCCCGTAGGTTACCACCCACGGTGTCTATGACAGAATCCTTCTTATGAATATAAAAAAATTATGTGTGTAGTTATAAGCAGAATAATGATAAAAATTACTAAAATAAATAAATAAACACTATTCAGACTAGGTTCCATTAGGACACATGGTTGAATCTACATGCTTTAGCTCACAGTCAGAATTAGTGAATGATAGTAACTATATTTATATAGTAATAATATAAACATATTAAAATTCTATATTTCATCCACCTTTATTAACCATGTAGGGGTAGACATATGTGGCCACATACCTAGAATACTAGGTTTTGGTTGGACCAGGCATAACACAGTCATCTGTAACCAGTCTAAATGAGCCTATAAGATCCTGAAATAGGTTAAATGACCTACATCCCAATATAGTGTGATACTACATGCATGACATTCAGGATGATGAGTGATCCATCATGTTATCATTGTAAACAAGTATCATGGAACCTCATCCCAACGTCCCCCGTAGTACCAATTTTGAGAGACACCATGACTCAACCCTCAATGTAAGGGAGCATGATTTTCCACCATGATCAATAGATCCATTACCATCATTACACAATCTATAACAAGGAATAATAATATAAAAAATAATAACCATATCCATGAGGAATTACCTATCTTGTTCTACATTTATGTATGCCCATTCAAAACTAAGGGTATTCCATTATAATAATAATTTGATTTAATAATATACTTAAGAATGAAATTATAAACATGGAATGTACACCCTTTGTAAATAATATAACATAAAAAATTTAATATATTAAATTTATATCATTTGAAAAATTTATAATCATTTAAGGAAGGAATTCTGACATGTTAATCCGTCCCATTTAATATATTCCATTTAATCTACACAGGCATCACAATTTGTTTTACAAGGTTGAATAAGAATACACTTAGGAGATTTCATGGTCAATTGGGAATTTTTTTACTTGGTAAATCTCATATATTAAAAAATCCATTCAACTTACATAATAGACCAAGCACTTATAGGGTGCTTTGGTTCATTTAACATTTATAAAAATGAGGTCTATTACATTTATGAATACCCAAGAGGACACATAATAACATGACTTAGATCAATCCCTATCATTCAAGTAAAGAAAAACACCCAAGACTTCAGGAAAGAATGATTATAAATAAAAATTTACTAATTTTAGTTTGGAAGGTAGTACACCTCATCTTTGGGGTTTCATTATAAAAACATGATATTTTTCAAAAAAAAATTCATTTAGAATATTTAAACATTCATCACAAAAGATGTCAAAACTTATCAAAATAAGCATTTAAAATAAACTACCACACCTAGAAAAACAAATATAAGGGTTTTAATGGCATTTAGAAGGTTCCATTATCATTTAGACAAGTTTATACAAGATGATATTCCATTTATAGTCTATGATTAATTCTTAGAAGGAGTTCTAAGAATTTAAAAAATTAATTATAAAGGGGAAATTCATGCAGACACACCCATGGGATGCTCGTGATCATGGTTGGAAACCAAAAACTTCTAAAAAACAATAATAGGGAATGTATATTGGTGCATTGATCAATTTAATATGAAGGAAATAAGTACAAGGAAACATGAGGAAAATGATGACATGCGTAGAAATGTATATATATATATATTTATATAAAGTTAAAGAATAATTCATATACCACCTACCTTATTCTTAGGATGTTCCACTCGTTCAATATTGAGGTCTGATTCGATTCATTTTGGTTGAAATCTAAGAAACAAACATCCACCCTGAAAATAGGGAAGATGATATTACACCATGATAACTTGATCGAGAGGAAACTAAATGATTAATTACTAAAAATGAATAAAGATCTTATAATGTGGATCCATAGAGACTGATAATGCTCGAATCGGGTGACCGATAGAGGAGATATAAAGAATCCTAGAATAAGCTTAGAGGTTAACCCATGATTCCATAGAGAATCCACATGTGGCAGTATGAGAGGAAGAAATAAAGGAAATAAGATTCTAACCTCCTTAATTTCATAATATTAAATTTAACCTAAAAACATGGTTGCACAGTTTGGGAAAACCATGCTTCAACCATGAAACTGCTACTGCCTAAGGAACCCTCCCCACATGGTTTATCCCGCACGGTTACCCTAAAAATGCACTAAAAATATGGTAAATAATGATTAGGTACTGCCTTAGTGGAACTAAAATTGTAGGATATGCTCACGTTTTGGGTAAACTATACACATACCATGCGCTTCATATCTTATCTCCTCCACAAGTTGCACGATTTCCTGCTGGGGGCTGCATGGTTTCAGATAAATTTTGAGCCTCCATTATTACTCTTCTATTTTGTGATTTTAGATCCAAAAAAAAACTTAATGCGACACCTGAAGAACCTCTTGGTACTTTACCGAAGACAAGAAATAATAATTTGAGGTGTTACAACTCTCAGAATTATTTTCCAAAGATCAGTTCAATGAACAACCCTTCTACTAAACGTCAAAATTCAAATTCCCTTTGAAATATACCTTAGATAGAAACACATGTCATTACAAACTAACCACATTATAACTTATCATCCCTATGTATCCTTTTGGAAAAAACCTCACATGACCAACAAGGTTCATAAAGTCTCTTTCTATGGTCGCATTGCATTTCCAAACTCGCAACACACCTCCAAGCATTCACTAAAGCATAGCACACTTAAGACATTTAAACCTGAGCCAATGATCATTTTCTAAATTAAGAACTAAAATAGAGCTTAACTGAGACCATTTATATGGATACATGATGACATTTTTGTCTCATTAAACTTGTAGTGAATGGTTCTCCCAACCACATGCTTTAACATAGAAAAGCACCAATTCCAAGACATGACACCTCCGCTACCAGAATTACCTAAAAACAACCCCATAAGTGTTGTAATGATTCCCCAAATGTGGTTTAATTAATAGAGGGAACACAATTACATTGCAGGTCATATTAGATACCTCTCCCTAAAGAAACGTTCGAATCCCAAATAACCCAACTGGAAATATTCGTGCAATATTACCTAGAAAGGCACAACCAACGTAAAACAATACACCTACCTTAACGCATATATGAGATTAAAATGGTTAATTACGGCCATAAACATTGACCAGGATGGATAATAATTTGATCCCCCCCTAGATGACCATTTACCAAATGATCAGATTAGAGGACTGGCATATTACAATAGAACCGCAATGCATTCTTCCAAGGCATCTTGCATTTTCCACAAACACATTCACCAAAGTCCATACCTGATTCCCGATGATGTTTCCTAATCAAAACACCACTTGTTCATTTTAACTATCGTGTTTAAGAAAGAAAAAGGGGAAGCCTTGATCCATCACACTAGAATCTTCACCATTTAAAGATCACCACTGAGACAAAAAAAATGGGGGTAACCTCAAATTCATTAAAAGGGAGTTCAAGGAACTAACCCAAGGTAGTATGTACACCAAATTTAAAAATTGACATTAGTAAGAGGTCAAAATGTGAAAATTAGATTATTGAATGAGCCCAGAGCATCATTCTATGGGTTGTTATGTCTAAGAATAATGGATGGTGTCATAGAGTCTGTCAAATTAAATCCTACTCGGGAACCTATGTATCACTCCAAACTAACCATGACTTGAAGAAAACCACACATCCGGCATGTAACCTTACTAAAGAACACATATCAATCCCAAAAACATTAAAACATTAGTACAGTGTAAGACCAATGCTCTCTTAGTGAATCAAGGATGATGTCAAGATTGGGGGCATGATCATTTATTAAATAATAGTACACTAAGTAGAATCCAAGAAAACAAAAATATGAATGGTCAAACCACTAATTTCCATCCTCTTGAAAGAATATTGACTTCACCTAGCCGAAACATCAATATAAACTGATCCCATGTCTTCACCACCTGAGTCGTTATGTGATCGTTTAAGATATTCCACTAAAGCTCACTAAAACAAACTGTGTTTCTTAAGGGTTGAATACATAGCTAACAACATCAATATCATGCTACCATGTAAGAAACGACAAAATTTAAAACTTGAAAACATCCAAGGAATTCAAGAAAGACAAACTATTTATAAATGGCCCTTTTTGGTTGTGTTCCTTCTACTTGGAAGGGCACATAATCATATGAACCGAGGTGACACACCCTACCTTATGAGTGTACCAATCATAGAGATAAGAGAAAAACTAGACGCTCATAAGAATGATAGGCCACAACAAACTTTGACGTATGTGTGTCGCTCTTCTGAGTCACGATCACAATGTCATATAATTTGTGACAAGGGAAAAAACCAACCTGGTCGACATGTCAAAACACATTATCCACATTGAAATGTCATCACAAGTATTGGGATGAACTTGATTCATTTAATGCCTATATCACTCTACGACAAAGATGACCCAATAAAAAACACAATAGATCAATGCTCAATGACTTCAACGAACATGACTGGTTCATTACATAATTTAGAACACGATGTGTACCGCATATATTAGTGCATACTATCCCAATGTTTTAGAAGCAAATATAACACCCTAGATACTACCCATAAGACTATCAACCCTATGAATTAATATATCAGATGAAATTTATAGAAAACTTTCTCAAGTTTCACATTACCATATGTCTATAAAATATACTGATGGCCTCATGAGTCTCCCAAGGAAATATAAAGGGTCCACCAGACCTATAAAGTGGCTAACCATACCCTTGGAATGTCCAAGCTACTAAAATCGAGCATTACTCGATGCTCACACTGATTGTAAAGGCCAAGAAAAACATGACCACCCATCTAAAGAAGGATTTAAGTTTTAAACAAAGAGTCCTACTAGGGAAAATGACACCCAAAAAACACTATATGCCAGAAAACTGACAATATTCAACCTGAAATTTTAGATTTAAGGGTACTAGATACCATGGTCTAACCACTTAAAAAAGAATAAGAATCCACCCTTTCACTAGGTCACACTGAAGAGATTTCACTACATCTAATGCCTATAATTTAAGCCATTACTGTAAGGAAAAGAGGCCTAGGGAAAATTCTCATGTTCTGGTTCGAAGATAAATCAAAGGAGATATTAAAAATAACCTTATGAAAGAGTTTAAAAGAAGGATACCACTCATGGTTCCATTTTCAAGTCATCACACTTATTCACAATTAATATTTAAACATTTAAAAGATTTAAAACAGAAAATTAATCATACTCTAATGTATTATAAAATTTCATTATGAAACATTAAAAATTTACTGATGTCCCATCATAAATTAGGAATTTTATCAAAGAAATTAATTTTATGTCATAACAGATAAGGAAAACTATGAGGGTCCTATTTAGCTGACCTGGGTTAATTAAAATACTACCGAATAACAATTTCTAAATTAATAAAGTTTTAAAACACTTGTAATGGGTTATATCATAAGATACATTCCCCAACTGACCATCTTAGGTCCAACTGTGCACTTTAGAATTTAACCAATTCATTTCAGATTATGATTAAACATCCTTTACATTTTTAGAATTTCAAAATATATACCATGGTCATATATAATGGTTCAATTATATGGGTGGCTATCTACCAATCCATAAAGCACACATACACTCTATAGGATAGCATTTGGCTCCCATTAATTGCAACCAATTCACTTTAACCTTTTAAATTTTCCAGAATTTACATTATAACAACAGTATTTATATATATATATATAAGGTTCAATGATAGTTTCAATACATGGGTTACATTTTTCCAATTATGGGGCACCCATTCACGTTACAACTGAAAACCATCTCCCGTTTAATCACAACCACTATATTCATTCCATGAAACCATTTATATATTGATCAAAATATAATTAGGATGTGGTTATAAGAAATAAACATAGAGAATAAAGAAAATTAAATAGGCAGTAGATCAACATTTCAATAAAACATCCAATCATGTTATAAACACATGCATTATTATAAATAAAAGGAATGGAATACGCTAAAGGTACCCAATCAAAATCGGTAATAAACCTATAAATTCAAGTACATAGCATGGAATATTCAAGAAATGTGAATTTATATGTGCCTAATATGATTAATGAAATGCTTCATCCTTTCAATACCAGGACCAAGGTAAAAAACCATAAACCTCATAAGTCAATAACAATGGAAAGTTCACCAATTAATGGATGTGAAATCATAATAAAATCTAATAAAAAATAGAATGAACAAAAATTCCAAACCTGGACATGTGGACTTTTCCCCATATGTGGGATGATCAATTCCCTACATAACTATTTATGAAGCCCCAAAACATTCATATTGTGTTGTCTACCATGCCAAAATTGTATGAAAAAGAAAAATACACAATTGATAACATGTTTAATTTCCATAACTGAATTATTACTAGGTTGGTAGCTGGATCGATAGGTAACATGGCCTCAACTGCGCCTCCACATATGCCAGAGGCTGCCGACTAGTAGTGTGGCATTAAAGAGGTGATAGAGGGGAGACTATGCACACATATCAGAGTATCAAAACAATAAATCAGATAACAAAAAATAGGAAAAAGTGGAAAAAATAATAAATAAATATAAATACTTGTATAAGAATAATATGAACTGAATACAAAAGAATGACCAACACCAATATCCCATGGATGCATACATGTCTAGATAAGGATACATAAAAAACAGTACACCTATAATATGAAACAATATAAATGGATGTAAAAACATAATTAAAATATAGAAAGGTCCCCAAGGGAAATATCCATAATCATCATGAGCCCCAAATCGATTATGTTCTCTTATATCCTAGGTATAAGAAAAATACATGATTTGGTGAACATAATGTCTACTTGGGTACCCCTATACAATGGAAGCCTATGTTCGATGTGAGATATAAAACCAATTTGGTTACCACCAATGGTTTCTATGATTGAATATAGCACATTAATATAAAATAAAAACATTTTTAGCTATAAGAATGATAATGATAAACATTACTAAAATAAATAAATAAAAACCAGCTGGCTTAGGTTCTATTAGGAAACCTGAATGACTCTACCTACTACAAATAACAACCAAAATCAGCTTCTGACAGTAACCATATGTATTTACTAATAATATATACATAGTATAGTTATATATTTAATCCTCCTACATGAACCAAGTATGTACAGATGTACATGTCAATATACCTAGAATACCAAGTGTTGGTTGGATCAAATGTAACTCAATCATCCATAACTAGCCTAAATGAGACCATAAGGTCATTAAATAGGGAACATTCCTCAAATATTAATATAGTGTGAGAAATCATGCATAATAATTGAGATGGTTAGTGATACATCATGTCATCACTCTAAACGGGGACCACGGGGCCTCGACCATACATCATACATAGTATCAATGGTGTGGGATGCGATGAATCAACACCCAATGTAAGGGAGCATGATTTTCCACCATGCTCAATAGACCCCTTACCATCATTCCACAAAATATATCCAGGCATAATCATATATTAAAAAATAACAACTAGAGCCATGAGGCATTACCTCTCATTCTCTATATTTAAATATGACCATTCATAAATAAGGGAATTCCATTTTAGAAATAATTCGAATTAATCATGTACTTAATCATGAAATAATTGGCATGGCCTTTCCACCCTTTAATTTCACATTAATAGTTTAATATATTAAATCCATGTCACTTAAAACATTTAGAATAGATTAAGGAAGGAATTACATAATATTAATCAATTCCATTTTTTATATTCCATTTAATCTACTCCAGAATGGAAATTTGTTTTACAAGGTTTAATGTGAATACAATTAGGAGGTGTCATGGTCAATTGTGAATTTATCTACTTAGGATATCCCATCTATTAAGTGATCCACTCAATTTACAAAATAGGATAAGCACTTAGAAGGTTCTTTGGTTCATTTGACATTTATAAAAACGAGGGATAGTCCATTTGAGAACATCAATGAGGACATGTAATGGCATGCCTTAGATGAATAACTATCATTCAAGCATAGAGAAAAACCCAATCCATCATACTAATCATGATTAGAAATTAAAAATCACTAATTTTTAGTTTAGAAGACAATGCACCTCATCTGAGGGGTTTTATTATAAAAACATGACATTGTTCTTTAAACAATTCATATACCATATTTAGACATCCATTCTAAAGGTATGAATAAATTTTTCATGATATTATTTTAAAATAAACTATTACACATGGGAAAAAATACAAGTGTTCAAATAGAATTTAGCAGGTGCCACTATCATTTAGACAAGTACATACAACAATAAATTCCATAGATAGTCTAAGATGAAAACATATAAGGCATTTCAGGCATTTAGAAAATTAACATTGAAGGGGAAATTCATGCCAACACACCCATGGGGTGTCCATGATCATGGTTGGAAACCTAAAACTACTAATCAATGATCATAGAGTGTGTATCTAGGTGTGGTGATCAATTTAATATGAAGGAACCAATTATAGGTTAACACGCCTAAAAGGTCGGCATACTGCACAATGTCGCTATATATATAAAGTGATAGAAACTTGAATAATAAGTCATAGACCAACTTCCATATTCTTGGGAAATCTCACTCATGCAATATTGGGGTCTGATTTAGTCTGGTATGGAAGAAATCAATGAAATGGACATCCACCCAAAAAATAGGGCAAATTAGCTTACATCATGATAACTCAACTGGGGGAAACTAATCAACTAATGACTGAAATGGAATTAAGACCTTACCATTAAGAATCCATATAGACCAACGTTGCTATAATAAAATGAAAACAGATAAGATATCAAGAATACTAGAATATGCTTTGAGGAGAAACCACAATGCCAAGGAAGAGCCTCACATAGATTGAAGAGGGGGAGAAAAAAATTAAATAATATTTTATCCTAATTAAGGGAAGAATGGTAAATTCAACCTAAAAATTAGGTCACATAGTTTGGCTAAATCGTGCGCCAACTGTATGGCTCCCACTACTTAATAAACACTATTTATATGGTTTTTCCTGCATGGTTACCCTGAACATGCACCAATCGTATGGTGAATAATGCTTAGGTACTTTCTATGTGGAACAAACCATGTGGGATAGGTGCATAGTTTGGGTAAACTATGTGGAGCCCAAGAACTACACATATACTTACCACCACAAGTAACAAAATTTGATGCTGGGGGCCTTACAATTTTAGAAAAATCATCCGCCTCTGTCAGTCCTCTTCAGTTTTGAGTTTTTGGAGCCTGACACCCTCAAAATTCAACAAGAATCCTAAGGAACCTCTTAGGCCTTTATTCAAGTCTAAAAACAACACTTTAAAGTTTTTCAACTCCCATAATTATGTTATGAGTCTTGGTTCAATGAAATAACCATCCAACAACTTAAAAAATTTAAATTCCCTTATAATTCTACCTTTTCTTGAAACAAGGGTCGTTACAGGGGAGAACAGATGACATGTGTTCCTGAACTGCACACCATGTGATCAGGATTTCTTAATGGGAAACACCTAAAATTAGCCTGAATCCTCCGACCTTCTCCCCAAAATTTATATATTAACCCTCAAGGGGTCCTAAGAGGTGATAATAGGGATCTAAAACAAGAAAATTGTAAATATATTGAGATTTATGAAAAAACAAAAAAAACATCCTTCTATTGGGAAGAATCCACTGAAGCTTCACCCGTATACATGGTCTATATAAGGCCCCAGCCTTAAACCTTACTTAATATTGAATTAAATGAATAATTCACATTGAGGATCTTTTCAGGTTTAGAGTTTTAGAGAATTAGAACATAACTATTACATCTTAAAAGATTACAAAGTAGACACTTCTACTAAGTTTCCATAAAATAAAAACTCTTAAAAAGAAATATGTCTAGATTCCATGTTTTAGATAGCATGACATTCCCTTGATCCCATCCTTGACCTTATTCCACTTTAAGTCCTGTGAAAAACATTTTGAAAAACTTGGGGTGAGCATAAAAAGCTCAGTAAGGGATACAAAAAGAATGAAAACTGTTAGTTTTTCAAACATCAAGTAAACCATATATACTATATCAAAGTAATACCTTCACCTTCATGAAGTAGTAAACAAAATCTTCACTGAATAAAGTATCATTAATTACCTTTTTGTAACCAAAGGATTACCATAAAACCCATATAAAAAACACATAGAATATATAAAGGTAACTTGGGACATAAACATACTTAAGTGGAATAACCATACGGTCGACTTCCACACATATCACTTAATGGAATAGCCATACGGCCAATTTCCATACATACTTAATGGAATAGCCATACGGCCGACTTCCATACCCAATGCATTGGAGGTTATAACGTAACCACCCGTCCTGGTATTCATGGCACCATCCGTCATATGGTTTATAACGTAACCACCCGTTAAAATGTCCAAGTACCAGTATAAAATCATAAAACATAAAACCAATATAAAGGAATGATAACATTTCCACATTTCAATCACAATATATCATAAATATATTGACATAATAGAATCATTTTTCAAAACCATTTTCAATACCAAAATACATAAAAGATTATATGGTATTTATTTTATTCTAAAAACATTACGGCTTGTTGAGAAAGCCAAAGACCAAATAATACTCGCGATGGAGGAAAAGGTCGTTGTCGCCGCGTACGTTAAAAGAAACATTCCTTTTTGTCGTTTTGTAAAACGCTTCGTAGAAAAAGATTCCTTTTGTATAAAAGTAAAAGTCAAAGGGGTTTATACAACGTATAAGAGAAAGTTTTGTATAAAACAAAATATGCCTCAATGAAAGGAGATTGAGACGAAGTCCCTTACCTCGGGTCTGACTTGACTCGATCATTCTTTAACGTCCTGAATAATAAACTTGAGTTAATTTCTACCTGATTAAGAACCTTTTTAGATTTCATTATTCCTTTTATATCACTTATTTCCATGTTATAAACATTATGTAACCATTTAAGTTAATAATGTTTGTTTTGTCGATATTTGGTTCTTAAGTCGAAAGTGAACTTCTTACAATTACATGTTGTTCGTGTGGTCAAAAGTTCTTTATATCTAGAATGAAATTCCTGATTTGGATATCATATATATCATATATATCCAGCATATACATGTATTTATAATATTACATAATCATTTAGAGGTAAGAAATGAAGTGCACCGTTCATGGAGAGGGTAAGCCGTACGTACGCATGAACGCTACTTTCATTTCTTTGTCATATTAGTGGAATTAAAACTAAATGAGAGGTATGTATATTTTAATTCCAGAATTATATTCATCATTTAGATATATCATTAATTATATATATACATTATATACATGTAATTTTAATAGTACATTACATTTGGGGATAAGAAATGAAATGCACCGTTCATGGAGACGGTAAGCCGTACGTACGCATGAACGCTACTTTCATTTCTATCTCATACTTTAATGGAAAGAAATAATAATGATATAGAGGTATATTATAATTACAGTATAACATCATATATAATAACTTTAAATCCATCCTTTACACGTCCCATATATGGCATTAACGAATCACATCACTTTTAGGGGGCGGTAGTCCGCACATCCTTAAATGAAGATATCGTGTTTACCCATAATGGAAACCATAAAGGTATGCCAAAAATTTAAAATACAGAAGCTTAAAGAAAACATAAACATATTATATATCATATATAAAAATAGTGACATCATAATTTCCACCCTTGAATGTGTTAAATGAGTGTTGAACAATCATCGTTTCGGGAGGCAGAATTTCACCACATTTGATGTAGTTGTGTGAGAGTGTAGCTCAAATAAATATTATAACAACATCCTAGTATATTGAAGATACTTGTGTTGTTACAAAAGAAGTAAATAAAAAGAGTTTAGAGGGTTGGAGAAGCAAAATAAAACAAATGAACAAGAGAGAATGAATTACCTTTAAAAGTGTAACTCCCTTTTGATTTGAGCCTAGAGGCTTCCTTTGAAAGGATTCTGCCCAAAGGGAATCCTCTAGGATGAGGATAGGGATGTGGAGAGAGTAATTGGGCAGGGGTTGGCCGAGCCAAAGGCTTGAGAAGTGTGTGAAACGGGGTAGAGGTGGGGGCCTTTTATAAGAGGAGAGGAGGGGCACTTTTGGAAAGTAAAGAAATATTACTTTATTTGAAAATGTGTTTCGGTTTTAAAAGGTCCCACATTGCTATAATTCGTGGATAAGGTGATAAGGGTTAGAAATCCACTCATCCAATTGGTTTTGGACATGTGTAGGTTTTAGATTTTTCATTATCTTTCCATTTTATTTAAATCGTCAAATAATGATGTCATCGCTGCATCATTATTATGTCATATATAATTTAATTTATTTAATGTATAAAAATTATAAAAAAATACTATGATGTAGGAAATCTTTTTAGCTTTCCAATGACTATTTATAATCAAAATTTTTACTTGTATAACCGCACTCAAAAATTATTTTAGTAAAACAATTTATGTTAGTGTCATTTTCACTTTAACATTAAATAAAAATATATTAATGTCATTTTCCAACTAAAGTGGCTCCATGGGGTCCCCAAGTTGGACCATGGCTTGTCTTGGTCGTCCATGACTCACCCAATAGGTTTAGGACAAGTGTCATGGTGTTTTCACATTCTTATAATACCATTTTTACCTTAAACTACACTAATTACCTCTAATCGCGATTAATGAAAATAAAAAGTTACTATTCAACAAAAAATTATTTTAATCTCATTGAACAACATTTTACTTCTTAATGACAACCATGTATGTCAGATTTTGAAAATTCAATACAAATTAGTGGTAAACTTTCATTTAACTGAAAAATCAGTTTGCTTGATTACCACTTAGTGGTTTCACTATTCATCAAAAATTGAAGTTTTTCAGAAAATTACCAAAAATTCACCCTAAGCTATATTTGATATTCCGAATTCAAAAATTAAGTCCATTTTAAAAAATTCAAAACATATAAGTCAAATTAATTAATTTAATAATTAATTCCCGCTGTCATGACAAATAGCGTGTTTTTGTGAAGCAATAAGTATCAAAAGATTGACACCAGTTTAAGTCCAATTTCAAAGTGAAATTGATTCCAATGACCACCATTGGATTAACTGGTAAAAATATTTTCTAATTTCACTTTAAAACCAATTAAAATAATAATCTAATCATATAAATAATTTAGATTAAAAAGAGGTTTTGAATTAAAATACAACATTTTACACTATTCATTTAAAAAAATGAACTTTATCAGAAAGGTACCAAAAATTTACACAAAGTAAATTTTTATGTCCCAATTCTAAAGAATAGTTATATTTGGTCCAATAGAATTTATAAGATCGATCAAAACTATATTTAGTGACGGTTCTCCGTCAAAAGGTGATAAGTGGACCTTTCGTGAAAATTAGGGTATAAATGCCTAAAATTGAACTCTTTCCGTATTTTAAGACTTTATCTTTTATTGGGTAAGTGTAAAAACATTTAAAAACATATATAATCATATTTTAGTTATTTCTATCCATTCCCGCCAGTACAACGGCTACTTGTTAACTAACATTTAAAATAATATTATTTTATTACTAGTGTGCTACGTAAGTTTCAAAGAAACTCATCGTTGCGTATCGGGTACGCTATCGAACATAGCAACCCCTTTAAAATAAAATTAATATTTAATTCATAAATATTAATAAATATGAAAATTCTTTATTCTTTATTTACCTGGGATGTTACATCCTTCCCCCCTTTTGGGAATTGCGTCCTCGCAATTTTATTCACTTATCAAAATAAGTGGGGGTATTTATCCCTCATAGCATTTTCAGATTCCCACGTTGCCTCTTAAATCACATGGGTTTTCCAAAAAACCTTTACCTGATGAATCACCTTATTCCGTAACACTTGCTCCCTGTGGTCAAGAATCTGGACCGGTTGTTCCTCATAAGATAGGTTCTCTTCCAGCTGAACTACCTCTGGGCTCAAAACATGAGATGGATTTGGCATATACTTTCTCTACATCGAAACGTGAAAAACATTGTGTACCTGAGATAAACTCGGAGGTAAAGCCACTCGGTATGCAACTGATCCAACTCTTTCCAGAATTTCGTATGGTCCAACCAACCATGGACTCAACTTTCCTTTCTTACCAAATCTCATCACACTTTTCCAAGGAGAAACCTTGAGAAAATCATGATCACCTACCTCAAAAGATAGATCCTTCCTCCGGTTATCCGCATAACTCTTCTGCCTGCTCTGAGCTATTCTCATGTGTTTTCTGAATCAACTGAACTTTTTCTGCCATCTCTTCTACCAATTCTGGTCCCATCAACTTCCTTTCACCCACTTCATCCCAAAATGTTGGAGTTCGACACCGCTTCCCATATAATGCCTCAAATGGTGCCATCTGTATACTGGAATGAAAACTGTTATTATAAGAAAACTCAACCAAAGAAAGATGTTGGTCCCAACTTCCCTGATAATCCATAGAACAATATCGTAGCATATCCTCCAATGTCTAGATTGTTCGTTCTGACTGCCCATCTGATTGAGGATGAAAAGCTTTACTAAAATTTAATTCTGTACCCAACGACTTCTGAAGGGATTTCCAAAAGTTAGAAGTAAACCTGGGATCACGATCCGATACAATGGAGAGAGGAACTCCATGTAACCTGACTATCTCTTTAAGATACAAACGAAAAGTTGATCAAGAGAGAAAGTATCTCGTATATCAAGGAAATGAGCAGATTTGGTCAAGTGATCAACAATAACCCAGATTGCATTATTACCTCGAGATGTCTTCGGTAATCCAACAACAAAGTCCAAGGATATATTCTCCCATTTCCACTCTGGCACTGGTAAAGGCTGAAGAATCCCTTTCGGTAACTGCCGCTCTGCTTTAACCTGTAGACATGTCAAACACTTCACAGTAAAATCAGCAATGTCTCTTTTCATTCCATCCCACCAGTAATACTCCCACAGACCTCTGTACATCTTAGTACTGCCAGGATGAAAAAACAACTCATTCTTCAACTGTGAATCACAAGGCACACATAACCTCTTCACAAACCTCAAAACACAAACACAAACTTATCCAAGAACTCATGGAAAATTTTATTCATAAGGTCCATGAATACAGCAGGTGCATTGGTTAACCCAAAAGGCATAACTACAAATTCATAATGGCCATATCTAGTACGGAACGCAGTCTTCGGAACTTCTGCTTCTTTTACTTTCAACTGATGGTACCCCGACCTCAAGTCAATCTTCGAAAAATACTGAGCTCCCTGGAGCTGATACCACTTCATTCGATGGCCCAACATTTGCTGAAGTTGTTGCAAAGGATTTCACCACCCCTTTCTGCTTGTAGTCTGGCTGCATTCCCCCAGTTGAGTTCTTCGTTGGACACTCGTTTTCATAATGATCCATTTCATTACACTTAAAACATCTTACCGTTTGCTTTTCATTTACTGCTTGATCATCTTCCTTACAGTTACGAGCAATATGACCAGACTTACCACACCGAAAGCACTTACCAGACTTGGATAAACATTCTCCGGGATGCATTTTACCACACTTCTCACAGGATGGATATTTGGTTTTCTTACCTCCTTGCTTCTTTGATGAATTCTTACCCTTTGCCTGCCAACTAGACCTCTTATTCTGTTGTTTGTCATAGAACACCTGATCATCGGCAAACTCCATTTCCACCTTCTCCGTACATCGAACAAGTTTTTCATAACTTTTGAACTCACGAGAAGCTAAAGCCCTTCGATACTTTGGCTTTAACCCTGAGTAAAAACGGTTTATTTTACTATCAAGATCTCGTATGAAGTTTGGAGCATACCTTGCCAATCGAGTGAACTTTTCTTCATAAGTAGCCACTGAATCATCCTCCTGCCTCAATTCTAGGAACTGTTTTTCCATCCTAAGACGAACAACCTTAGGAAAATACTTCTCAAGAAACATACCTTTGAATTCATCCCAGTCAAGAGCATCAATCTCATCGGCATCCCTGATATTTTTAACCATAGACCACCACTGATCTGCTTCACCATCCAAACGGTAAATAGCAAGACTAACCTTTTGATTTTCTGAACACCCCATAACATCAAAAATATTCTCCAGTGCTTTAATCCACCCTTCAGCTTGCACAAGGTCAGATGATCCTCTGAATGATGGGGGATGTTGCCTCATGAAATGTTCCACCACTGACATGTTCCTCTGCGATTGATATGGCTGATCTCGTGCATGGATACCACCACCATTTATAGCCTGAGTCAACTGTGCCATCACTGCAACAAACTGTTCAGTTCCGATTCCGACCATCTCAGGTTGCTGATTTGGAAGGTTATCTTCCTCCTGATGTCGTCCCAACATTGCTGCTTTGTTTCCTCTGTGGAAAACCATTCTGAACACAGAAATATCTTAGGCAAAGCAACATGGTAATCCGTAAATGCTATATCATTTCAATCATATTATAATTTAACACTTTTCTAACTCCCAAAGTTGTCTAAACCAACCTTTGATACCAACTATAAGGCCCCAGCCTTAAACCTTACTTAATATTGAATTAAATGAATAATTCACATTGAGGATCTTTTCAGGTTTAGAGTTTCAGAGAATTAAAACATAACTATTACATCTTAAAAGATTACAAAGTAGACACTTCTACTAAGATTCCATAAAATAAAAACTCTTAAAAAGAAAGATGTCTAGATTCCATTTTTTAGATAGCATGACATTCTCTTGATCCCATCCTTGACCTTATTCCACTTTATGTCCTGTGAAAAACATTTCGAAAAACGTGGGGTGAGCATAAAAAGCTCAGTAACGGATACAAAAAGAATGAAAACTGTTAGTTTTCAAACATCAAGTAAACCATATATACTATATCAAAGTAATACCTTCACCTTCATGAAGTAGTAAAAAAAATCTTCACTGAATAAAGTATCATTACTTACCTTTTTGTAACCAAAGGATTACCATAAAACCCATATAAAAAAAACATATAATATATAAAGGTAACTTGGGACATAAACATACTTAAGTGGAATAACCATACGGTCGACTTCCACACATATCACTTAATGGAATAGCCATACGGCCAATTTCCATACATACTTAATGGAATAGCCATACGGTCAACTTCCATACCCAATGCATTGGAGGTTATAACGTAACCACCCGTCCTGGTATTCACGGCACCACCCGTCATATGGTTTATAACGTAACCACCCGTTAAAATGTTCAAGTACCAGTATAAAATCATAAAACATAAAACCAATATAAAGGAATGATAACATTTCTACATTTCAATCAAAATATATCATAAATATATTGACATAATAGAATCCTTTTTCAAAACCATTTTCAATACCAAAATACATAAAAGATTATATGGTATTTATTTTATTCTAAAAACATTACGGCTTGTTGAGAAAGCCAAAGACCAAATAATACTCGCGGTGGCGGAAAAGGTCGTTGTCTCCGCGTACGTTAAAAGAAACATTCCTTTTTGTCATTTTGTAAAACGCTTCGTAGAAAAAGATTCCTTTTGTATAAAAGTAAAAGTCAAAGGGGTTTATACACCGTATAAGAGAAAGTTGTGTATAAAACAAAATATGCCTCAATGAAAGGAGATTAAGACGAAGTCCCTTACCTCGGGTCCGACTTGACTCGATCGTTCTTTAACGTCCTGAATAATAAACTTGAGTTAATTTATACTTGATTAAGAACCTTTTTAGAGTTCATTATTCCTTTTATATCACTTATTTCCATGTTATAGACATTATGTAACCATTTAAGTTAATAATGTTTGTTTTGTCGATATTTGGTTCTTAAGTCGAAAGTGAACTTCTTACAATTACATGTTGTTCGTGTGGTCAAAAGTTCTTTATATCCAGAATGAAATTCCTGATTTGGATATCATATATATCATATATATACAGCATATACATGTATTTATAATATTACATAATCATTTAGAGGTAATAAATGAAATGCACCGTTCATGGAGACGGTAAGCCTTACGTACGCATTAACGCTACATTCATTTCTTTGTCATATTAGTGGAATTAAAACTAAATGAGATGTATGTATATTTTAATTCCAGAATTATATTCATCATTTAGATATATCATTAATTATATATATACATTATATACATGTAATTTTAATAGTACATTACATTTGGGGATAAGAAATGAAATGCACCGTTCATGGAGATGGTAAGCCGTACGTACGCATGAACGCTACTTTTATTTCTATCTCATAATTTAATGGAAAGAAATAATAATGATATAGAGTTATATTATAATTACAGTATAACATCATATATAATAACTTTAAATCCATCCTTTACACGTCCCACATATGGCATTAACGAATCACATCACTTTTAGGGGGCGGTAGTCCGCACTTCCTTAAATGAAGATATCGTGTTTACCCATAATGGAAACCATAAAGGTAAGCCAAAAATGAAAAATACAGAAGCTTAAAGAAAACATAAAAATATTATATATCATATATAAAAATAGTGACATCATAATGGCCACCCTTGAAGGTGTTAAATGAGTATTGAACAATCATCATTTCGGGAGGCAGAATTTCGCCATCCACGGAAACCGTATGTTCTTTAACCATTTGATGTAGTTTTGTGAGAGTGTATCTCAAATAAATATTATAACAACATCCTAGTATATTGAAGATACTGGTGTTGTTACAAAAGAAGTAAATAAAAAGAGTTTAGAGGGTTGGAGAAGCAAAATAAAACAAATGAACAAGAGAGAATGAATTACCTTTAAAAGTGTAACTCCCTTTTGATTTGAGCCTAAAGGCTTCCTTTGAAAGGATTCTGACCAAAGGGAATCCTCTAGGATGAGGAGATGGATGTGGAGAGAGTAATTGGACAGGGGATGGCCGAGCCAAAGGCTTGAGAAGTGTGTGAAATGGGGTAGAGGTGGGGGCCTTTTATAAGAGGAGAGGAGGGGCACTTTTGGAAAGTAAAGAAATATTACTTTATTTGAAAATGTATTTCGGTTTTAAAAGGTCCCACATTAATATAATTCGTGGATAAGGTGATAAGGGTTCTAAATCCACTCATCCAATTGGTTTTGGACATGTTTAGGTTTTAGATTTTTCATTATCTTTCCATTTTATTTAAATCATCAAATAATGATGTCATCGCTGCATCATTATTATGTCATATATAATTTAATTTATTTAATGTATAAAAATTATAAAAAAAATACTATGATGTAGTAAATCTCTTTATCTTTCCAATTACTATTTATAATCAAAATTTTGACTTGTATAACCCCACTCAAAAATTATTTTAGTAAAACAATTTATGTTAGTGTCATTTTCACTTTAACATTAAATAAAAATATATTAATGTCATTTTCCAACTAAAGTGGCTCCATGGGGTCCCCAAGTTGGCCCATGGCTTGTCTTGGTCGGAAATGACTCACCCAATAGGTGTAGGACAAGTTTAATGGTGTTTTCACATTCTTATAATACCATTTTTACCTTAAACTACACTAATTACCTCTAATCGCGATTAATGAAAAAAAAGTTACTATTCACCAAAAAATTATTTTAATCTCATTGAACCACATTTTACTTCTTAATGACAACCATGTAGGTCAGATTTTCAAAATTCAATACACATTAGTGGTAAACTTTCATTTAACTGAAAAACCAATTTGCTTGATTACCGCTTAGTGGTTTCACTATTCATCAAAAATTAAAGTTTTTCAGAAAATTACCAAAAATTCAGCCTAAGCTATATTTGATATTCTGAATTCAAAAATGAAGTCCATTTTACAAAATTCAAAACATATAAGTCAAATTAATTAATTTAATAATTAATTCCCGCTGTCATGACAAATAGCGTGTTTTTGTGAAGCAATAAGTATCAAAAGATTGACACCAGTTTAAGTTCAATTTCAAAGTGAAATTGATTCCAATGACCACCATTGGATTAACTGGTAAAAATATTTTCTAATTTCACTTTAAAACCAATTAAAATAATAATCTAATCATATAAATAATTTAGATTAAAAAGAGGTTTTGAATTAAAATACAACATTTTACATTATTCATTTAAAAAATGAACTTTATCAGAAAGGTACCAAATATTTACACAAAGTAAATTTTGATGTCCCGATTCTAAAGAAGAGTTATATTTGGTCCAATAGAATTTATAAGATCGATCAAAAATATATTTAATGACGGTTCTCCGTCAAAAGGTGATAAGTGGACCTTTCGTGAAAATTAGGGTATAAATGCCTAAAATTGAACTCTTTCCGTATTTTAAGCCTTTATCTTTTATTGGGTAAGTGTAAAAACATTTAAAAACATATATAATCATATTTTAGTTATTTCTATCCATTCCCGCCAGTACAATGGCTACTTGTTAACTAACATTTAAAATAGTATTATTTTATTACTAGTGTGCTACGTAAGTTTCAAAGAAACTCATCGTTGTGTATCGGGTACGCTATCGAACATAGCAACCCCTTTAAAATAAAATTAATATTTTATTCTTAAATATTAATAAATATGAAAATTCTTTATTCTTTATTTACCTGGGATGTTACAGTCTACGGTTGACACACAATGATCTAGATCCTTATGAATTCCATGGTAACACCACTCTTCCCCTTGAACTATCTTTTTACCACTCCCTTTCTCACTCAGTCATGTGACATAAGAGGCCTAATGGAGTGTACATGAGAATACAAGTTAGTAAAATAAATAAAATAAGGAAAAAGAAAAGAAAAGAAAAAGGGGAACGAGTCTAGACCTGATTCTTGACCTGAATTTATGCCTCCCATAATAAAAACCCCTAATTATAGAATCAATGGTCGAGAAAGAATTTCAATATGATGCACCATTCAAAAGATATATCCTAACGAACAAGTGAAAATAAATTAATATTCAATTAATTAAATATTAAATATTAATTATTCCATGAATATTAAAACAGTTAATATTTTCACTAAACTCATATCCTAGTGTAAACCCCTATTTTGGGACCAATCATGTGGTCAAAAAATCATTTGAGATCATCTTATAAGAAAAATAACCATTTTACCCCTTTTATCATCTCAAATAAAAAATACAGATTTCTACTCAAATTTCAAATTAAAAAACATGGGATCTTATAGTCTCCCCTCCATAAATATTCTTGTATTTGAGAGCCTTGGTGAAAAAACTAACATCCATGATATCATCCAAAGAATCATCCCATCTATTCTGTCCAGACTGTCCAACGACCAGTCTCACAATGTCAACAACTATCTCCTACATAAGATATGCTTCACTATGACCTATATGATTCTCCCAACCATAGGAGTGTTCTTATTATCATCTCACAAATGAGTTACAAGATCAATGAAAACACCGTGATTCAAATGAAAACGAGGGAAACACCCTAAAATAGAAAATGGAGTAGTCCTCACCACAAGGCTTACCCAATACCACTCCTCAAGAACAACCTCAATAGGTTCCTTCATCAAAATAGGAAAGATGTTTAAGAGGAAAAAAATCTCAATGTAGGGCTAGCAATCTCTTAGTATACTCGAGATGATATCAAAATAGATCATGATCTTGTCTAACTAAGAGTACCCCAAGACTCCATCAAAAGGCTTTTATATCTTTCTCCATCCATGCTCACATAAAATAGGCTGCACATTACTTTAACCAACCCCTAACACCACATATCCAAACAATGTGTGTCTATGGCTAAACACAATCAACAATCTATTAAAACCCAGTATAACCTCATTGTCTGCTCTACGAATGAGGGACATTTCTCATTAATCCAGATGATCCATTGGAACTCCTCTTCAAAATTGGGAACATTTCCTATTCCATGATTTGTTACTCTCATACCAATTTGTAATGTTCCGACCCAAGTTCCACTAAACTGGTACACCAATCCAATTCTCCATAAGGCCACAAGCATTCCTACCCTATGACGGAGGTCACCAACTACTGAAAAGGGTCTATAGGTGGTATAGTGGGGAGACTATACCATCATATAAAAGTAACAATAAAGGAAACCCTGGTCAACATGGAAATGCACCCGTACAGTACTTCCCATCAAAGATTGTATTGATACTAAATCACCCTAGGTAATTCATAAAAGAAAAAGGCATCAATATTCATATATCAAAATAATTGATCACTAATTGTCTATTGGTCTCAATTACTGTAAAACATAGCTCACTAACTAAAAAGGCATCAAAAAACCATGGAATACCCTTCTCACATGTTTCCCTTGATATGTTTTTGACATAAAAGGGTCCAAATTAAAACTAAGGGACTCTAGGTCTCCCACCCTGACCTACCAATCAAGTCACACATGAGGGTTACTAGGTATAACCACGTATCCCAAAAATCAAACCTCACTAAGGAAGTTAATGATAAAAATGACCTATGAGGGTCAAAGCAATCAATCATCAGCCAACTAGGGCCCTAATCCTCTCTGAGAATCCTCATAAGGTACTACCCCTATAGTATCATGATATAACATAGAAAAGGATGATGAAATGACACTCACCAACATACTTATACGATAATACCAATAGAGGTACTATTGAATAAAAATTTTTAGGTGACTATCAACATCATATAAAGGTTCTCAACTAGATCACCATATATTAAGGCATCAACTTCCATGTTTGAACTATGAGGGACAACAATATGTGAAAAGAATAATCTAAAAAATATGTATCATAGATCACTATCATTGTTTGGTTAAGTAAAACTTCACTCTAAGTTGTGATATAAAACATTTTATATGTTTCCACTAACACTTTAAATAACCGAACCTATTAAGAAACAACATACGAGGGGTTCGAAACATGGGAATTATGTTCCCTATCAACCTACAATGGTACTAAACCTACCAAACATGAGGACTAAGTCATCAACATCACTATTAAACATATAACCATACATATATCCAATCAATGATGAAAATATATATGAAAGTGAGAAAAATTGTTTAAGATTCCCCCAAGAACCTATATGGGAAAAAAATATTTTTATTTTTTTGACACTTTAAACCAGTTGAATTTTTCATAAGTAAAATCGCACACTAGAAGGCCTATAACATGTGAATCCAATATGGAAAATATGATGCATGAGATGATGCTTTCCTTTTCTATCCAAGAGTCAAAATAAATCATTGGACTTTTTCCAATTATCCAAGACCCTACAATCCATAATAAATCATCACATCCAAAAAACATGCGAATCACTGAAAGAAAAAAAAACATATACAACTATAACATCATTGATCATAACCATAATCCCATATCCCTAGAAACCAGTACATCATAAATGAACAAGTGTTGTTGAAACACCCATCCAATATCAATCACAAGCTCTGAAACATTCCTAATACTCCTATATACCATATCTAAAATATTATTACAACATAAAAGAAAAACCCATGACACCTATTTGTAACATCAAAACCCAGATTCCACTAAATTAGTTCCCCGAACCAATTCATCACAAGGCCTCAAGTGCACATCCATGTACACCAAAGGCTTCTAACTAGAAGTGAGGGTATAAAGGTGGTATAGTGGGGAGACTATACCCTCATATTAGAGCAGGAATAGTGAAAATAAATAGATATTATCCAATTAGTAAATAATCAGTGTGAAAAATAAATAAAAAACTAAAATATAATCATTATTTAAAAATATATGAAATGTTATAAAATCCTGAATAGCCATATCATACATAAAACACTAATAACCCACTAATTCAATAAAATATATTAGAGTACATAAAGGAAATTGAAATAAAAGTGTCAGGATATCCTACTAACTCAGATCTAAAACACATACCCAGTATCCAAGAACCTATCGAGCTACTCCAGTTTGATCAAAGAGTTCACATGAGCGGTTATGATCAATTATTAAACCCTAGTTTTGACCCAACCAATCATGAAATATGTGCTCAACCTGAAAAGATAACATAAGGTCTACATGGAATCCATAGTGCATGTACTTGGGTGAGAAATAATATCAGTAGTACACCACAATTAGGAACCTATAAATCTTATATCATAAGTGAATGCTTATGAAATATTCACAACCTAGCCATGACAATGCTTAAATGATAATCAAAACAAATAACATGAAACCATAATTGATCCCTAGGTCTATAATCCCAATCAACTAGTCAATGAGTCTTCATATATATATATATATAAGTGTGGGTATATATATATATTCACACACACATATATATATACAAATAAATATCTATATACATGTGTAAGGTGAAAAATAAGACAAATCAATAATAGTCGATCCTTGGGTCCATAATCCTGATCGTTTGGAAATACTATGAAAAGGGGATTGAGTTGGATGTCATACCAGTCATCCCATTTATAATTAAAATCACAAGTCTATCCTATTAACTCTAATCCAAATCATATAATGGGAATCTAACCTATATGTAGTACCTTCCTATGTAACTATCATGGCATGGCCATGTATTTTTCTTGGTCGTATACCTCTACATGTAATACAACCCAAAAAAGGTTTTTTTATACTCTACATGAAAATATGCCCCTGCAAAGGCTGTCTGTCCATGTACTCTTCTACATAGATAGGCCATGAGAGGTTATTGGCCAGGCCATGAGAGGTACATGGGAAGGTACCCCGTGTTGGGTACTATCAAGAGATGTACTCAACTACCTGGATGAGTTTCGGTACAAGGTGTGTATACCCCATACATGATATGCACATATAATAAGGTTATCTTGCTTGATTTATAATAACACAATGAATGTGTTCCTAAACAACAAATCGTGTTTCTGAGATTTTTCCAGAGGAATCCCTCAAATCACCCTAAAATCATTATTCTTTTCCCCAGAAGCTATATATCATTCTCCACGGGGTCCTAATAAATAATAATAAGTCTCCAAAACGTGAAAATGGTAAATATATGTGGATTTATAGAAAAACATAAAAACATCCTACCTTTAGGAAGAATTTGTAAAAGAATCACATGTATCTACAGTTCATAGCTGTCGCATGATGATCTGAATCCTCCCGAGCTCCATGGCGGTACCTCCTTTACTCTCTCTCTCTCTCCCTATATATATATATCCCACTCCCAATATATCTCTCTCCCCTATATCCCCGTCTATCCCCATATCCCTTTCTCTCCTAGTTTCATGACATAGGATGCCCAATGGGGCATTCATAAGAATCTAGAGAAGGAAAAAATTAGAATAAGGAAAAATACATAAAAGAAAATAAAAGAAAAAGAAAAAGTGGCCCGGGCTCGGGCCCGATGCACAACTTGAGTTTAAGCCTCACCTAAAAAATCCCCCAATATAAACTAAATAGAAGATATATTATCTCAATAAAACACTCTTTTACAAAGATATATCTAAAAGAAGACATGTGAATAATCTAATATTTAATTAATGAATTATTAAATATTAATTATTCAATGAAAATTCAAATGGTTCAGAATTCCACCAAATTCATTTCCTCATGTAAAAGCCATATTCCAACACTAATGGAGTGGATATAAAAATCATATGAATTTGTTCTTACACATTGAAATCCTCCTATTTTGGATTTATCAAGAGTATTTAAATTATTCACTAATTAGATATTTTCTTTCTTTATTTCATTACTAATTGATGTTTCCATGATATGAATTTGTTCCTTCTCCATTCATTTCTAGGGCATCAAATTTAATTCAAACACATTGATCTTCTCATACATCTCCTTTAATATTTGTATATATATTTCCCAAAACCAATGCCAACTTTTTTAGAGGCTTTAACCTCTCCTAATGTTTTTATGAGAGGAATAACACTAGATTTAATCTCATTCTCCCAACCATTTATTTTCCCAAATCATGTGAAGGTTCTCTAATTAGATCTATTTTACCTTTATCTTTATATCTATTTTCAAAATTTATTCATTCAAGGACCCCTCCACATGCCTCAATCTTATATTATGGATGAATAAATATTCTATGAATTAATAGTCCCCCTAACCAATGATTTAAAGTTAATGTTACTCTCCATATAAGGCATGAATCATATTTTTTTTTGAAAAATGAACATTCATTAGATTAAAATCATAACATTTATTCAAATTATTAAATAGAATCTCTGTCCACTTTAGTATTTATAGTGGAATAAAAAATTATATATAGAAAAATATCTTCCAAAAAAATTTCAAAACCAAAATTATAACAAATATCATTCACAGATACCTTAGTGGAAATTTATTTTTTCATGGATTTATTCTTCCTTATACTCTTCTTATATCACTTTGAAAAAATAAAATATTCATCAGCCATTGAGGAAGATACTCCAACCACTTTTTATTCCATTTGTTTTCCAAAAATAACATCCACAATTATTTGAATTGTAAAAGTAGTATCATAATGATAAGTTTTGTAATATACCTCACTTGAAATTGATTTCACAAAGATATTTTTAATATTTGAATCACTTATTATTTTATTTTTATTATCAACGATTACATATCATCATATATAGTCATTTATCTCCTTGATACAATCCCAGATGAAAAAAATATATTTATTTTAGTAATCATAATATTTTATAGTAAAAACAAGAGGCCTCATCATTTATTTAATGAGTGAAACAAATATAACAATATATTTTCATGTTTGAAAATGAAATTAGAACCTACAACCATGATAGAAATTATTTTGAAATTTTTTAATATGATCACCTTGGGGGAATAAGGTTTTGGATAGTTAAATTTTTCTTGAAGTGTGTTTACCAATTCACAATATCCTATTACCTCATCTAGAAGAACTTGTTCAATAGTTCACTATTGATGTCAATATCACTAAAATATACATAGACACAAATAAATAAATCACACAAGGATAAAGGGGTTTTACTTGGTTCACCCCAAATGGACACAAACAAGGTGTAGACACTAATGATGTGTAGATGTGCTAAAATATACTATAATCACTTTTAGTGGATTATATTTCTGATAATGGCCACTCTTCACTAAGGATCACTACCTTTACATGATTTAAAGCTTGGTCACTATTCACATAAGGGTCAATCTCTATTATTTTTCAAACTCTAATTCGTGGAATTATTTATTATATATATGAGGGCCTCTTCAATAAATTATATACATGAGGTCCTAATATTGATCAATAAAGGTTACAGAGACACCATTCATTTTTAAGTCCAAAATAAATGAGACTTTGATTTGTGCTTCATTTCACTTCCAATCCACAAAGTCCAGATGATATAAACTCCCTATAAATATTATCCCACATTGGAAAATCTAGTTTCAATATGTCTTCTTATTTAATATATATAAATGACAAGGGAAATCTATACTTTACTTTTTCTAGTAACCCAAATGTTTAATCATGTATAACTTCTTATTTTTCTTTATTATCATGTAACAGATATGTCAAAGGTGTACTACCTCTCCCCCTTATTGGATATATCTTTTCTAGTGAAAACTAGACATTTAATATTTCTTTATTCTCTATAAAATTAGATATAGTACTTTCATACCATTATATTTTTTTCTTTATTGTTTACTTCATGAAATTTATAAAATATTTCATTATTCAATCCTTTTATTTCCTATAAAAAAGTCCTTTATTACTACTTGAATATTTTATTAAAAATATAAAAAATATATCCTATATAATTTAAAGATTTTCATTTTAATTTAACATGTAAAAACCTATTTTTTTGAGTCTTTAAAAAATGGAAAAAAATAATTCCATTTAATCGACCAGATATCTTGGATCAATATTATTTAAATCTCTATGATATTTCCATAAATCCAAAGTAAACCAAAACATTAAGATATTATAAGAATTTCTAGATCATGGTATAGTCTTCCATTTGTAGCATGATAATATTAAAAAATTATATTTATTGTTTCACTTAAATATAATCAATAATAAAGAAATAATATTTCCCTAAAAATAACTCATATTTTTTAATAAATAATTCAAATTCCTCAAATTCAATATTTAAATTTGAAAAAAAATTATTCCATTTAATCCCCCTAAAATATAAATCCAATATCTCTTTAAATTTTCATGAGTTTATACATGAAAATATGAATTTAAATATTCTACATAATTATCCATTAAAAAATACATAGAAATATATATTTAATTATCCACAAAAATTAGTAATTAAATATTCCATGTTTTTAGTAAATTTAAATGTGGATCGACACCTTTAAAACTCAATTTCATGTTTTTTAAATAAACCATTTAATCTTATGAAACTAGTTGATTTCACAAGTTAATATTACATAGAGTTTAAATAATGAGATTTATTAATACACAATCAAATCAGCACCCATATTAATGTTATGTTTATAGTGAGATATTCACATGACTCTTACATGAGATGTGTTCTTTTGAGTTTACTCTTACATGAGACCATTTTACTCATACATGGCCTTTGAAACAATAATATTACAATTATGTTACTTTAGGTTACTCTTAAATGATTTTGAAAAAATTATCTTAGTATTATGTAAATCCGACTTACACTTATGTAATCTTTATGATATCCACCCTACTATTATATACATCCATTTATGAATTTATAATCATATATAGCCCTATGAAATACAGATATATTCCTAAAAATCATTCTTTTAGTTGAGTTAATTTTACATAACCTATATAAGTTCCAATTTACACTCATGTACATAGAGAAAATCTCATTTTATTCATATGTAGGATTTGAAGAATGTTTTTTAATATTACATAATTTATAGATTTTCCAAATTTCAATCCATACATCTCAAATTTCATTTAAGCATGATCCAAATCCATATTAAACTTAAATAAATAGTGGGATCACATCATAAACTCTATCAAATCCAAATAAACCCATTTTTTTGAATCTCTTCTAAATATCTCAAAATTACTTTGAGATTTTTCCAAGACCAAATAGGATAAAATATAAGCCACCATATCCTAAAGTAAGCCTTTTAGAACAGATCAAGGTAATATATTATGAATATCTTCAATTCATCATACCTATTAATGCCTCATTAAGATTAATCAATCCATTCTCTAACTAAGGCCAAGTTCTTTATTAATATCCTCAACCCATCAATAGTATAAATCCACTATAATATATCATTATATCTCTATACCCCTTGTTATAATTTCTATTTACATTTAATCCCTTAAATTTTTCCATCCATTTGAAAAGATAATCATTAAAACCATTCACATGCACATATTATTTTCATGAGTATCTCAATATACTAAATTCTATTCAGAGACATATTTCTGTTGGATGAAAACAAATCCAACCAAGTTCAAAATGTCATGCATGTATTGATATTCAATTACACTGTGTCTTCTTCACCGATATACCACATTATTCTAATTATTGATGAAAATCCAATGCAAATAACCATTAGTTATAATAATACAATTTTTGTGTGCATGTGTGCATCTTCACTACCTCCTATAAGGAATGGGTTTAACCCAATATCCATGATGGATAGGTACCTTATGGTGAATTGGTACATCACTTGTATTCTAAGAATGGATGGAAATTGATTTGGATGATTCAATTAATAGTTCTTAATGTTATATTAAAACACAATCATTGTCTATTTATTTAACTAAAAAGCATATGAAATTGTTTACCTACCACTTTTTTGATATAACACTTATTTTTTACATTATGAACTACTTTTTTTCTTTCTTTGTGTGCATGGATTTATAATTGTATGGTTGAGGTTCGGTGCTAACTTCCATGGGGTACATTATACTTACATTATACATATATTACTCTGGAATGTATGTAAACATTTTTTATGTGTCCTAGGTAATTTCAAAGAACCTTCACCTAAGGGATGAGTGTACTAGATTATTTTGAATTTTCATGTGTGTTATATAGTTAATAAGAATAATTTTTGGAGTTTTTTGTGGATGAATAGGGTGAGTACATAGGGGATATTCTTGTTTTTTTGTGTAGGATATTCCTTACATGGGACTTACCCTTTTGTCCACATAGGGAGTTCTTGGTTTAATCTAGATGTTTAAAGTATAATTTTATCTAATTACACTCTATTTATATATATCATATGCAATTGGTATAATAATTTCTATGTATATATATTCATTTCATATTTATATGTTATATTTAAAACATAACTCAACAAGAAAGTATTCCATTAGTGGGTACTTATACTAGTGTTTCCCAAGTATAACATTCCCAAGAGTTATACTAAAATTTTTTATGGACCATTTATCCATTATTTAAGTTGTTGATTAATTATAAAATAGGGTAAACCATCTCCCACATTCACATTATAGATCTATTATCCTTTACACCAGCCTTTGGAAATCCTGAGGTAAACTTGAGGTATTATGGATTACCAACTCATGTTTGTTTGGGTATGTGGGTATGGTCATTAAAAAATGGTATTATACAAATTTAAGGTATATTAGGATTTTAATTCTATCTAATGGAAACTTCTCACACAATGTCTACTTTAAATTTTGAATCCAACCAGCTCTTAACCAACCTTTTGGCTCTGATCGATGGAGATAAGGATCTTCAAAAGATTTCACACGGTCCTAGTTCTCTTTAAAATTATTTTAAGGAATTTATTTTTATTAAACATTCTTCATGTTTTAATACCTATTAGGGTGTCCTAAATGTTCCCTATATTCACATATCACATAAACCTTATGGATCTTTTGATAATGAACTAATTTTTTATCTCACCTATTTAGAGTTCTTGGGATTTGATGTGATTTACTTGTGTAACATTTTTGCGAGGTTTTTTCATAAGTTCCATTTTTTTCATGATTTTTCTTGATGGGTTAATTCTTCATGGTGTTTGGAATCTTCAAAAGAATCCACTTTCCTTTAATATTTTTTTCTCAGTTTTAATGATGAGTTTTTCATATTCTGACCCTAAGATAATCATGTCTATGATTGGGATTTTGTTCTACCTTTAAATTGGTAATTATAATTCCATCAGTGATGAGATAATTATATTTCAACATTATGGATTCATCTACCCTGACTTCTAATTCAATTAAAAAATTTGATTATTCCTAATACAATCAACATTTCATTGGGAAAATTTTATTGGGATAATAATCAAACCATGGATCTACATCATCCAATTTACTATTTAACTATTTCGATATGTAAACTTCATGATATACAAAAGATTATATTTATTTGAGGATTAGGAATGGTATATTTGGATATAAAAATATCTGCTATGATTCCTTTATAATTTTGTTCTCTCACATTCACCTACAAGGATATATTCATGGCTAATGTAGTAATATTTATCAATCTTAAAGTAAGAAGTAATATTTTTCAACTAAGGCATAAAAATTTTCCAGTGTCTAAAAAAGGGTTAAGAATCGTTATAGGATGGATTGAGATCCCCTACATTGGTGAGAGCCAACATATACTTTTGAAATCTTCCCTTAATAATTTAGAGTTGTTTTCTTAGTCAATTTCATTTCTTTTCTGAGGTGGCTATATAGATGGAAAAATTCTCATTGTGAAATTATCTTAATACGGCACTGATGAATTTAATCCTTATAAGGGATATATATAATACCCCACTAATACAATTTCTATTTTTTTCATTAATATTTGTTGTCCATGACCTCTTGTGATCATGTAGCTAGAAAAATTACTTTCACCACACCAACTATCAATTCATATTCAATTTATATTTTAATGAGGGAATTTCAAAATAATATTTTCATTGATTGGTCGGATGATGTTTCTATTATATATTTATTTTTTTCTCTAAAAAATCATTTATTCTCCTTGAGGGTGGTCTCAAAACTAAGGAGGATTCAAATTCTAGAGGAGGAAGGAAAAACTTTTAGGACTCCCCATTAGGTTCTAAATAGTATTAATAATAATACCATAACTCATTCTTAGACAATGAATAATCATTTTCAAAATGAAATATTTTTTTCCTCTGACAGTAAACGTAGAAAAGAAATAAATTGTTTCCAATACAATTAAACCTATCAATTTATATTTTATTGTGAAATATTTGGGGCTTAGAGCCTCAACCAAGTAGGAATATATCAGGTTAAAGGTTTCTAACTTCAATATAAAAATTATAATTTTATTAGAATTGAATCACATGGTAGATGATTTATGGGGTTTTAAATCCACTTTGTATTTCCTATATTTCATAATTTATTCTATAAATAATAAATATATTTTTATACTATGTAAGGGGTCTATTTTATTTTCTTTTTAAAATTCATCAAATCATCCTATCATGTTAAAATATTCATGAATGAATGTGGAGTTTTTTCATAGTAGTGTATGTATGGTGTGAACTGGTTGGAAGAACAAACACTTGGGATGAATTATCTTCTTGTAATACTAGTTATTTTCATTAGTTAAAATGGAATTTTAATAACATATTAAATCCTAATCAAAATAATGGAGGATGTGACTATTATATAAAGCTGATAGATGAGTTTAATACCTTTATAATTGGTATATAATTGTCCTATTTAGGTTTCTCTATTGAAAATTTTTCCTGGTTCAATAATCAC
Organism: Viscum album; assembly: GCA_963277665.1. NCBI lineage: Eukaryota > Viridiplantae > Streptophyta > Magnoliopsida > Santalales > Viscaceae > Viscum > Viscum album. The sequence continues at coordinate 275,611,092 of OY728123.1, read as the reverse complement.
AAGGGTGAAAGGATTGTTTGGTTATAGCTAGATTGACGTCTTTTTAATCTTCATGGGATAAACACCTTTTATGGCATTAATGTTTTCATTTTCCTTGGTTTTTTTTGCATCAGTCATTATTGATTATTGATCATGGTGACCATTATTCTAAAAAATGTGTTTTTAGTAACTCATAATTATAGAATAATGAATAATGTCTTTATCAATTTATTTATTCATCTTAGAGTGAGGTTTCCACTAGCCCTCACATGTCATGCATGTGGTAAAACATAAGAATATGAGGAAGATGTTTTTTAGTTGGTGAGTCAATCATATCACAGATATTAATGAGATTAAAAATATAATGAATGATATTTATTAACTATATATGATGTTGAAACTATAATTTAAAATTTAGTAACATGAAGAATTTTAATTGAAGTGAAAACACCTTAAACCACTCATTTTAAAGGTATAAATTGAGGTGAGGCAAAAGTCTATAGTAATTTGTTTGAAATAAGGAAATCATAATACTACTTATCTTCATGATTATATTAATGATAATTAATTTATGGGGAGGATTAACATTGAAACCAATAATGGTTCCTTGGTGTATGATGCTGAAATAATCTGTGGATTAATAATAAATGTCTTTGTTGATACCCTCACTGTACCCATTTTAGATTAATTTTTTTTATGGTAATGTTGATAAAAGAGAAATGTGTTTTAATCATATTTCATCTTTAATTTAGGATCTACATAATATTTATTATACTAGTTTACCTAATGAAGGGGAAATTCATAAGGGTGTTGAGAACATGGGTTTAAATATTACACCTAGACTAGATGGCTTCCTAGGTAACTTTTATTTGTATACTTGAGATATTATGAATGAGAATGTTGTGAATTATATGAGAGATTTCTTTTGGGGTGGTCACATTACTAAGCCAATAAAAACCACCATACCTGTCCCTCTTCTCTAAATTAATCATCTTGATCTCTTTTAACACATCATTTTGATTAGAATATATAACCTATTTTACAAGATTATTACTAAAACACATAATGATATTTTATCACCACTCTTTGCTTCCATTATCTTAGAATAAAAACATGGTTTTATGAATGGTAGGGTCATCCAAGGGAATATGACACTAACTCAAGAAATTATTATGTAATTAGAACTAAATTTATTTGGGTGTTATGATGTTCAAAATTATTATAGAAAAATATTGTGATAATATTGAATGAGATTTCATTGTTTGAGCCTTAAGAAGCAAAAGGTTCGCTGACTAGGTTAATTATTTATTGTTTTGAAGCTTCCACTCCACTTTTATGTCAATTTGACTCATGGTAAGGTTGTATAACTTATTCAAATTAGTGAGAGGCCTTTGGAAAGGTGATCCTCTTCCCCCAATTCTGTCAATCATTATTGAAGATTCTTTTATAAGGAAATTTAATTACTCTATAGAGGATGGGAGTGTGGGGCTCTTTTTTGGTTGGTATGGTTCATTGGGTATTTCACATTTTTAATTTACAGGTGATATCTTAGTTTTACTTAATATAAAGTAAAACTACATCTCTAACATCTTGATTCTTCTAAAAATTTATGATTTATAGAGTGGATAGTCTATGAAAACTAGTAAAAATAATTTACTTGTTTATAAGATAATATGCTATTGGAGAAGTGAGATACATGGGAGGTGGTCGAGTATTGGTTTGATAAAATTTACTTTTGAGAACCTAGATGTTCCATTGTTTCATTAGCATGTTAAATTTCACCAATCTGATTTCACAGTATCAAAATTAGCGAATAGAATTCATAATTGGAAGAATAACCTATTTTAAGTTTGTAAAATAATTACATTGTAAAAGAGTGTCTTTTTTTCAATGAAAGATAAATTAATTTCTATAGTGATGGATCCTAAATTATTTATTCATGGAGTTTTAATTTCATTCTTGTATTTTTTGGGGCCATTGTAAGGGACAAGTAGTTCCCTTGGGATGTTTGGTAATATCTTTCTATTCTTATTGAGGATGGAGGAATTAATTTATAAGGCTTAAAGGAAACCATAAAATATCTATATGAAATGTTGTCATGGGATTTTATGTTTGGATCCCCAATTTTGGCATGGTTTAATTTAGAGAAGAATGGGAATCTCAAGGTTTTTATATATTGGGGGTGAAGTTGGAGAAGATTATATGACCAAGAATAGGACTGTATCAATTATTCCTCTATCATTAACCAATATCATCTACTTTTGCACATTTTTTATTTTTCCTTCTGGAAGGACTGATATATGGGGGTTTAGATATATTTTATGTGATGATCAATATCAATGATTAATATTGGGGAATCATTATTACATATAAATTTTCTTATTGAATTTCTGGATGTAGAATTGAAATAAAAATATATTTTTATCTCATTTTTCAAGGATGAATGAATAAATCTACCTAGTGTTAAGGGCATGTTCTGCTCAAAAAAATTTCATTCTTATAATTGAAGTCCAAATCCATATGTTCAGTGAGGTTACTTTATATGTAATTAGTGTATTCATAAATAAATAACCTTTTATATCTTGTGTATCCAAAATAATAAATTATCTTTAATTTTTTTGTTCAATATAAAATATATCTCCTTGTAGTGTAAATTTAGGTATTGTTCCTCATATTTTTTTGAATCCATAGACCATATATTCATTAAGAGATTATGGTCATTGAGTTCTTGGAATTATTTTGGAAGCATCATGGACTTGAACCCCATGCTAAAATCTTTTAAATCTTTTCTTGGATCTTAGTTCAAGAATGCATTAGAAAATCATGCAGGGATTCTCTATTTTTCATATTTGTAGTTACTTTCAGGATATTGTGGTGTGAGGAGAATGAGAAAATACATTGATCTAAATTATTGAAATTTAATTGTTTTATTTATAAAATTCACAAAACCATTAAAGACCTAGTAGAAAATATTAACGAAGTTACTCCAGAGGACATTATCTGATCATTATTGAATGATATTATGTGCTTAATGTATGGGTGTATATTCATGAAAATGGTCAATTCGATTCATTGGAATAATATCTATTTTATATTAAAATTAAATAAATACAGTTCCTCTTATAAAATATCATAGTGGTGGGGGTGGGGGGTTCTGAGATAAGAAGGATTCAATGGTACTGGGGTTCATAGTCAACCTCAGGCCTGGTTCTTCACTTACCAAAGTTGAAGAAACTTCTATTATGACTCATCTTGAGATTTAATAGGGGTTATCCCTTTGGATATTTTTAAATTTTATTTTGTTATCATTTTAAATTTTCTAAATTACCTTGTATTAACCCACTGGTTAGTCGCCTAATTTATTTTAGCCTATATTATGATGATAGAATTATGTACCACCACTTCTCACCCATGAGGAGAAAGAAAAATGATAAATATTTCCCATGATTCAAATAGTCATTTGAAGAGTGATTTTAAGGTTTGTTACCCTCATGTGTGTATTTAATTAGTGTAAAACTGTCTTGTAAGTGATGATTTACTGTGCCTTCACTTCTTCAATACACCTTGGTTCTTTTCAATGTTTTGATAAAAAATTTATTTACTTAAAAACATAATTATAGTGGAATCATAAGGTACCTATTGTGTCAGGGGATCTATTTTGACATTATCTTTTTTTAGTCCCACTCCATGTGTCTCAGGAATCAAGATTAGACATGTCTATGTTGGGGGAGGTAGGGTGGTATGCCATATAATGTACTTATAACTGAATGACTTCTTTACCTCTTGGATCATTTAGAAGACTATATTAATCAAAACATTAGTAATAAATCAATTTTATTTTAAGATTTATTTATTTATTCTAAATAGGTTAGTAAAATTCATTTATATAATTAAGTTAATTTTAAATCCAATTTTACTAGTTGTTATCTTGAGATTACTTACATTGTTTTAAAATCTAATCTTTTTTATTTTTTATTTTATAATTTTTTTAAATATGATATATGTGCCTAGATACTTTACCTATCCCTATCCCTGATTTAGGTTTTTGAGGTTCTAATAGGGGGACGGGAGAAGTAATTAAGGGAGTTTAATTGAAATTTTAGGTGCAAAGTAAGATTTTTCTTGAAGGCTAGTGCTACACCATGGAGCCCAGTTGGGATATTTGGCTATTTTGTGGGATACAAACTGTGACATAGAATATCAAGGGGTTTTTGGATGATTTTTAAAATTTTAGTAACCATATGGAATAAGGGGTTGTATATGGTGTGAAATCATGGAAGATAAGTTTATTTGTTACTATCCCTTTTGGGGGCACTACACCATGGAGTTAAGTAATGACATAGCCTCAATTTTTGACAATTATAATTATATGATGCGGTGGTCCCTTTTCACTATTGCATTTTTTTGAATTTATATGATCTAGAGAATAAACCATGCTATGTTTATCATATGTTAATTTGACCATAAATATGATAGTGTGGCTTCTTGCATTGCGCCATAGATTTTTCTAGTGCCATCACCTTCACCCCATAGTATAGGGTACCATGCCCAGGTTTTCTAAATTCTGATTTTACTGTATGTACACAAACCCTCTTTTAACTTTTATTTCTCCCAACCATTCCTCTTGAACCCTTATATACTAAAGTATGTATTTCAATTTTTATAAATCACTTTCAATTTGGAATGATCCTCGGCTACCATGTTCAATATGTGGTGATCCGAGGTGACTTTCCCCCCTTTTTATTGTGGTTGATTCTCTAATTGGTTCTGTTTTCCCACATTCTATATTTCAATTGTATAAAAGTTTATTTCCTTCATTATTATAAATATATTAAGATATTTTTAGTACATTTGTGGTATGAATTCCAAGGAGGACTATAGTTTCCTTGTGGGAGAGGTTATCAGATATTTATGCTTGTTGTTCCATTATCAAATAATATAAACATCCTTGAGGAAGGGAATTCATATATTCTCCTTGTTATTAAGTGAAATAAAAAAGTTACCATGATTTGTATTTTTTTATAATGGTGAAATTAACATTATTGTATATTAAACTAAAATTAAGGAATGAATATCAGTTTATGGGTGTAGTGATCACATGTGTTTCCACCATGATAATGGATTTCTTCTTGATTTTCTAGATAATGTGTTATATTTTTCTATTATGTGGCTTATAATGTTTTTATGCTTGTAAATTTGATAAAGAACATAAATATGGTAATTATTTATTTCTAAATAATAAAGAGGAATTTTTAATTTGTTTTTTTCTTTCTTATAATTTGATTGAAATAATAGTTATTATAGATGATTGTTTAGTTGAAAATGTTCTTCATTATAGTTTTATGAAACTAGAAGTTATGCTTGAAATCATGTTTAAACATATTATAAATATTGATAGCTAACAACTTAGGTTTAATGTGGATAAAACCTATGATAAATGAACTGGTTAATTCATGGCCATAATCAATTGGTTATATGTTAACAAATTTTTGGGGGCTGAGAAAGCCTATTTGGTTATAAAGGATGGGTGCCTTGGTTTTAGGGTTAGATTCCCTAATAACTACTTGTTATTTTATTTACATAGTTTATGATTTATCAAGATATGAGACTTGTGATGTGGAATAATGTGATCTTTTTTATGAATTTTGGTTCAGAAGAATGGGAGAGGAAACACATGGTTGTGGTAGTAATTTATTTCTGTAATGGATAGATGCATGATTATATCTCGGATAGAACAAGGAATGATAGAATAATTAAATATTGATTTTCATGTTATTGATATATTGAAATCTAAGATTTTTTCTTAATAAATATTTTTTTAATTTTTAGATGGATGGGTTTTTTATTTTTCAGTCCTCACTTAATTTCTTAAAGAAGATGGTTTTCTAGGGGTTATCCATTATTTATGTTAGATTAAGATAAGTCCTAGAGTAAATGGAATTACTGAATAGTAATTAATTTAACCCTCAGTTTTTTTACTTGAATGGAATGAATTGATGATATAACTTTAAGAAACATAGAAGAGGTTAGATAAATCCTAGAGGGAATAGAAATTCACTGGTAATTATATAACTCTAAAATATTGAAAAAAAGAAGGAAATGGAAATCACTTTTAATGATTGTATGATTATAATATATCTAGCACTTAGTAGTGGAAACCAGTTACCTAATATATGATAACTATAATTGAGTTTTTATCTAGACAATTTCCCATAGTGTGGTTATAAGTTATATATGTATAATGTTATTTTATACTCTACCCCACCAATTTATATAGACCGAGTGACACCAATTGGAATATATGAGGGTTTTTTCCAACATCTAGGTTGGTGTGGAATGAATGGCTGAGTATTCCCACTTTTCCCACTCTCTTCACCCGGTAGTACTATGTGCTGGTATGCATGGTGGTCACCTTTCACATATATGTGTGTAGAGGTATACAATGGACTATTGTTATTTCACTCACATGTATCTCAAGATATAGTATCCTAAGGGTTGTTATTATAAGTATGTATTTTATGGTTTGTAATTACTTGAGGTATAATATATGATATATGGGCTGTGGGGACTCCCAAAAATTACTCGGTTACTATATGAAGTTGTGGGATATTGATGATGAGATGATACGATATATGAGGTGAATTCTATATTATAGTTTCCTAGGTTTTTCAGGTATGAATATCTATATTTGGAGAGTGATAGCTAAGGTCATGTGATGTTTGGGGAGAATATAAAACTAGGGGGATTTGTAGTGGGATCCCTCATTTTGATATTATGTTTGATATTTTATGATTAATTATATGTGATACTTGGTGAGAGATCCATGGTGGGGATGGAAACTAAGATTATATATTTAGATGATGAGCCAACTTAACATTTTTATTTACTTGTATTTAGTATGATTTCTCAATCATTTTCATGAGAGTATATGGGGAGGATAGAAGACATTATACCTATTATTTTCATCCTGTATTCATATAAAATGTTTTTGGTCCATAACAGCTGGTTTGTGATCGAGTTGAGCATTATTAGCTCATAGAGAAGTTCAAGATCTATTTGGGCTTTGAGGAAACAATAAATTTTTGATTTTTTGTAATTGGAGTCACTTTTATTGTTGTTTAGTTTCATTACATTACATGTATGTTTTGGGGTATTATATTATTTTATGATCAAGAGTTCTTGGTGGTATTATAGTATCTCTCGTTCCTCTTGTTCTTTTAGAGGGAAATTCCAACAATTTGTGTGTATGATATCTCCTTAGTGCTCGTTGCAAACCCATGACCTATTGGAAGTGTGTTTCTAGTGTTATTATTATCTTTCTCCCATTACCATCCCTTCATGGGTACCTTTAGGGGAGAGGGTCATCAAAGATTTGTACCAAAGAATGAAGTTGAGAAATTTGATGGTGTTTTGAGGTAGTAAATAGTGATTATTTCTTAGGATGGTATAAAAAATGAATCAAACAAGCCTAGAATGCAATGTAAATAAGTAATAATGGCTAGTACACAAGTAATTAGGCCCCCCTATAATTAGATGTGATAACTGTTAACTTTATTGATACTACTAAGTGAAGTGGTACTAGTTGTTGGATAGAGACCTAAGAAAGGATTATGTATCCTTCCCATTTTAACCTATATTTAAAATGTATATACCTTGGGATTATGTTGAACTATAAATATATAAATAATTAGTTAATTTTAAATCTTCATTATTATAGGTTTAGGAGTCCCTAATAATTTGTTATTTTCTGAGTATAGATCTTGGTAGATGTTGTCATTATGTTCATACAAAACATGCTCATTAGTATGTTCCAGCAGATCACCATAGATTTAAGGTTAACAATGATGATACTCTGAGGAGTAAAATTTAAGAGTTTCATATCTATATTTTATATAATTATGAGGTATTTTTTCAAAATTAGTGAAAAAATTATGGTTTTAGGAGGTGGATATATCCTTTAGATTGATTCGTGCTAAGAAATAGCTTTGGGTTTCATTGGCAGGGATGATGCTTCATGGGGAAGCTAGGAAGGGGTGGTTCTTATTACTTGAGTATCCTAGGGAGATGGATATTTCATGGGAGAATGTTTGGTATTAGTTATGAGATTAGATTATTTTTTTGACCATAAAGGAGATTACTCGCCGAGAGGTTATTACCCTTATACTGGAGAGTTCCAACACGTGTGAGTTTGTGATCTATTTCAATACCCTTATTTGGAATTCTTCAGATATGCTTCTTGTTGAGGTGGCTAGGGAGAGACAATTTTATTTTAGGATTTTCATCAAGAGATTTAGTTCCAAGATATCCTTTTAATTCTATTGACATATCTCATGGTTCTGAAAAGAGTAGAGGTTATTGAGAAGGTGCTAGTGACAACTAGATCATCATGAGGGGGGATTCATTAGGATTCACTGCATAGTTAAGATATGGTCTGGGGTTCCCAGTTTCTTGGAAAAAATAATTTTTAAATAACTAGGGTTGGTATCAACCCTCATAATCTCATTTCTCTATGGGTGGTATCTCTAAGGCCCTTACAAAGGGATCATACATCTATTTTTGTGGTAGTCATGATCATCGGTAGTGAGGGTGCCTGCAATTTTTAAGAAGGCAACATGAAACTTGTTTTTTATTATATTTATTCATTTTTTCTAGTTTCTATTAAGGAATAATCAATTGTATTCTCCATATTTTGATTAGTATAGAGGAGATGTGGTAGGCAGAGGAAAACATTGTTATGATCCGCATCATCATAGAGAATATTTCATCTGTGGAGGTGGTATTCAACAGGGATAGAGAGGACATAGTGTAGCATGTGGTTAACTACATTCCTTAGAGTTTTCTTCTATAAGAAATTTTGACATTAATTGAGGTTCCATTTTCTTGTTTTCTAATTGGGATCTCGATTTTTTTGATTTAGGAGCTACAAAATCATTTCTATCACCTACCATAGTCTATGTTTTAGGACTCAAGGTGAAGAGACATATATTTCCCTTGGTTTTTATTATTTTTGTTGGAGGTTTTGCAGTTTTTATTATGTATGTAATGAATTTTATCTAGTGATGGGGTAGAATAAATCTTGGTTAGATTTCATATGTTTTTTATAGTCGTAAGACATCATCCATGACATGGATTGGTTGTATTCTGTATATGATATCATGTATAGTGTTTGGAGGCAGATTATGTTCTATCATGTTGATGAGGATTCTAACATGATAAATGGTGGGTGAGGCCCTCATATGGGTTTGATTTTTATTCTATATTTATCTTACATTATGGGTAAGTTGATATCGAGTTTTTATAGGTCTAGTTAGAAGTATTTCCTAGGGTTGTTTAAGGTTACCCTGATGCCTTTCTTGAGGAGGTTGGGATATTACCCCCTTTATGTGACAATAACTTTGGGATAGAGCTATGTCTGGTGATTCTGTGATCTCTATGTATCTATATAGAATGGTTCCTTCTGAGTTGTGGGAGATTCATTTATGAATTGATGGTATCTTTTAGTGATGTTTTGTTCGGCCAATCATGTCATCTTAGGGTGATTTTTTTAAAAAAAGGTTAATGATAGTATGTTTATATGTATAGATTATCATCACTTGAATTAGGTGATAGTGAATAATATTTCTCCATTTATATATATGGATGATTTATTCAATCAACTTAATGGAACTAGTTGGTTCTTGAAGATTGATCTTTGATCGGGATATTATCAGATTCATGTGAAGGATGAGGATATACCAAAGACTACGTTATGATTTCATTATGGGAATTGTGAGTTAAATTTAATTCCTTTTGGTGAAATGAACACCATATCCACGTTCATGAACATGACTGATGTAATGTTTCATGAATTTATAGATGCATTCACGGTTGTTTTCATCGACTAAATCCACATGTACTCTGGGTCTGAGGAGGGGAATACATAGCATTTGTAGGTTATTTTGGGAGCTATTCATTGTAAAAATATATTTCAGAAGATATATAAGAATGTTCTATGAGATTTTAATGTTTGTTTCATATGGATTTTTATGTACCAATATAGAGTATTCATGAATCCTTCAATGATTAAGGTGGTTTCTTATTGATTAGCCCTAAAGAATGATGAAGAGGTGAAAAGTTTCCTCGATATTTCAGGCTATTATATAAATTTCATGCCCAAATTATCTTATAAATGGTATCCACTAATAGACTCAACCAGAAGGAACAAGGTGTTATTATATACTAACTAGTGATAGGTTTCTTTTGAGTAACTGAAGGAGAAGTTTTTTAGATCTCCAGTTATTCATTTTCGAAAAGATAGTGTTTAGTTAGAGTTTTTCAATGAAATTTAGCATCTTGGATTGAGTAGTAACTTTATGTTTCAAGGAGAAATTTATTATTATGGTTATTGGATGTTATATACCAATTAACATAACTCTAACACCCATGATCTTGTGTTGGTAGTGTTTGTGTTTTCCTTGAATTATTGGTGACACTACCGCATTGATTTTCATTTTCTAGTTTTGAACAATCAAAATATCCCAAGGTATGTCATCACCTAGTGTGAATTAGTATTTTGATAATTTATATGGTGGTAATTCTTATAGTATTATGAATTTGAGATTTCCTATACCTTTTAATGGGTAATATTGTAGTTGATAAACTATCTAGAAGTCATGTAGTGATGTTGTGTGTGAATCCTAGAGATTATTAGAGAGTTATAGAAGAGATATCTATGATCCATATTGATTTGATTGAGGCTTGTGGAAGAGTATGTAATTTTTAGATGATGATGAATCTTTATTTAGTGAAGTAGGTGTAAGATTCCCAGCTGGGGGATTCTGAGGTGGATGTCTTAAGGGATCAAATTGTATATGGTGATACCCCTAATGGATAGTATGAAGATGATCCACATCGGGTGTTGTTCCAGGGGAGTCTTTTTGTTCCTTAGGTGATGTGTGAAGTGGTTATTCATTATTTCAACATCACACCTTTAAAAATAAATTATAGTGTTAAAAATATGTATGATGCTTTGAGAGGTTAGTTTTGGTGGCCTGAGTAAAAGTGGTTAGTTGAAATGTTGGTGTCGAGAAGTTTAGTCTACTAGAAGGTGAAGGTAAAACACTGTGATCCCAATGGTTTTATCCACCCATTATATATTCCCTAATAGAAGTGGATGATTTTTTTTGTAATTCATCATTGGTTTACCTCAATGATAAAGAGTCTATGTTACTACATGGGTAATATAAGGCAATTTGACAAAAGCAGCTCATTTTTTAGCGATCAAAGAATTGAGAACAATTGAGGTTTTGTTGAGGTATTATCTATCAGAGGTGGTGAGGCTCCATGAAGTCCCAAGGATATGCATATGTATTTACGATCCTCATTTTACCTCTAATATATGGAGTTGTATTCAACATGAATTTATTCTCAGTTTTTCCTCAACAATGATTTTCTTTCATAGATAGAAAGTCGTATAGAGAGAACCATCTATAATATTAAATACATGGATCACACTTATGTCATAGGATTTGGAGTTTCATGGATGATGTTCCTAACTTTGGTTGAGTTTTATTATAACTATTTTTTTCAATCCATAATTGGTATAAAACCATATGGATCATTGTATTTACAATATTTCCATTCTCTATTGTGATGGAATGGGGACAGAGAGTTAGTCATTATTAGGATGTAAATAGTGAGATGTTTGATAGATATGGTTATGGTAATTACTGATATGATGAAGCAAAAAAAAGAAAATTATAAGTCATATTCAACCATTGGAGGAGACCTCTAAAGTTATATGTTGGAGATCGTGTTTTCAGGAAGGTGAATCCTCTTCGTGGGAAGTGAATATTTGGACATGGGAGTAAGATTTCTCCCTATTATTTTGAGAATTTTGAGTTTGTGAATTATATTAGAGATATTTAATATTAAGTAGCATTTCCCATGAAAGTGAGATAGATTCATGATTTCATCCATGTGTCATAGCTTATTCATTGTCTTCATGATGATTATCACATCATCAATTGGGGAGAGATCGATGTGGATGATGATTTAACCTTCTATAAGTGTCTTGTGGAGATCTAAGACTACCAAAAGAGGGTATTTTGTAGGTGTCCTATTCCATTGGTTTGTGTCCTTTGGAAACTCAATAAAAAAGATGAGAGAAACTAGGAACATGAGTCATATATATGGTATCAGTATACCAAGATATTTGAAGCTTAGTTATTATTGTAAAATAGATGATTTTTAAGGTTAAACTTTATCTAGATTATGACTTGGTTCTCTCTCTATTGATTCATTATTTAGGGTTTTTCTATTAACTGAGATGATTCTATCCAGGGTTATTTTTTATGATTTTGTTGTTGGAGTTTTTTAGAATTACTCCTTGTTTCTTTGAGTGATGTGGTTGTGCTCCTTTGATAACCCGATTCTTGAGAGTTATCTTTTCGAGAAGTTGTTTAGATGAACCTTTTCCTTTATTCTTTTGTAGATTGGTTTTTAAATTTTCAATGGTGAGAATTCTATAAGATTTATATAATGTAAGGGAATAGATCCTTGTATCCATACATTTGTGTGCTTTAGGTTCCTAGAGGATGATTTGAGGAGGAATGAGGGGAATAAAATTTAAATTTTAGATGTAGAGAAGGATTATGGAGTGGACGCCAATGATATGCCATGAATTAGAGTTGGGAGATAAGGATGAAACATGGGATGGGAGCTATAACACAGAATCTCAAGGGGGAGTTTTGGGTGCTTCTGTTAATTTTGGTACCCCTATGACATGGGGGGTAGGTCACAATGTGGAATCTAGAGATGTAAGCCTCTATGGTTCATCCTTTTTGGGGGTTGTTACACCATGGATCTGTGTTGCAACATAGCCTCATTTTTTGACAATTATAACTTTACAGTGTGGTGATACCTTTATATTGTGCTACTTTTCAAAATTTATTGGATCTATGATGTGGAAACCCCCAGGTTTCTTAGATATTAATTTCACAAAGGTATTATGGTGTGGCCTCATTCCTTTTGCAATAGATTTTTTTCTGTGGCAGCACCTTCATGCCATGGTATAGGGAGCTACAACATTGTTTTATAAATTCTAATTTTCTAATAAATACCCAAACCCCATTTGAACTTCTCTTTCTCTAAGTCATTATTCCCAAACCCATAGTGACCACGGGAGATCTTTCATGGTTTTTTGAATCAATTTCAATTTGGATTGATGCCTATCTTTCCTTATTCAATCTATGGTGATTTAAAGCGAGTTTTACACCTTTATCTAGTGGTTTATTCTCAGATAGGTTTTGTTTTCTCCAAATATATATATTTTTGTTATGGAAGTTGATCTACATTATTATTAGAGTGTTTTTTGATTTGTTTAACTGTTTTTATTGCACAACATCCTTATATTCCTATATTTTCCTTATTGAATAGGAGATTAGAGATCTATGCATAGTTTTATATTCTTGATGAAGATTGAAATACTTGAGGTACGAGATTCATTTCATCTCTTGTTTCTTATTTGAAAACATTAAGTTACCATGCTTTATCTTTTTGGGTATTTGTGGAATTAGACTTAATTAAGAATAAACCATAATTACGGAATGAATATTAGTTAATTTTTTTTAGAAATAACATTTTTTCACCAATAAAATGGGTTTCCTCTTATGTTTCTAGATAGTGTACTATCAATCTCTTTTCCATGGTTTAGTATGTTTTTGTTCATGAAAATGTGACAATGAACCTAAATCTGGTAATGATTTATGATTAAATAATAAAGAGGCATGTTTAATTTATTATCATTCAACCGTTGAATATTCAAAAAATATATTTATGATAGAGGTTTGTTTAAAATTAAATTTTCTTCCTTATAGTTTTATAAAAATGGAAGTAATTATTGAAATAATGTTTAAATGTATAATATTTATTGATAGCTTATGCCATAGGTTTCATGTGGTCATAAACTATGATAAATGAGTTGGGTAATTCAGGATTATACAGAAATGGATGTTTGATAAAAAAAGTTTTTTGGGGGTGAGACCCTATTTTATTATAATTTTTGGATTCCTTGGTTTCAGGTCTTATATATGTGGATAATTATTTTTGTTTTCTTACTAAAGTATGCTATTTTTCTGGTTCTGGGACTTGTTATGTGAAATTATGTGAGTCTGGGATTGATGATGGTTAACAAGATTGGGTTGGGAGGCCAAGGTTTGTGGTAGTAGATGAATACTTTAATGGAGAGATTCACAATGATATGCATGATGGGGTCAGGGAAGGAACTAAGACTAATGGAATGGGTTAAATCTATCTTTCACATTATTAATGTAATGAAATATAGGATTATTTATTGATAATGAATCTATTCTAAATGTTGGATGGCTGATATTGTTGTTTTTTCATTCCTTTTCCAACTACATGAAGTAGCTATTTGTACAAATTTTATGCATCTTTTATAGTTTATTATAATGATACTTATAGTAAAAACAATTATGAAATGTTAATGAATGTTTAATAAGTTAACCCGTGAGGTTTGTGATTGAATGGAGTGTAATGATGTTACATCTTGACGAATTTTGGAAGAGGTTGGATTATTCCTAGAGGTTAGGGATACTATATGGTAATTATGTAATTGTGAGATATTTAAAAAATGAATGAGATTGAAATATATTTTATTACTTGGTTCTTATAGGATATATAATCTTTAGAAATGAGAACCGAGTGTCCAAGAGATGGTGATTGCAGTTGATTCTAAGGCTATGCTATTTTCCATAGCATGGTATTGATATATATGTATATTCTCATGTTATGTGATTTCATACGATAACCCACTCATGTCGATAGGGATACTTCCACCTAATGGTCTATAGGTGGGAATTTCCCCAATATCCAGGTTGGGGAGGAATAGATGGATGACTACAACCTCTTTCAACACTATATTCTCTTAGTAATACTATGTTCTATAATATATAGTGGTTACATTTTTTATATAAGTGTCTAGAGGGATATAATGTAATTTAGTGATTTTTTGCACATTTATCTTTAGATATAGTATCAAAAGGATTATTATTACTGGTTTTTGTGTATGGGATTTGATGGATTAAGGCATAATACATGACATACAAGATATGGAAGATTCTAGAAACTATTCAGTTACTATATGAAGATGAGAGATGTTGATGATGATATGATGTGATGCATGAGGTGCATGTAATCTGAATATTTCCTAGGTATTTTTTGGTAGTCTTATCTATATTTGGGGAGAGATGACTTACGACGTGTGACATTGGGGAAGAGTGGAATTTAAGTGGGGAAAGTGGTACAAGTGTGCCTTATTTTGATATTATATTGGATGTTTTATGATTACTTTCATTATATACTTTTTAAGAGATCTCTGGTGAGGCTAGGAACATGACATACCTGTTTAGTTGATGAGTTAAGTTCACTTTTTTGTTCGTTAGGGTTTAAAACGATTTATTATCTTTTAAACAAGGGGCTACAAGGAGGATACTAATAAGTAATTTTTTATGCTCACCCTATGTATATATAAAAAATTTCATTTCCAAAGAATATTTTTAGAGAACAATATGATAATCACTAGTTTGTTGAGTTATTTAGGAGTTATTTTAGATTCATGGTCACTACATAGGCTTTATTTTTGGTACCTAGAGTTAATTTTGTAGTTTCTCCGTTGTATGACATTAAATTCATGTTTTGAGATATTTTATTTTATTATGATCTAGATTTGTTGTTGGGTTTATCTTATATCATATTCCAAAAATTATTTTTAAAGGGAATTGTCTCCCATTTGTGAGTATGATAGAGCTTCAGTGCTTTTCATGAATCCATGGCCTATAAGATGAAGGATTTAGGAATAATTATCTCCATTCTCTCTTTTTCTCCTAGGAGGGATAGCTTTTTGTGGAGAGGGTATTAAATTTTAAAATATTTTATAAAAATAAACAAATTTATGTTACTGACTGGGGTTAGGATATGAGTAGTTCTATACAATTATAAATACAAAATATCCCACTTCTTTGAAGGTAATATAATGTAATTCTTTCTATAAATATAAATTATGCCAACACATTATCCTGAATGGTCTAGAAGAATGAGCTTGAGAAAATTATCCACATGATTAGCCTCCAATTATTCCTAACATTCTTCAGGGTTTAGCACAATTTCTTGAAATATAAATTCTGGAAGCATTGTGATGGGAGCCTTTAGTTGGGGATGTTTTGTGTTATTTCAAGACTTATTACACTCCTTTTCGAGGTTATGTTTATCATTAATAATTATAGGAGTTTTTTGAATGTATTCTCTACTTAATTAAGTGTATCAAGTTTCTTGTGTGTCATTGGGTCATTCTAGATTCTATTTTTCAAGAAGGATCTAGATTTTGATGGTGGGATGTGATGGACAAGGCAATGAAGGACTAAGGATTCAACCTGAACGGTTTATGGGATTTTATATCTGATTTTTTCTACCCAGATGAACATTAAAAAGAAAAATAATTAGAGTTTATAACACTCAAATAGGAGTATATTTCTAGGATATAATTAACATCAATGTTTACAAATATATTATGGTTAATCACATATATGAGTAGGTATGAAGATTCGAAAGATAGACCATCTGATATGGGATTGATGGAACCATTGAAGATGAAAGTGATGATGCTTAAACACATGAACTTACTTGAGGTAGTGATGATGATATTTATAACTTAGACTCATTCCTATAGGATCATTAAATCTCATACTTCTCTTATTAGATGAAATAGGTTTAGTAAAAAGGTGATTCAATGTGGATCTTAGTAAGGTAGTAAAGGTGGAAGTGTGTATCATCCTAGGTCTAGGGGATACATATTTGATTCTTTTAGTTTAGTTCTTCTAGAAACACTGGAAACAAATACCCCACTAAGACAAAGTAGTGACACATTTTTAGTAGGTATGATTATCCCTATATATTTTAAAGGTCAATACAAGAAAATAGTCTCACATGTTCAGACTAGTGAGAAATATTCTATGGGAAAAAGCACCTTCTAGCTGATCTTGAGTGGTAAATAGGTGAGTAGGGAATAACCAAAAGTTTTTGGATCCTTACTAGAATTTGGATCAGATACATAAGGTCATCATAATGGATCTTGATATTTTTATAGGTGTGAATTCAATGAGTGGTGACAAGTAAGGTCATTCAATGGTGAGAGATATTATTCATGTATCCTCTACCCTTATTTGTACTTTTTCCATTAACGAAGTTTCTCATTAATTTATTTATAAGTATTTAGTGACTCACTAGGGATTGGATATAGAACCATCTTTAATTATCAGGATTATCAAAATTATACTAGGTAAATGACTAGAAAAGAGTTAGAAGTCTCTCTCTTATCCTCTTGTGGTTGGATCATTTCAACATTTTTAGGACACTTATACCATTAATATGAACGTCTTTAATATCATAATGGGTATGGAATCATTGATATAATTAAAATTAATCATATATTACTATATAAGTCATGTCATATTCTCATTCATTGATGAAACTAAGTACACCATTTTTTGAGAATGGTATTTTTAAGAGATTAGAGAAGGTTAGGATGAAGATAAAGTTAGAGAGATCACCTCATAGATGTAATCTTTTATAATTAAGGTGGTTTAAATGATGATATTTGGAGTTCTACCTCATACATAAGGATTCCTTATTGATGTGTTTCCAATTGAATTTTCTACCTTTCCTTCTAAACATAAGGTTCTCGATCAAGTTGATTTATGGAACTAATTTAATTTTTATTCATCTAGGCTAAATAACTCGACTAGAGTTAAGAGATTTAGAAACTTATCATGAGGAGTTGGAGTCCAAGGTTTTTATATGATTGAGTTTTTATCCTTAGGGTGCCCAGTCATCTTTGAAAAGAAAACTGATGGGAGTCTATATCCCCACATGTACTATCAAAAACTAAATAATTCAACTATATAAAACCAATACCCATTTCCCAAAATTGATTATATTTTGGAAAATTTAAAGAGGAAAATGGTTTTTAAATATTTATTTGAGATATAGGTATCATCGAAGTCAAGTGAGACCTAAATATATTCCTAAAAAGACGTTACAAAGTTGAAATATGAATTTTTAATAGATAGTTATGTCTTTTGGATTAACCAATGTTCCCAATGTTTTCATGGATCTCATTAAATGAAGATTACATTCGTTCTTAAGATCATTCATCATATTATTTATGGACAATATTCTGGGATGTGGGAAGCGCATGAAAAACATATTAAGGTAGTCTTGGGAATAATGAGGGAGCATAATCTTTATATTTATATCTATAAATGAACTTTTTGGATTCATGAATTTAAATTATTGTTTTATGTGGTGTCTCAAGATATAATTTATATCAATATTAAAAAAGTGGATGCAATGATTTCCTGGTAAGTACCTATGAACATATTTTTGTTTTTAAGTTTCAAAGGTCTTTATGAGTATTACCATTCATTAATTTAGAATTTTCCCAAATAGATACTCTTATAAATTCATTAAAAAAATAATTGAAGACTTTATGGTTATAGGACTATGAGATTTCTTTTCCAGATATGAATAAAGGGGTTTAAACAACACCTATTTTTATTTTATTAGATCTAAGTAAATGTTTTGAGATTTTTTGTGATTCCTCATTTATCGGTTTGAGAATAATTCTTACACAATACTATCCTATGTTGGACCATTGCGAATAGAAATTATATCTAAATTAGAGGTCATACCCAACCCACAATTTAAAGATATCCTCTAAGGTGCATGATATAAAATGATGTAAGTTGTAATTTGTTTGTTATTAGTTCAATGTATATATTTCCAATAATATATTAGAATATATCTTTTCCCAAAGAGATATAAATCTGAAGAAGTATTGATGGGTTGACTATTTTCAATACTTGTATTTTTTTCTTCTTTATGCTCTTAGAAAGGGAAATTGTTTTGTTGATTCCCTCAATAGTTTGTATCAATATTTCAAATTCGGATAAGCTAAAGATGAATATAAGATTATGTCTTTGCTTTATGACCACTATCTAAATGTCATCTTTGATCGGGATGAGGTTTATTTGTACCACATTAAATAAAAAATAATATGTTATAGAATTTATAGATACCCAAGCTTAACATACATGTATATTATATCATTTTAGATGAGTATTCAACACATTAAAAAAATACATGCCCGAGGACCATAATATATTAGTTTATTTGTAAACATGGAATCATAATATTCTAATGTTGTGAATTATCTTTAAAATATTCCTTAAAGATAATAACCTTTTATTACTCCTACTTAAAACCTTTCTTTATAACTCTAGGGAAGGAAACATAATAAACGACATCTCTCATATGGTCAGTAAGGGTAAACAAAAGGAGGTATTCCAAAAGAACATGAGAATAATGGTATGAAAACATGATCATAATATTATAAGATCATTCCCTTCATATCAAAGATCATAATAAAGAGTCATGGAATAAATATTGGTAGTTCTTAAGACATGAATCATAAGGGAATCAAGAGCATATTCAATGAGAGAAAAATAGAGTAATAAGACCTCAAATTGTGGAATACACATAAGTATAGAAAATCATATTTCAATGATACATAATAAGAGCTCCATAACTTGTTAGGATTGGGATAATCACCTATGTATACCTAATTCGAGGATGGGATGTCTTCCTGTGTACCCTCTTATTTTGGTATTGGGATGACCTCATGTGTACCCTCTTGTATTGGGCCTGGGATGCCCTCTAATATACCCTCTTTTTTTGAGCTTGGGATGCCCACCTGTTTACCCTCTTGTTTTAGGATTGGAATGATCTCCCATGTACCCTCTTGTTTTGGTATTTGGATTCCCTCCCGTGTATCCTCATGTTTTGGGCTTCAGATTCCCTCCCATGTACCATCTTGTTTTGGTCATTGGATGCCCTCCCATATTACCTCTTGTTTCAAGCTTGGGATTCCCTCATATGTACCCTTTTATCTCATAAAACATTTATCATTAACTAATTCATTAGAGGGAGATATATGTCCCACCCATCATATAATTAAATCACAAATGCATATAACATAAGAAAACATTCATTATATCTTGTCCCATAAAACAGATGGGTTTCATAAACATCATATCATAACCCATGGAATGAAATGGATATTATAAACACATCATAATATCATAATCTTTGGAAAAGAGACAGACTTCACAATAGTTTCAACATATAATAACCCTCGAATTGAAGTTAGTTTCATAATCATTTTATCATGGTATAACCTATGGAAGTGAAATTAGTCTTATAAACAACATAAAATCAAATGAATAAACTACTAATAGAAAGAATAATAATGGTACCCTAGTATCAAAACAAAGTAAATCATAAAATAAATCATAGGAATTAATCATATATGGAAAATAATTTTGAATGATAATTTAAAACAATTCATGATCAAAATAACCATTAAACATTTTAAAGTGTCCCATACCACTTTTAGACATTTGAATCATAATACCCATGAAATAATTACATTAAATTAATATTATAATATCATGGAAATAATTATATTCAATATATAACAAGTCAGTTGGTAGTATATTTTCCTCGTAAAATACTATAGGCTCATTACATAACATGTGTCTCAAAGAATGAAAGTTGAGACAAAATTAATTTACCAACTTGGTAAATTTTGAACCATAAAATACATGAAATAATAAAATCAATTGAAACTATGAATATCCTGAATAAATTAAATTCATGATATAAAATTTCATAGGGAAGTACATACACCCCATATAAAAATACAGATGCATAACATGGCGCGTCTCTCAAAAAAAGAAAATCGAGACAAATAATATTTTACAGATATGGAAACTTTTGAACCAAAAACCTCATGAAATAAATATCATATAATGGATCTGTAAATACCCATAAATTTAACTATATGAATCATATAATACATTATTGGGAATTATATATACCACACAAAATAAAAGAGTGGAAAATAAGGCATAAGTCTCACATAAATAAAAGTGAGACAAGAAAACCCTTACCTTAAGTCTTAACTTTCTTTATAAATGTTCAAACCACCTGTATAATAAATATTGGTTTATTATAAATCTAAAAAATAACAATATTCTTATATATCATACCTTATATGATTTGATTATTTTACCTTATATTACCCATTTATTAACAATTCCATGTTTAGATTATGATTCAGGTAATAATAAATTTATTTTTAATACATGATTTGACTTTTTATTCATTATACTATTACATAGATTATGATTTAATTATTTAAAAAATATAAAACAAGCTATAAATATCATATATATTCTGTAAAAACTTGAACATTTATGAATACAATTCCATTTATCATAATGTCTTATGGATATAGAGAACACATGCACTCCTTTTTTTTATTATATCCAATTGTATTTAAATGAACATTAAGTATCATTACCGTAGATAATGTAGCCAGTGAATAGTGATCATGTAACTTGTATAAATATAGGGTTTTAACAAATCCTTTTGGAATAGACAAAGGAAGTGATGGCCTCAACTAGTAGGATCGTACCCTATGAACCACCTTTTTCAGAGCATCTGAGGGAGATATAATTTCTGGGAGTTTCCTTAGACTAAGCCCAAGGTGAGATCCAATAACTTAAGCATGAGAGAAACAATATATGGGAGAATTTCAAGCTCATAGAGATAACAACCCAAACCATGTTCATCGAACGACCCCATAAAAACCCCACCATCACACCCCTTACTCTTAGGGTGTATACTAGTGTAAAAAAGTGATATGTAACAATACCGTAGCATTATTATTATGTGCATTATTTTTTTATAAAATAATGAATATACTTTAATTTTATTATAGTTACTTTGTAAATTATTTTTAAAGAAAAAATTGTGTATATTTTTGGTTAATATTCAAATTCAATTAAGAAATCTATTTTGATGAATTAAGGGATTTTAAAATTAAATAATATTTTAATAAAATATTATTATTAAATTACTTTTATTAAATATAAATTATCATATAATTTCTATGATGTCGAATGTAATTTTTATTAAGGATTGAAAACTATTTTTGTCAAAACTCATCTATTTTCAATAAATGTCAGTTTTTATTTTAAAAGTGAAAATTAACATATTTTGAAAATTATTTAGATAAAATGATTGTTATTTTTGGAATTAGAATGTCAAAAATATCCAATGGTGATTTTTTATAATTTTATGAGTTAGTCGATTTTTTTGTATAAAAATTAAATATCATATAAATATATAATGTGTTTTATGACATCATA
The DNA here is from genome assembly GCA_963277665.1 of Viscum album. NCBI lineage: Eukaryota > Viridiplantae > Streptophyta > Magnoliopsida > Santalales > Viscaceae > Viscum > Viscum album. The sequence continues at coordinate 275,588,785 of OY728123.1, read as the reverse complement.
ATGACCCAATCGTGATGTAATAAAAAAAAATAAAATTTATCTTCATCTAATTATATTTTTTAATTTAAAATAATTTAATTTTAGGTTCATTTTATTTATTTTATGAAGAGTTAGTGAACTCTCCAAGTCATATAAAACAGTTTAAGCTTTTAAAATAATCTCATTGAAAGTGTGACTCAACACTACATAAGGAAGGGAAATATTTTAATATCTTTATCAGTTATCGTTTTAAAATAATTTATACCACTCCCCTTTTCCATAAACCATGGGAAAAACCATGGTATGGTTTGTGATTTTGAATATTTTAGTGTGAAGTGTCCAAACCAAAAATAATAATGAATTCCCCCACGTTTCTTATATAAACCCACCAAAGATACCATTTCTATTCACTAACGCTCTTTGAAGCTTGACCAACCCATGACCCCTAATCCCTAGAGTCCTCCCAAGGCACCCCCAAGCTCCCAATAAGACTCCCAGAAGCCTTTGGTGTCACACATCAAAGTAAGGGACTCCTCTCCTCCTATTTGAATTCAAGCACCTTCTTTGAGAGTAGTTCTTTTAATTTAAATATCTTGTATTGAAATTTATTAGTAATAATTAACATACTGTCAAATTTATGTTATTTAAATTATGGGTTATTTATCCTCCCCCATTTGGAACCTTACTTAAGCCGTTTCTATGCCGAAATTTCGTAAGGGATCTTCCTCTCTCCTTTTTTTTGGAACCACTTTTATGTCATGCATTTTAATTTCAATTTTATTGATTTGGAATATGTTTTTCCAAACCTCATTAAATCTATTTTAATTCTACATTATGGTATCATCTTTTCACTTTAATTAATCCACCCAATGATCCCATAATCCCACCCGTTACTATACCATAATTCCATAAGGGTTCATTCCTTTCTCATTTTTGGAAAAGTTTTATTATATTGTTACACCCTTTTCACCTTCAATTAAATGATGGGGTAAGTTTTCAAACCTCCCCCATATTTCCCTTATTATGTTTTTATGATGATGGAACTATTTATCTCTCATTAATCCCTCACGTGTACACCCGTTACCATGAGGAAAATCCATATGGGATTTATCTCTTCTCATTTCCAAGAATTTCTTTTATATTATGCTTAAAAATTCCATTTCATATGTTGGGTAATTTTATTACATGGTCCCCTTAACATAAATTTAATTTATAAATGATTATATATTCCTTTATATCTCATCAAACCATTTTATGAATTTCTATTTAATGCCATTACGCTGTCGAAATTGCACCATGATTTTCCATGCCAAAATCATCGTGTAGTGAATACCATACCCATTTATCTATAAAGGGCATTCACCCTTATGATCATGTACTTATTTATTTGAGACGTACATGTATTTATACCACATTCCATGTTTTTGGAATGAAATATTATTTTTAATAAATCCATGTTCTATGATCTATGTGGCGCACTTATATATGAAAAAAGAAATGATTATGAAGGGTGAGCCCTGATAAAACTCCAATGCATTGGGTAATGTTTAGTATCATGATACTCAATGTGAACTGATGGTTTACTCCTAATTCATGTGTAATGTGGGTTTACTCATTCTACTTGATGTTCAATGAGGGTTTACACATGATAATACATGTGCAATGAGCCTTGGCTCATGCTAATATAATGTTGTATGTTGTTTCCACATTTCCATATTATGATTATCATGTTTTATCATACCTTTATGTTCACATTACTTTTATGCTTAATTGATATGAATATTTTCTAACATGTATTTTATTCCTCATGTTACTCCATATTTATTCACATACTGGGATTTATAGCTCATCCTTTTCGTATGTATGTCCTCAGGTTACCCCATGAATTGTTAAGTACGAAGGAATGTTGTAGTCATGTAAAATATGTTTTCAATAAAGATGTTTATTTCATTTTTTAATTTATAATTTAATGTTCCTAAGCCCCAAATACACTATAAATCTTGATCTTATGAGTTTTATTAAGTGCAATTTTATGTAATAAATCATGTCTAGACATGAAATAAATACAAGGGTTATTATAGTTGGTATCAGAGGATAGTTTTAGTTATTTTTTGTATTAGGATTAGAAAAGTCTAGTGAACTCCATAGAGATATGAATATGTATAATAAAATAATCTCTATATTTCAGTGAGTATATAGTAAGTGGTTTATCTGGAAAATATATCCATATCTAGATACAAATAAGTAGAGGTGGCTCTGGCACATATGTATCTAGGGTTAAAACCGAAAACACCGCTTTGATCTAGACTTGAATGGGAGATTTTACACGACAATGGGCCTTGTGGAACTATTGGTTCGACACTCTCAGGGGATATTCTTTGGAAATTCATAAGAATAGTATAAACCATTAATAAGACAACAAACAAATCCATAAGAATATACGTTTAGAATCAGATCATGGATAACATAGATCGAAGCCTAGAGATTCATAAGTGAAGTTGATAAATTTAATTTATACATAATCCCTTTAATGTAATTAGATTTCCCTTTATATGTTTACCTAGTTAATATACTCATCCATAATTTTCATTTTATTCTATCCAATGGTTGGTAATAGGAGGAATCAGGCTAACAACCAATACGAAGATCAACATGATGAATTCCCTAATGAGATTCCCAATCCAATGGGATCGAGAATCACAAACTTTTTCATGATACACTCTTAGTTAACTAATTTTTTTAATAGAAACTTGTGTCAATAGTAATTTCCACCCTCCCCATAATAAAGAACATGTTGAAATCGAGAGATTCCTGGGGAAAAGTCCTCATACATTCAATAGATCATCTGATCCCTCAATCATCCAACAATGGATCAACTCCAATGAGAATCTATTCTCTATCCTTCAATATTTTGAACAAGAGAAGGTTATTCTAGCTACTTATCATATGGATGGTAAAACTGATCAATGGTGGACATTGACAAAAATATGATTCTTGAGTAAGATATCGAGGTGAAGGAATGGAAGTATTTCTAGAAAATGTTTTTCGATAAATATTTTTCCAGCACCTTCCAAATTATTATGGAAAGGGACTTCCATACCCTCAAGTAAAAAGTCAAAGAATCTATCCAAGAGTATGAGGAAAACATAATAAGTATTTCATGGTACACCTTCAGTTTTTTCGTCATCCTCAAATGAAAAGTTGACCACTTCTTTGGGGGTCTAAAACCTAGCCTACGAAAATCCCTAGAGATCTGCCACATTGATAGCTATGAGGAGATTGACTGATGTTCCATTAAAGTTAAGATGGAGATTAGAGAATCATAAGGGTATCATGAGGATAAGAAGTAGAAAATATACTTCAATTATGAAAGTCCAATGGATAAATCCAATAGTGTTAAGAAGTTACAACACCCCACTTATCAAAAGTGAGGAAAGAAGAACCTTGGAAATTGGATAAGGGGATCAAGGTAATTCTATAGGTGTGAAAGAGAAGGGAACATGGATAATAATTTTCAATAGGAGAAACCCATCAATGTGATATATTAAAGTAATGCTATGATCGACCCTCAATGCATTTCTCACTACTACAACTATAAGTAACCAGTGAACTTTGGGAACTAGTTTCCTAAGGAAAGGGTAATTAGAGGTAACCAATAACCTCCAAGGTAGTAAGGGTGGGCATTTTTCAGCACTACCACAAAAGTTAATCCCAAAAATGAAGTGTTGATAGGCACGCTAGTTATTCATTCAACAGTAGTGAACATTCTTTTTTATTCTGGTTCTATGCATTCTTTTATATCCCAAAAGTTTAGTAAAATAATCCAAAAACCACCACAAAGCATGAAAGTAGAGGTGTAGGTGAAAATGACAAATGGGGAAATTATTTCATCTTATGTATATAACTCCTACCCTATCCCAATTTGTTGATCGAACTTCTCAGCGAACCACATCATACTCCCTATGGTGGAATTTTATACAATTCTTGGCATGGAGTAGATATTGATATATAGATCTAATATAAATTTCCACAAGAGGGAAATCACTCTCCAAATAGTGAATCGACCCCTGATTCTATACAAGTGTAGGGAGGATGATGAATCACTACTAGAAAAAAAGGATATAGCCACAGACCTATATCCACTGTTTTATAAGTTTGTGGCTATAAATTAGTTTGTGGCCACACATCTATTAAAATTGTGGCAAAATCATTATTTATATCCATGCTTAAAAAATTACGTATCTAAGTTTTTTTAACCATATATTAGGATCCACCTCCCCACCTGCAATTCCTCTCCTCCCCCGACCCCTCGCGACCCACCTTAAACCCGTGACCGCGACCCTCTCTTCTCAGTGAGACTTCTCCTTTTGGCCACCCTCCTCCACCCTCACGACTTCTCCTCTCTCGGCGGCGACCTCTACTCTCGGTGGAAACTTCTCCTCTCAGAAGTGACCTCTCCTCTCGGCGGTGACCCTTCTTCCCTGACAGCCTTGGCAACCTCTCCTCTCCCCAATCCGCATCCTCCAACAGTTCCCAGATGGCAGTCGCGATGTTTCCCCATCCTCATCCCCCTCACGACGCTGCCATTCGTTGTCACCGAATGTGGCAAAACGGTCTCCTTCGTGGTAGCATCTCACCTCTCGTACCTCAAAGTTGATCACCATTAGCCTTTATCTAAATTACATATACATATTTCTCTCTACTGGAATTCTTCAAACTAGAAAATAATTTCAATAGGAAAAGGATATTTTCATATCTTTTTGAAATCGCAAGAGGATCTATAGAGATTTTGGAGGACTGGAAACCTCAATCTTAAATTTGGATTACTCATAATTTCTAATTGGGACACTAAATTCAATCTGCACACACATAGGAATACATTGGCCAAAGTCTGGGTCAAACTACATGGTCTTAATTGGTTCTTCTGGAAACCAAAAATTATGAATGATATTGTCTCATCCATAGGAAATCCCCTCAAAATTGATCATAGAACATTAAATTCTGACTTATGTCTCTTTGCTAGAGTTATGGTGGAAATTAAACATGATTCAAAGGTGCCCACCACAATTAATTTCAATTCAAATGACTAAAAAACTGAAATTAGAATTGAATATGAGAGGAAAACTCCCTTTTGCGAACATTGTAAGATCATTGGTCATACAATTTTTAGCATTAGAGTAATTAGAAAACAAGTAACACAACTAGATGAAAATGATTGGAATAAAATTATGATAAATAAAAAGGATAAAGCCCCTATGATAGATATACCTGTACCCCCATCAAAGAAATCTAAAACATGGGTGAAATAGTCAAACAAAGTGATACTCATAAGGAATAAATCAAGTACTAACTGGGATGGTATGGTAGAATAAGAATAAAACTCCATGAAAGATAAAGGACTCTTAGAAGAAATTGAAATTTTGGTGTTAGACACTGTTAGGATATCTAATAAGGAAGAATCTAATACATGCTCAGCCGAAAAAATTTCATAATCTAACCAAAATTTTGAACATATCCCAGGTAAAAACATGAAGTTCAATAAATGCAATGCATAAACTACACCCCCTCATAACTATGTGTGCACTAGATCATTTCCTATTCAATCTGTGGATGATCACTCCTCATCTATAAGTACATGAAAAATTGAGGACCCCTCCCTATTAAATTCCACATTTTAATTAGGGACAAAGATTCAGACCAATAGTAAAAATATATACCTGATAATTTCTCTAAAACTATAGATTCAACTAGCCATTTTATAGATTTTGGGAATCTATTGTCTATCCCAAAATCTTCTCAGGATATCACACATACTAGTAGTATGACTGCAACTATTTCCTTGGATTTGGAAACATTTAAATCAATGAAGGTAAGTACACCCTTGGTACAGGTGACTAAAATTCAGGATCTCATTGGATCCATTAAGAAGATTCTACCCATGGAGGATACCAGGGTGGAGAAAAAAAAGGATCTAGTTACAACCTCTTCTTCTACTTTATACTCTTCTTATGGTTCACAACCTGCTAATAGTGTTGATGTCATTAGTTCTCTGATGCTTTGTAATTTGAATCCTACAGACCCAACCATTAAAACATCATTAACTCATGATGTTATGGGATCTTTTAGTCACTTCTCTTCCATATCTAATAATAATACTACACTTGAAATGAAGTTGGTAACCAAAAAATTAGAGAAGGATTTATCTCTTTCTCTCCTTGCACACTCTAATCTATTACCAGTTATGTAGAATCAGGGAGTCATATGAGTATTTTTAAGGTTGTTTCAACTGATACACATACCATGACTTCTAAAAATATTAAAAATGATTTATAACCTATAAAACCTACTTGCAAATCCCTGGTACAGGACCCTAAACATATGTAGGCATGTATTATTTCCTTTCCATTTAATATGTACCATCCAACAGATCTAGATATTTCCTAACAACAGATAGTGGATACTTCAATGTTTTCAGGTACTTCAATTTTTATATCTACAATTAATTATGATTTCTCTATGAAATATGGAAACTTGAATTCTAATCATAATATCAATTCTTTGTCGATCTGTTATAATAATTCTGTAGACTCACCAATGAATTATCCAATTAGGAAACCTACAAATAAGATTCCAGTCACATCTAGAAATGAACAAGAAGATTCCACTAAAAATAACCTAGAGGTTAGAAAGACTACTAGAAAAAAGGCTCTGGAATAAAGAGAAAAGGGTGTTCTAACTCCAAATCCAAGTTTAAATGATGATCCCCTTTTGGAATTGTCAGGGTATCGCTAACCATGACATGTTCATTTCTTTAAAAATAATGGTTAGAAACCATCATCCTATGTTATTTTCCATTGCTAAACCTAAGATTTTTTTTCCTCTATACAATCTTAGTTATGCCAACATAATTATGTTTTTACTGGTGAAATCAATAATACCCTCAATACTGATTCTTTATATATTTTTCACACTGTTATTTACACAATGTTAGTGTCTTCAATATCTCTGTTTGGATATTTACTTGAAAATTTACTATTTATGGCACACATACTTTCAGCACCTTTGTCTATTCTAAAAATAGATACCAATAAAGAAGAACTATTTGGAATGATCTCTCATCCCTAGGTACTAACATAACAACCCCTGGTTTCTAATTGCAGACTTTAATTACATTCTTAACTCAAGTGAGAAAATTGGACCTTCTCATGATTCCATTTCAATGAAATAATTTAACGCCTTGATTGAAGACACTACTATCATTGAAATTAATCTCACTGGTGTAAAATACACATGGTATAGAAGACATTACAACAATGTGGTTTCCTATAAATTGAATAGATACTTCATGAATGTCCCTGATATATATTTATGGGACACTATCTCTAGCACCACTCTTCACAAGATGAATTTTGATCATCATACCATCTTGGTCAATGTATCCTCTAATGTCATAAAACCCCGATTGCCATTAATATTTAACAATGTGTGGTTCTCTGATAATGATTTCACCCATATCATCTAGAACTATTGGTCTTCAATGTCTCATAACAATGATTCCTTTTCCTAACTCCTCAAACTGAAACATCTCAAACAGACTCTAAAAACATCATTCATCTCTAAAGCCAAACAAGTTAACAATGACATCATGATTCTTGAGAAATCCCTCAATGATATGCAATACAAAAACACCAGCTCTGACCTCATCATTGATCCCACTTGATAACAAAACACTATATTCAAACTCAACACTTTGCTAACGTTCAAAGAAAATATGAGGAAACAAGCATTTAAAATTAAATGGATAACCGACGGTGATAGAAATAGAAAATTCTATAACTCTCTTCAAAGAACCAGGAAGGCTTGTAGGCCATTAACCTTTTTAAAGGATAGAGAAAACCTTCTTGACAATAAGGGGTAGGGGTGGAAGGGTAGGGGGCTCTCGAGGAGGTGGGGGGGTGAAGGGGTTTGGGGGAGAAATATGTAGGCAGAAGGGAGGGGGGAAATGGGTGTGGGGGTGCAGGGGTAGGGGGCTGTCCAAGGGGGTTGGGGGCTGTCTTAGAGGGAGGGGGTGTCCAAGAGGGAGGGGGAGGGGTGTCTAGGTGGGGGTTCCCATCAGATAATTCTATAAAAAATATAATAGGTCATTATTCAAACATCTAGGTTTTAATGTGGGTGTTGGAGGTACACCAAAATAATCTTATGTGGTCATAGAAAGGTGTGACTATTCATGATTTTTTATAATTTTAAACATTTATGAATTCCCTTAACCATGATATATGTTATGATTATTTGATTGACATGTTATTGATGGTAACTTATTTTCTTATGAAACAATAAATATAATATTAAGTCATTTTCTTGATTAATTATTTAATGTATGTTTATATGCCTCAGAATGGATAGATACTGTATGTACAACGTTGATCGGATCACTGATGAATTTCAGGAGTTACGACATTTCTAGGACTTTGCGTTCACTAATGATTCAGATGGCAGATTGATTCAATGCCCATGTTTTGATTGTGTTGGAAGACCATGGTTAACTCACGAGGAAGTGAGTTATCATATCACTAAACAAGGTTTACAAAAAAAGTATCATCAGTGGTATCACAGAGGTGAAAAAGCACAAGTGGTTAATGACATCGATTAAATGAAAAGTATTGGTATGAAAAATATGATTTTTGATCAGTTTCCTTTTGTTTCTGAAGCCATCTCCTCATGTAGACCAGTGCAAGAGGAAATGAATACCAGAACACAATTTTTGTCTATTAATTAGGATGATGACGTTGAGAGTGTTAGAAAGATGATGGAAGATGAAACTACTCTAGTATATTAGGCATGTGAAAAATGAGAAAACTTGAGTTATTAATGCGATTATATCATAGAAAAGCAATGAATGGATTTAGTAATATTGCGGTCAACTATCTCCTTAAATTTATTAAGGATTTACTGCCTGATGATGCATGTATTCTAGAAAATAATTACATGGCATCAAAGTTGGATGACAAATTTGGATTTTTCATCTATTAAGATTCATTCTTTCCCTAAAGATTGTTGTATGTTCTGGAAGTAAAATTCAGAGTTAAGTTAGTGCAAACAGTGTGGCACATCAAGGTGGAAGACTAATAAAGACGGAACACAATCTCGCATACCAGAGAAAGTGATGTGGTACTTCCCATTAATTCCCAGAATTCAAAATCTTTTTATATCAGAACAAATGGAAAAGAATATGAGATGTCATTAAGATGAAAGAAATAAATATAATGTTGAAATAGTGCATCTTGCAGATGGGTTGGCTCGGAAGAAATTTGATAGGTTACATCCTGATTTTATAGCTGACCCACGAAATGTTATATTGGGATTATCTTGTGATGGTTTCAACCCATTTCTGCAAATTCATACTGTACACATTACTTGGCCTATTATCATTCACATTTTTAACTTTCTTTCAAGGATGTGTCTGAAGAAGTCGTTTACTATCATGAGTATGTTGATATTTGGACCCAGTGAGCCTGGAAATGATATTGATATATACTTACAACCATTAATAGAGGATTTAAAGGAGCTTTGGATTGTTGGTTCACAGGTGTACGATGCATTCAGGAAGGAGTAATTTCTATTTCGTGAAACTTTATTATGGATGATAAATGATTTCCTTTCCTACGGAATGATTTATGGTTAGAGTACAAAGGGGAAATGATGCTGCCCTATTTGAATGGAAAATACATGTTTCCAAATATTAATGTTTCGATGACGTTTTAGCTTCATAGGGCATCAACAATTTCTACCGATGGATCATCCATACAAGAAATATCAAAGATAGTTCGATAATGCCGTTGAGACAGATGAGACACCTCAACGAATGTCAAGGAATGATATTGTCAAAGAACATTATGATATGAATTATGTTCTTGGAAAAATTCAATCAAATATCAAAAAGTGAAAACATGTTAATTCGAATTAAAATAACAATTGGAGAAAGAAAAGCATATTCTTTGAGTTTCTGTATTGGTCATCGAACTTATTGCATCATTGTTTGGATGTAATGCATATCACGAAAAACATTTGTGAGATGTTACTTGATACTATTTTAAATGTTAAAGGCAAAACAAACGACGATTTGTGGTCTCATCATGATTTGATGGATTGGGGTATAAGTGTAAAACTTCATCCTGAGTTAATTGGTCAAAATAAGTGGAAAGTCCCTATTTCCTATTATTCGATGACAAATGTAGAGAAGAAACAATTTCTTCAGGTCTTGGAATGTTTGAAGGTTCCAAATGGTTATTCAAGTAATATTTCGAAAAGGGTGAATACACAAGATATGAAACTAAAATCCCATAAAACCCATGATTACCATGTATTGTTACATGAGTTTATTCCTATTTCCATTCAACATTTACATTCACATAATGTTAGAGTTTTTGTGATTATGTTATGTCATTTTTATCAAGACCTTTGTGCTAAAAGACTGAGCAGAAGTGTTGTTCAGAAATTGCAGAGAGATGAACCGATTATTCTTTGCGACTTGGAGAAAATTTTCCCACCATCATTTTTCACATCCATGATACATCTGACGATGCAAATTCCCATAGAAGTTCTTTTTAGTGGTCTTATTTCGAGTCGATGGAAGTATCCTATATAAAGAATAATGTTTACATTGAAATCTTATGCGAGAAATAAATATCACCCCAAATGATCTATTGTGAAATGTTATTGTTTATAAGAATGCATGGATTTCAGTTCATCATACTTGGCTAACATCACCACGAGGTCTAATCGACTTATGAGAACTGAAGATGAGAAATATTATCCCATTGAGACTATATTTCCTTCACTGCCCCAAATAGGGGGGATAACTGGATCGTACCCATTGTGTACTTTAAGTAGGGAAGAGTGGGAAATGACTCATCGTACAGTATTATTCAACTGTGGTGTGCTTGATGATTATATAAAGTAAGTAAACTAATAAATATTCATTTTTTAATTATGTTATTTCTACATATCTTCTGACATTTTGAGCTTTCATATTTGTAGTGAACATTTAGAAATTATAAAAAAGAGACATCACTCTCTATCTATTAAGAGGAAGGAACTGCTGCACAGCTAAGAATTTGATTCTTAGTTAAAGTCAAAGGTAATAGATTTTTTTAGTCTTATAACATTATCACATGTCTCTATTTAATATTCAATATTGGTATCTTTTAGGTTTTAACTCTACAAATGAATGACGTATCAGATGATGTAAGAGCGTTATCGTTGGGTCCAAACGATGTGGTATGTGATTTTAAAGAAATGGTTGTCAATGGATTTTGATTTGTTGTAAATAGCTATGAAAAAAATATGGCAACACAGAATGACAGTGTCATGATAAGTGCCACAACAGATTGTTATGTGAGTGCATCAGATAGACAACCTCAGTCAGAAAATATATCATATTATGGTGTTGTTGAAAGATTCATTTTATTAGATTACTATGCACATAGTCGCGTCACAATGATGTAATGTAAGTGGTTTGATTCAATGACATGATAGGGAATGAAAATTTATAACTGTGGATTTAGAGTGATTGATAAGAATTTCCAACTTCACACCGATGAACCTTATATTCTTGTGTCACCGGCTAGATTGGTGTTTTATGTAACTGACCCCTTACAACAACAATTTGGTTTTATTGTTTATGTCATTCCCAAAATTATTTTTGATGAAGACATGGATGAAAATGATGTTGTGGATGAACCTATTGGTATTTATTCAAATGGTTCATTGGATGACACAGATGACTCAATTGCTAGAACAGCCTGTGAACCAGAAATTTTCACAGACCACACAGAACGTTGATACATTTGAAAGTATTTACCTGACATTATCATAATATTGTATGTGTTTTTTTAAAATTCCATAAATGATATCAAATTAACTAGAATATTTTATAAATATAAATATCACATTGAAAATGTATCTCATTGTTTTATGATACAATTTTATTATTTAACATTTTAAATTATTTCTATTTATTTGAGAATATTATTTTAAATTTCCAGGTCAAAATGTCTGAATATGACGATATTAGAAGAAATAGAAGAATACGAAGAGATTAAAAACAAATGTATCATCTGACCAATACTGTAAGTGAAACTTACGTTTGAATATTATGGTCTTTCATATTATTTATCTTGTTATAGTTTGTTTAATTTTATCATCTATGTTATTTTAGGCTACATTGCCGAGGAGACGGTTGGATTATACTACCGAGGTTGATAGTATGGCGAAGGGTATTGATTCTATAGTTCAGCCTTCTACTATGCTGATTGAGTCACCAGAAGACCATCCTCCCATTATGCCACCTCCATATTATCCATACCCACATTTTCCATATCCCTTTCTTCCCACACCCACATCGGATGGTAGTTCTTAGAATAAAATCCCTCCTTATTTTCCATTCCCACCATCAACTGTACAGGGCATTGCACACCCATATATCCCACCACCATATCCATATCCATATCTAACCTCATATGTATAGGGTTATACATCTATTGTAGAGAGTACTCCTACTGTAGATATCCCACCTATCATAAAGGATACTCCCCCTCTAGACGCTGCACTTTAGGGGTCAACAGATCCCCTATATACTGGTCTGTGTTTAAACATTACTATTAGTGATTAATGATAAATTAATATATATTATTATCCTTTTTTACCTTTTTTATGATTATCTCTAGTCTCCACCAGATGACAAGGCCGCACAAAAATACGAGAGGTTTGGAATCGACAAACGTAAATCATGGTTGAATACAATTAAAACAAAACTATAATTAAAAAATGGTACAGAATGTAAAAGATTTATGGGAACACTTGTTAGACACAACAATATCATTCCCGTTCAACCAATAAGTTGTAGGGATGTTCGAGAACAAATAAAGGAAAATTCATGGGCAGAGATCTAGGTAAGTAATGTTAATCACATTTTATATATATTAATTTATAATATTTTCTTAACAAATATTTGGCCCAATGTAGCTCCGATATAATTTTCCTGATGGAAAAAATTCCAAGGCTGCAAGGTTAATAGATTTAGGTGAAATGTGGCGAGCATAAAATTATTACTTATATCTTGGTTTGAAAATGAGAGTTAGCATTGATCTTGAAGAAGTACCGGTGATTCATGATTTCCCAATATCACAATACAAAAAGATGATAGGATATTAGAAGAGTCAAGACTCTAAGGTATTTGTTAAATTTATATATATTTTTATATATTCATTTATTTATTTGAAAAAAAAGTTTTATTAATGTTAATGAAATTATATAATTATTTGTTTATTGGAGAAATCAGACAGAAATAAAAGAAATAAGAGTGGAATAAAACATGTTTATACTCGTGGACACAGTTCACTCTCAGATCTTGAGAAAACACAGGTAATTTAATATTTAAAATATTTAGCTTCGTTTAGTGAAATTTTTTTGACTTCCAATATGGATTTATTTCTTTTTTTAAAAAAAAATGAATTGAATATCGAGGGTCGCGTTCCTCGCTCTACATTGTTTTGTATAAGCAGAAAAAATAAAGATGGTACTGTGCCAAATACTAACACCGAGAAGGCGATTGTAAGTATATTTCAATTTCTTTTATTTTGACTGAATTTAATTCCTTATATTATTTTATCATTTTAATTTATGTTATATGTCAATCAACAGAATGCTTTGGAGACATTGGCAGAAAAAGAGCCTGACAATTTGGGCTCGAACGATCATCTACATCAGGTATTAGGAGATGAGAATCAGGGCAGAGTGAGTTGTCAACCTGGGAAGAAGATTATACCATCTCGATAATGGTCTAATGACAACGTTTCTTCAAGTACCAGATTTGGTTTGGTCATAGTGGAATATTAGAATTCCAAAATCAAAGAAGTAACTCAAAAAGCAGAAAAGGGGATATTTGAAAATATGAAGAAAGTTATGTCTGCCATTTCTTATACACTTTCACCAGAAGAAGCTGCAGCGGTTGATGCATGTTTGATGTCGATGAGTTCTACTGGTGGAGCTGGAGCTATATCTAGAGATGGAGATATAGACGGAGCCGGAGCTGGAGGCGAAGCTATAGCCGGAGCCGGTCCCAATGTCGGTGCTGATACCGATGCTGATGTCAATGATGATGTTGGTGGAGTGAGAGGTGCTGATGGTGTTTCTGTAGGAGGCATGGATGAGGGTTATCATGAATCTGATGATACTAATATTGAGACTCCCTATTGATGTGAATTGTATTTTTGGATTGTTAATATGTGTAATTTTATTATGAAATGAGGTTTTATTATTTTAATACTAAATTGTATTGCGCTATTTCTAACTGTTTCTAAATATTTTTTATGTTGTAGGTACACTTTATTCTTATTATATTGAATTTTATCCTCCTCCAATTCGACCATCATACCTCCTCGATGACGCTTCTCTGAGGCAGCCCCTCTATCTCCTCTAGCACACCTCTTACGGTATGTAGTCCAAGTTTCCATTTTTTTCATGAGGCGACCCCTCTATTAGTTTTACTGATCATATTGTGAGTTTGATGACTTGTATTGGTGTGAAGGATAGGGATTCATGCTCTGTAGAGAACCAATAAGAAAACATAGCTGATGCAATTGATTTTCTCCCACGACTTGCAATTGGGATTGACGTGAATATAAAATTCAGGAGGTAATGGTTCTTTTATACCAATTTTTGCAAGACATTTGTAACCATTTGTTGTGTTTTTATTGGTGTTTCATGGAAATCCTATGATAAATTTTTTTTTTGGGTTCTAAATACTCAATTCCATTACAAGGGGGCAGGGGGGTGTGCAAGTGGGCAGTGGGGGAGGGGGGAAGGGGTGGGGCGTTCAAGGGGGAAGGGGGAGGGAGAGGGGGTGTTGTCCAGGGGGTGGTAGGGGGTGTGCAAGGGGGTAGTGTGGGCTAGGGGGTGAGTGCAAGGGGGAAGGGACTGTGTAGGAACCATTGGTATTGAAATTGATTTCACATATGTTAAGATTGTAAGTGAATTTTAATAATTATCATCTTTTCCTTTCATTCTCGCGTGCATGCACTTGCATCTATTTGTGTTTTCAACTTTTGATGGGTTCTATACAGCCAGGTTTCTGCTGAATCAATAATTGGGGTCTGCGAGTCCAGTAAATGTGCAAAAATTACCAAGGTTTAAAATCTACAACGTTTCCATTTTTTATGCTTATTGAATTTTCAACTTGTATAATGAATACTTTTTGTCATTTTTTACACCTGTTATTTTCAGGTATTTAAGGATTCCTATAAGTCGCAATTAAGAATCATAATCCTTGATGACATTGAGAGGTAATTAAAATCAATTTCAATGCAATACTATTGATCATTTCATTATATAGCCACTGTGCTGTTCTTTTTAGTACAGGCTTTTGGAGTACATTGCAATTAGACCTCATTTTTCCAATATAATTTCTCAAACACTGATGGTACTTTTGAAATGGATTCTTCCCCAGGCATTCTACTCATCCCTTTTCTTTGTATAACTCATTTTGATTATATCTTTATGAGGTTTTATTTTCCTCTTTTTAAAATGTAAAACTATTCTATAACATTTTATATAATTTCATTCATTTTTATGCTTTTGATATAGTTTTTTATACATTCATGATTCAATATCCCCATATATGTGCATCTCAGGATGATACATGACATGTTTAGGTTAGTCATAGTAAATTCTATACTTTTAACAACCTTTCATATCCTGCAACTTCTTTTTTTTTTCTCTGGGTGAGGAACTATGTTGGCTTACTGATTTCATTTACAAGCAAAATCTCATGTACAATGCGCAAAGTTTATATGAATAGTTGACTTATCGACTACATGAATATTTTATTTTTTGATTTCCCTTAATTCTACCTAGTTTAACCTGCTTTCTCATGGATTCTATAGCATTTCTTGTCCACAAAATGTGCTATATGTACTCTATTTATGTCCAGTACAAACATGTTTTCTGCTGTTATATATTTTGACTTCATTCTCTATGTCAATTATTATGTATTCCGTGAGTTCTTCCATGCATCCCTTCATTTACGGACTGGTTATACAGAATTGTTTCCCAATTATTCATAGATATGTATTTTTACATATTGATTATGCATAAGTTTTTCCATATTTCTTATACATCAAGAATGATTTTCTGTTTTAGTGACTATGGACCTTTTGGAAATTTAGGCGATGCCACACTCACAAGATACTGTTGATCGTCTTTTTTATAGGTAATTAATTCCATTGAAACATTATTAATTATGATTTTAATTATAATTTAAATTATTACATGTGAAATCTTTAACTACTATATTTTAATGATGTTTAATGCATTTTTCATTAAATATTTCTATTGATGACACAATGAATTCTTAATGTCTTCTATTCTGACAGATCATGGTAGTTACAACATTACACCATTTCTCCATGTATGTTTTAATCTTACAAACTCCTTTATATCAATTTTTTTATTCTTAAATTTTTATTAACATGACTTATTCATATAGGTAAAACTATAAAGAAAAATTCTTGGTGCAATAGTAAGGTAATACTAAATTGTGATTGTTTATTTAATTTGAAAATTTGTTTTTTTAATTTTTATATATGGTAAGAAGTGTATTAGAAATTCCAGTTTACGTAAACCATTTTTTGACATGTTTTTTCCAAATATTTAATGTTTATAGTTTACCCAGATTTCTCAAGGATCCTCTAGCATGGATTTTCTACAAAAAAACTTATTATTAAGTTTTAGGCTGAAGTAATTCATGTCTTTACTATGAAATGTGTTCACTTGTAATAGGTAATTGCTGCTAAGAGACCAGAAAATAGTTCTTTGGATACAGATCTAGATTATTATCATAATGTGAGACACCCTACTATGATTACGGAGGAGGTTACTACTTCCCTTGAAGATTTAATTCTGCAGCGGATTCTTGAAGTAATCTTGGTGGTGTTTTATTATTATTTATTTTTATTAAAAATTAGGAATCAATAAAATATTATTAATGGTATGAGAACAATTTCATTCTTTTAAACGGTGTTATGAAAGGGCATGTTTGGTGACATGTTTTAGAGCATTGCATCATTTAGTACAACAGTGGATCTTTTAGTTTCATTGAGTATTGGATCATGTATTTATTTTTAGCACTGGATCCTTTTTTAGAGTAGTGGAACATGTTTTTCCTTTGATGTAGAAATTGACAGTTTTGATGGAGGAAGAGAAGGTTGTAAATGATTTA
This sequence comes from Viscum album, assembly GCA_963277665.1. Lineage (NCBI taxonomy): Eukaryota > Viridiplantae > Streptophyta > Magnoliopsida > Santalales > Viscaceae > Viscum > Viscum album. The sequence continues at coordinate 275,571,531 of OY728123.1, read as the reverse complement.
AGGAAGTCAGTCTTTCTATAGACTTGATTGAAAATACGGTTATGGGTTTTGGAAATTCTTATTATAGCTGAAAATACCACATCAAGTAATTTTTATTCATCATTGCCAATAAATTTTATTCCCAAGTAGTCTGTATTTATTTAACTTTTGTTCCTTCATTATGAATTTGTTTGAAAAGGAAGCTCATTATATAGCTTTTGTTTCTCATAATCTGTAACTTTTAATGCATTATATATCTTTTCTTTTTTATTGCTTCTAAATTATTTTCATTACTAGAAAAATAGATGGTATAAATACATTGGCATTCTATAATTTTAATATATAAAAAGAAAATTTTTCATTCTATCTACAACTGTCTACTGTTACAGTGCACCATAATGTTAATGATCTTCTCTATTTTTCAATTATTTCAAAAGCTTTAGTTTCTAGGTTCTATTTCTTCTAAAAATATAATCTATATAGAAAAATTTTTCTTATTATTTTGATAATGAGGATGGTTTGCAACATAGTGACAAGACCTCTCCAGACAACATCATTATGGTAAGTTATATTTCTAAATTACACACCATACCAAGGGGAGATATAAACAGGAAAATAGAAAAAACAAACTAAAATATGCCACAAAAACACAAGGTAACAATACATATTCACTATTCATATTCTTTTCATTATTGTTTTCAGAATTAAATTTTTAGTGCAATATGTATTACATGAGATAGAGTATAGGCAATTCATTTAAAATGTATTCTGCTACTCATTTCCTATTTGGATATTATTAGTATATCATGTGTCAGGGAAAATACCATTGCACCTGAAATTTTTTCATTATTCTAGAAATACAATGTTATTTTTCTATCTTTTAGGATGTATCAGTTATTATTCACTTGTAGCATGTATCATTTTATGGTTTAATTATCTGTTCTACTATTAGGGTGTAGGAAATGTAGCCTGTTGTATTAAAGAAATGAATCTTTTTCTTTTGAAAAATTCTTCAAAAATGAATACAGTGTTGTTTTTCATGAAATATAACTCCATTTTTTACATTTCATTAACTATAGGAGCAATAGAATACGCCCTGTTTGAAATCAACAGTCAGTAGATGAACCTGTAACATTACATCCAAAAAACTGCCTCTTTTTCATTATCATGCCCACCTGTCTTTTTTTTTTAATTTTTTGGTTATTTTGTTTTATTTTCCATCTTATTTTTGTATATACCAAAATCATTTTTTAAACCTCAGTTATTTTTCATTTTGTTTGATATTTTTCCATGCCACACCTCTTTCCCTTCCATTAAAATCACTTCCAATATTCTGAATGAGGCATTAGTTTTGATATCTTAATATCTAATGTTCTGAAAACCTTTAAAGCATGTTTTTTGGTATTTTACTGAATGAATACCTAGATCAATTCTTGATCCTCAGGAAACCTCATTTGTTTGGAACTTCAAGTACGATGGTATAACTCAAAATGGTTTCAGGTGCTCATTTAAACATGCATCTTGACTCATCACCCCCCACATTTTTCTTCTATTTTTATATTTTTCAAAGAAGATTATGAATTTGGAAGGATTCAATCAAGGAATGTTTTGCAACATCTCTGGGTAGGCCCAATCTCAAATGCATAAATTGACGTTGTCTAGGGCAACCGGTGTATTGAGGTGTGACCACTAGGTGTTACGAAGGTAATTGGACTTAATTAAACATTTTATTTAGTTGTTTAATGGTTTATTTTAACTACATGCATTGGTTATCCATCACATAAAATCATAAGCTTTCAATTAATGTGAGACTCAATATCTCTCCCAGTGCACTTCAAGTTTAACCTATAAATGTTTTATTTAATTATGCTAAATTAAAATAAAAAACACTATTGTTTTTCATGACTAAATGGGCCTTAGAATTTCACTTTGCAATATTCATTTTTTTTCTTTTGAATGTATGTTAAGTAGGGTGCAGCGATTGATTGCATATTGGGAGAAATAGTTCACCGAAACTCGATGAACTCACCGATTGACTACGTCTTACGCATTGGGAATTTCCTTGAGAAGGTATAACTTTCCTTTTATAATAGCTATAATTAGTTATGAACCTGCAAATAAAGTCACCTATAATTAGACATGGCCGTGATTATGCACGTATGAGGATATGTGTTCAAATGTATATATATATAAATGCATACGCAGGTGAGTGGAGACTGGTATATGCATATAAGCATATGTGCAAGGATCCCGTTGCACATGATCATGGCCATGCAGGTGTGTGAATAGGGGATAGGTGTCCCTGTATGTGTGTGAAGGTGCGTATACCCAGTGGGGGAGTAGAAACATTTAGTTAGAAAGCTCCAAGATCCGAAGTGGATGGTTTGGTTCCACCTTGAGGTAGGATCCCTCTTCTACCCTCTTTAATTCAAGAATGCTTTAAATTGAATTCAACAACTTTCTTAATTCTGATTAATTATATTGAATTTCACATCTTGAATAAGTGTTCTTTAATATAATTGTTTCATTTGATAAATAAAGTCATGTTTTTATAATAAAACCCCTCCAATGGAGGTGTGTTGTCTGCAAAAACTCATAGGGTTAGTTATGTTGATCTAGTTGCTTAAATTATTGCATTTGATTTTTACTGAATGTGTTTTAGAATAAATTTTAAATATAATTAAATGAATTGTGTGATAAATAAATTCCAAGATTTTATAATAAAACCCCTCCAACTGAGGTGCGCTTTCTTCTAAACCAAAGAGTAGTGATAGTTACTTGTATCTTGTTTAGATTTGGTTTGAGTCTTTCATATGCCTCTTGTTGGTGTTTGTTTTGTGGCTAGTTGGTTTTTGTTTTCTTTGAATAATATAAATTGGCTTATCATACTCATTTATCTCAAATGACATTTCCTGAGTAGGCATATGCCTTGACCATGACACTTTCCTTTTCACGCTTTGAATATTAGAAATAAAATTTCCATGTTTAAGAAAAGTGAATGAATTTGTAAATGGTTTGTGTAGGGTGTATGATTATTTTCCATCATTTTGTTGCCCTTTAGACGTTGCGTCATTGTGCCGCTCGCTACAACCTTCTTTGGGGATCCCTTGTTATAGAATATTAAATAGTTGATCTGTTCTATCATCTTCCGATAGGGAGACGGTCAGAATGTTGCCCCGCCTCCTCCCTCTCCCTTCACTCCAGGCCGGAAGATGCTGCCCTGCGGATGTCGCTGGACCGGGCCAACTTGCTGTGGTCATGCCGCGGTCACTCCGTGATTTGGCCCTTCTCCAGGACAACACCCCGTAGTGGTTCACAATGATAGTATTCCATTATTATCGTGATCAATGTTGAGACAGACAAATCACAATTTCTTCCAGTGGGGCGATGACCGGAATTTTGCCCAGCCTCCTCCCACTCCCTTCACTCCTGGATGGAAGATGATTCCCCATGGATGTCGTTGGACTAGGAAAACATGCCACGGTCAGGCCGCTGTCACGCCGCGGTCACACCGCAGTCATGCCGCAGTCACGCCGCAGTCCTGCCGTGATTTGGCCCTACTCCAGGACAACAACCCACGACAGTTCGCAGTGATAATATTCCATGAGTCTTGTGATCAATGTTGAGACTGACTAATCACAATTTATGTAGTTGGGTGACGACCCGAATGTTGCCCCACCTCCTCCCGCTACCTTCGTTCCTGACCGGAAGATGCTACCCCACATATGTCGCTGGATTGGGCCGACACGCCATGGTCATGTCGCGGTCATGCCGCGGTAATGCCGTGGTTTAGCCTTGCTTCAGGACGACACCCTGCGACGGTTCGCAGTGATAGTATTCCATGAGTCTTGTGATCAATGTTGAGACTGACTAATAACAATTTCTACTAGCGGGGCGATGACCCGAATGTTTCTCTGCCTCCTACCGCTCCCTTCGCTCCTGGCCAGAAGACACTGCAACGCAGATGTCGCTGGACTAGGTGAACACACCACGGTTAAGCTGCGGTCACACCACTATCCCACTGCAGTCACGTCGTGGTCACGCCGCGGTCAAGCCCTATTCACGGTGCGGTCACGCCGCGACCACGCCCTGGTCACGCCGCAGTCACGCTGTGATTTGGCCCTGCTCCAGGACGACAACCCGTGGTAGTTAACAGTGATAGTATTCCATGAGTCTTGTGATCAATGTTGATACTGACTAATCACAATTTTTGCCGGCAGGGTGATGACCAGAATGTTGCCCCACCTCGTCCCGCTCCATTCGTTCCTGGCCGGAAGACACTGCCCCGTGATTGTCGATGGACTGGGCCGACATGCCACAAATCATGCCGCAGTCACACCGTGGTAATGCAGTGATTTGGCTCTGCTCCAGGACAACAACCTGTGATGGTTTGTAGTGATAGTATTTCATGAGTCTTCTGATCAATGTTGAGACTGACTAATCACAATTTCTGCTAACGGGGCGATGACCGAAATGTTTCCCTAACTCCTACCGCTCCCTTCACTCCTGGCCGGAAGATGCTTCCCCGCTGATGTCGCTGGACTGGGCGAACACGCCGCGGTGATGCCAAGGTCACGCCACATTCACGCCGCGGTCACGCCGCGATCACGACGCGGTCACGCTGCGGTCACGCCGCGGTCACGCCGCGGTCACGCCGCGGTAACGCCGCGGTCACGCCACGGTCACACTGCGGTCAGGCCGCGGTCACGCCGTGGTCACGCGTTCATGCCGCAGTCACGCCTCGGTCACGCCGCGGTCACGCCGCGGTCGCGCCACGGTCACGCCGTGGTCACGCCGCGGTCTCCCCCGGTCGCGCCGCGGTCACGCCGCTCTCACGCCTCGGTCATGCCGCGGTCTCACCGCGGTCACGCCGCGGTCACGCCGCGGTCTCACCTCGGTCACGCCGCAGTCACGCTGTGGTCACGCCGCGATTTGGCTCTACTCCAGCCACGTCCAGCCCACACGAACCCCCTTCCACCTTCATTTCAGCCCACTGTCACCAGCATTCCAACCCGCAACAGCGCCCCTTCCACCATCATTTCAGCCCACTTTCAGCAGCATTCCAACCCGCAACAGCCCCCCTTCTACCTTCGAATCATCCCGGACCATGCCCCCAGCACCAGCAACTAGCCCCCTTCCACAAGAATTCCAGCCCCCTTCCACCTGCATTCGAGCCCAGACCAGCCCCCATCCACCAGCAATTCAGCCCGCACCAGGCACCACACCAGCCACCATCCCCAGCCTCCTGCAAAACACTCATGTCATCCCTCTACCACCTGAAAAAAACCCCAACCACTAGTTCCAGCCCTCACCAGCCCCAACCTCCTACCTCCCAGCCCACACCAGCCCCCTGTCACCTATTCCAGCCCACACCAGCCCTCTACCATCCCCCTACCGCCTTCCTTCCTTCCCGCACCAGCCACTCTAGCCCGCACCAGCCATCGCACTAACCCCCATCCTCATGCATTCCAGGATGCATGAGAAAAAATAAATGCAAGTCACAAAAGGGAAGTAGAAATCAGATCCCCTTGCCGGAGACCTCTTCTACCCAAAAAGTATCCATGTAATAAATAAGTTTGACTGCTTCTCAAGGGTCTTCTCCACTCATCTCCCCATCGAGGAGACACACTATCTTCACTCCATCAAGGTAGATCTTTTCTTCTGATGTTCTTTGTAGGGGTGGGGTGTGCAGGGGGGGCAGGGGTGGGGTGTTTTGGGGTGGCAGGGGTGAGGTGTGCAGGGGGAGGGGTGGGGTGTGAAGGGGGGAAGGGGGTGTGTGCATGATACCAACTGATTCTAAATCACATGACTCATTTAGGGCCTGTTTAGATTTCCTCAAGTTGAAACCAAATGATTACAATTGATAACATTTTTTTTTGGAATTACAACCTGAGATATTGCACTCATCTCAGTACACATGTTGAAAACATTCAAGTACATGTAGAATGTCTTAGAAATCATCCATGAGATCTCAAATTTCCTCAACATCTTGTCATTGATTAATCCAATTTATCCCCCTTAATATCATACTTTATTCGGTCATTAACAAGGATGATAGAAATTCATAACTCATCAATGATTTTTTCAAGCACTTTCCAAAAATTCCAGATTTTCATGGAATATATAAGTTTGGAGTCTTCTCAAGGGTCTTCTCCACTCATCTCCCCATTAAGGAGACACACTATCTTCACTCCATCAAGGAATATCTTTCCTTCTGATGTTCTTTGGAATACCATTTGATAAATCTTTCCAAGATGTATAGGGGGAAGGGGTGCTGTGTGCAGGTGGGGGGAAGGGGTGGGGTGTGCAGGGGGAAGGGGGTGTGTGCATGGGGGGTAGAGGAGGGGTGTTCATGGGGGGACATGGGTGTGAACATGATACCAACTGATTCTAATTCCCATGAATCATTTAGGGGATGTTTATATGTCCAAAAGTTAAAACCAAATGATTCCAATTCATATCTTTATTCTTTTTGAAATTACAACCTGAGATCATGAACTCATCTCAATACACGTGTTGAAAACATTCAAGTACATGTAGCAGGTTTTAGAAATCAGCCTTGAGATCTCAATTTTCCTCAACTTCTTGTCATTGATTAATTCAATTTCTCCCCCTTAATATCAGACTTTATTCGGTCATTAATAGGTATCATATAAATGCATACCTCATCAATTATTTTTTCAATCACTTTCCAAAAATTTCAGATTTGCATGGATTAAATAAGTCTGGAAGCTTATCATGGGTCCTCTCCACCCATCTCCCCATCGAGGAGACAAACTATCTTCACTCCATCAAGGAATATCTTTTCTTTTGATGTTATTTGGAATACCATTTGATAAATCATACCAAGAAGTGCAGTGGGGCAGGGGTGGGGTGTGCAAGGGGAAGCGGCGTGAACATGATACCAACTGATTCTAACTCCCATGACTCATTTAGGGGTCGTTCAGATGTCCTCAAGTTTAAACCAAATTATTCCAATTGATATCTTCATTATTTTTGGAATTACAACCTAATATATTTCACTAATCTCAATACACATGTTGAAAACATTCAAGTACATGTAGTAGGTTTTAGAAATCAGCCTTGAGATATCAAATTTCATTCAATTCTTGTCATTGATTAATTAAATTTCTCCACCATAAAATCAGAATTTATTCAGTCATTAATAGGTATGAGAACAATGCATACCTCATCAATTATATTTTCAAGCACATTCTAGAAATTCTAGATTTGCGTGGAATAAATAATTCTGGCAGCTTCTCAAGTGTCTTCTCCAGTCATCTCCCCATTGAGGAGACACACTATCTTCACTCCACCTAGGCAGATCTTTCCTTCTGATGTTCTTTGGAATACCATTTGATAAATCATACCATGATGGTGACTTTTTTTAGATCTGGAATAGTTATTCCAGCTTACTTCCCTTCATTTTCTCCCCTCTTAAGAACTAGTTTCACCTTCAATTCCCAGCATTATGTGGAACACTAATAAAAATAAATAAATAATTAGGGACTAGGTTGTATATCCTTTCTCATAAATGTGAGTTGTTGGGTTGAATTTTTTTTTCTCAACTAGTTTGTCCTTTCTAATTAAGCTCCAAGTCTAGATGGACTCTTCATGCATGCACTTCTGGATTTTGAAGCATCCTTGGGCATCATGGATTTCTTTCTTCACTCCTCATGTGATATTTTATTTTTAACATGATAATAGTGCACGGTATACTGCAGGATATGTGAAAGGGATGTGTGGGGGGGGGGGGGGGCTGTTGTCCAGTGGGGGGGGGGGGTGGATTTTGTCCAGGGTGGGGGGGGGGGAGGGGTGTCCAGGGGGTCCAGTGGGGAAAGGGGTGTGAAAGGGGGGGGGGTGCAAGGGAGTGTTTGCAAGGGGTTCAAGGGATGTGTGTGTGTGGGTGGGTGGGGGGGGGGGTGTTCTAGCAAGGGTGGTGAAAGGGGGGTCCAGCAGGGGGGCTGTTGTCCAGGGGGGTCCAGTAGGGGGGATGCTATCGAGGGGGGTCCAGCAAGGGGCTACTTTCTAGGGGGTCCAGTAGGGGGGGGGGTGCACTATTCTTGTTTATTGAGTTATATTCTTTGTTAATATTTGAAGATTTTTTTTACCATAATTTTAGGGGCTGAGCACTACTATGTTCTACCTTGTGTTGTAGTTACTTTTGAGCTAGTTCTAGACTTCTTTGATAGTTTGTCTTATAGGGAAACACATGTAAGTGTAGTTATGTGTTTTTTTATATTTGGATTTGTTTAATTATTATTATGTATGTATCTTTAATGTATAATTTAATTTGGAGGGGACTGGTAGGGGGCAGGGGGGAACTAACAGGGGGAGGGGGCTGGTAGGGGGGTGGTGCAAGTGGGGGCTCATAGGGGGGGTGCAAGTGGGGGCTGGCAGGGGTAGGGAGGAGGGGAAATAGGCAGGGTGGGGGTGGGGGTGGGGGGGGGGGGCAGGACTGGGGGTGTGGGGGGTGTCTAGGTTCTGGGGGGGGGGTTCTAGGGTCTATCCAGGAGGGTGGGGGGGTGGCTGTCCAGGGGAGTGGAGGTATGGGCTGTCCAGGGGGATCCATAGAGGGTATGTGGGTGTCCAGGGTCTGGGGGGTGTGGGGGTGTCTAGGTTTGGGGGGGGGGGGGTTCTAGGGTCTGTCTAGGAGGGTGGGGTGGCTGTCCAGGGGAGTGGAGTTCTGGGTTGTCTAGGTGGATCTGTCCAGGGTCTAGGGGGTGTCCAAGGTCTGGGGGGTGTCCTGGGTCTATCTGGGGGGTGTCCAGGGTCTGTCCGGGGGGTGTCCAGGGTCTGTCCGGGGGGGGGGGTGTCGAAGGTTTGTCTGGGGGGTGTCCAGGGTCTGGTGGGGAGGTGTCTAGGGTCTGTCTAGGGGGGGAGTCCAGGAGGGAGGCTTTGCAGGGGGCTGTCTAGTGGGGTTATGGACGGTGGGGGTGTCTAATTTCTAGGAGGGAGGGGTCTGTAGGGGGTGGGCTACTGCAGTGGTGGGGGGATGTGCATGGGGTGGGGGCTATTTTTTATATTTTTTCAGACCCTATCGCCACGGTTTATAACCATGTCTATAGGTCTATTTCCACAGTTTCTAACCATGGATATAGGTCTAAAGCCATGATTTCTAACCATGGCAATAAATTGTGTCCCTCATCTAGTATAGCCATGGTTCTAAACCATGGATATAGAGATATTACAATGGTTTTAACCGTGGATTTATACCTATAGAAATGGTTTGAACCGTGGCTTTAGACCTATAGCCACAGTTCCAAATAGTGGGTATAAGTCTAGGCCTATATCCACGCCAAACTTATCCACAGTTTCTCAAACCGTGACTATTACCTATTTCCATGGTTTGAGGACCTATAGATATGGTTTTAAACCATGGCTATAGCCCAAATTTCCAGTTGTGAATCTTCTTTATCACCATCATCTCAGGCACGAATATTACTGCCCTATGAACACGCATATTTTTCCCAAATGATTTAGTCTAAGGAAAGAACCATCCTTGAAGGCATGACTATTGTAAGGGAATTCACTGATGTGTTTGGTCAAGGAATTTCCTAGTCTTCCTCCTTGAAGATATGTAGTATTCTCAATTGATATTATACCTAGGGAGTTTCCAATATCCAAGAATTCATATATTGTAGCAATTGTGGATCTTGAGGAGTTTAAAAAAAAACTATAATAGAATCTAGATAAATGGTTTATATGCCCAAGTGATTCACCATGAGATACACCGGTCCTCTTAATCAAAAAGAATGATGGGTCAATGTGCCTTTGAATTGATTACTGTGACCTCAACAAAATCACGGTAAATAACAAGTATCCTTTTCCAAAAATTGATGACACGTTTGTTCAACTATTTTGAGATAAATACTTCTCTAAGGTGGATATATGACAAGATAATACCATTTAAGTGTGAAGAAGGAGGATATCCCCGAGACTGATTTTCATACAAGGTACGATCCCAATGAATTCATAGTATTGCCTTTAGGACACACTAATGAACTAGAAATATTCATGGAATTGATGAATATAGTTTTTAGATATTAGCTCAAGAAATTTATTGTAGTCTTTATAGAAAATATCATAATATAATCCAAAACCATGGAGGAGCATGAGGAGCATCTAAGCACTATGCTAGAGACCTTGTGAAAGAAGATGATCTATAAAAAGTACAGAAAATGTGAGTTCTAGTTGAACGAAGTATCATTCTTAGGGAATATCATCATAAGTAATGAGATATATATGGATCCATAAAAAATCAATTAAGGGATGGACGATGCTGATATCGGGGATAGATATCCGTATATTTCTGGGGTTATCTAGATATTATCACCGATTTGTGAGAAATGTCTCACAATTTTCGAACCCTGTTACCAAGATAACCCGTAAGGGAGTCAATTTTTCTTGGAATGATGAATGTGAATAAAGCGTCATGGAGTTGAATAAGAGGCTTATTACAACCCATGTTCTCACACTACCCACAAGTGGGGAGATTTTCGTAATCTTCAGAGATGCTTTGAAGAAGTGTATGAGCTATGTGTTGATGCATAATGAAAGTCATTTCCAATGCCTCAAGGTAGTTTAAAATTTATGAGAAAAACTATCCCACACTTGATCTAGAGATGTCAGCTGTGATCTTTACATTTAAAATCTATAGGCATTATCTCTTCAGGAAGAAGTGTGAAATATATGTGGATCACAGAAGTCTCAAATATATAATCACTCAGATAGATCTGATTATGAACTAATGAATATGGTTAGAGATTATCAAGGATTACGATTGATCAATCCATTACCACAATGAGAAAGAGAAAAAAGTGTCATATTCTCTAAGTAGAAAGGACCCAATGATTCTATCATTGATGAGAATTGAAAAGAAGCCAATCTTTTTTATTTGAGGAAGATGGACATGGGAATCATAAAGAAGGGTAAATCATCATTCCTTTCACAAATTATTACTCAACTGTCTCTTTTGGAAAGGTTAAAGGATGCTCGAAAAGATAATGTGAGAATTCAGAAGAAAGTGAAAATTATTAGAAAAGGGAAATCGTCAGAGTTCAATGTTAATGAATAAGGAATAGTGAGATTTGGGTCAAGACTATTTGTTCCATCAAATCCAGAGTAACATAAATAACATTTAGAAGATGAACATAGTTCTGATTTCTCCATTAACCCAGGAAACATGAAGATGTATCGAGATCTCTGGGAGCAATGTTGGTGGGAGAACATGAAGAAAGAGATCACTAAATATAAATCAAAGTTCTGGGTATGTCAGCAATTAAAGGCTGTGAGGTATAAGTCTACGGGGATGTTGCAACCATTACCCATACCAACCTAGACATAGTAAAACATCACCACTGAATTTTTCACTAGAATTAAAATGACATCCAAAGGAAAAAAATCTATCTAGGTTGTAATGGATTGTCTTACAATGACCGTACACGTAATTACAATTCGAGAGGATTTCTCATTAGATCAACTGTCATAGATAAACATCAGAGAAGTGGTAAGGCTACTTGGAGTGCCACTATCTATTATGTCTGATCAAGATCAAAGATTCACCTTTATGTTCTGGAAGAATCTCTAATATTCTCTAAACATTGAGTTGAACATCGACATGATCTATCACCATCAAACTGATGGAAAATATGAGAATAATATCTATGCACTTGGGGACATGTTGAGAGTTTTCTGAATGGACTTCAAACGTGTATGGGACCAAAATATTCCTTTGGTGGAGTTCTCTTACAACAATAGTTTCCACTCAGGAATCCAAATGGATCATTATGAATCTCTTTGTTAGAAGAGGTGAAGAACACTGGAATATTGGGACAATGTTAGGGAATGAAAACTTCTAGGTCCAGAAATGGTTAAAGAAATGGTGGAGAAGGTTAAGACCATCCATCAACACATCATTGTTTCCCATAGTCGAAAAAAGAGCTATGCTGACAATCATCGATGAGACCTATAGTTTGATGTTAGAGACATGGTATTCATCCGCATAACTCCATGAAAGAGAGTTATGTGATTTGAGAATAATGGAAAGATTATTCCTATGTACATTGGCCCTTTTTGGATCCTTGATCGCATCAGAGTAGTGGCCTATCAACTAGCACTTCAACTGACTAGTCTCAAGTCCATGATGTATTCCTTGTATAACTATTAAGGATGTATATACCATACCCATAACATATACCGAATATATATGTGGTACCATTGGATAATGACCTATCCTATGATTATAAGTTGGTGAAGATCTTAGATCATAGTGAAAATGTTCTACAAAATAAGACGATTCCCCTTGTCAAGGTGTTTTGGAGAAACCACATGTTTGAAGAGGCAATGTGGGAACCAGAGGATGTGATGAAGTAGAGTTACCATAGTTGGGACCAAGATGGTTGATGATGTTATTCGATGAACTAAGTATTGTCTTTTGTTTTCAATAATGTTTTTGAAGAAAGTAAATCACTTCACTTTGTATAAGTGGGTGAGGAAAGACAGGAAAGTTACAATACTTTCCAGGGTGAATATGAAAATTATTTGCTAGTCTGTATTTCACATAGATCATAATTTTGTTGGAGAACTTATGATGAAATAATTATGAAGGAAATAGGTAAAAATGATGCAGATAATCAGCATGGTTGGTCTTGCAGAAGAAGGTGTCTAAGGTGGTGCAGTTTCCTAGGGTTTTCCAAATTTTTGGGGTCCAAAATTTGGATTTGGGATAACATCATGAAATGTGAATTTTCTTGAAGAGCATATAAAAATATGGAAAAGTCATGAATTTCATGAATATGGGATTCATGAAGTGTATTTCACAAATACATGAAGAAAGTTGACAGGGTTCTTCACGATTATGACGAGCTTTGCGAATGACAGAGGTGAAGAGCTTCGCAAGAGAGGTTTGCAGTGCAAATGAAGAAGGAGCATCGCGGTGGTCTGAAGGAATAAAGAACATCAAAAAGGTGAAAATAAACAAAGAGAATCATGATGGTGCATAGGATATGGTGGAACGCTTCACAATTATGATGAGATTCATGAATCTGCAAAATAGCCATGGTGCTTCATGAAATAGAGTGAATTTTGGCAAAAATTTTGGAGCTCTAAGATTTGATGCTGATGTGGCACTGAGGTGGCTAGAAGGTTCTAGAGCTGGTGGGAAAAGACTATAAATAGCCCCATACCCCCTCAAGATAAGTAGATATACTTAATAATAATTTTAGAGCACTCAAATTGTGATGTAGGTTCGCGGAGGAAGCGAGCTCTGCGAAGGCAGTAAGCTCCGCGAAGGAAAGGAAATTCACGGCGAACTGTTGAGCTTTACGAAACAAGAACATCACAACGAACAATCTGTGCTTTGAGAAATAGTGAGCTCTTCAATATTGTTATCTTTTCAAACTAGGGAGATTTTCAATCTAGAGTGCTCTGCGAAGCGGGAGGTTTATGAAGGGGCTTCGCGAAGGAGCTCTGCTAGTGGAAGATTTGAGTACCCAAATTGAGTGAGAAGTACTTCATGTGGATCAAGATATGACCGGGGTATTGGAATAAGTATTATTAAGAAGTCCAAGTAGTTCCTATCAGATTATGGATAGAAAAGAGAAGAGTTGTTTTCAATGATCAGATTTTTGAATGGTTTTCAAGAAGCAAAAAGATATTTCTTTACCCTATTTGTTCTAATAGGGTGCACATATACTTGGGGATTATCTCAGAAGTAATACACGAGTGAAAGGGAATATCCTAATTATTTTATTCCACATCAATGAATTATTTTCTAGTAGATTTTGTGGTACTAGATTATTTATGTACCATACCATGGTCGTAGATACTCTTGTTGATTAGTGAAACTTGCAAATCTCGTGTTCCTATGGTTGTGAGTGTTCAGCAGGGAAACAAAAATTTAATAGGAGGTGAAGATTATTTCAAAAAGTGGGAAACATAAAAGAAAAATATATCACTAATTCACCCCCTCCCTCTCTCAGTGATACTTGGATCTTGACTGGGTAACTTCAACCCTCATATGTTTTCATGTGTGAAAAGGAAATTTTGAGGGTGAAATTTCTTAAGGGGGGAAAGTTGTAATGATCCAAACATTTAAGAATAAAATTCCCTTTCTTTTAATGTCTTATGGATATTTAAAATACATGCACCCCTTTTGTTTTATTATATCCAAATTGGATTTCAATAAACATTAAGTATCATTACCATTCATAAAGTAGTCGTTGAGCAGTGATCACATGACTTGTATAAATATAGGGTTTTAACAAATCCTTTTGCCACATACAAATGATATGATGGGCTCAACCAGTAGGATCGTACCCTATGAATCCCATTTATCAGATCTTACAAGGGAGATATAATTTGTGGTATTTTCCCTAGGCCAATCCCAAGTTGAGATCCAATATATTAAGCATGAGAGAAACCGTTTACATGAGATATTCAAGCTCATTAAGATCACGACCCAAACCATGTTCACTGAAAAACCCCATGAAATCCCCACAATCTCAAACCTTACTCTTAGGGTTTATTCTAGTGTAATAGAGGGATATGTTACAAGACCATATCATTATGATTATGTGAGTTATTTTTGTAAAGAATAATGAATATACTTTCATTTTATTATTGTTACTTTTTAAATGATTTTTAAATCATAATTAGTATTTTTGGTTAATATTAAAATTAAATTTAGAAATATATGTTGATAAATTAATGGATTTTAGAATTAAATAATATTTAAATAAAATATTATTATCAAATTAATTTTATTAAATTTAAATGATTATATAATTTATATAATGTCAAATGTAATTTTTATTAAGGTTTGAAAACTGTTTTTGTCAAAACTCGTCAATTTTCAAAAAAAATTAGTTTTTATATTAAAAGTGAAAAATCAAATATTTAGAAAATTATTTTGATAAAAATATTGTTTTCTTTGGAATTAGGAAATTAAAATTATCTAATGGTGGTTTTTTCAAAATTTTTTAAGACAATCAAATTTTAGGGTAAAAATTAAATACCATATAAATATATAATGTGTTTTATGACATCATAATGACCCAATAGTTATGTAATAAAATACTATAAAAGGTATATTAGGACAAATATATATTTTTTCTTTCAAATAATTCATTTTTAGGTTTATTTTATTTATTTTATAAAGCCTTAGTAAACCCTTCAATACATATAAAATATTTTAATATTTAAAATCATTTCCTTGAAAGTGTGACTCACATCCACATAATCAAGGGAAATATTTTAATATATTCATCCATTAGATTTAAAAAATAATTTATACCATTGGGAGTTTCCAGAATCCATGGTAAGAAACTATGGTATGGTTTGGGGTTTTGAATATTTTAGTGTGAAGTGTCCAAAACCAAAATAATAAACAATTCCCCCACCTTTCCTATATAAACCCACCCAAGCTCGCATTTCACTTCAATCAAATTCTTTTAAGATAGAAATAACTCTAAAAAATACTCCCTATAGTACTCAAAATGTACCCCAATCTCCCATGAAGCCTCCCCAAAGCCTTTAGAGTCACACATCCAAGTAAGGGATCCCTCTCATCCTCTTTGAATTGAAGCACCTTCTTTGAGAGTGGTTATTTTAATTTCTATTTAATTTATTGAATTTATTTTTTAATCATTAAATTAATATCCAATTTATGTTATTTAAATTAAGGATAATTTATCCTTCTCCATTTAGAACCTTAACTAATCCGTTACTATGCCGAAATTTCATAAGTGTTCTCCCTCTATCGTTTTTTATTTCAGGAACCTCTTTTATGTCATGCATTTTAATTTACATTTTCCTGATTTGGGATATGATCCTACAAACCTAATTAGTATAAATTTTATGTATAAAATATGATATCTTCCTTTAACTCTCATTAATCCTCCCTATTATCCCTTAATCCCACACTTTAAAATGCCAAAATTCCGTAATGGCTCACCCTCTATCCTTTTTCTTCTTTCACAACTTTTATGTCATGCCTTTTAATTTCCATTTGATTGATTTGGGATATGTTATTACATACCTAAATACTATCCATTTTATTTATACATGTTGGTATCTTCTTTTCAATCTCGTTTAGCCCCCCTATGATCCCTTAATCCCACCTGTTACTATGCTAAAATTCTATAAGGGATTTCTCTCTTCTCATTTAAATGAATGTATTTATTAAATTTTATGCATATTAATTCCAATTCATATGTTTGGATATTATTTTCCATGTTCTCCTTACTTTCTATTTCATGTATAAATGATGATATACCCGTTTATCTATAATCAAACCATTTTATCAATTTCTATTTGACGTCATTATGTTGCCGAAATTACACCATGATTTTCCATGCAAAAATCACCATGTAGTGAATACCATACCCATTTCTCTATAAAGGGTATTCACCCTTATTCTTATGTACTTATTTATTAAGGAATTATATGGATGTATTCAAAATTCATTATTCGTGGAATAATTATGAAGCATAATGAATATATGTTGTATGATCTATGTGGAACACTTATATAATAGAATGAAATGATTTTGAAGGGTGCGCCCTGATAGAACTCTAATTAATTGTGTAATGTTTAGTATCAAGACACACCATGTGAAATCAGGGTTTAATCATGATAATTCACATGCAATGAGGGTTTAATCATGCTAATTCATGTATAATGAGGTTTTACTCTTGATAATACTTGTGCAATGAACCTTGGATCATGATAATATCATGTTGTATATTTTTTCCACATTTAATTATTATTATTATCATGATTTGTCATGCATTTATGCTCATGCTTCTTTTATGCTCCATTGATATACCTATTGTTCAACATGTAATCTCTTCTTGCTGTTACACCATGCTTATTCCCTTACTGGTCTTTATAGATCAGCATTTTCTCATGTATGTCCTCAGGTAACACAATTAGTTTCTATGTATGAAGGAATATTAAGGCCATGTAAAATAATTTTTCAAAAAATATGTGTATTGCATGTTCTAAGTTGTTGTGTAATGTTCCTAATCTCCAAAGAAACCAGACCTCTCATCTTAAGAGTTGTTCTAAGTGAATTTTTATGTAATAAATCATGTTTAAATATGAAATAAAGACCAGTTGTGTTATATATTCAGTATATATTTATTTATAATAATATTTAAAACACATAAATATGAAATGGAATGCATAGTTCAGGGAGACGGTAGACCGTACATACTTATGAGCACTATTTATGTTTTCTTATCTTGTTGAAAGAATGTAAATGAAATATAAGTGTGTGTGTGTGTGTATATATATATATATTATCATTATAGTAAAATTATTATGTCCTATATATCATATAATTGTACTAAAACCATTATTAATACATTCTATGAAAAGTGTGAACAAATCACATCGCATTAAAGAGGTAGTAGTGCACACGTCCACAAATGAATTTATCATATTTATAGAAAATGGAAAAAATAAAAGGATGTTTTATATAATATTTCACTAATAATAAATACATAATAAATATTATATATATAATAGTAAAATATTATTTCCATCATAATACCCAATTATAAGTGGTGGTAAAGGAAAAATGAACTATATCGTTTCATGAGTTGGTAGTTCATTACACACAAATGGTAATATCATTACCCATTTTATGGAAGTGAATATAGGTGTAGGTAGAAACCTTGAAATAAAAAAATATAATTAAATTTTGGATTATGATTTTATTATATAAGGACGAAATAAAAATAATTTAATGGGTGGAGAAACAAATAAAACCTAAATGGACGTTGAAGAATGTTACTTATTTTTTAGGTAACTACTATTAGTTTTCATCAATGGGATTCCATGATCAGATTTATTCCAAAATTTATGACTCTTGGGTGATAGGAGATATTTTAACAGATTATTTGGGTAGTTTTTGGATGAGAAAAATGGCTTGAGTGGTTTGAATGAATTGGAAGGTTGAATGTATTTTCATAGTGGAGGTGGAGTGACATTTTGTAAATATAAAAATGTAAACACTATTGGGAGGTCTCTATTACTGCATGAGATTAAAAAATAAAAAAATGATTAAAATATAATTATGGTCTATAAAATCCTTAAAAAAATAAGGGCATTTTTATAATTTTGTTCCTTAACTTCTAAGTTCCCCACTTTTTTGTTTTTTGTTTTTATTAAGGTAACTGGTTTTACAACCTAAGTAATTAAAACATTAAGACTAATTTAATGTGAGAAATATTATTATAATTATTACCACTAATTATAAAATATAAAATATAATTTATAATATAAAAATATCATATGTGTATGAAATTAATTTTAGATGAAACACGCGTAACACGCAACAACAATACTTTAACCATATCTACACTAACAAAGTGTTTACTATTTATTGGTTAATATCTTCATTATAAAAGATAAATCAGAACATTAAAGGAAAATATTTCATATTTATAATCTTTTAAAAAACAATTTAAATATGAAAATATTTTTTGTAAATTTAAATTATTTAATAAAATGTCATTAATTTTATTTAATTATTAACTGACTAATATATGTGTTGGAATTTCTTAAGAGTTTAATGTAATTATATCATCAATAAAAATTAAATATAAATTATTATGATAAAAATAAATAATTTATATTCCAAAATAATATTTATAACCAAAACTATGTAGTTTCTTACATAGTCCAAAGCTTTATAATTGCTAAAGGCAAGAGATGTTTATGTTTTGTCTTTTCCCTTACTTAAATTATTATATTGGTCCCTTTCATAGAATATTATCCCAATAACTCATAAAAATAGATCATAGAGTGGCGAGGGTAGAAATATTTCTTGAAATTTTGTGTTTGAGAAGTTTTTGTTCATTTATTCACCGTATAGTCTATGTTTATTCATTAAGTAAGCTTGTTCTTACCTTAATCACTATAGTTAATTATAACTATTTTTACTAATAATTTTGGTAAAAAAAGGCTGATTTTATTAGAACCCAAATTTTATAATTTTTCAAAATTATCATATAAAGTTTTCCACATTAAAACCACATAATTGGTAAAAATTAATTTTAAATAAATCTCACAGATGTTGTGAGCCAACATGTTTTTAAGGAGAAAAGTTCAAAAGTCTGAATTGATTCTATATCCAATTTCAATGTGAAATTGAATCCATTGACAAAAATTGAATTTATTGGTGTATAATTGAAATTATTATACTTTAATATCAATATTAAAATATAATTTAACTATATAAATAAATTAGATGAAGATGAAGTTTTTAATTAATATTCAATATTTCTCATTATTCATCCATAAAATAGTGTTTTTCAGAAAAATCCATAAAGTTCACCAGAAGATAATTTTTAATTATAAATTTAAAAATAAGTTTATTTTGTCATATTAAATTTCTAAAATTTTCTAAATATAGTTTTATTATTGTTCACAAAAGGACATCAAAACAATTCTTTTTGGATAATAGTATTTTCAAATATATAAAAACTTTAAAAAATATTATATTTTTCACTATAAATATGTTTTATTTATATGAAACCATTTAAAATAAATTTTAATAATTAGTTATTAACATTAATATTACTAATTTTAATTCCTATGTTATAACTATCTCGTTCAGATAATTATTATAATAAAATGTTGTTTCTTAGAAACTCGTTGTTGCGTGTAACGTAATCCATGTTAGTGTTTACTGTAGTGAAATCATATCTTCATGAACCATATAATGAAATATTGACTTGGTGTATCATTCAATGTAATAAATCATATATATTTAATTCATTTAAAAAATTCATAAAAACTCATGGTGTTACATTATACGCCCCATAAAATCAATTTTATCGTCGAAATTCTCATTGGTTATACAAGGGATAATACTTGAAAGTTAAATTCATATAAACCCAAATATAAAAAATTAATACTAAAAATCCATTAAAAGGGATTTTTTTTCATATAAAGGTTTCTCAAATTAATTCATAACTAGGTTTACACCTAGGAGAACATAGCTTGTGAGTGAATATTGGACATAAAAGAAAAGTATAAATAATTATAGAGAGTGATAATGATCTTTGGTCACCAATACGTGAATGATAAATGGAATGTTAAGGTCCTTAAAACCATAAATTTTCAATTATTTACAATACCTGAGGTTCAACAAAAATGAATGTATTAGGATAAATATTTTTGAATATCCTTCTCCTCGAGTAAAGGAATTATTTTACCATCTAAGAAAATAAGTAAATATACTTAATTTATTTTATTCCATTTCATATACAAAATATCTCCCTTTTGGGTATTTCTTGATTTCTACATCATCTCTTACACCAAGAAATTATGATTAACTTTCTATCCCTGATGTACTAAAAGATCATGAGGTAGAATGATAATTCATTCCATCTATCTTTAGTTATAAGTATAGAAAAATGGTTAGCATAGGTTATCACATATTCTAAAATCCTAAAGTGGATAGATAATAATTTAATCTAAAATACTAATCCTAGGTTTAACTTAAACCCTTCCATAAATGTTATACCTTGTAACCATTATGAAATATGAAAATACAAAACTTTATAATGATGTTCGGTACATTTATAAAAAATTGTTTAGGAACAATCCTTCATATAACATAAAGTATCTCTTGTTAATCATATACAAAACATGAGAATACCTTGATAATGTATTCTATTGAAACATGGTAATAAATTGAATTACCATAAATCCTTATTGAAAACAATCATGTTTCATTTTTTCAAAGTATATTGGATATATTCATTAAATAAAAAATGTGGTAAACTTCATCAATTATAGAATAAAACACTTGTAAATAAATCCTTAAGTAGTTCCAAGGTAATCAGAGATATCTAATTTACTTATTCATATAAAGCATATCTTTATCCAAACATCATTATCTTAACATTTGGAACATATTAAGGGTTATATTTCCCTTAATCATGTGTTTCCCATGAACATATCATTTCCATTAAATAACTTTTCTATGTCTTTAACACTATTCAACATATCCTTTTCAATCCTTAATAAAACAATAGAGAAAATACATTTATATTTCATGATTCGTATGACATAATCATTGAATTCCAAAACATAAATACTTAATTTATCCAACTTCCATCTAAAATAATTAATTAATATTCATTCTATTATTACTTAATATAAATTTTAATAAATATGAAATAAAAATAATGTTTTAAGGATCTTTAACCTCCATTTAATAATTATTCTTATGTTTAAAATAAAAAAAAACTATTAGAACTTCCCATAGTTTTCATATGTCATTTGTAGCATCTAAATCTTCAGTAATATAACCAATACTCATACCATATTTCTGATTCACTCTAATATATTTCCACAAAGGATATTTATTTTCATAATTACCATACTTTACACATCTAAAACAATCAACATTAACCATGTTCCTTATACTCCATTCCATTGAATAAAAATAGAAAACGTATTGTGAGAAACCATTTATCCTGGTGAAAAACCACATAATCATGAAAAATTAAATATAGGATGTCTAAATCATGACACCTTATTTAATATATAACACATTTGTTTTATACTGGGTTATTCATAGTCATATTTTATTTTAAATTCATTATAATTTTTCATAAAAATTTATTTAATTCACAAAGCATATCCCCTAGGAGAGTCTAACAAGGTGTGTAGTGAGGTCCATTGTCGTGTACCATTTACTGATCGATTCTATCTCAATATAGTTTTTTCTAGGTTTTTACCCCTATGTAAATCTATTCTAGAGACACATACACATATAGCGGCCAAACTGGGATATAATTTCTGGGAAACCACTCTCTCAATCTTTTACCAAATTTCCTGGACATTTTCATATACTTTCACTCATCCTCATACTTATCCTTAGAGACATCCATAGACATATCCTTAGAAATATAACTAGGGAAATCATTAAATCTTTATCATACTAGATTCCAAATGTTGACTAATCATTTCATTTAATACCAACTATAGAGACCAAGGATTAACATACATGGATATTAAATCATTTTAGATGAATATTCATAACATTTCAAAAATACATGTCTGGGGACCATAATAGTTAGTGAATTTGGAAACATAGAAACATAATCTTCTATTTTGGTGAAGGACCTTCATAATCCACCATAAAGATATTCAACTTTTAGTACTCATACTTAATACATTTCTTTGTAACCCCGGGAAAGGAAACATAAGAAAGGGGTGAGATTAGACGCTCAATAAGGGTTAGAAAATGAGGTATATAAGAATAACATTAGAATAATGGTATGAAATCCTGATCATAAAATTTGAATATCATACCCTTAATATCAATGATCATAATCAAGAGTCATGTATTAATGATTGTTTGTTCATAATACATCAATCATAAGGGAATCAAGATCATAATCCATGAGATCACAATAAAGGAATTAGACATGGAATTGTGGAATACACATAATCATATAAGAACATATGTTAAGGATACTTACCAAGACCATCATAACATGTTAGTATTTATATAATCACCCATGTACATACTTTGGTCTTGAGATAACTTCATGTGTATCCTCTTGTTTTAGGTTTGAGATTCACTCTCGTGTACACCCTTATTTTGGGCTTAGGATGCCTCTCATATACCCTCTTGTTTCGGGATTGGTATTCCCTCTCATTTGTTTTATTGTTTCGGGATTAGTATTACCTCCCATGTACCCTCTTTTTTAGGATAGGTATTCCCTCCTGTGTACCCTCTTGTTTCAGGCTTTGGATTCCCTCCTCTGTACTCTCTTATTTTTGGCATTGAATACCCTCACATGAACCCTCTTGTTTCAGGATTGTGATGCCCTCCAACATACCTTTTATCTAATAAAAAACTTATCATTACCCAATGAATTGTATAGAGATATATGTCCCACCCATCACATAATGAAAATATATATACATGTGCCACAAGGTAAGAAAACATTCATCATATCATAACCCATAAAAAGAGATGGGTTTCGTAAACATAATTTTATAACCTATTAAATGAAATGGATATTATAAAATATTAATACTATCATAACCTATTTAAAATATCTATGTTTCACAATAATTTCATCATATAATATACCCTGAAAAGAAGTGGGTTTAATATGAATTTTATCATGGTATAACTTGTCGAAGTGAAACATGTATTATAAATAACATGACATCAAATGCATAAACTATTCAGAAAAAGAATAAGAACAATATACTTGGATAATAAACCCAATAAATCATAATCTAAATCAAAGGATATCATCATATATAGAAAATAATTTTGAACAATAATTTAAAACAATTATTTAAGAAAACAATATTAAATCATTTCAAAGTGTCCCATAACACTTTGAAACATTAGAATCAAAATACCCATGAAATAATAACATCAAATAAAGCTTATAATATCATTAAGATAAGTATACTCATGATATAACGTGTCATATAGTAGTATATACACCTTGTAAAATACTATAGGTGCATAAAATAACTTGTGTATCAAAGAATGAAAATCGAGACAAAATTACTTTAGCTACTTGGAAACTTTTTAACCAAAAACCCCATAAAATAATAAAATCAATTAAAAATATTAATATCATGATATAAATGATATTAATGATACAACATGTCATAGTGAAGTATATATAAACCCAAGGAAAATATACATACATAAAATTGCATGTATCTCAAATAAGGAAAATTGAGACAAAAATTACTTTACCGATTTGTTAACTTTTGAACCATAAACACAATGAAAGAAAGATAATAATATATATATTTAAATATAAATTTTTTTAATTATAATAATCAAATAATACATTATTGGGTAG
This sequence comes from Viscum album, assembly GCA_963277665.1. Lineage (NCBI taxonomy): Eukaryota > Viridiplantae > Streptophyta > Magnoliopsida > Santalales > Viscaceae > Viscum > Viscum album. The sequence goes on along the minus strand of OY728123.1, from coordinate 275,547,685 downwards.
TATATACACCACACCAAAGAAATTAGTGGTGAATAAGTCATTAGTCTCATAGAAATAATATCGAGACGAGAAAACCCCTAACTTAAGTTTTGAATTTAGTTTTATAGGTTCAAACATTCTTTATAATAAATATAAGTTTTTTATAAATATAAAATATAACCATATTATTATATATGATACCATATATTATTTTATTACGAATTTATATTACATTTTTAATAACGATTCCATGTTTATGTTATGTTTCAGGTAATAACCACTTTGTTTTTTGCACATGATTTGACTTGTTATTCATGACCTTATTACTTACATCATGATACAATTATTTATATAATTTATTAAATGGTATAAATATCATATATATTCAGTACCTATGTATTTTTAATAATCTATAAAATATATAAATATGAAATTGAGTACACTGTTCATAGAGACGGTAGGTCGTACGTACGCATAAACATTGTTTCTGATTTCCTGTCATATTGAAAGATAGTAAATTAATTATAAGTGTATATATATATATATTATAATTAATTGATAATTATTATTTAATATACATCGAATAATTTTACTAAACCCATCCCTAATGCATTCCATGTATAGTGTGAATGAATCATATCACATTGAGGTGATGGTAGTCCACACATCGAAAAACGAAGTTATGGTATTTACACAAATTGGAAATCATGATTTTATGTGTTATATAATAATTAATGAAGAATAAATATATCATAAATATAATATAAAAAAATTATAACATCATAATTCCAAACCATAAGAGGTGGAAAAGGAAAAAAATGGAAAACATCATTTCACGAGGTGTTAGTTCACCATACAAGAAAGGTAATTTCATTACCCATTTGGTGGATTTGTGTGTAGGTTCAGGTAAAAAACTTAACATAAAAATATTTTTTTTTAATATTATTACTTTATGATATAGTTATTAAATAAGAATAATTTAATGGTTTATAAATAAATAAAACATAAATAGATGTTGAAGAATGTTAACTCCTTTTCAGGTAAATCCTTTTTGTTTGCACCAAAGGGATTCCATGTTTGGTTTCATGAAAAAATTGAGGACTCCATGGTGATAAGAGGGATTTTTTAGCTTATTTTTTCAGGTTTTATGTGATCCAAAGGTCATGATCGGTGTGAATAAATGGGAATGGTGAATGTATTTATAGTGGAGGGAGAGTGACAATCTCATAAATATAAAAAGGTTAACACTATTGGTAGGTCTTACTTAACTCATGAGATTACAAAATAAAAATAATGGATAAAAATGGAAGTATGGTCTATAAAAACCTCCAACGCATAAAAATAAGTTCATTTTTATAATTTTGTTCCTTAACTTCTAGTTTTCACCACTTTTATCATTTTTTTATTAAGGTGACTAGTTCTCAAACCTATGTAATTTAACCATTACGAATAAATTAATTTGACAAATATTAGAAAATTTATACCTAAGTATTCTAAAATACTTCATCTAATTTATAAAATAAAAAATAAACATTGTTTGGAAATTAATTTTAATACAAATGCATGTAACAGGAAAAACAAAACTGCTTTAACCCTCAATGTGGAGACAACGTTTTTAATATTTAAATGTCAATATGTTCACTGTAAAAGATATATTGTACCATTAACGGAACATATTATATATTTATTAACACTTAAAAATCACTTGGAATAATAGTTGTTTTACTTATTTTAAATTATTTAATAAAAAATCAATCATTTTATTTAGTTATTATCTTTATAGTCCAAGAGTGGGTGTCTCTTTAGAATTTAACATAATTTTTTCATTTATCAAAATTATATATAAATTATTGTTATGAAAAAACATTTTATATTCCAAAAAAATATCTATAACCAATCCCATGTATCTTCTTCCCTACTCCAAATATTTATTAGTGTTATTGGCATAAAAGGTTCTTTTTTGTCTTTTCCTTACAGAAATTATTATATAGGTACCTTTTATGGAATATTATCCCGATCACTTTTAAAAAAGGATGATAGGGTGTTTAGGGTCAAAATATGTCGATAAAATGGGTGTTGGACAAGTTTTGAGTCATTTATTGTAGAGACCCTAAGCTTGACGTACATGGAAATTACATTACTTTTGCGGAATACTTAGTACATTACAAAAACACACACACAAGGACCGTAATAGTTTAGTGTCTTTGGAAACTCGGAATATAATCTTCTAATCGTGGTGAAAGATTTTCAACATCTCCCATAAAGATCTTCCCTTTTTTTTTCTTACCTAAAACCTTTCTTTATATCCTGGGGAAAAGAAAACATAAAAGGGTGAGCTCAAATTCTTAGTAAGGGTAAACAAAAGAAATATCAATCACATAATATTCATAAGAACATAACATTTTGGAAGTCTTAACCTGCAAAAGAGATCATAATATCATAACATGGGATAAATAATAGTAGTGAAATGTAATCCCAATAATCATAACTTAAAACATGAAACTTTGTGGCATTCACACATAATCATAGAGAATCATTTCTTATTAGTCAAGACTCATTTCCAAGACTATCTTAGTGGAAAAAATCCATTTCTGAACCGAGTTCACTCCTCATTTCCGTCCTGTTTCACGGAACCGGTTTAACCTGCCATTCTAGCCATGTCTATCTCATGAGATATAAAATCTTTACCCAATGGATTGGAGGGAGATATAGGTCCCACCCATCTCATAATGATACCATTCTTATGTGTTCCAAAAAATCATAAACCATACATCATAGCATAACCGATGTAATAAAAATGGGAATCTTAAACATCATGACATCATAAAAAAATTCATATAAGATAAAGGAATTCATAAAAATAATTCCATAAAAAAATAAACAAATCAATGTAATAATATGGATAGAAACAGAACCCTTTATTATCTTAGATGGAAAATATTTTTGATAAAACACTTGAACTCCATTCGTGAGAAAATATCCTTTCTACTTCAAAAACACTTTTCCTTTCTTAACATGTCATAAAATTATAAACTAAAAGAAGTTGATTAAAAATAAACTTGAAAACTTGTAAGGGAAGCTTCTTGGAAATAATTATTTAAAAATCCATTCATGTCGTATAAGTTAAAAAAACATTCTTCTCTTACTTTTGTCGGAAACGTCAAAAACTACATCGTACGAAAAATGACAAAAGATTCATTTCATATCTTTTACTAAAAACTCACCGAAGGGTAAAATTGGATATAAACAATTTTAAAAGGATATAAATATTACATATTGAGGAAACATGGATGTGGATGATAAATATTCCCCAGTAAATTCTGAAGTATAAACAATCTCGGATAAAAATGAGATTGCGAGATTTTCCCTTACCTTAGGTCTGATTTGCTTCATAAGTGTCCGAACCTCCTGTATAATGATTTAAATAATGTCATTGACTTATTACAGAATCATAATTATTGTTATGATATCATATATGGTTCACTTATGACTTTATATTACCCGTTCTTTTGTAAATTCCATGTTAAAGAGTGTTTTGGGTAAAATCGTTTCATTTGTCGTCCGTGTTTTGACTTGTAATTATTCATATGATTACTTAGATCATGATTACCTAATTCCAGAATATAAAACATGATTTATATATAATATATATTTATAATATATATATATATAATAGATCAGTAAATGGAAAGAAATACACTGTTTATAGAGACGGTAGGCCGTATGTACGCATGAACGCTGTTTTCATTTCCTTATTGAGTTGAATGAAATTAAGTAGATGGCATACATATATATACACATAAATACAGTATAATTATTATGTAATATATTTCATGATTACTTATTATATATACTTTATAATCATTCATGAATGGTTAACGTGGAGAATGAATCTCATCGCATCGTGGAGACTGTAGTCCGTACGTACACACAAGCGATGATATCGTTATCATGATCATGGAATTGTATTGGAGTGTATGTATACTATTTAAGAATCAATATCACTTTACAATAATAATATATAGTTATTATGTACACCATTATACCCATCCAAGTAAGGTGGTGGTGGAAAATAGATTACACCACGGTGTGGAGACGGTATTCCGTACGTACACACGCACGGTGATTTCGTTTTCCATAGGATGGTTAGATGGTGAAATAGGGTTGTTTCATACTTATAATAACATATCAGTATATGAGTGATACTGATGTTATTAATTCATAATGAAACAACCTAAGAATAATAAGTTGAAGAAGAAATAAAGTTGAAAGAATTGGTAACGGTCATTACCTCTTCTTTGAAGCGCATCTTTGAGTCCTCCTCTAAGGGCACTAAAATTGGTCTTTGAAGAAGACCAGGACCTCTAGGATGTTTCTAGGGAAGTTTAGAAGAGAATTTTTAAGGTGTTGGACGAGATTGAAGGGTCAAAGTGGTGTGAGGAAGAGAGGGAGGAGGTGCCCTTTTATAAGGGAGGAGAGGGACACCTTTGGAAAAACAAAAAAATATTATTTTATTATAAAGTCATATTCGGTTTTAAATAGCTCCAAATTGATTTATTTCGAAGCTAAGGTGGGTATGGGTCGAAATCCTCTCATACAATAGAATTTAGACAAGTTTAGGTTCCTATTGTAACCTTATCATGTAGATTTAACTTTAAGTTAGATAATTTTACTTTTACCGTGTCTTTTTGTGTTCTTACACTATAAGGTTAATAAACTTACTATAACAAGCCAAATGAACCCCAAGTTGTTTATTATTAATATATATATAACCTTATCTAAGTCATTTGTCCAAACCATATATTTTTAGGAATATAATAACAATTAATAATATAATATTTGTTTTAAAAACTATTTTATGTCAATTTTGACACTATTTGGTAATTGATTATTTTGAAAATCAAAACAGAATTATTAGTTCGAAAAAAGTTAATTAAATCAACAGTAACATGTAATATTAACATATAATTTTTTTTTAATTCATTAAATGTCTCAAATTACATTTATTTGGGTATTTATAACATCAATTATGTCAATATTTCATTAATAAGATAATTACTGCATCATCATTGTGTCATAAATTAATTAAATTATTTAAAGTCTAAAAATTACAAATAAAATATCATTATGTATTAAATAATTTTAGCTTTTTAATGAATATTAATAGTCCAATTTATCTTATGTATAACCCTATATTAAAAATGCTTTACTTATTAGACTTTGATTTTAACTATTTTAACCCTTCTTTAAATAAATTAATAATAAATGTCCAAATCTAATCCAAGGGGGCCTAAATGGTCATATTTTATTCCTAAGTTTTTTTTGGTCGAATTAAACTTATCCAATAGAATTAGTACATGTGTTATGGTAATAATAATATAATTTTTACCCTTAATTACCCTATTTACTTTCAACCGTGGAAAATAAAAGTAAAAAGTTACTATTCACCAAAAATTATTTTCATCTCATTGAACAAAATTTTACTTATTGATATCAACCGTGTCTCTCGGATTTTTGAAATTCCATTAACAAAAGTGGTAAAATTATGTTTTATGTAAATTTGCAAATTCTCCTAGGAGGTGGGTAAAAGACGGTCAAAAGTTCAATAAAATTTTTATATATCTAAAATTATTAAAAAATGACCCCAATTAATTACATTGAACTTATATAGGTATTATTTATCAATTTTGACCTAAAATAAATTTAAATAAAATAAATAATTATTTAAATAAAAAGTCGGGTTTTAAATAGTAACTTAGTGTTTTCACTATTCATCAAAAAATGAATGTTTTCAGAAAAATACCAAAATTCCACCCTAGGATAATTTCGATATTCCGAATCCAAAAAAGAAGTCCATTTTCAAAAATAAAATTTATAAAAATTCAAAAATTCGGTATTACTATTCATAACTGCTAGTTTTAATAATATTTTAATAGCATATCATCGTTTAGCGAAACTCGATATTGCGTACGACACACGATATCGTGGAAGGTCGCGATTGCGTGTAATGAAATACAATTCAGGGTTGCGTGTTGTGAAATAATCCTTTATTATTTTGTATAACAGAATCCAAACATATTTTATTTATACAGTGAATATATATATATATATATACACTCAATGTTGTGTAGAATGACTATTATAAAAAGAATTTGAAATTGTGTGTAACACAATATAAGAATAGTGTTGCGTATACTTCAAGAAAATACAGTGTGGCGTATATCACAAGATAGAATTATTGTAGCATAAAAAACATGACATCAAATAAATTAAAAAGAATACTTATCATAAAATATCGGGTTGTTACATTCTACCCCCCTTAAAAGGAATTTCGCCCTCGAAATTCCTCGGGGTTATACATGGTTTTATACTTGAATGTTTCTTTAATTGCAACAGAAATCATAAAATGAAATACCAAGACTTAACTTTAAAAACTAATGTATGAAACATAACGGTTACCCAAATTAACTAATCACATGGTTTCTACATAGAAGAACATAGGTGAAAATATGGATATGGAAGAAAAATCTAACCATCAGGTTCTGATGGAGAGTGGTAGAGGACATGGCTATGAAAAAGCCAACAATCACAAAGCCATAAATTTTTGATGATCTAGGGTACCATCTGATTCATCATATATAAGGGCACTAGGACAACATTTTTGGTTTTCAAGATCATTTCCCTAAAGTTGAAGAATTTGAATTAGAATAAATACTTACTTTATTTTGGTACAATCTCACTGTTGTTCGTGATTTGAACAATTTCCACTTCATTTCTTAAATAAATGAAGTTGAATTTATTATTCATGAAGTGTTAATAGATCATGAGATATAATGATCGGTCATTCCATCTGTTTCAAATAAAAGGTTAGCAAAAGTTATCAAATATACATAAGTCCATCTATGGTGAGGTTAATCGTATACGATTCCAAAAATGAACTTATACTTCATATATCATACCGCGTTATAAAATAAAACTAGTTTCTACTAACCAGGGACTTCCTATAGGCCAGTGGTAGATGACAAAGGCCAGTCGCACTTCGGTTGTGGGTTCGATTCCTACAGCCTTGTCCGACACAATGGGTTGTCGCCCATCCTGCAGGTTTTCCTTTTTCTAAAACTATATTACTATAACATCCCATCAAAAATATCGAAAAAACTTCTATACTTAAACAATAATAACTTATGTTAAACAGAATCCATTCTAATCTTTAGGCTTATCTAAAATACTTCAGTCCAAGATCATAGTATAAAGAAAATTATTACTTGAAATGTCACATAACAATCACGTGAATGCCATCATTTATCCCCCATATATCATAAGATATATCTTGTTGGTGAAATTACAAACATATGAATACCTTAATCATGTATTCTCTTGAAGAATGAATACCCATTAAACCTTAGCGAAAACATGAATGTAGTTAAAAGTTAACACTTTCCACATAACAAAATCCTCAAAATTCTTTATACTCAAACCATGGTATCACTTAGTCCTTATATCAGTCATGAGCTCATGAATACAATCAAACATCTCATTATCTTCTTATCCATTCATTATGTGCATATCATCTTCTTACTAAAAATATCTCAATCACTTTCCATGGTTACTGGTAACATAAAATTATTGACAACCACAATAGACCAATACATAAATATTCCAATATTCCACGATACTATATACAACATTATTTTGGAATCCCATTACATAAACAATTAATCATTCCACCACATCGTTGTCATATTCAATATCGCCAATAGTGATCGCATGTGACTTACTTTGTCGTTTTCCTTAAGTGGTTGCTCATGTTGATCATCACTAACCCTTGGATTAGGGAATTGATTTCGTAATGCCCCATTTCCTTGCACTTGAAGCATTGAAGTGTTTGTGGTGCGTTCTCTGCAGTCTTTTCTTTATTCACATAATTAGAAACCCTTTTTCCATTACTTCGACACTCAGCTGCTCAATGACCATCTTTTCCACACTTAAAAAACATTTTCTAGTCCCTTTAAGACAATCTCCACCATGCTTCTTTCCACACTTTGAGCATAAGGAAACATTCATCTTCTTTTCACCATTATTCCAAGATTTCTCCTTGAACTCCATCATTCGTTTCTTGTCAAAACTATGAGATGGATAAGTAACACCAACTACCATTTCTACCTTGAAAGCACAACACACAATTTCTTCATAGCTATTGAAGTCTCTTATAGCTAATGCCCTTTGAATATTTGGTTTTAAGCAACTGAATAATCGATCAACTTTACTTTCAGGTTGGATGATAAATCCAGATGCATACCTTGCATGCCTTGAAAAATTCGCTTCGTATATACCAACAGATTCATCATCCTTTTGCTTTAGTTCAAGAAACTCCTTCTCCATCTTGGTTCGAAGAATACGAGGGAAGTACTTATTGAAAAATAAGTTCTTGAACTCATCCCATTCCATAGACTCAATTTCATCTCTCGGCCTCGTATTCTTGGTAAGATTCCACCATTGATCAACATCACCTTCCAAATGATATACTGCTAAGATGACTTTATCATGTTCAAAACATTGAAGAACTGAAAATATCTTTTTAGTGGTACTAATCCATTGTTCAGCAACAAGTGGATCAGAAGACCCACTTAAAGAAGGTGGACGTTGCCTCATGATGGACTCAATAGAATATTGTTCGCTTCTCTGCTCATTTGGAAGTCCAGAATGATTCATAGCTTGTGTAAGTATAGCAATAATATTTTTCACTCCATATCCCATAACATTTGTTTGTTCAGGAGGACAATCATTTCATTGTCCATTACATTGATCAACACGGTTCCTTCGGGTTCCAGCCATCATCTAAAACCCAAAAGAATAGTGTGAGAGGCAAAAATCACGCTAGGGAAAACAACATAATAAAGGGGGAGTACCTTCAATATCTAACATCTTAGGTTACCATCATTCTATTACTATAACCTATACTTATACTTAACCTTAGGGACATGCCTATACATACCTTCGAAATATCTATAGGGATCTCACTAAAGTTCTCGCATCCCAGTTTCCAAAGGTTGACTAAACCTTTTATCTAATACTAACTGTAGAGACCCTAAGCTTGATGTACATGGACATTACATTACATTTTCGGAATACAAAGTACATTAAAAACACACACACACAAGGACCGAAATAGTTTAGTATCTTTGGAAACTCGGAATATAATCTTCTAATCGTGGTGAAAGATATTCAACATCTCCCATAAAGATATTCCCTTTTTTTCTTACCTAAAACCTTTCTTTATATCCTGGGGAAATGAAAACATAAAAGGGTGATCTCAAATGCTCAGTAAGGGTAAACAAAAGAAATATCAATCACATCATATTCATAAGAACATAACATTTGGGAAATCTTAACCTGAAAAAGAGATCATAATATCATAACATGGGATAAATCATAGTAGTGAAATGTAATCCCAATAATCATAACTTTAAACATGAAACTTTGTGTCATACACACATAATTATAGAGAATCATTTCTTATTAGTCAAGACTCATTGCCAAGACTATCTTAGTGGACAAAGTCCATTTCTGAACCGAGTTCAATCCTCGTTTCAGTCCTGTTTAACTGAACTGGTTTAACCTACCGTTCCAGCCATGTCTATCTCATGAGATATAAAATCATTACCCAATGCATTGGAGGGAGATATAGGTCCCACCCATCTCATAATGATACCATTCTTATGTGTTCCACAAAATCATAAACCATACAACATAGCATAACCCATGTAATAAAAATGGGAATCTTAAAGATCGTGACATCATAAAACAATTAATATAAGATAAAGGAATTCGTAAAAATAATTCCATCACAAAATAAAAAAATCAATTTAATAATAGGGATATAAAAATAACCCTTTATTATCTTAGATGGAAAATAATTTTGATAAAACACTTGAACTCCATTCATGAGAAAATATCCTTTCTACTTCAAAAACACTTTTCCTTTCTTAACATGTCATAAAATTCTAAACTAAAATAAGTTTATTAAAAATAATCTTGAAAAATTGTAAGGGAAGCTTCTTGGAAATAATTTTTTAAAAATCCATTCATGCCGTATAAGTTAAAAAAATATTCTTCTCTTACTTTTGTCGGAAACATCAAAAAGTACATCGTACGAAAAACGACAAAAGATTCCTTTCATATCTTTTACTAAAAACTCACCAAAGGGTAAAATTGGATATAAATTTTTTAAAAGGATATAAATATTACATATTGAGAAAACATGGATGTGGATGATAAATATTCCCCAGTAAATTCTGAAGTATAAACTATCTCGGATAAAAATGAGATTGCGAGATTTTCCCTTACCTTAGGTCCGATTTGCTTCGTAAGTGTCCGAAACTCCTGTATAATGATTTAAATAATGTCATTGACTTATTACAGAATCATAATAATTGTTATGATAGCATATATGGTTCACTTGTGACTTTATATTACCCGTTATTTTGTAAATACCATGTTAAAGAGCGTTTTGGGTAAAATCGTTTCATTTGTCGTTCGTGTTTTGACTTGTAATTATTCATACGAATACTTAGATCATGATTAATTAATTCCAGAATATAAAACATTATTTATATATAATATATATTTAGAATATACATATATATAATAGATCAGTAAATGGAATGAAATACACCGTTCATGGAGACTGTAGGCCGTACGTACGCATGAACACTGTTTTCGTTTCCTTATTGAGTTGAATGGAATTAAGTAGATGACATACATATATAAACATAAATCCAGTATAAATATTATGTCATATATTTCATGGTTACTTATTATATATACTTTATAATCATTCAGGAATGGTTAACGTGGAGAATGAATCTCATTGCGTCGTGGAGACGGTAGTCCGTACGTACGCACGAGCGATGATATCATTCTCATGATAGTGGAATTGAATTGGAGTGTATGTATACTATTTCAGAATCAATATCACTTTACAATAATCATATATAGTTATTATGTTCACCATTATACCCATCCAAGTAAGGTGGTGGTGGAAAATAGATTACACCACGGCGTGGAGACGGTATTCCGTACGTACGCACACGTGGTGATTTCGTTTTCCGTAGCATGGTTAGATGGTGAAATAGGGTTGTTTCATACTTATAATAAAATATCAGTATATGAGTGATACTGATGTTATTACTTCCTAATGAAACAACCTAATAATAATAAGTGGAAGAAGAAATAAAGTTGAATGAATTGGTAACGATCATTACCTCTTCTTTGAAGCGCCTCTTTGAGTCCTCCTCTTAGGGCACTAAATTTGGTCTTTGAAGAAGACCAGGACCTCTAGGATGTTTCTAGAGAATTGGAGAAGAGAATTTGTCAGGTTTTGGACGAGCTTGAAGGCTCAAAGTGGTGTGAGTAAGAGAGGGAGGAGGTGCCCTTTTATAAGGGAGGAGAGAGGCACCTTTGGAAAAAACTAAAAATATTATTTTATTATAAAGTCATATATGGTTTTAAATAGCTCCATATTGATTTATTTCGAAGATAAGGTGGGGAAGGGTCAAAATACTCTCATCCAATAGAATTTAGACAAGTTTAGGTTCCTATTTTAACATTATCATTTAGATTTAACTTTAAGTTAGATAATTTTACTTTTACCGTGTCTTTTTGTGTTCTTACACTATAAGGTTAATAAACTTACTATAACAAGCCAAACGAACCCCAAGTTGTTTATTATTAATATATATAACCTTATATAGGTCATTTGGACGAACATTAGATTTTTAGGAATATTATAAAATTAATAATATAATATTTGTTTTAAAAACTATTTTATGTCAATTTTGACACTTTTTGGTAATTGATTTTTGTGAAAATGATAACATAATTATTAGTTCTAAAAAAGTTAATTAAAACAAAACTAACATGTAATATTCACATATAATTTTTTTGAATTCATTAAAAGTCTCAAATTACATTTATTTGGGTATTTATAACATTAATTATGTCAATATTTCATTAATAAGATAATTACTACATCATCATTGTGTCATAAATAAATTAAATTATTTAAAGTCTAAAAATTAAAAATAAAATATAATTATGTATGAAATCTTTTTATCTTTCTAGTGAATATTAATATTCGAATTTATCTTATGTATAACCCTATATTAAAAATTATTTACTTATTAAACTTTGATTTTAACTATTTTAACCCTTCTTTAAATAAATTTATAATAAATGTCCTAATCTAACCCATGTGGGCCTAAATGGTCATATTTTATTCCTAAGGTTGTTTTTGGTCGAATTAAACTTATCCAATAGAATTAGGACATGTGTTAAGGTAATAATATTATCATTTTTACCCTTAATTACCCTATTTACTTTTAACCGTGGTAAATAAAAGCAAAAATTTACTATTCACCAAAATTTATTTTCATCTCATTGAACCAAATTTTACTTACTGACATCAACCGTGTCTATCGGATTTTTGAAATTCCATTCACAAAGTTGTAAAATTATGGTTTATGTAAATTTGCAAATTCTCCTAATAGGTGGGTAAAAGACGGTCAAAAGTTCAATAAATTTTTTATATATCTAAAATTATTAAAAAATGAATCCAATGAATTACATTGAACATATATCGGTATTATGTATGAATTTTGACCTAAAATTAATTTAAATAAAATAAATAATTATTTAAATAAAAAGTCGGGTTTTAAATAGTAACTTAGTGTTTTCACTATTCATCAAAAATTGAAAGTTTTCAGAAAAATACCAAAATTTCACCCTAGGCTAATTTTGATATTCCGAATCCAGAAATGAAGTCCATTTTCAAAAATTAAATTTATAAAATTTTAAAAATTCGGTATTAATATTCATAACGGAAAGTATTAATAATATTTTAATAGCATATCGTTGTTTAGCGAAACTCGGTATTGCGTACAACACACGCTATCATTGAAGGTCGCGATTGCGTGTAATGCAAGACAAGTCAGGGTTGCGTGTTGTGCAAGAATCCTTTATTATTTCATATAACAGAATCCAACCATATTTTATTTATACATTGAATATATATATATACACTCAATGTTGCGTAGAATGACTATTATAAAACGAAGTTGAAATTGTGTGTAACACAATCTAAGAAAAGTGGTGCGTATACTTCAAGCTAATACAATGTGGCGTATAACACAAGATTATATTATTGTAGCATAAAACACATGACATCCAATAAATTAAAAAGAATACCTATCATAAAATATTGGTTTGTTACATTTATACACCATATATTCTAAATTTATCATCAAGTAAGCTTGTTCATACCTTAATCAGTATAATTAATTTTAATTGTTTTCACTAATAATATTAGTCAAAAAAATAATTTGATTTTATTATACCAAAAAATTAATAATTATTCCATAAAATTGTATCTTTTTTTCAAAATTGAAATCATGTACGAGGATGAAATTATTTTTAAATTAATCCGAAAAATGCTTTGAGACAACAGGTTTTTAAGAATAAAAGTTTGAAAGTTTGAAATATTTATATGTCCAATTTCAAAATAAAATTGAATTAATTGACCTAAATTGGATTTATTTATGTATAATTAAACTAATTATGATTTAAAAAAATGAAAATATAACTATAATATATAAACAAATTAGACAAAAAGATAGTTTTTTATTAAAATCTAGTTTTTTCACTATTCATCCAAAAATGGTGTTTTTTAGAAAAATTCCTAAATTCACCCTCAGAGAATTTTGGAATTATGAATTAAAAAATTAAGTTTATTTTATTAAATTAAATCTCTAAATTTGTCTAATGTTAATTTTATTATTGTTCATATAAGGACATATAAAGTAGTTCTTTTATGAAAATTGTATTTTTCAAACATATAAACTTTACAAAACATTATATTTTCTATTAACAATATGTTTTATTTATATAAACCATTATAGATATTTTTAAAAAATTATTTAATAATATTTATACTATGATGTGTAACAATTATGTTATAACTATCTCGTTTAAATAATTATATCAATAAAATGATGTTTTGTAGAAAACCAGTATTGTGTGTAATGCATGCCTAGTTGGCGTTTCATGTAGAGAAATATTATATTGGTGTAGTGTAAAACTCAAGACATCATATAAATTTAATTCATTCGAAAAAATAATTCAAAAAAACTCAAGTTTTAAAGAATGGGTGAATGATTTTCATATTTCTGTCGATGAGATTACCATTATTTGAGAGAGAATATATTATGGGGAGATCCTAGAGGGTTGGTATCAAGATTATGTATTTTTACATTATTTTCATATAATATTGTTGGTTCATACTAGTAAATATGAAGAGGATATGAGGAGTTATTATTCCTCTCATTGAGATATGTACTTGGGAATTTCCAAGATGTACTCAGATATGCATAGGCAATTTGGTGGATTGGAATGTAATGGAAGATCACAATATTTTTTTATTAATTTATTTCTTTTCATAAATTAAAATCATAATATAATGTACCTTTAATAGAGATACAAACAATTCCTATACCAATATATAAATGGGATAAAATCACTATAGATTTTTTATTGAGCTTACCCAAATACCTAAAAGGAAAAGATGTGGAATGGGTATTTACGGACCACCTATCCTAGAAGACTCACTTCATACCTATTTGGGAGGAATCCTATATTGATGACCTGGGAAAAATATATACTGTATAGATCATGAAACATCAAGGGGGCATCTACTAAAACTGTGTCAGATCATGACTTGTGTTTCACGTCACATTTTTTGGATAGGATTGAAAAAATCTCATGGATCTCAAGTAAATTATAGTAAAATTTATCACCATAAAATGGATGATAATATAAAAGGACCATCAGCATTTCTGAAGTAATTTTGTGAGATTTAATCCTTTATTTTAGTGTCTCTTGGGAGGAATGATTTCCACTTTTTGAGTTTTAATATAATAATAGCTTTAAGTCATCTATTCAGATGGATTAATTTGTGGAACTCTATATTAGACCATTTCATCATCCATAATAGTAGAAAAATACTATAGAATCATTATTTATTTGTTTTATAATTATTTAAGAGGCTTAAAAATGAGTGAAATTTACATACAAGTATCTAATGAGTACAAAAAGTCTCCAAAAATATGATGAAAATAATAAGTAATTAACATTTTAATTTTGGGTCAGTGATAATATATTTCTCTGAGTATCACCCTCATTATGTCATATATTAATTTGAATAAAAGGGAATATTTCCCCTAGATCCATTAGACCCTTTGGGATCTTGGAGGGTGTTATTTAAATAACATAATGTTTAGCCATATTTTTTAGTTCATTAAAATGAATGATACTTTCCATGTTTCATGGTTATAGAAGTATGTGACCATCCCTAATTATGTGGTTCAATTTGATGATGTGCAGTTGGATATGGAGGGTTATTTTATATAACAACCTGTTTTTGTTATTGAGGAAAGAGATAAAACCTTATAATGAATGATAGTTCCCTTGGTATGAGTATAATTACTAGAAGCTCAATACTTTTCCAAGAGATAGGAATATGAAATCTAGGTGAAGGCTCAGTGGTTCAGCTTGTTACAAAAGATATATATTTAAATATTCTCATGGATGATAGGCCTGATGGAGTGGAGGTTATAAAGTTCTACATCTATTAGGATTATTTACTTGTTTAATTCAGGTCTACTTAATTCTTTTTTGGGTTTATTTTGATGTGTAAGAGGAGTTAGGGGAGTTTAAAGGAAGGAGGATGAGAGGGGGGGGAGGGGCCCATGTTCTATTATAGCATTGGGTACCTGGTGGATCTAGGTGGGGTTTAAGAATTTGTTCAGCCCCACTAGGTACCCGATGGAATTGTATCATGTTCTCAGTGGGTTTTATACTTGTTTTTTTTAATATATGGGATTTGTTTCTTTTTTACTCAAAAATATTAACCCCCTTATACCCAAAATCATGTCCCTCATCCCATTTTCTATCCATAGAATTTATTTGATATCCTTATTCCCTTCTCATACACCTCCTTCAATTTAGGTTCAATTATTCATCCATATTAATTACCAAGCCTTTTTAGGAGTCTTTTATTTGAAAAGATAGGAATGATATCCATTATCCTATGAATTTATTCCATTATTAAATTATTTTCATAGGTCTCTAAACCTCAATTTCACATTGAGTGTGGATATATGGTCTTATTTGGATAATTCCACCTACATGTGATAAAAGTAGGCTATATTATGTAATATAGAGGTAAGTAAATTCCCATCCATGTTTGAATTGTAGTTTCCCAATTAGTTTAGTGACTTAAATCCCTTTGTAGTTTAACCTATGATTCCAAAATCTATCGGTGGTGGAATCTCAAGAAATTATGGGCTTATGGTCTCAGTTTACATATACTAATGTGGGTTAACTCTACCATTTATATTATAAAATAACATTTTAGTGATTTTAAGAAAATTATATTAAATGATGAATTGTTAGATAATTTTTTTCTATTAAATAATCATTGAATAAAAATAATTTTCACAGTGACTAAGATAAAATTTTATTTCCCTTCTATTACTCTTGATGAATTATGAATTTTATTCTTTTTTTATAATTTTCTTATATCATAGTTACATTTATTTCACAAAAGATTTTATCGTAAAAATTTTATATTATTTGTTAATTTTTTTGAGTGATTTATTATTATAATCCCATTCCTATATTTTTTTTAATTTAATCAACCGTAGAACACACATGTTGAGAACAAGATATCTATGATTAGGGACACCTATATTGGTTTTGTATGATTTAATTTTTTTATGTTTTAAAGTTAAACTCTCATATAAAAAATTTCATTTTAGTGATGTATTTAGGGTAATTAAGTAATGTCTTTTCCTTTTGATTCTAAAAATAGAGTTTGACATGTCTATTCTCAAGTTTGATTCTAGGAAGCATGTTTCTTATAAAATTGATATGATAGAATTATATGATCACGATTTCATGTTCGAATTTTGATTTGACCATGATTTATTTATGTTTGTTTTATAATATTTCACATTTATAATCTTGTACAACCATATACTAAATATGTTGGTATTGAACATTGTTTTCGAGTTTCTAACTTATTATGTGTATACTGTATACACAATAACACACACAAACACACAAAAACACATATATGAGATGTTCCACCCTAGTAGGAGGGATGATACATATTGAGTAGGGGTGAATATATATATTTTTTATTATGGATATATATTTATATAATCTTTTTTATTAGAATATGAGTGGCCTCCTATGTAGGATGAAATTGATGAGCATGTGAAGTTCCACACTATGAGGATAGAGTGTCCTCCCATGGAGTATTATTATAGTTACATGTATATATATGTACACTTACTTCTATAGATGATGGGTTTTACTAGAAATCCTAAATACACAAGTCACTTATAGTGAACCACTACATCACTTGGATTTCGAGCATGGATCAAATAAGGTTTGGTTGAAACCACTAAAAATAATTAATGTTATATTGAAGCAAGATCTCTATTTATTTTTCTAATAGATAATGTTTTATAACTTTTTTTCCCACACTTTTTTTATATAATACCTCTTTTGTACTTTCATACATACATTTTATTCCTCCTTTCTACAATACAATTTTTAACATTCAAGCTAAGGACACGTGGTGACTTATATGGGGTATATTATACTCACATGTTATATGTGTTCCTTTGGAATTCTATTAAACCTTTATTTACATGACCCATGTTATGTAATAGTTCCTTTAAATGCAAAATAAAAGTTTTAGATCATGGGTGGAATTTTCATGTCGGTTCTATAGTTAGAAATAAATACTTTTTGCAGTTTTTGGTTGGTGACCAGGGCATGGAAATAGGTTCCATCATTGATTATTTTTATGGATATTTCTCAAAAAAGTTATAATTTTTCCCCTTAGGTTATTTTTGGTTTAATATAGATGTGTAAAGTGTATTTTATTCTAATTACCCTCTTTTTATACATATCATAGGTGATTGGAAAATATCTCTGTATTTTTTTATATTCATGTTATATTATTATCAAATATTGACTAGGAAACTCAATGAGTAGGTATTGCCTTGGAAGGTACTTGTGTCTATGTCTATTGATTTATTATCAACAATGGGAAATAGTTTCCCACATTTAAATCATACATCCATTGGAATTTAAGCTAGCCCAAAGTGATCAAAAAGTTCTGTTTTTTTTCTTGATGAGTACTAGATTATGTTTTTTAGGTATCCAAGTCATGTCATTACAATAAATCCTTTGATTTTTTTTACTATTTCAATAATTTTTATTAATTTTTTTATCGTATGAAAATATAAATGATTATACACGTCGCTTGAGAGCACAAGAAAAATTACATCTATGTAATCATTGATTTATCAATGTTTTTTTAATTCTGGGTAGAAATTTATTCATAAGATTTTATATCATCTCATGTAAAAAAAATTCATAAACATACACCATAAAAGTGAGTGATTTTGTGTTGTTTTTTTGATAAAAAGATTAATTCCCCCTTTCCAATCTTAAAAATCAAGATCTTAAAATGGATATCAAGCTTTGAATACTAATATCAATATATTTTTTAATAAAATAATATAATTTTCAACTTTCATACTTTATTATTTCATTATCAATAATTAAGACAATTGGTTATTCAATTTAAACATCTTCATTATGATCCCTAATAAAAAATAATTACTATATATAAATTTTAATGGTCATGTATTTCCTTTGTACATATATTTAAATAAATATTTAAATCATTTAAATACTTAAATATCCAGAAAAAATATCTTCAAATTCAATTCCATCAAGGTATAGAGAATTAAGTGTCAAAAGATAGGTATTTACTTGTATATTCAATTCTCCCAGGAATGGTTGATCTTAGTTTGAGATATTTTTTTATATTTTATTTTCTATTGATCCTTTGAGAAAAGAATTAATATATTAGGAACACCAATATGGTAGAGAAGGATGTCAGTTATGAGATTAGGAACAATAATTCATTTACATATATGATAAGAACTTAATATATCACAGTCAATGTATGTTCCTCCATTCAAAAAAATTGAAGTATTAATGTTAATATTTTTTAAAATTGATCTAATGAATTATAATTACAAGATATTTCTCACAATTCAAAAAATAATTATTATCATTATTTGAATGAATTTATATTCTCATTTAATCTATACTTTAAAATTAATTTACCATTTCATATTTTTCAAATGAAATAAATTATTACCAAAAGTGTTTTTTTATCGTATCTTTATTTTAGTAATTGAAAGTTTTAATAGATAATAAGTTTCCAAGATATAAGATATTTGGTCATTTTATAATCTCTATGTCTATGATATTATATATAATCTATATTATGATATAATAGTACATTTTTTTGGGTTGAATAAATATAAATTCAAAATATTTAAGTTTAATCAGAATTAATGATGAATGTAACCATGCCAATGGTTTTTGTATTATTTATTGGGATATAAAAACATAATATGAACTATATAAAATAGTAATTAGTCAATTTTTTTGTTTTAGATATTTTATTTGCTTTATCTTTTTTTCTTTTTATCTTTTTTTACATGCAGGTAATTTTTTTGACCACATAGGTCACAAGTATATGAGAATAATTCCAATTAGTTGATCAAGGAGTGTTTATTACACTAAATATTTGTATTACCATCTTGAGACTGAGATATATTTTTTGATCTAGTACTGATCAATTATGGATGAGAGAAACTAAACTTGTGATAATGAAACTTTTTTGTATAACTTGTTGAGGAATCCCCACAAATGAAAAAAGATATAAAAATCATAGACTATAAAGTTATCTCAATTGAAGGGGATAATCCATTTATCATGAGGCCAAAAATATAAGATAATAATTTTTATCTTAGAAAAAGTTCATTTTAGATACTAAAAGAACATTGTGCAGCTTGGTGGAATTAAATTTCAAGAACCACCTTAGCACTTATCAAATATTATAGAGATCTATGACAACTTTAATAAAAATGATGTCATCTATGATGTAATACACTCAAAAGAATTTAATTTTGAAATAAATTATATTATTAAACATTGGATAAAAGGACTCATGGATGTCTTGAACTCCACAAGGGAAAAAATTGAGAAAATATTTGTGAAATCATTTCCCACACTCTAAATTGGTTAAACTCCATATTGAGGTTCAAAACTTCACCCAAAAGGACATATAATCAACCTTTAAGGAATAAAAATTATTTAACGAGGATATGACATAATGTGACCTAATCATATGTTAATCCTTTTTATATAACATAAAATATAATAATTTTGATTACAACCAAATTCCCTAGTCATCATTGATACTGATGCTGGAGGTGGTGTATTGAAAAATACTCTAACTGCTGGTCAAAAGAATTTGGATGAAATGGATAGAAATTTTCATTTATTATAAGTAGAAATTATCCCACCTTAGAGATTAATTTATTTGGAGGATAAAATTATAATGTTGGAAAACCAATTTTAAATAATAAATAATCAATTGGGTATGTTTCTATAAATTAAAATTATTCAATCATCACACAAGATATAAACCACTTCATGTGATATATAGAGAGGACAAACCTCTTTCAGATTTCTAATTTGGAAAAATGGAATATCAAATAGAGAAAATAAGTTTTGTTGTATATAACTACCCTTAAAACATTTTCCCAAACCAATATGAACAATAATGGGGATTAAAAACCAAAAATAAATGTTTGAAGTAATAAGAAGGTGGTGAAATCTTTAACTATGATTAGTTTTTATTGGGATTTTTCAACGAACAACAATTACCTCACCCTATTTCAAAATAATTAAAACCTCTATGTTCTCAATTTAATTAACAATAAAAATAACTCTAATAGTTCCAACTACCACCTCAATAATTTAAATTATCTTTTAAATTTGTAGTGGCCTAATATATTGAGAAATAATAGTAACATTTCCTATAGGTTAAGAAAAAAATCTAAAATAATCAAAACATTTTGAATAATCACTAAGAATAACTTTGAAATATTGAGAATCAATGAGGGAAAATCACACAAAAGATTTATGAGATTCCTCCCAAAAAATTATTAGTTATTACCAATGTTCCAATATAGGAGGAAAATGTTATTATGTTGGTTAATGTAAAATTTAAAAGGGTAAATAAAACACTACAGAGAAATATTTTTTTAAGTAGAAGTAGTTTGTGAAACTAATCAAGTAATTTTGAATTCTATCAAGGAATTTTAGATAGATGAAAGAACGTTTTAAAAAGATACATCAAAGAATACCAATGTCTATCCTTATAATAAACCTCTCACATTCCTAAAGAAGACACATAATGGAAAAATGGAGGCGCAATTTAAGTTTTTTTTGAGATGTTTAAACTACCATATATCAATATTACATCCATCTAATAAATCTATAATATTCAATGTACATGAAGTTCATTAAAGAGATAATTCTAAATTATAAAAAAAATAGTTCACTTGGGAATTATTTTTCTTAATGATTAGTATTTATGTGTGGTTTATAGGAAGATACAACCTAAATTTAAAGATCTAGGTACCTTCTCAATTCCATGAACAATTATATTATTCACATTTATAAAATCCATTTTTCAATATTATGGGTTCTATGAATATTATGTTGGTCATTGTTTATTATAAACTTGAGATAGTTAACCCTAAACCTCTTGGAGTATCTCTTGAACTTGTATTACCTTCAATCAAATTTTTTATTGGAATACTGAGTTATATCATAGTCCTGGGGGAAAGTTTATCTTTATCATTTATTTTATTATAAATGAAATAGATTTTGTGGAATAATTGTTGATCATAATCAGTTGACACTTACTTTACATGGGAAAGAACTTATTACTGTAAACTAATGATGAATTATCTTTTGAGATGGAGTGGAGTATGTGAGGATTGGAATGATGATGGTAGTGGAACATAGATATAAGCAATATAATTTTAATGCAATTATATCTATTTAATAAGAGTATGAAATTATCTACATATAGTGAGATGAATAAGGGAAGATGATGGAGATTCTCAACGAGGATGTAGAGAGTAAAAAGGAGGAAACATTATAAACTATGTATAATAAGAGTATATGACTACATTGGAACATATATTAAATAAATTTTTAATATTTTTAATTCCCTAAATTATAAGTCTACCCAAGGTGGATCTTAGAAAAAATGAAAATAATATATGATATTAATTTGGGTGAAAAGGTAAATTCTTACCAGTGATTATTAGTGATAATCTTTCAAAAATAAAGAACATCATATTTTTTAATTGATTAGGAAATTGAATAAGGATAATAATTATAGAATATTCGATATAAAAGTTATTATCACTTATCTTTGAACTCATAATGTATGACTAAAAGAATAAAACAAGCCTATTGGTTGAGTAGAAAGAAAGTTAAAAACATTAATGGATGAAATCATGAAAAAAGGTAATGAAACTATTTGATAGTATAATTATTTACCCCATATCTAATAGTGAAATAGTGTGTCTTCTCTATGTAGATCTTAATAATGGTGGGATTATGTTAGTTAAGAAATAAGATGAGTTTAAGACTACCTATATAGTGATGGGGTATGAAGCCTCTACCTAAACAGTGATGGCCTATAAATCATTTTTTTAACTATTGATAGTCGATTAAATAAATAAATAAATTTTATTTTACCTTCCTTTAATTATCTTAATATTTAAATATCAATCCAAAAATTAATATTATTTCATTCAATATGAATACCATAATTACAACCAAATTATAGTCTCAACTAAAGAAAAAAGTAATATAACATTTTCTATCCTCTATGAAATTTTTTCATAGCAGTACATGCCATTTGGAATGTGTAATTCACATGATACAATTTAGTGGTACATGATACACATATTCCACAATATGATTAAAAAATTGATGAAAGTATTCAAGGTTTGTTTATTAATATGCGGCTGATAATTTATGGAATTTCTCTAAAATATAAATATGGTTACAAAAATATGTGAAGATACATCCATAGTTTATGGAAAAAAATGAATATATTCAACATGTTCAAAAATAATAAAAAATTAAATTAGAAAATCATTTAATATGACTAATAACAAGAACCTAGGATAAAAAAAATGCAAAAAAAATTCAAGGATTCCTATTTACATAGGCATCCCTGAAGTAACACAAAAAAAGAAACATAAAAAATTGTCCTAAAAAGAAATAACTACACTGTATAGTATCTTGTAATAGAAAGGAACTAATAAAAAACTCATATTATTCTTCACTATCTTCACCAGAAGATAAAATCAAATCTCCCATGGTTTTTAGAACTCAGTAATCAAAGATATATAATAACTAAATTACTCCCTTGGAAAACCACATTTGTAATGCATGGGTGTAATCCAAACCCCACTCATTTAGTAAGCTATTGGATGTTATCTTCACATACAATAGTTAGGTATGATAATAAATAAGAATAGTTAAAAAGTGAATGAGACAACATTTTTTTCTCCTGCATTGAATTTTTAAATATATAAAATGTAGATTCAGTCAAAATCAAGGTGATTTGGGTGAATATAGAAAACACTATATTAAGTGATATAAAAATATTATTGGGACATTATAATGAAAAAATCTGTACATGTCACCCATGTTGGATCACCACAAAGATCAAAGCACATTCTATATTTCTATGGGATAGAAATAAGTGTTGATGGATTAAAAAACATTTTAAGTTTAATTTCACCCTCTATGCATATGAGAATTTATATCAAACTCTTACTGAGAATACAATATGATGTATTCATACATTATAATTCCAAGAAAAATTCATAAACAATTTTTGAAATATAAAAAATAAAACAATGAATAAATAGTATGAAACCAGAAAACGTAATAAGATACTATTAAAAAACTAAACACCACAAGATATAGTATGAAAATTCATAGGATGATATTGTGCTCGATAAACAATATATTCCCTAACCAACCCAAAGATCCAAAACACATCATGGGAACCTCAATGTGATTAGATGACACATCTACCATCCAAATCCATCTATAAATCGGGGTAACCATGTAGTCTATCAAACAGAGAAACCATACCTTCGATACATGAGGTAATATATGAGGACTACATACACACCATAATGTATATGTGGTGTGTGATTTAAACTAGCCTAGTAGGATACCAGTAATTATTATTTTCAATTAATTTTATAAAACATTTAATTATTGATATTTTGAAAATATAATTTATGAATATGTATATTTAATCATTTGAGGAAAATAAGAAAAAATATACTTCCTCATCATCCCTTAAAAAAATAATAACAAAATAATTTAAGGCTAAAGTGGATTTAAATCCCCATTTTAAAAAATTTATGTGTATATAGTAAATAAAAAAATCAATTGTTAACAGTATATTTTTTTGAAAATTTTTGTTTAATATTTGAAACAAAATCTATGAAATAAGAACTAAAACTCTGATTTATATGGACATAAGAATAAATATGAATAAATATGATACATTATCAGATACTCGAGTAATAAAAACACCATAGTTTTAATGTAAAAAAGTGAATTGAAACTAATATTTATAAGATAATTTAAAATAGATCAACAATAAAAATGGGAAATGGATAAAACAATATAAAAACATGTTAGTACTCAATGATAACAAATTATAGAACAATAAACAAAATCGATATTTATCAATAAAAAATATAATTCAAATAATAATATTCATAGGAAACTTCTTTGGTCCATGTGGGATAACCATATACAAACTCGGGAGGAATCAGATGTTATACTAATGACACATTCCTAAAAAACAACCCCAATATACTCTCATATAACTTCATCGGTTGGAAATACCTATAGACAGAGTATCATCAATCATTAAGCGTTACTAGCCTATATATAAAAATAACATAAATATCAACCATCCCTTGATTTTCCATATAGTTTCTCAGGGTTCGCAATATCCTATCTAAGTGATTTGAAAATACATGGAACATATAAAATCATAATATAAAAATACACATAAAATCAAATCCATAATCTCACCTTTAAACTCAATCTAAGGAAAACCTCCCATCACATTTATATATAATAATAAGAAATTCAAAAAATATAAAATATATTTCAATATAAGAAATTACATAGAGGGAAAAATATACTAAGGGTTTCATTTTTTCAATGAAATATATTAACTATTTCTCCAAAAGACACTTTAAATAAAATTTGGAAACCAAGACATGAAATTACCATATGTAAATCATTTAAAAAATAAAATATTAATTGAAACCAAATTTAAGTCAATATACAATTAAAAAAACAAATAAATATTTCAAAGATAAAATGAATTATCAATAAAACTCAATTACAATTTAACATATTCCAAAAACATACTTAAATTGAAATAAATTTTTTGAAAATATAAAAACCCTATTAAAAATCAATTAGAAGTTAAAATACCACTTTAATTTACAAACTATTTTGAAAAGGAATTATAATCGGTTTAACAAATAAATATAGTGCATGAAATTTTTTTTAATGTAAAAATATTGAATACCATTGAAATAACCTTTTTTCACACATGAAAACACAAAGACGTGTAATTGAATTTATAATTCATTCAAACATAACAAACATTAATATACTTTTATTGGAAAAGGGTTTTAAAAATATATAGAAGCATGATATTTCAAATAAATTGAATTGTAAAAAAACCAAAAAAAATGATGATTAAACGATCAATCGATGATATTCCACCCAAGGAAGAGATATCAGACAAATATAGGATGATTAGAAGACCTGGTATTAAAAACTCTTATTTTACTTCATGAAAATCAAAAAACCTGTACCACATTGTCCATTATGTGAAGAAAGAGTTGAATAAATTGGATGAAGAGGCAAGATTAAGAAGAGTAGAATCAATTAATTGATATTATTGTATATATTTTATTAAAAATATAGAAAAATTAATCTTAAGTTAGGGGGAGAACAAGGAAAAAATGTGGGGGAGAGTTCATAACGAGCATTGAGAAATTAGGGAAGAAAATGGGGTTGTGCAACATATAATTTTGAAATTTAAAGTTGTTCAAATTTAAAAAGTCATTTGGAATAGTTTAGTAGCCCTTGTATGTTACCCATGAAACACATTTTTGCCAAAGGGGGGACACCCCGTTTGACTATTCATGTACACAGGATTGTTCTTAGGCATACACCCTACCCATACATGCTATAAAACCCCTATAAAAACTTGGAATACATTCCTGATACTGAAGGTAACATCCATTAAAATAATTAGAAAATTAAATATTTAAATGTTAAATCATTAGTATCGAAATTATCCTCACCATACCACTTTATTTCCTCATAAAGTCCTTGGATAACCATAGGACCAAGAGAGATAAAAGACCATGATACTAAAAAGATAAATTATCCTTAATATAATTTATTATATCAAATAGATACACATTCAGGTTGTATACTAGAAGAAACATATAATTAAAATAAAAAATTCATTATCTAATAATATATGAAGACATAGACAAAGAATATAATCATTTGGTTTCACATGAGAAGTACTCTGAAGAAACAAATCAAAAAAAGAAAACCAATGAAATTCCATATTCCCCAAACATTATAGAATTATAAACACATACATATCATTAAAAAATTATACTTTTAGAATAAAGGAATAGTTTTATGAGACCAATTTATCAACCAAAATTTGTCTCATAAATACTTATAAATTACTGAGGCCCTATAGTGAACTGTCACCTCATTCAACTCATTAGAAATGAAACCCATCTAAGGAACCTGAAAGATTACTAATCACACATAAATTTGAATACTGGGACCAGATATAAGTCTACACACCACTTATAATTATCCTTATAATGATATAATAATCCTGGACTATCCCTATGATGATCATATTCCAATCCAAGTTATGATCATATCTGAATAAGAAGAAATACCATTGAACATTATAACAACATTGAATTGATCAATATATAATTACAAATATGACAATAAAAATAAATATATATATAATATTTTATAAATATGTAAATCTTAAATATTAATATAACAATAAATCTTTAAAAATTAAAGAGTAATGATGTGCTTATTTAAATAAAATGAAAACCCAGAGTGATACACTAGAATAATTAACTCAAAGTATTTCCCCTTCAATATCTGATTGAATATGCATACACTCCCTTATAGAATTTTATCTATATTTATGATTAATTTGATATTCCTACCTTTATTTATAATTAATATTAATAAGGTTATAAATATTACCTAATCAGACACATCTATGAAATGTTTTCATATATCTGAAACATGAGGTTTTAGAATAACCCAGTTTTCTACCTTGAAAAAATATGAGATATTTCTTCTTTATCAAAGAACAATGAATAGAATAAGAGGTTTGAAACACATTATCATAAATCCATAACCAAATTTTATTTTTATTACTCATCTAATCAAATATATTACCATTAGAACCGCTATATAGAAACCAATTACGACCTAAAGTAGGCTATCCTTCCAAATTTTCCTCCACTATCGTAGAAGAGTTGAGAAATTCTATATATAAAGTCAGTGTGATTGGAAAAACTTTTTAATTTTGGTTCAAATGATAATTTTTTCAATTAAATTATACTTTAGTGAGTCATTAATTACTATATTGGGAGATAAATCCACCATATTATTGAAATAATATACATACTCACTTGAATCTGTATTTCCCTCTAAGTGATTAATAAACTCCATCAACTACTCTATCTTAAAAATCACGAAATAATTATAATTAATAAACATGGAATTGAAATACTTTACAGAAATTTATTTAATATAATTAGTAATTATTTCCCACAATTCCAAGATTATTCCCTTTAAAAATACCAAAGTTATTTTCATATTAAATATTGTTCTGGTTTCATAAAATTAATGATTACCTCAAAATTTTCTAGCCACTCCGTCACATATTTTGGAACATGGTCAATGTAGAATATAGTTTTTTTCCTTGAGTAATTATTAAACATAATCCATATATTGAAATGAATTTTATTTTATCACTCAATTTATATTATAGGTATAATTAACAATTAGGTGGACCAAATATGGATTATTAGAATGATCAAACCACCAAATTCCCCTAGAAACCATATCCTCTTAGTTAACTAACTCTTTATGGGGAGACATACTAAAAAAATATATGAAATATAGGCATCAAAAAATGGAATCTCAAAATCAACATATAAAAACTAAAAAAACACTATGATATTATACCAATCTTATTTGAAAATTACGATCTTGTTAAATTAACATAAAATAATCATCTACCAATGAAAAAACCAGCTAACTCTCCAAATAGATTTATACATTACATAAAGAAAAAAATATTTTATAAAACTAATATAATTTGACATTATCTCCTAAATTTTTTATATGATTATCATTTATACAATAAATAATTTCATTAATAGTATATAAATTGAAAACACATCATAATGGTTGTAATCTATGAATTTTAAGTTAAATAAAAACATGAAATAATACAAATAAATGTGAAATATCTCTTATCATACATTGAAAATAACCTAATCTCTTTCCATTATTACTATAACACTCAATGACATTCATCAATACTTTATGTGTGAAAACACACACTAGTATTAATTGTTATTTATAATTTTTAAAAAATTATTTCTGACTCAGAAAATATTTTTTCAAATAAAATGTAATTTTTTTTGTATAAAATCATCATGTGGAAATTTTAAATTACCTTTATAATAACTAAAACCAATGGAAATAAATTTTAGGTATTAAACTATTACCAAAACCATAATTTTTAATAATTTCTCTCAAGTGTCATAATATAAGATACTAAATCAATCCCAATAAAATAAATAAATAACATTACAATATTGAAATTTTTTAAAGATCAAGTTTCAAAATCAATTTATATCAAAGATATTCTATAAGGATAAAAAGGAAATATAAAGAACCATTAAAAATTAAAATCATGAATTAATCACATATTCCCTTAGCTTTATGGCTTGTGTGGATTTTATATAGCCTATGAAATTTTATGAAAAATTTTATAGATCCTTCCCAAGCTAAAAATTATGCCAAAAATAAATGATAAATCACCACAAAATAAAATCAAAGATACCCAACAACCCATGGTAACTCAAATTTTGGTATTTAAATTATTGGCACAAGTCTTCATCATACAAATATCTTGAGTTTCAACAAAACAATATCTATTCTTTATTTACTCCCTAAATAACATATACCAGTTGTTAATGAACCGTCATGGGTAATACTACCATATCACTCGACTTGGTTCTCTATAAGGATCAATGTGCAATAAAAATAAATATGTAATAGAAACAAGTGTTTAGGGTATCTAACATGCACTTTTGGGATGATTTAAACCTATAAGTATAGATAAGTAAACATAAAACTCTTAACAAGTATCTAAAATGATGCATCCATACATTCAACATCCATGAGAAGTAGATAATTACCTTTTTAAATATTGAAAACCAAACAAGGAATAAATTATATTAAATCCAAAGAACTCAATAATATAAGGTGAAAAATGAAGGTAAAATAAATATCAAATGTAATAAGATAAATATATACTTGTTATTGTTGTATTTGATACAATATATATTCCTTGAAATACACAAAAGACCTAAAACACATAAGAAACACCTCCATGCGACATGATGTCACCTCCACCTTCCAAATACTTCCATCATTTGGGAAAAAATGATTTCTATCTGACCAATAAATTATCTTATAAATCCATAATTTTGATTGTTCCCAATCAACTTTGAGGTTTAGTGTGAACAAGTTACAAGCATATCAAAGGAATAAACAACCACAACCAAATTGGAAGAAAGAAAAATGAAACTAAATATTTATTAAACATCTAATTGTGAGGAGATTTCCAATATCTTTATGTTAAATACATGATATCATTCTAGGGATATCCCAGGAGGATCTTTTAAATGATAAAGGAAATGAATTCTAGAGTTTATAGGTATTAATCATAAGAGCACATATTATAATTCAATTCGTGAAAGGTAAAACCATGTTAAAATGAAAAGAATATCCTAAAATTTTCAATGCACCTAGGGGGTTATATCTTCCAGTCCACATTACCTTGATCCTCTGGTAAGTATGATAGTACTAACCTATGAAATAATATATTTTTTGGCTATATAATTTTCAAAAAATTTGAAAATACACTTAATCATTTTAGAGTAGTGATAGGGGTATGACAAGTTCCTTTATTCTTTTACTTTATAGGCCTAGAAACAATACCTTAAATTCCTAGAAAAATACATGAATACTATATACACATAAAATTATGTATATAGGGTCTGAGATAAACAAACCATGTATGATTCCAAAAAATAGTATATACAATTTCTTTTATAAGATATTTTATTAATGCCAGTTAAAATACAATTTATCAAAATATAATTTTTCTTATTTGAGGGAAAAAATTGACACAACTCATCATCCCATTGTTTAAAAAAAAACCATAATGACTTTTAATGAAATTCAAATTTTCTTTAAACCCTAATGTAAAAAATTTTCTTTAATGTTGTAATGTAATGATTTCAATCCATACATGTAGTAAATAAATCAAAACACCATTATTTACTTTACATTTTTCTAAAACCATTGATTATTAACATAAAAAAAGTCTTAGTAAATAATATGAACTAAAATTGAGAATTAAATGAACATAATTATAAATATAGATGAATAAGATATAATATTAACTACTAAGGTAACAAAAACACTATAATTTGAGTTTAAATAAAAAATGAAACGAATGTTGATGAAAAAATGTGACCGACCACAATAATAAAAACCATATCCTGATTTACCACTTTTGTTTAGGGTACCCATGAGTTACTCTAATAGAAGGGAAGAAACATGTCAGATATAATATCATAATATCAACAGAACATGTCAAAATAATTCCCCCATATCACCTCCAATCATCCTTGAGGAAACAACCCCTTTACATTTTTGTATAATAATTCTGAATTCATATCACCTAAAATCAATTTTCACATAAACAGTTAAATTGTGGAGAAATGATAAAAAGGGTGTCAAATATACTATAAAATTCATTTATGTTTTTTCTAAATGTTCCTTTAAATACTAAATAGAAACCAATCCCTGAAATCAGCATTTAAAAATCCTCTAATAATCTAAACATTAATTGAAACATCATTTAAATCAATTAAAATATCACATAGAACATAAATATATAAATAAAATAATAAATAAAAAATAAAAACAATTCCTTAAATATAATTTCATTTATTAAAATAATTAAATCCATTTTTGGTATAATTTAGAAGGTAAAGCCACACTTTAATTTACAAATCACTTGAAAATGGCTATATGGAAATTTTATCAAAAAACTAGTGTGAAAGAAATTATTTTCAGCATGTATAAGGACTTCAGAACAATGAAATATCAATTTTTATAATATAGTAAACCAAAAAAGAAATGAGTTCAAATTTATTATTCCTTTAAACAAAGAACATATAGGTATGGTCTTGGTGTAAAATGGTTTTAGAAAACTCAAGAACCTCATGACATGTCCAATAAATACTATTTCACAAAAAAACACATTAGAAATGATGATTCCACCCAAATAGGTGAGATAAAACTCATATAAGGTGAGGAGAAAGACTAAAATGAAAACCACAAATTTATTATATGATAATTTAAACCCTAGACCACCATGTCTATTGAGTTATGAAAGAGTAGAACAAAATGTATTAATAAGAAATTGGATGAAGAGTTGAGATACTTACTTGATGATATTAAAGAATTATAATCAAATATATATATATATATATCCAATAATATGGGGAGAGAATAGAGTTGATGTGGGGGGGAGAGATCCTAGAGTATTTTTGGAAAAGTGTGAAGAAAATGGGGGTATCTCTATTTTTATTTTGATTAAAAAAATATTTTTTCATGTTTTAAAATCATTATAATCAATGTTAATGTGAAGGTAGACCATGTGGGTTAACCAAGAAACACACTACCCCCAAAGGTTGAACACCCCTTTTCACTGTAAAACTATATGAACTTATGCATGCGTGTGATCCCAGACCCTGAACGCCAGAATAACCCTCTAAATAATTAAAATTTCAGCCCAAAACACTTTTTAAATTCCAAAACAATATTTATATAATTAAATACATGAAGTGGGTGTGGGTGTCATAATTCTCCCCAACATAAAAATTTATTTCCTTAAAAGGTTATCAATAAACAATGGGACCAAGAGAGATTCATGACCAAAACCCTCTTAGAAGAAGTTATACTAATTATCATTTAGTATATTAATTTTACAAATTATTTAGTTGTATTATAGAAGAATCATCCTATTAAAATCCAAATTTCCCAAGCTAATAATATAAAAAATTTGGAAAAGCTAAACCATCAATTTATTTTACAATAAAAGAACTCCAAAGAAACTAACCTGAAAAACAAAACCAAATGAAATTTCATCATTCCTTTCCATAAAAATTTAGAATAATGAACTTATAATGACTTGAAAATACTTCTAGAATAATATTATATTTTTAATATACCTATTTATTAATTAAAATTTAGTTTTCCATTTCTTATAATTTACTCAGGTCCTATAATAAACCCTCACCTCATTCAGGACATCATAAAGGGAACTAATTTAAGAAAACCAAATGATTGATAAACACACTTCGATCAAAAGAGTAAGATATTATATAAATATCCCCTATAATTATAATTTACCTTATGAGGATGAAAAGAATCAAAGACTATAACCATCATAGTTAAATTCTAACCTAAATTTTTATTATACTCAAATATGCAAAAGGAGTACTAAACATTACACCAAAACAAAATCAATTATTACCTGACATAAAATTAGAACTCCCCCATAAATGACATAATAATTTATACATTAAAATAACAAATAGATGTTATATTAATATATTAAAAACTATTTAGATAAAAATTATGCAATATTTACTTATTTAAAGAAATGCAAAACCAAACAAGATACACTAGGAGAACTACTTTAAAAAATTTCCAATTTAACTCCTAATTTACTAGACATATGCTTCATTACATATATATATGCCTAGATTTGGGTTTAATTTTACATTTATTATTCCATTTATATTTAAACATAAAAAATTTATATAAATGACCTAATAAACCACATGGACTATAATATCCTATATTTCATATATATATATATATATATTAATCATATATTTTACTATTATTTTTTTATTGTTTTATTTTCATGGAATAAACTTATTGAAAAATTTAATTGATAAAAAATTAAATATAATATGATAAAAAATTCATATATAGTTAGTGTAAAATGAAAATAAATAATATAAAATAAAAATATTTAATTTGGAATAAAATAAGAAATTAATATAATTAAATTTTGATGAGAAAGGGATGTAAATATCATGATATTACATAAAAAATTAAATATATTAGGAATAGAATTAAAAATTAGTTATATTCATCAAATCATGAATTAAGAATTTCTTATGAATAACATATTTAAAACTAGATAAATAATAATTTTTAATATTGTCTCTAACAAACATTTTATATATAAAAATCATGGTTTATAATATTCCATTGGTATTATTATTACATTGTGACTGTATTTTTTTGTCAATTTACAGGTCTATGAGTGATGATGAAAAGGGTAAAGAAGCAAGTATCCACCCAAGAAAGTGCATTTGATTCCATGGGGAATAAATACAAAGAATAATATCAATGGTCCTTTAAATAGATTATTGGAAATATTCTATAAACCTTTACATGAAATGATTAAAATAGTTGGTCTTCAAGTCCATGAAAAGTGCTGAAGATGAATAATCCATATCTTTAATAGTCTGATTAAATAAGATGGAGGAAGGGAAGCTAGCTGCGGAACCCACATATGAAAAACTCTCTTGGATGGAGAACCCATATGAAGAGAAAAAGTATGTTTTTTTGTAATTAGTTTCCTATCATTCTCGAATAAAGATGGATAATGATTTATTATAAAAGAGTCTAACTAGAGTTGGTTGATATATTCCTCGAAATACTATTATTTGAGTATTCTATTTATTGAAACACGATAAAAATATTTTTAAGTAGTTTGGAATTACATTGAAAATTACATTAATAATTTTAGGATGTTCTATGATGATTTGAAAATGTTTTTAGAATCCCTGTATTTAAAGAAAGTTTGTTTAAAGAAAACTGAAGAAATATAATTTTCAATTTCATGGAAAAATGCATAATACCTAAATTTCTACCTCTAGTTATAAAATGTAATACTTTGAGGTAAAAATAAGGATTTGAGTTTTATTGTATAACTTTACTGATTTCATTTATTGATTTTATAACATTTTCTGTGTGGGTATTTTGAATACTAAGTGTATGAATTATATGAAAATATTTTAAGGTAAGACTTGTTTAGTATATGTATTTGAATTCCCCAACAGAAATATTCAGTTGACCATAAATCATTTACATTTTCTGAAATTTTTGTTATTATGTTGGATGAAAATGAAATTCCAAGAGTAGAACATAAGTCTTCATTATAAGACTTTAAAAACATAAGTTGATAAATTTCCCTAAAAAAATGCTTCAACACTAAGAAACACATTGAATTTATCACGGATGAAAAATTGATTATTGATATTTTAAATCCAATTAAGATAAAATCATGTGGGATGATGCAAGAGATATTAGATATGGGTATAAAAATTATAAACACCTATATCAGTCTGTGATCCATGTATGAGAAAACAACAAGAAGTAGATCTTCATCCATAGAAGGGTACGTTCAAAGAATAATTAATAATAAAATTTCATTAAATTTTAAATTTTATGTAATTCAAAATTTTATGATTCTTTTGATTTACTTTTGAGTTTCGAAAATCATTAAGAGTATTAAATCCATGATCTCTGCTTGTTTGGTGGAAAATCAAAGGAAAGTTCCACTATATGCATTTTTTATGCTAAAAATGAATTTATTAGGGTTTGAGGAATAATTTTAGATAAATTCAAATCAAATATTGTGCATTAATAAATTGATTGACTCTTTATTTATAATTTATTATAGAGAAGTAGTCAAAACTTCAGATGTACATCATGCTTATGCAAGGCTATTTGAGCGTTTTAGAGGAATTGAGATGGATATCTTGGAATTTTACCACGACTGGAGATTCAGGAGATGCATATGATGTTTAGATGCTTATCTTAAGTAAAAAAATGTATAAATGGATTTACTATTTCAATATAAAGTGTTTCATTGAATAACGTGATCCACATCATAGAAGAAATTATTTGAAGAATCATCTTCTTACAGCTTGAATATCTAGAGTATGGATTTTGTGGAAGCTTTTAAGAAGAACAATCCAAACCTAGAGTAGAATAACATAATTTTTTATTTATCATTTTTTAAAAGTTACAATAATTCACTAAGGTTATTCTTCGAATACCTTTTGAGTTGAAAAAGTAATATGTGAATTTTTTTTGGAACCCATATATGTTTATTTCATACAATTTATTTTTTCTAGGAAGGTAATTTTGTGAATAGGTGTTAAATTTATAAAAACATGAAATTAAAGTTGAAATTAACATACTCTCCTATTCACATGAGTGGATGAGAATATTGAGGAGGTATAAGATGAAAAATATGAAGCATCCAATACATCTAAAGTGTTGAGAAACAGTTACCGATAAGAAATTATAGCTCTCAAGTAAGAAGTGTAATTATAATCCTCTATAATATTTATTGAATTATAAGAATATATTATAAGCCTGTTCAACCTAATTGGTCTCAAATAATAAGTGATAAGTTTATTTGAGTTTTTCATAATATATATTTTAGGAATTATATTTTGGAAGGTTCAAGGTTGAGTTACATGAGTTGAGTATGAAGATATCCAGGTTGTCAAAGTCACTCTGAATTGAAGAAAAATATCATATTTATAGGTTTAGTGACATCTATTGATATATTTTGATCTAATTTAGGAGGGGTAATTTGAAAAGGAACTCACAAGAAATGAGTAAAAAATTCCTTCGGGAGTAGACAAAGCCAATAATATAATATGTTGACAACAGCTGTGTAATATGGTGTGATTTTTTTTTTATGATAATACATGGATAAACCCAATTATAATAATGATATGTTTAAAATGGAGAATATATATATGGTATATCATTATGTGTTGATGATTATGTTTACATGGAGGGGATAAACTTGGAAGATACCAAATACAATCTTTAATTTTTTTCCTTACTATATATGGTGTTGTATATATAGTTAAATATAATAGATCCATAAATAATAATTAGATACAAATATTCATGTATAATAATTTTTCAAATGATAAAATAATAATTTGGAATGTGTAAAAATTATTTCACACTAGATTCACCGCCCTCTCAGGTGTGTTTTCAAAGTGCACTGGGAATATCAATTAGTATTAATTCTTAGGTTCCCTCTTATTGTATCATTTTAATTCTAAAAATTTGTATCAAATTAAATAATAACTATGATTAGTATTATATATTTTAATTCTAACTATTTTTATTTGATATACTTGAAATGAATATTGAAAATGTTTGAATAAGAGGCTCAGATGGAAAATTCAAACTCCAGCCCAATCAGTAAAAAATTGGAGACTACAATAAAGACCTTGGTAAACAAATAGATTAAAGAGGCAAAGATGTAA
Organism: Viscum album; assembly: GCA_963277665.1. Lineage (NCBI taxonomy): Eukaryota > Viridiplantae > Streptophyta > Magnoliopsida > Santalales > Viscaceae > Viscum > Viscum album. The sequence goes on along the minus strand of OY728123.1, from coordinate 275,510,804 downwards.
AGAAATATTTTAAGTAAGAATGTGGAAACCCAATTAGATGAAGTTATTTTGGATGATGAGAATTTATTGGAAAAATATATTGATTTAAATTCCACTACTGAATCTTATCGATGTTTTGATGAAGTTCATTTTAATGATTCAATCACAGAATTTTGTTTCTGAATTCAAGGATTACATGAAAATAATCCTTAATAAATTTATTGAATATACGTTCTACAATATCATGGGATGAATTGATAAATAATTACAACTAGAATAAGTTTTTAATGAAATGAAGAATGCATTACTAAATAAAATTACATGTTAAAACACTCTCACGAAGCTTACGAGGGACAAAGTAGAAATCAACAAACTTTTTAATAAAATATTAGTTAAATTCATGAAACATTGAAAAGTGGATTTGTTGAGAAATATTTTTTAATGAATATTTTGAGGAAGTATTACATCCATTGGAGAATCCTAATAATTTCTGTATGGATGTTATGTCCTTCCAAATAGATGTTAAAAGTAAGTGAATAAAGGAGATGGGTAATAAATTTATTGAGAAAAGGAAAATTAATTAAGGTCAGTTTTAGAAGTATAAAGATGTTTGGGAAGAAAATTTGAGATATTTGGAATATGATAAGTAAAACCTCAACGTGATGTTCCTTGATCTATAAGTCAAGATGAGAAATCTTGAAATAGAACCTGGTTAAATTTCTCAATATCTTATAATAAAGAAATATGTTTCCATAGATACATCAGAAGTGAGACCCACAACAAATAAGGATCACAATCCTGGATGAAAGATTTTTTTATTAGTTAAAAAATCATCCAGCACAAGCTCATAGAAAAAGTACCACACAATGTATATAATTTTTAATGAACTAAATCTTCTTCTTTTGTAAGTATATGAAAAAGATAAATTTTATACAAATGAAGAATAGTAAAAATCCTAGGACATCCAATAATATATATAGGATAGAGGTGGGAATGTCAAAGAATAACTATTCCCTAAAAGTATCCTAAATTTTTTGGGTTTAAATGAAATACCACTAAGTTATAAAATAAGAACATTATATTCAATATCATATGTGCCATAAAACACTGATATTAAATAGCCCATAAAATATATTTTATTAAATTTAAGTTCTTCGAAAGATTGCAGAACACACAACGCTGATTCTAAATGATGCATAATATAGTAAACCATTATTACCTATATTTTAAATTAGGAGGGGGGTATGAATAGAACTAAATAAATTATAAAAAATATGATAATATAGTGAATATAAATAAAAAAATAATCATTTATAAGAAAAATAACGTTTTATGAAAAAATTTATTTTTTCTAAAAGCCACTATAATCATTCTTTACGCACATAATTTATTTTTTTTACTAATTTTATATAATTTATTTAATAAAATTAATTTCATTTCTGAAGTAATAATATAAAAATTTTCTTAGGGTGAATTTTGGGGATTTTTCTAAATTGCTATATTTTTTTATGAATAGTGAAAAATACTGAGTTTTTATTGAAAATTGGATTTTCTTTTAAATTATTTATAAAGATAAATTATATTTTTATTTGTTTTTAAATTTAAATTAGTTAAATTATATATCTTGTAATCTTACATAGGAAATTTTATTCATTTTTCATATTTAACTTTGATATAAAAAATTTATAATCTTTTGAACGTTTTCCCTTTGAAAACCCACTTTCTCATTGTGTCTTTGAGATTAATATTAAATTAAATATTTCCACTTATGTAAATGTAATTTTAAAAATTGAATTTAATATTTTGAATTAGAATAATTTATATTATCTAATAAGTCCAACATAAATGTTTTACCAAAATTATTAGTGAAAACTAAATTTTTTTATCACAATTATGGTAAAAATGGATTTATTGGGGGGGGGGGGTTAAACTAAAAAGATAAGGTTTAAAATAACCTAAAATCTTTCAAAAAAATATTTTATGGTAATATTTAGACCTCTTAATGTATAATTATCAATAATACTTCATTTTAGACCCTTATAACATGTGAAAAATGTGTTGCATCATTTTTCTTTTCAAACAATACAATTGTGCCACTCACCTCACTTATAAAAGGCCACACAAACTCTTCTATTCTACACACCATGAAACTGTGTTGGTTTAGACAAGGCCGTACAAAATCACTTCCCATATTCCTTAATATAATCATATACGTCTTATTTTCTTCATCAACATCAACTTCGATGGATTTTGGTGCAAACCTAAGGAGGTTACCCGAAGAAGAGGTGGTGTTCTTCAATATGTGTTATTATTTGCTTTCTTTATCACCCTCCATGAATTTTTATTACACAGTGATGATATACTAAAATAAGTATATTACATATAATGATATGTTTTTAAGATAAGTTCATTACTAAAAACCATCCCCACTTCTATCAAATGAGTTATGAAATCCTCATTAGTGTGTATGGTAGATCACCGCTTTACAAAACGATGTCAATCATTTTTCCATTAGGAACTCTCATGGCTAGGTATTGTGATGTAACTAAAGTATATAAATGATATTTATAACATAATTATACCTTTTCATTCATTATATAATATATAAAATTTTTACAATCCATTCCGTAGGGGATACAATAATGTCGCTCGTGTGTACGACCGACTATCGCCTCATGAAGTGATGTGATTCATTTTTCACTAATTCTTTACATAGAATGTAAAAACGATAATTTAATTAATATTTCTTCTATACATGACATAATTATTATATTAATGACCTATTTATAAATATTATAAGATAATATATCATGTTATTTCTTACCTTTCCACTTAATTAAATATGATAACATCATTCACGTATGTGTGGACCACCGGCTTCACGAAGTGATGTGATTCTCTTTTAATCACCACACCACATGGATAATATATACAAGTATATTTAAAGAATAAATATAGTATTTTTGATATTATTATCATTATTTAAATATAAAATATCACTTTCCTCCTTCCCATAACAATCAGTGATAAATGGTATCATTACCTAAGCATATGTACGACATACTATCTCCATTACCGTAACATGCCTCATTTTTCAAACTAATATTTCATTATTGGTATTAAAATGATAATGGTTGTAAAAATATTATATTTTTTTCATTTTAATTATTATATAGATAATAAAACTATATAATATATAAAAAATAGAACTTTGTTAATAAAGAATGAGTGAAAAAAAGAAATTAACACCTAAAACAATGAAAAGAATGAATGATTATCAATGAACGGGTGATAAGATATAACAAAAGGATCAAATATGTTATTATAAATATTAATATTATTCTTTTATAAGTTAATAACATGTTTATAACCACTATATATTAGGTTAAATAACATTCAAACAAAAGGAAGCATGGGGTATGGGACTTCGTCTTAATTTCCCTTCATTGAGGCATATTTTGATAGTTTGAAAGAAAATAATTTCATATGAAAAAATATTTATCCTTCTATATATAATATAATTATTATATATAATTAATTTTATTTTGAGCTTCAATTTGAATTATTTAATCCAATGTAATTTTACTTAAGAGTTACCAAGTGGTAAATAATTTTATAACTCGATTTGTTTTCATTGGGTTATATTACTTATTCACTGCCTTTGATATTATATAGTTATGTCAATATTTAATTTTGACTAAATTATGTTTTATATCCACTTTTCTTATGTGGATTTACATTTTACACACTTAATTTATTAATTGGTTAATTATAACATCTATGTTATGATATTTTAATGGTTTACATCACAATCTCATTTTAATTGGGATTATTTATACATGAATTTCCATTGAATGAAATTATTTGATCATTATTTAATAAATCCAATAATTTTATCCTCCTCTAGTTATTCAAGAATTTTTTAAATTAATTTTACTTTTTTTACACACTTTGGTAGTTATAACAATTGAGAAAATGTTTTAAAAAAATCCAACTTCATTTTTTTGTTTCCGTTGGAAATTAATTTTCTTCGAAAATAATGGTTTCAAAAAACTATTTTTAAAAAATATTTTTATCTTTTAAAAATGATTTAGTAAATATAGTTTTATCAATTTTTACTTTTTATAATTTTTTTTAAGGTAATCCTTTTTTAATTTTCAAAACAAGGCTCATTTGTATTTTACCAAAAAATGATAAAGGAATATTTGTTTTAATATACTCAGTATGTATATAATTTCCTACTACCATGACCCCTAAATATTTTAAAACATCATTTATAAGATTAAAAGGTTTTTTAAATTAAAATTATATAATTTTTTGTTGAACAATCATTTTAAAATGGTTATTGTCAAAATGAATAGGATATTTTTATGAATAGTTTTTTTAAAGATATTTTTATGGTAATTCTATTCAAAAATAACAACACATTATTTTAAATATACGCCACTAGTTATATATTTTATTAATATAATAAATATTATTTCTCTACATGTTTTATGATCATTATAACTATTTAAAGTATTTAAATTCACTTTCTTGATTCATTTTTATAGTCATTAATTTTCCCTAGAAATATTCACTTTTCTATGATCATTAGACATAAAATTTACCCAAAATATATATGTTATTTATCTTGAATATTATTATTTCCTAAAATATATCTCATTTATATATATGGTGTTTTTATTTGAATGTTATTTTACTAGATTGGGAAATAATTATAGTTCGTATTCTTTCATTGATATAGATATTTAATGGTGTGAGGCATATTGATTCATGAATTAAATAAACAGTTCTATATTTAAGGAATGATTTGGACCTACTGTGACTGGTGGGGACCAAAATTATATAACACCTCAATTCATTGATATGTATCATGAGAAATAATTGTGTGATAGTATCAAATGAGATTCTAACTATAGTTTTAAACCGTCTTGTGAAAGGTCATGATGGTAGATGTATCATGATGCTTGAGATAATGGAATCCAGTAATTATGAATTTCTTTCATTATGAATTCAATTATTATTATCCATGATATTATCATAATGATATTATCTATGGATTACATTCATTCTCATTATATCGATTAAAAAGTATGTGTTTCTAGTTATTTACCTTTCCATATTGATTATTCCTCATCTTATTATCCATGAGATTTTCACAATGATATTATCTCTAGATACATTTCATTATCATTTTATTGACTAAATGGCACATGTTCAGTTATTTACCTTGAAATATTTATTATGAATTATATTTTAATGATATTAATGTTATTTAAATGGATTGTGTGTTCAGTTGTTTACTTTTCCATGTTGATTATTCTTATTATTTCATGATAGCTTCATATTTACTTAACCAACACTAAGAAATTGAGCACACCCTTATTTTTTTCCTTTTATAAGAATCTATAAAGTTTACTATGAATGATATTCAAGGATATGATAAATGGAATAATAATATTAATGAAATAAAATATATTGTAATTATTGTTTTTACAAGAAATATGGGAACCATGTATGCATCTAGTTTTCCTAGACAACTAAAATATTCAATACTTTGGGATGTGATTCTTTATATCTTTTGATATTTTAACAAATAAGACACTCAGACTGACCTAATGGGGCTAGGGTCACTGTCGTTGTTATCAAAAAAATTTTAGTATAAACCTTGGGAACTATATTTAGGAAAACATATATTAGGGAAAAACAATATGATAAACATTTAAGATAAGTAGAAAATAATATCATAAATTTTTAGTTATATAGATATTACATGATTTTTCAAATAAATACATCCATGTATAGATAGTAAAAGTGGATGTGGATTTGGAATAGTTATATCTAGGGGTAGTAACTCTGAAAATGGTGCATTGGTCTCAACCAGATCATCATCTAGTGTATGAAAATGGGCCTTACTACACACCTAGTTTGACACACCCAAGGCATATACTTATGATAATTAAAATTTAATTTACAAACCATTACGAAGTATTTAAATAGATGATGATAATTAATAGACTAGGATAAAACTATGGTTTCATAAATGAATGGAAAAATACTTTATTTGTGGAAAGGAACATCATAACGTAATGAACTATCAATGAAAATTGAAGAGTATTAGGGAAGGACATAAATATCTTTCAAAAGATGAATTTATAGAATGTTTTCATAAATCAGTAGAACCTAGGAATTATCTGATTCAATTACCTATTCTAAAGGATAAAAATAAGAACAAGGAAATAAATATATAGAAATAAAATGGATGAGGTATTTATGTTTTGGGGTTCAAGAACTAAATTATAAATATGTTTTACTAATGGTGTTTTGGTTATAATAATCATGAAATATATAAGGACTATGTTAAATTTTTAAAGCATATGTATATTCATTAAATTAAGAGTTATGTATATCATCAAGGGTTTATGAGTTAAATATTTATCATAATTTCAAACACTTAAACACCCATTTTTAGATTTTAATTGATGGAAATATACCAATATTAAGAATTTTTTGGGAGAAATTTAACAGAATAAAACCCATTAATTTAGAATATGAAAAGTTATTTAAGGAGGAACTTATTTAAATTTGTGGAAACAAGATTAAGGGTATTGGTAAACTTTAAATTTTATCTTATCTTTTATGTTGTATTAATAAAGGGTCATGAGAATTTGGGAAAATTAAAAGAAGTATATTAATTTAGATTCTTAAAAAGGAAAAGTTGTAACATATATAATGGTCGTGGGGATTGAACCCCTGACTAATGGATGATAAGGGATTAAAACCTATCACTAGACTGTGAAATCATGGTTAATATGTCATTAATTAAATTATCTAAAAAATAAATATTAATAATTAACTAGTGGTGTTTCCTTTGAGGTTTATATATTAATTTAATATATTGGATTACTTGTGGAAACTATTTTTTTTTATAAAATGGTCTGAGAAAAATGGAAATAATTTTCACTCATTGATGTATATTATTATATGTTAAAAAATAATTTTAGTGATTCATGAATAAAAAATTCATTTTTGGATATTAATTTCTTAGATTAAGTGATGTATTGAAAACTAATTGAAGCATAACCAATTGATGAAATTGTTCTTATGAAATAAAAACATATCAGATAAGTATATTTCCTTATATCCTTAGACAGTAAAAGAATTTATCAATATTTGGAAAAAGATCCTGAAATTAAAATGTTATCCTATTACATTCATATAAGATGAATAATATTGTCTTTTTAATCATCACAGGTTTATGGTTTTGAGGTCCTTAACTTTAATTGGATCATTCACATTCTTCTGATCAATGACCACTATCACTCTCTATAATTATTTATTCTTTATTTCCATGAATATTCCTCCACTTGAAACAAATTTTCTCTTACATAAAAATGTATTTATGTGTTATTATAGACAAACTTTGTACTTACCTTTATATCTTATTAAGAGGATATTTTATTAACCCTATTATGATGTGTGTTTTTCAAAATTGGTATTTCTGAATGTCAAACCCTTGATTTCCAAGATCAAGTTTAAATTTCAAGGTTTAGATACATTAAATTTAAGGATACTTTAACAAACCAAAGATATAAAATAATAAAATTATATTAATTCATGTATTCGACACTCGACACTAAGTTTAAACCACCAATGAAATATATTTCTTTAAGTTTAAGCTCTTTAATGGCTTGTGGAATAGGCAACCCCGAGTCTAAATGAACCACAATATAGTATAAAAATATAAAATAGTTGTTAACTTGGATGGTATTAACAACAATAAATAATTTATTATAATTATTTTAATCTATTTATTATAAATGTAAATAAGAATCATTTAAAAGAAAAATAAATGATTTATGAAAAACTATATTTCTTCTAAAAGACTGTTTAGTCTCTCTTTGTGCACATAATTTAATAATAAATATTAACAATTTTAGAAAATTGATTTTATAAAATCAACTTAATTTTAAAAATAATCATACAAAAATTATCTTAGGATGATGTTTTGGGATTTTTCTAAAACTTTTCTTTTTTCAAAGAATAGTAAAAAAGAATAATTTTTAATTGAAAACTGAATTTTTGTTTAAATTATTTATAAAGTTAAATTATATTTTTAATGTGCTTAAAATAAATATAGTAAAATTTTATATCAATTAATTAAATTTATTTCATTTTTATCATTTTTATCTTGAACTTTGATATAAAATCTTTGCAATCCTTTGACTAATTTCAATTCTAAAATCCATTTTTTCATCGTGTATATGGGATTAATTTTAAATTAAAATTTTCCTCTTCATTGAATGGAATTTTTTATAATAGATTATTTATTTTTAATAATAATAATTTATATTATATAATTTGTTTGACTTAATTTTAGAAGAAAATTAATAGTGAAAACAGTAAAAATTATTTACCACGGTTAAGGTAATAATGGATTTCCTAGGGGTTTAACTAAAACAATAATCATTAAAAGGGCCTACAAAACTTGTCTAAAATATATTTTATTTCCATATTTGGAACTTATAATATATAATAGGTGATAATAATACATTTTGGAGAATTTTGAAATATAAAAAACATAGGTACACCTTTTTCTTTTCAAAAAAGTGTGTCACACACCTCACTTATAAAATGTCACCCATCCTCTCATATTCACACCTTCACACCATTTTGTTCATAAACTACCTTCTGAAATAACTTAAAAAATTCCCTAATATCATCCAAATAGCCTTATTTTTGTTATAAATCCAACCTTGGAAGGTTTTTGGTGCAAACCTAATAAAGTTACCAGAAGAAGAGGTAACATTATTCAATGAGTATTTCTTTCTTTTTCTTCCACCACCTACTTGAATTATTATAAAACCATGTTGATAAAAGAACCTTAGTATCTTACATATAATTAGAGATTTTTATTATAATTTAATTACCTAATAAATTTTCACCTCCATCAAATGGAATATAGAATCCTCATTAATTAGTATGGTGGTCTACCACCTCGAGAACCGATGTCATTCGTTTTTCAATTAATATCTCTCCCAAATTGTTAAGATATTAGATAAGGATTATATATAAAATATTTATAATAAAATTATAACTATGGAGTCATTATATAATATATAAATTATTTTATTTATATTATGTAGGGGAAACTACAATGTTGCTCGTGTCTATGACAGACTACGACCTTACGAAGTGATGCGAATTTTTTTTTCACTAACTCTTTACAAGGAATATCATAAGGATAATGATAATGAATATATATTAGATAAATGAAATAATTAATTTGTTTTAAAAAAATTAAAATTATGAAAGGATAATATATCATTTTACATGATACATTTTATGTCACTTAAATATGATAACTCGTTCATGAACATTTGGACTACCGCCATCACGAAGCGATGCAACTCTCTTTTCATCACAAAACTACATGGATTATATATAGATAAGTATATTTTAAAAAATAATAGTTTATTTATAAAAACAATTCTTCATGGTTGGTATTAAAAGTATAATTTATGTATTAATATTATTATTATTTCCTTATTATTATTATATAGACTATGTAACTATAAAATATACATAAGAACCAAAAAATTCATGACAAATCTGTAATGTGAAAAGAAGGCAATTAACACCTAAAACAATGAAAATAATGAAAGATTATTATTGAAACAATGGTAAGATATTATAAAAGGATTATGTATGATATTATAAATACTAATATGGTTCTAGTATAAGTTAATGACATGCATAAAACCATTATAAATGATGTCAAATCATGTTCTATCAAAATGAAGTATGAGGTAAGGGAAATCGTCTCAATTTCCCTTCATCGAGGAAAATTTTATTGGTGTGCACATAATTTCCTTAATATGGTGTAAATAATTTACATTTTACATGTAATATCATTATTAATTAATAATTAATGTAAATTTAATATTCAATTTTAATTATTTAATCTAAGGGAATTTGACATAAATGTTACGAAGTGGTAAAGTATTTCATAACACAATATATTTTCATTGGGTTATATAACTTCTTTGTAGTATTGGATATTATATAGTTATGTGTGTATTTAATTTTTACTAAATTATGTTGTATATAAATTTTTTTTATGTATATTTTCATTTTTTGCTCAAAATCAAAAATTTGGTTAATTCTCACTTCAATGTTATGGTATTTGTAAGGGTTTACTTCACTGAATCATTTTAATCGGTATTTTTTATACATGAATTTCCATTGAAGGAAATTATTTGATAATTTTTTAATAAATCATTTCATTTTCTCATATTTTGGTTATTTAGGATATAATTCAAGTAATAGTACCATTTTTCTACCCTTTGGCACTTTAAATAATTGATATTTTTTTAATAAAACATTACTTCATTTCCCTCTTTGGTCAGAAATATGTTTTCTTTCAAAAACAAGTTTTATAAAAATATTTTAATTTTTATAATTATTTAATTTTTTTCAAATAAAGTGTTACCCATTTGTACTTTATAAAAAAATTTATAAAGTAATCATTATCTCATTTTCATAACAAGTAACATTTGTATTTTACAAAAATTGAGAATGGAATCTTTTTTTTAATACACATGACATACATGGAATTTCCTACAATCATGACAAATCAATTTTATAAAACCTACTGAAAAATTTAAAATTTTATTTTCAAAGTAAATTATTTTCAAAATGCTTTTTGATCTTTTATTTTAAAAGATTAGTTTCAAAATGAATATGATATTTTCCTTAAGAATGTTTATAAATTTTTGTTTTTTGTATTTCTATTTTCAATCAAAAAACCATTTATTATACATAGAATTAAATAGGGATTTGTTGTATAGATACCATCCTTATTATTCCTCTGTATTCTTTATGATAATTTTGACTAAGGAAAATATCGATATTCACATTCCTGATTCATTATTATATTCATTATATTTCCATTGAAATATTCACTTTCCTGTGATCATAAGACATTAAATTTCCCATAAAAAACATATTATTTATCTTGGATATTCTTATTTATTAAATAATAATGCCTTCATATATATTGTGTTTTAATTTTAAAGTTATTTCATTTACCGAAGAAATGTTGATAATCGATATTTATTCTTCAATAAAGTTATTTAATGGTTTATATTGATTAATTAATTAAATTTATCATTCAATATAGGTGAAATGATTTAGACCTAAAATAATTTGTGGTCCCTAAAATTATATAGCCCCTTGATATATTAGTAGGTCTTATGAGGAGAATCAGTAAGATATTAGTAAACGAGTTCCTCCTTATAGTTTTAATATTTCATGTGAAAGGTCTTCATAGTAGAGTTATCATGATCTACGAGATCACAGAGTTAAATAATTAATAATTTCCTTAATTAAGAATTCTATTATTATTATCAATGATATTTCAATAATGATATTATCTCTGGATGCATTTAATTCTAAATTTATTGAATAAACGACATGTGTTTCTTCTTATTTAACTTTCCCTTTTGATTATGACTTATCTTATTATCCATGAATGTTTCACAATGATATTATATTTGGATTAATTTAATTCTCAGTTTACAAAATAAGTGGAATGTGTTCAGTTTTTTTACCTTAAAAAATGATTATTAATTATATTTTCAGGATAGTCATGTTATTTATATAGAATGTATGTTCTGTTATTCACCATTCCATTTTTATTATTCTTGTTTTTTCTTGATAGCTTCAATTTTACTTAACCCTTATAGAACATTTTAGCTCACCCTTTTTTTAATTTCTTGAGAATCTAGTATGTGTATAATGAATGGTATGTAAGGATATTCTAGAGAGAATATTTTCAAAAACAATTATGCTGGAATATGTGTTTTACTGTGCAATATATAAATAATGAATGTATCTAGTTTCCAATACTACTAAACTATTCATTCCATCGGGATGTGATTCAGTTTATCTAATTCTGATGTAATAAACCAGAAACTAGATCTAGGCTACTGGCGTCGCAGTCGATACATCTATCCCAAAATTAGTAAGGTATAAAATCTAATCAAAATACTGCTAACATGAAAATAATAGGAATTTTTGGAATATGTTTATGTTTCTGGATATTTGGGCATAGAATTATCAATTACTAGAATAATATAATAGTATGTAAAAATTATAGAAGTTTGAAAATATGGGTAAACATAGGTGAAAATAGGAGATAAACTATTGGCATATAGAAACGAACATATAACCAAAAAAATATGTCCACAAGGAATATATTTTTTTTATTTAATATCTTTTGTGATTTTTATAGTATTTATGCTAATTTCTATGATAAATAATGGTTTAATGCCTCTTGGTACCTGTAATGACCCCCTCATTATCATTGACATAAGAGAATAACGAGTCAGTACTCGGCATTAAGCGACATCCCCAAGATACCAATGGTAGCCAATGAATGCAGAAGGGTTTCAAATACAAGTGGGGGATGATTTTCCCTTTTAGAAATAACCCATGAAACTAACAAACCATAACCAAACCATTCACTAAATGATGCATGAACAAAAGAAGGCAACTAAACAACTTCATGTATCTCAAAACCACCTCAAAGTGTGCAATATCAAAAGACCAAACTAGTATCAAAGTAAACAGCAGAAAACAACTGAAGACTCTGAAAATAACACAAGACTACATGCTCCACAATATCCAAGGTCCACAATCACTGAACAACCTATGTATCACGAGGTAGTGCTAAAAACATGGGAAATGTTACCTTCTCCCTTATCCTAGAAGATAGTATCTGCAAAATCACTAAAGTTCCAAAGCAGGGGAGAGTATAAAACTCAATAGGTTTTCCCCAATGACTTCCCTAATCACACCACAAGGATAGAAATGATAGCCACATTTACATAAAATATTTTATATAAAACATTTTACCAAAACAATTTATAATCAAATATAAAAAAGATCCAAAAACCATTTACAACAAGGTTAAAATAATACTAAAGGAAACCAATTTCAAGATATTTAATTTTCTAAAAAACAACAAATCAAAGATTAACACCAATTATTATCATCATTTGTTATATACGTTCTATAGTTCAAAACATACCCAAACATACATGCTTCATTTGATAGTTCCATACTCATGAGAGGTCTCTCAACCAATTACCTTGTTTCCCAATGACACATGACCCCAATCCATGGTCATGTCCCTTGTACCAAAATAGTACATGTCCCTTATTAAGGGCCCGTTAAGCATGAACTCAAACCAAAACCATTTATTCCAAATACTTTCACTTCCACAATAAACAATTTCAATAATAATGAACTTTTATTGAAAACCAAAGACAACCAATTTCAAATCAAAATTAAAATTCATTAAAACTTTTCCTTTTATTAAAAACATCTAGTCCCAATAATTTTCCAACAATCCAAGAAAATTACCTTTTCAAAATGCTCATTTTAATATCATGAACCATAGCAGTCATTCCAAATCCCCTATTTTCCAGATTTCAAAACCATCACTCCAGAAGGTTTCCAAAAGTGTTCAATAACCAAATCAAAATCAATTCAAAACCAAAAATTAAATTTGAAAGCATTCCAATTTGTTCTACCAAGTGGAGTTGACAAATAATCCACCTACCTAGAAGGTTTTTATGATAACCCCAACAAATGGATAAAGCACAAGAAAAACAAGGCTAATTCTCCAAGAACCCACCTTATATCTATTCTTATAGAAAGATCAAGACCAAATCTCATCATATTTGGCATCCACACACCTAGATAGACCCATAATAGGCATAAAGCTAAGAAACCAAGAGAAGAGGAGAAGTAGATCTATGTAGATCTAGGAAACCAATCAAGAATGAAGAAGAAAGATCACATACCTCAAGAATCCATCATCGATTCACCAAGGGAAGTATTTAGATCACCTCTAGAATGATGGGAGAGCCTTATTTGGCCTTAGAAGATGAAATATCACGATTTAGTGATGATTTGGGTAAAAAATAGGGAGTTATTCCCCAAACAAGTGAGATCATATTTTTAAGGATCTCATTCTGACTCTATGCAAGGTTTTACCGCAGGGTTAGGAAAACCGTGCACTAACCGTGTGGTAGCCACTATCTACATGGAATCCCCATACACGGTATCCCAAATTGTGCTCTAACCGTGCTAGAGATACTACCTTAAGAGGGCCGCTGTGCACGGTTCAGACACACAGTTAGGTAAATAGTGTGCCTCTCATATGACTTCCCTTTAGCCCCAAAACACTTCCAAAGCTCACCCAAATCTCTCAACTATCTCCCTCAAACATTATAATAATAAAAATAATCAAGAAGGGTAACATACTAGAAATTTTGGGTACTAAATTCTCCCCACCATTGGCCGTTCCCTCCTTAGAATGTAGAAAAAATTCACTGCCCTAAAAGAGTTCCAGCCACTGATCTTTCATTTCCTTATCATGTTCCCATGTTTCTTCCTAAATATGACCATGCTTCCATAAAATTCGCACTAGACTGACACTTTTTCCCTGAAAGAATTTCTCTTGCTTATCCAAAATCCTCACCGGGATAGGTACCAATTTAGCATATGGCTCTAGGTCGACATGATCCCATATGATCATATGGTTAGGATCAGGCTGATACTTTTTCAACTAAGATTCATGGAACACATTTTGCACCGAATTTAATTGTGGTGGTAATGAGAACCAAAATTCCACCTCAAAAACCCACTCCTGTATCTGAAAAATGACATATGTATTGAGATTATAACTTGACCTGCTTCCCAAAATGACGATGTACAAGCCTCAAAGATATGCAGAAGAAGACATGATAACCCACAAAAAAAGGAAAAGGTCTTCGACGGTGATCCACATAAGATTTATAAAGACTCTGATCCCTATCTATCCTCTTTATAATCAATTGTATCTTCTTCATTGTTTCTTGGACAAGGATCAGTTCAACTAGTGAAGTCTCATCCATTTCCACCCAACATAGTGGAGGACAACAAGGATGACCATAAAATGCTTCAAACAGAGCCATATGTATTGAGGCCTGAAAGCTGTTATTGTATGATAACTCCACCAAGGGTATATTCTCCTCCCATGATCCACTAAAATCCATTACACAAGCCTGCAACAAGTCTCCCAATGTTTGTATCATCCGTTCGGATTGCCCATCCGTCTAAGAATGATATGTCGTGCTTATATTCAACTGAGTCCCAAGGGATTTCTATAAGGATTTCCAAAAATGATATGTGAACGTAAAACTCTATTTGAGATTATTGAAACTGGTACTCCATGTCTCTTTACCACTTATTGGATAAATATTTTTGACAGATCCTCCACCGTATAAGATTCAAAAATAGGGATGAAATGGGAAAACATGGTAAGTCGATCCACTATCACCCATATTTCATCATGTTTCTGAACCATTCATGGAATACCTGTAACAAAATCCATAGGTATCTGCTCCCATTTCAATACTAGTATAGGTAAATACTGAAACACACCCACTGATCTTTGATTCTCTTATTTCACTTGCTGACAGGTTATGTACCCCGATAAGAACTCATCCACCTTCATTTTAATGTTGCTCCACCAAAATTGTTCCTTTAACACCGTATACATATTTTGTGTACCTAGATGTAAAACCCATATAGAATGGTGTTATCCATGAAGGAGTTGTTATTTATAAGACATAGGTACAACCATATGTTCTCTAAAGCACAAAACTGAATTCTCGTTATTTTTCCAGAATTCATTGGTCTCCCCAAAATTGAGTTTTAAACTCTTAACCAAACATTCTGCATTGGATGTTTGTGCCTCTTTGACCATACATACCAAATCAAGAATAAGAATAGCTGAAAAGAAAACCAAAATGTCACCTTGGTCTTCAAATTCCATATTCATGTCAGTTAGGATTAACATTAACTGCCATTCATCTTATGATTCTTTCGCTAACTAAGCATTTGAATTTCTAGTCAATGCATCCAGTATAGAATTCCCTTTCCCTGGTGTATACATTATGTCAATGTCAAATATTTTGAGATAATCCTCCCATGACCTTTGCCTCAGATTCAAATCTCGCTGTGACAAAATGTGTTTCAAGCTTTTATGATCAATGAATATAGTGAATTTCTCACGAATGAGATAATGTTACCATGTCTTCAAAGCATGGGCGACTTTAGCTAACTCCAAATCATGTGTTGGGTAATTCTTATCATGAACCCTCATCTGCCTTGAACCATAAGCAACCACATGGTATCCTTTCATGATAATGCCACCCAAACTTGATCCCGAAGCATCACAGTACACCACATACCCCCATTTTGATTTTGGAAAAATAAATATTGGTTTTGATTTAATATGACCTTTTAGATCCTAGAAGGATTTTTGACATTCCCTTGTCCATTGGAATGGATAATTATTCTTTTTTGGAGTTGTAATTAGCGATGCTAGCCATGATAAATAATGCACAAGCATCAGTAGTAGCCAGCTAGACCAAGAAAACTTCTTATCTCAAAGAAATTATTCAGTGGTTTCCAAGAGATAACATCTTCTATATTTTCAAGATCAATAGAAATTCATTTCTTAGAAATTAAATGGCCATGAAAACAATCTTACTTTATCCAAAAATCACACTTTGAAAATTTGGAATACAAATAATGATCTCTCAAGATTTGTAGCACTGTTTCCAGGTGTTCCTCAAGGTCAGTACTTGATATTGAATACACCAAGATGTCAACCACAAACACCACAATAAATGAGTCTAGATACCTATAAAATATCCAATTCATCAAATCCATGAATACTATTGGCTAATTCGTTAGACCAAAAGGCATGACTAAATATTCTTAGTGGTCATATCTTCTTTTGAATGCTGTCGTTGGAATATCTTCCTTATGAACCCACAATTGATGATATCCTGATCATATTTAAATCTTTGAGAACCACTGATCTCCCCTTAATTGATCAATGAGATCATCAATTCATGGAAGTGGATATTTTTTCTTTATCATAACTTAGTTAAGCTTACGATAATAAAAACACAACCGAATAGTTTCATCTTCTTTCTTCATGAAGAAAACTTGTGATGCCCATAGAGACGTACTTGGCCGAATGAAATCCTTGCTTTCCAGCTCCTCCAACTGCACTTTCAATTCCCTTAACACTATTGGTGTCATCCTATAATATGGAAGGGAAATAGGGATGGTCCCCAGAAGGTGATAAATCATATACTCTACTTACCTTATAGGTGGTAACCCTGAGAAGTTATCATAAAATACATCTAGAAATTGATACACAATTTTGGGAAAACTAATTTCCATGATCTCTTCTATTGATGCCAAAGTCAATGTTGCCAACTAGTAAGAGATCATTACCACCATCAGTTCCAACAATCTCTTTTTACTTTTCTTTATCATTATCTCTCTTATAAAGAGATGTTCGATGTCATCCTCAGTCATGAAACTAATTGTTCTTCGATAACAGTAGATGTGAGCCTTAGACGTTTCCAACAAATCCATACTCAGGTTTACATCATAGACATCCATGTCCAACATCGAGAAGTACCATTTCAACTCAACTCCGTCAATAGTTATAGAACTTGCTCGATACACAAAAGATTGACATTCTATTTCATCAAAAAACATTTGGAGTTTTAAAATAGAAGTCATCATTTAGAACTTTAAACATAGTAAATCAATAGTATGGGAATAAATGAAAGAATGTGATGCACCCGTATCGAAGAGAACTTTCACAAGGGTAGAATTAAAAAGAGTCATACCTCTCACCATAGATGGTCTAGCTTAATCATCGACAATCATTTTCTTAACTCCACACAATTTATTCATCACTGCACTATTCTCTTTGTTTCCTTACTAATATTTTCCTTGTTGAGGTGTTAAGATATTTCAAGAATCACCATGGCTAGTTCTATTCTATTGATGAGACTGATTCAACTATCCCCACCCTATCAATTCATATGATTCTTGTGACACCTAGGAAGTGTCTCGAGCACCTGATCTTGGATCACTATTACAATATCACTGAAGATTCCCCATATTCATGTAGTTATGACATGCTCCAAGTTGTGTCATACACTCTCGTTTTATGTGGTCAATTGAACCACATTGAAAGAAGCCTGTTTTACTTTGGAGTCATAGAAGAAGGTTTACTGATCCCGTTATTTAGTTCTGATTTCCACTTCCTCCTTGGAAACAAGTGTCCATTTTCTTCTTAATTCTAGCATTTGAGTTCCCACCATTCCCTTTGGGTATCATCATACCTCCTCTAGTAAATCCCAAGATATCATGTTCATCCACATACACTCTATTCACCATCTCGGTATAATCCATAATACAGAGCACCACAGTCTTTGATCGAATATCTTATTGTAGCCCTAATTCGAAAATACTTTCTTCAGGGACAAAATTTCCAAAACATCTAGAGAAATGCACACTAAATTCATGAATTTAGCCACATAATCTATGACAGAGAGACTCTCTTTCTTCAAGATGAATAAGTCTATCATTTTATGTATTTTGAACATGTGTGGATGGAATTGTTTATTGAGAAATTCCTGACAATCCTCCTGTGTAAGGCCTTAATCCAATTTAGAATGAATCACTAAAACCCAACCTTTTCATACAAGATCCTCGAGAATATAGGTCACCAGCTTGACCTTCAGCTCCACCAGTGTGCTGATGAACTCGAAGATGTGATTCATCCTACTAAACCACACCTCCATCTTCTTGTTTTTAGCATCACCCTGAAGGTTAGGTGGGTTTTTCTTCATGAACATGAGGGTATGATCCACATTACTTAGTTCATTCCTCTGGTTCCTTGCATCCAAAGCTTGAAATGATTGGAGAATACACTGAACTAGCTCTTGGTTCACCCATGGTTCAGGTGCAACCACATTCTCCACAGCTTCTTCAGGTTGGTTTCAATGACACCTACTAGGTTCCATTTTCTAAACCAACAAAAATCTCCATCAATCTCACTCCACATCAACTGATGTCTTAGCATTTCAAATTCTATCACATAAATTAACACAACACTGTTTTCCAAAAACAACATTTTTCCATGGTCAAACAATTTTGAAAACATTCAACATGATTTTTTAAAATTAAACCATTTTCAAAATAACATAAGCAGTACCTTTTTCAAAATAATTCATTTGAAAAAAAAATCATACATTTTAAAAAATCAACACTTTTTTACAACATTAATCATTCCTTGAAATGATATATGCACTCCTAGTGGGAAGTCATTCCTCTAAAATTCATGTCATGCTCATATCATTGTCCAAACCCATGACAATGAGATTCTTAAATCTTCAAAGTTTCTCCAAAAACTTATGTTCCCAAATCCCTTGTAACAAGAAGTATAGCATAAAAAGGGTTAGACATATACTCTTATTCTGTACACTTTAAGTTATGACAATCATACTCTGGTATAATATTTCAAACCAAAGCATTGAAAATAAGGAATTTCAACTCTCATACCAAGAACACTGATGACCACTTGTTAGGAAAGGATCGACTAAGATAATACCATTTGTACTTAAAATTAAGGACCATAATGATACCATAAGTAATTAACCACTCATTCCCATTGGCCTGTGAAACAAAGAGTCATTACATGGCTTTAAGAGACATCCCAAAGACACCAAAAGGAGAGAAATAAATGCTGAAGGGTTTCAAATACAAGTTGGCGATGATTTACCCTTTATGAAATAACCCAAGAAACTAATGAACCATAACCAAACCATTCCCTAAATGATGAATGAACAAAAGAAAGAAACTATACAACTTCATGTATCTCAAAACATCATCAAAGTGTGAAACAACAGAAGACCAAACCAGTATCAAAGTAAATAGAAAAAATCCACTGAAGACTCTCAAGAGACTACAAGACTCCATGATCTACAAGATCCAAGATCCATAATCACCAAACAACTCATGTATCATGAGGTAGTGCTAAAAACGTGGGAAACTTTACCTTTTCCCCGGTCCCGAATGTTAGCATCTGGAAAAGAACTAAATTTACAAAGAAGAGGTGAGTATAAAAATCAGTAGGTTTTATCCAATTACTTTTATACTCTTTAAATAAGGATAGAAAATATAACCACATTTACCTCAAATAGCTCATATTAAACAATTTATCAAAACAGTTTATAACCAAATATAAACAAGTTCAAAAAACCATTTACAATCAGTAGGTTCTCATCCAATTACATTGTGTCTCAATGACAAATGCCCCTAATCCAGGGTGACATCCCATTTACCCCAATGGTACTCATCCCTTATTAAGGGCCCATTAAGCATGAAATCAAACCAACAACATTTATACCAAATACTTCCATTTCTATAATAAACCATTTCAATAAAACTGAACATTTATTGAAAACCAAAGCATAACTAATTTCAAAGAAACATTTAATTTCAATAAAACTTTATCTTTTATAGAAAAAATCTAATACCAATAATTTTCCAACAATCTAGGAAAATAACCTTTTTTAAAATCCACATTTTATAACAAAGAACCAAATCACCCATTCTAAATCCCCAATTTTCCAGATTTCACAACAATCACCGAAGAAGGTTTCCAACAAGTGTTCAAAGGACATATCACAATCAATTAAACACCACACATTAAATTTGATAGAATTCCAATTAGTTATACTATGTGGATTTGATAAAGAAGCCTCCTACCTCGATGGTTTTGATAAAAACCTCAACAAACGAAGAACGCACAAGAAAACCTGGTCAATTATCCAAGAACCCTTTTTAGATCTATTATCATATAAATATCGGGACCAAATCACATCATATTTGGAATACACACACCTTGATATACCTATATTAGTCATATATCTAAGAAAAAAATATAATAGAAGAAGTAGATCTAAGTAGATTCAAGTAACTAATTAAGAACGAAGAAGAATGATCACATACCACAAGAATGTAGCTTCAATTCTCCCTAGGAAGCCTTAGTATGGACTCTAGAATGATGGAAAACCCTTTTATGGAATTAGTAGAAGAAAAATCCCATTTTAGGTCTGGTTTGGGTCAAAAAATGAGGGAGTTGTGGAAAAAATGAGTGAGATCCTATTTTTAAAGATCTCATTCTGACTCTGTGCATGGTCTAAATGCCTAGATAGAAAAACCATACACTAACCATGCATTATCCAATGCCTGAACTGCCTCCCCTTTCACAGTCTCCCAAACTGTGCTCCAACTGTACTGGAGATACTACCTCAAGAGGACCACTGTGCCCGTTTTGGCCACACGGTTAGTTGCACTGTGTGCTGCCTGTGTGACTTCCCCTTAGCCCCCAAAACACTTACAATGTTATCCCAACTCTCACAACTATCATCCTTACACATTGTTTCCATATAAAGAATCAATAATGGTTACATACCAGAAACTGTGGGTACTACAGTACCATACACATACTGAAGAAAATAGAGAACCATAAATGGATGACCCGTAGAAAATATAAAGGGTGAATCTTTCATGGGATGATATTATAAAAAGAGTAAAAAAGAATCATATAATCATAAGATTCATTATAAAAAATGATTTGGAGGTAAAACACATAGGAAATACGTTCTTCTATTATGATAAGGGAGGATACACCATAGAAATCAATAATATTTACATGAATTTTATGGAAAATGGATGCAATATTCAAAATAAAAGGGAACCAATTCATTAATTATATAACTGAATTGGTATGTTTTTTGCAACTTATTGTGAATTGTATGAGAATATACCCAAGAAGGGAAAAGTTAAAGATGATGAAAAGGTGTGTGGATGGTGCAACTAGAAAGGGTACATGGATGTCAAATATATGATTATTTTTATGGATTTATGAAAACAAAAAGGAAATCACACTAATAAAATGATGAAATATACATTCAAGAAGAAGTTTTATTATGTTACTAAATATTATCTAATGATGTAGATTGATTAGTTGGATTTAGATATAAAATAAGAATAAGTTGAAATGAAAGATAACACTCTAACTTCCAAAGTGGAGAAATTAATTCCACCTAGTAATGAATTTGGAATACATAAGAAGATAATTCATTTCAAAGGAGACTATATTTAGAAAAACAACAAAGATATAATCATGAATAATGAAATTTTTTTTGAGTTGTTTGGAAAGGTGTCTCTAGGTTCAGAAAGATATCTTAACCATGGTTTACTAAATGAAGATGTTTTGATGAACCAACCTCCTTTTGTATATATTTTTTTATATTTAAAAATTTTAAAGGTAATGTGATGAATAATGGAGAGTATCCATTGAGGGGGAGCTTTGAGAATTTGAAAAGCTATAATAAATTTATAATTTCTACTTGAATATATAACTCTAGATATCCCATTAATTGTTTGAAGTAAGGGATATTTTTTCATTATCCAATAACTTATTTAATCATATATATATTATGTTTATCATGGGGTTTTTATCTAACCAATTTAGAAATACATGACTATTTAAATGTTGTCATGTATTTTCTTAATGGAGTCCAAGTTACTTTTCTTTTTGAAAACATTCATATGATCCCCCAATAAATTTTAAATAACATAAAATAGAATCAAATTTGAAATCTAGAGTGTCCTATTAGCTAAACATGTGACTCTTATTTTCTATAAATTATTTTCCAACATAGATATAGAGTTTATTTGTGGGTGGTACATTGATAAGGAAAATGTGATGACAAGTTAAATTTCAGTCGATGCTTTTCTATTTTGTTGTTCCTATAATCACTTGAACTTAGTAAGAAATTATTCTCTAAGATGTACATCTCTCATATGGATGTTGAATGAATATCTCAAAGGTATAGGGAAATCATATGGGGAGAATTTGGATTTTTTGTGTTATAATATTTTGAGAAAATCTACCCGGTGGTATCATAAAAGGGATATAAAGTTAAAGTAGGACCCTCAATTACATCTAAATTGGTATCAATTGGAATATAACATGGTATCATACATTAAAGTGGATAAAGAAACAAAAAAAATGGAAATACTATGTTAATAAGTAGAAGAATAGTTTTACCCTTTGCATTTTTTGTCAATAAGGAGGAGAGAAATGATGAAATTGACTACAGATTTCCATGGTTATTTCCAATAAATTCAAATAGGTTGATTAAAGTTATTTTTTATTATGATTTCATTGTGATTGTATTTTTGGATTTAGTAGTATTCCAAGAGAGTGGAAATAAAATAATAAATATTTATAGTAATCAAAAAATCAAATAATTATAAAATTGGAGAGAATATGCACTGAGGAAATGTTAAAATTATATAAATATAAATTGATGATGATATATAATTGATGAACTCACTCAATAATTAAATTGGTATTATGGTATAAGTGTGAAAAAAATTGAAAATTTAATGTATTATGAGATCATGATAAATTTGATATGATTTATAGAAGATTATTTATCATGTAAGAGAACCAAGATTACAATGATTAATGTATCAAAATTATATGATATACATAAAGATTATAAAAAATTATTTAATGTAAATAGTTAAACGCGAGAGAGTGAGATTTGATATAGGAGTTTGAAAATACCTCTGTGTGAGACCCTATATATCCTCCCCTCGGAGTTAAGGGTTTTTATATTTATTCCTTGTGTTTAAAATTGATGAAGAAACCCATATTAACTTAATTTTTTTGTTTTAGTTTCAATAAACATGCTTCCATTACTTGAATGTTAGTAAGAACTTGTCTTTTTTTATACTGGTTTTAGCAAGAAACCCATTTTAGATGTTAGGTGAAAAGAAGAGAAAGATTTTGTGGGAAAAAATCCATTACAATTCCACTCCCTTATCTCTCAATAAATATATTATAATTGAGATGAGACAAATAGAGTAAATAAAGAATATATCCTTTGAGATTTAGTAAAGAATATTGGATCAAGATTCGATATTTAGAGTTATAGAGAGGATCTCTTTGGTTTTTTACTGGCACACTACAATTTGATTTTAAATCCACAATTTATTGAGAAAGAATCAATGGTCCCCCATTTATACACTCAATAATATCTAATAAGATTTTATAATTATTCTTGGTTATTAATCCAAAACAAATACCATTAAATAGTTGTGGGGTCTATCATATTTTTGAAATTTGACATAGAGATTTTCCTCACCAACTAGATGAATGATCCCACTAGCTTGCTGGTGAGATACCTAGATAAATCTTGGTGTTTTATACTTCCAAAGAGTATTCGGTGCCCCTACATCTACTATCCAAGGGAATCCTATATCATATTGAGATTTTTTCCATCACTATTTTCTATATAGTGGCTTTGTTGCAGCTATCCAATACTACCAACCACCATCCCGATACCACTACGGCCTATCAAATACCTTATATTCCATCATTTGACCATTGAATCTTCATTACATGGATTAATATCATCAAATAATATATTCAAAATCAATAATTTAATTATCAATAAGATCCTCATGATCAATAATATTCATTTATTTTTGTCATTAATATCAATTCATAGAACATTATCAATACAAATTCCATCCACTAAAACAAAATCCTTAGATTCAAGATTAAGTGTTAATGATCATGAAAATACCCTGAGATGGGAAGAGTTACAACAATCTCTTCATTTTTTATGATCACGAAATCTTAACAATATATATATATATATCAAGTTTAAATTATGAGTATAGCCTATATTGAATGTAATTTATTGAATTTAAAATATTATATTCAATTGGTTCTATAATTAAATATAAAACAACTAAATCATAAATTAATACTCCTTTATTAAAAAAGTTACATTTCCCCCTTAAAAAATTATAAGTTATTCCAAGACATAAAGATATCTCCCTTACAAAAATATTTCTCTCCCTTTATGATTATGAAAAATATAGCAACGTAGGGAAAAAAGAATACTATATTAAGAGGGTAATTTCTCATCAGGTAAAATAATAATTACATTAAATACTATTTCACCCTATATAAATATTATAAATTTTCACCCCTTTTTAGATAGTAATAATTTTTATAAAATATACCACAAAAACGTCTCCCCCTTTTTGAAAAAATAAAACATAGATGAGAGAGAGATATAAGAGATCTAGAAATGAGTTTCAATAGAGAAATAATCATAAAAGAGATATAAAAACTTTTCCCCATATATATCATCCCATAAATTCATTGATTAGTAACAAGATATCCAAGAATTTGAAATTAATAATAACTTGTTCCCCATCAAAGAGTTAATCCAACCAAATTTCACCAAATAAGGCTTCACCTCAATTAGTGCAATTAATAAGGAAAATGAAACATCACTATAAGATAGAGTTGGACTATTAATAATGTGAATGATTTAAATAGGTAAATATAAAATAATAATAATATATTTCAAGATACCTTTTATAATATATTATAAGAAATAAAAATACATTCAAAATTTTCAAGGAAAAATATCTTAAAAAATATTCAAGAAGGACAATAAAATCTCTAATGATAAACATTTTCCAATTTAAAACAAAGATGATGAATTTTTTTTGAAAAGGTGAACTCCCCATTATAAAATCATTTAAATAAATGAGTTGTGAATGCATTTTATAAGAAAAATCTTGAATTATGATTGTAAATTAATGCCATGGATTATGATATTTTAAGTACATGATTAACACAAGATATATTATAATAAAGAACATTGAATTTGAATAATATGTTACAAAGGGAATAAGAAATAGAACATTATTAGATTACTCTCCTTATATAACATAGTTAGTTATTATCAACCAATTATAAAACTGAAAAAATAAATGAAACACATTTAATATTTGATTTATCATCCTCAAAATACTTTAGATTTGAATGATTCAGTTGATGTGAATCGACCATATGATATGATAATGAAACCCAGTGGAGTAGTCTAAACAAATATCAATTGTGAGTTCCTTTTGGTTCCAATGTAAGTTTGGGTTAAAAAACTTTTCAAATAAGGCTTTGGGATAATTGGTCAAGTCCATTTTTAATCTCTTTGATTGGGGATTTTCCTAATCATATTTTTCTTTAGAAATTAGATCATTTTACATAAATGTTAATATTTTTCATTAAGATCTAGATATTATTTTTTCATAAGATATTTGTATTTAAAAATTGGTTCTTTATATAAATTATTAAGTTAATTTTGTTGATTAGATGAATAAAAAGATAATGAAGATCAAGAATACAAGGATTTAGAAGAGATATGAGAAGCAAGAGAATTAACCTCATAATTTTCCTTGATATTTTCCATTAAGAATTTAAGACTTCAATCTCTTCATGAGGTTGTAGTGGTTTAGTCAGTGGAGAGATTTTTAGAAATATAATTTAATACTTCAAGTGATTTCATACCTTTATTCTTATCTTTTTTATTCTTTTTGTAAACAATGAAATCTAGTTTGAAATGAAGAATTTTAAAAGAGATTGTGACATGAATATAAATAACAAAATATGCTGAAATTCTCAATGTAGAAGGAGAGAGTGATATTTAATAAATGAGTCCAAAAATATATCTTTATGAACCCCTAAGTCTCTTCCCCTTGGGTTATGTGATTTTTATATTTATCCTTCGATTTTAATGGTGATCATGAAGCCCATCCTCCTTTAATTTTTTGTTGTAGTAAAAAGAATACCACTTCCCTTAATTAAAAGGTATTATGCCCCTCTCTCAATTTATTTTTTCTATTTGTAGTATGAAACCCATTATAGAAGGTAGGTGAGAAGAATAGAAATATTTTCTTGAGGAAAATACATTACAATATAACTTCTTTATATATCTTGAAATAAATTACAATTGAGATGATATATTGAGAGTAAATGGAGAAGATAGACTTTGATAGTAAGAAAAGAATATTGTATCTTGTGAGAAATTTGATTGTAGTGAAGAGGATATCTTTGATTCATCATTGGGACACTCAAATTAGATTCTCAATCCCCCAGTGATTGAGAGTGCCTTAGAGGCCTGCATTTATATACTTTAAAAGATATATGATGGTTATAGAATTTTTCCAAGTCATTATGAAGTGTAAGACACCATTAAATAGATGTGAGGTCCTCTATATTTATGAAATTTGATTTGTAGAATAATCTGCACTATCTTAAAGGAAAATCCAACTAGCTAGTCAATGAGACACCTAGAGCACTCATGTGGTTGTATGATTCAAATAGGTAGCATGTTCTCCTACACCAACTAGCTTGTGAACTCTTATATATAAAGCTTCTGGCTATCACAACCAACAATCCAGTGGCTCTGCATCAGCTAGCTGCTTCTTCCTATTGCAATCTAAATGTGGTCATTTCCTATCATATTTCTTCCATTCTATTATTTTACAATTGAATATTCCATCCATGGATTCATATCATTCAATAATACTTTAAAAAGATCTTCAAAATATCCAATTAAATTATCAAAAACATCCTCAAGATCAATAATATTTATTTATTAGTTTCATTATGATCAATACATGGAACTTTTCCATCAAATAAAACATAATCATTAGATACAAAATTGAGTGTTTATGATCATGAAAACACCATGAGAGAGAGACACACACAACCTGTATTTTTTATCAATGTATATGTTAATGTGAGGTGTTGATAAGGGTGAGAAATTGAGTGTACTCCCATGAAAGAGGAGTTTCTTCCAAGATGAATAAATAGTAAAGAAGAAGATTTTAGGTATTTGGAATAACTTGATAGATAGATTATTTTGACCCTTAAATTAGAAGACTAAAATATATTATCTTCACATCTATGGATCAAGATTTATTGGGGAGAAGTTTCACATGATTTGGTAGATATTTCCTGAAATAATCTTAATTTAGTATTATATTTTCTATATTACCATATAAATACATTTGAAGTAGTTTTTAATTGTTTTAACAATTCAAATAATCAATTTTCTGATACTTTAAGATGATTTTAGAAAGTTTAGAGAAGCCCATTAAAAAGAGGAAGTCCATTAATAGAAACCTATAGAAATATTGTTTTGGTGTTCATGGAATAATGGCCAAGTCCTAAAAATAAGTCTTTATGTATTAAATATAAGGCTTTGAGGAAATGTTAAGGATTTTAGTTATATTATATATGTCTAACGAGCATAAGTCTTGATCATAATTAATCACCAGATTCAATCATGTAAATACTGTGTGTATGATTTTTTCACAATATTTTGAAGGTAATACATGATGAAGTGTTTGAGGTCCCTAGTGTAATGGGTTTTTATGAGTAGAACATAAACACTAATATTATTTTTTAGAAATATAATATATGAAAATTAAGAACCTAGTGAATAAAATAAGTAAACATCATAAGGATTTTAGAATGTAAGTTTTTGAAGTTCCCAGTGTAAATATTTAAGAGCTATAAGATTGTGTTTTAATAACTATAAACACCTAGATTGGTGTGTGGTCTAAGCATGAGAAAAAAAGAAGAAAATATTTATCCATGGATAGGTAATATCAAAGAAATTTGAAAAATAGAGTTTATATAATTTATTAATTCTAAATAAATATAAATTTAATTATTCTTGTGACATAATTTTATGTTTTGAACACCATAAATCTTATTCAATCCATGATATGAGCTTGATTCCAGAAATATTATAGGAGAGTTTCACTTCATTCTTTTAATGGTGTTTAAAATAAATTAATTTGGTTTTGAATAATAATGAAGATGAATTCACATTAAATATTTTACATTCTTTAAATTATTGAATGTTCATTTATGAAGTATGTTAGAAAAGTAATCGATGATTGAGTTAGACATCAAGTTGATCTAATGATATTAAAGTTTGAGAAAAACTAAAGTGGATATTTAGGAATTTTTAGAAGACTAAAATATTAAGGTGCTAAGTTTGAAGTTTATATAATGATTCTGTTTAAATATCCAAGATAAAGATCAATGTTGTTTTTTATGAAAATAATAAATTTGAAGAATGAGATCCATTTCATTGAAGAAATTATTTTTATGATATTTATATAGTTAAATGATTTTGATTGTGGATTTTGTGGAAAATTTTGTGAAGAATATGAAAATCCCAGAGAATAATAGATGAAAACTTTTTCTAACATGTTTTAAAATAATGGATTATTTAATATGGGTATTCTTGGAATAAATATTGAGTTGAAAACTAAATATAAGGAAAATCGTGGGAACCGGAATTTGTGTATTTCATAATATTTTTTCTAGGTATCTAAGTTTTCAATAGGTCTTACATTTATAAAAAAATTAATGAAAGGTATAATTAAAATATATTCATATACATGTGAGGTGATTATAAGACTGAGTTGGTAGAGAAAAATAAGAAATATCCACTATGATGGAAATGTTGACAACAGGTAACTGAGAACAAACTATATCTCTCGATGAAGAAGATGGTGAATAAGCTTCTCTAACCTATAGTGCAGAAGAAGATACGTTTTTTATACTATGTAAATTATTGGTTCATGTATAAGAAGTAAGAATTTGAGTTGAGTATCGAACAACAGAATCTTTGAGGTACTCGAAGCTAGGAATTTTTTAACAAAGAGTTCCATGAGTTGAGTTTGATGAAATTCATGTATTTGAAGTCACTATAAATTTTGAAATCAGATAATCTTTATTTGTGAAGAAACATCCGTAGATATATTTTTATCTAATTAAATTGTATTAATCTGAAAAAAACGCATGGGTCATGAGTATAATGAACTTATAAGAGAATATTAATTCACCTATGTACTATATAAACCACACCAGTTTAATATGTTTTGATTCAGTTTATAGATGATACCAAGACAAATCCACATGTAATAATGATATGTTCCCAGGGTAATATATGTTCTTTTGACATCCCAAGTGTGGTAAGAAATAGGTTTCTTAGGAAGGGATGAACCTTGTAAATATTGTGTTCAATCATTAATTTCTTTCAATTAATACAGGTGGAGTTTTTCTTCTAGTTTAAAAAATAGATATATAAGTCTTAAACATCTATAAAGATTCAAGTCTAATAGGTTTTTATAGATCTAGAGAAGAAAAAAATCGGTAAAAATCTATTCAAACCAAAGTCACTATCCTATAAGGTGTTTCTATATGATCCTCTGGGAAAATTTGTTCATAATAAAAATAGACTAAGGCATTAAATATATATTTGAAATTAATTATTTTAGAATTATAATATGAACTATATGAGTTATTAGTTTGTTTCATGAAAATTATTATATATTCATTCTTATTATGTAATAATTAAGTGAATCTAATATATATATATATATATGTACCGTTATAAATGTTATATTAGTTCTAGATAATATTAGATATGAAGAAATTCCTTTAATGGTGTGAAAATATCATTCGTCTAGAAATAATGACTTTAATATTCATTATGGATTGTTTTTATTATATTTATATTATTATAATGTATCAATTGTAAACGTATTATTTTAAAATAATTTTTATTAACCATTTAATCATAATTAAATTTTATTTATATTTCTCATAATAATAATAATTTATTAAAATGGTTCTCTAAAATATTTTCCCCAAAATTCATGATTATTAGATAGATAAATTTCTCATGTTAATAGATATAGTTTCATATGATAATTTTAATATAAAAATAATCAATGAAATATAATTTTAATATTCTTGTTATAATTGTAATATAATTGTAACATGTAACCTTTGAAAATAATGCAATAAATCATTATATATATGTTTAATTTTACATTTAATTTTATGAACATGTCATGATAAAATAAGTGGGTAAATAATATTTTACAGTATCATTACATTCTACGATAAATTTATAACTTTAAATAATATTATATTTAAATTTTAAATTATTATTTATATATTTATAAAGTTATATAACATTCTATGAGTGTGTTCTGATATACTAAAGAATTTATTTTAAATGTTATGTAATTTATTTGTCTCTAAAAATATGTTATTATGTATTTTATTATATTATTTTGAAATACATTTTTCATATTTGGATGCTTATTTTTA
This sequence comes from Viscum album, assembly GCA_963277665.1. Classification (NCBI taxonomy): domain Eukaryota; kingdom Viridiplantae; phylum Streptophyta; class Magnoliopsida; order Santalales; family Viscaceae; genus Viscum; species Viscum album. Next base: position 275,479,801 of record OY728123.1, on the reverse strand, counting down.
TATAATGTATATAAAATTTGGTTATGAAACTCACTATAATAATAATATGGTTTTTGGAATAGTAATGTGGTTGTTTTGAATAACCTTAATCACAGAAAAACTATTTTCATTATTATTCATTTAAAAGATAAATTTACTATATTTAGAGTATTTATTTTTTAAAAAGTATAAAAAATTTAGAATTCAGATATCTAAATTTGGAATGGGGTAAAATTTGGTATTTTATTTATAAAAATATTAGAATATGGTAAAACAAATAGTGAAATGTGGTAATGTAAAAAAAATATAACATCATGTATATGTACGAATGAATAATCTTGACCAATTTTGTATTTTACCCTAATTTTATCACTAAATAGTATATTCTATCATTAATATATTTAATGGGGGCACTCTCGGTGTAGTGGAGAAGTTAAGATAAACATAAAAAATGTTATAATCAATTTTTTATTCCCTTGAATCCCTCTACCCAAACCTATAAATACCCATCCCTCCTCTAATTTCTACTCAAAGAAAGTTTGAATAATATATTCATTTTCCTCTAATGATTCTTCTCCCATATCTCCCTCTTTAATCTTGAATATTTTTCGGTGGTTAATAGGATAGTTTCTAATCCTAGAAGGTTATGTAAGGCAAGGTTTTCAATTAATGTCCTTCCACTTTACTATTGAAATAATTTTATTGTAAAATATTTTAAAATTCATTTTAGTTTTATGATAAACAATTTTTCCTAGTGAAATGTCACTCCTTTATTTTTTTCATGATAGATTATCTAATATATCTCATATTACAATTTTCATATGTTATTACCATGTCAATGAAAGGGTCCATATTTTTCTATCTTCGTTTCCAAATTCGATTATTTTATTGTAATATCTTAAAAAACAAATTTAATAAGATAATATTATTATATATCCAGTATATTATCTTTAATGCATGTATTTCACATGAGATATTATTCTTTCACTCTCATTAAGATCCTTTTATTTAGTCATTACCATAATGAAGTAAGGGGTACCTTCTCTCTCCCTCTCTTCAATTATTATTTAAATTTCCATTGTAGTATCATTTTCAATCTATGTTACAATTATATTTTCATTTTTATATCATTATATTATTTATCCTCATAAGATTATATGAAAGTGATACAATATTTCATTCAAATAATAATTCATCTATAGGCCGATGTAATGATGAAATTCTCCAAGGAATCCTGAAATGATACAGTGTCCCATGAAAATAATATCAATGTATACCATGTATTTGTGGTATTATGGATACATTATTTCTAAGAGGGCACCTTTTAAGGATGTATGATGGTGATTTAGCGAATAGACCCTCTATCATGTCCTAAGTAGATTAATCTCAAAGTTTACCTTTTCTATTAAGGTATACCAACCTAGTGGTTTCCACTTATGAAAATATTATACCATTAATGGGTACCGAATATGTGTACATCACATAATTATAATTTTTTAAAGGGGATTTATCCATAATTTTAGTCATACTATTCCTTTATAAAAACAAATATTCAATGATCTAAACACAATGATCATCTTAATCATTATAATCACATGTAAACTATAATTCCACATTATTCTCTTGATATGGGTACTTATTTGAAAATTTAAAATCCCTAATTATTCAATATATGAATTAAGCAAAATTCATAAAGAAATCCTAATTAATTTTTTCTAACAACTATAATATATTTTCTTGACCATATATCCATTAATACAGTATGGTGTCAGTACTCTATACTTAATTATTATAATTAAATGGTATTAACCTATACAACCATCGAATAAAAATTTCTATATAAATATATTTACTTAAAATCATATATCAATTTATCTTATATGGTGTGAGTACCTGACAAAAAATTACATTGATTAGAGGGTATTCACCTAGATACACATACTATTAATTTAATTGGGGAAATCCAAACAATTTTTATACCCATTATTTCTATATGGATAATAATTTATTATATATCCATGTTTGTGAAAGATGATTCTTTATATAAATTATATATTTTACTCTTTAGACATTATTTACATACTATGAATTCATTTTACTTATTATGCCATGGGTAGTGATTTGAATTTTTTGGCCCCTCAATGAATCAATTGGTCTGATGAGACAAAATAGCCAGGGTATTTGGTTTATACAAACCATTTAATGCATGATGTCTTGTTAATGGGCCTTAATAGTATAGTTATGATGTCCACAATTATACATTCCATCATTATGATATCATTTGTTATTATATTTGTTATTATTTACTTCCATTGTCAATAAATCCATGGATTATGTTATTCTTATGTATTCACATGGAATGAATTGTTATATATTCCTTTTATATTGTTTATCCAATTATTATTCCATGTTAGCTTCTACTATAAACTATACCATACTAATAATATGATCTTATACCTTTCTTGTGTTTCCCTATTTCCCCTTGTAATAAAAAGGTGTTCTATATATCACCCCGAGATATTGTGAGATAAATTATTTTCAATTTTTTTGATGTCTTGAGTTGTATGATATAAAAATATTATATTTTTCTATACACAACACCATATTATCATTCACTATACACAACACTATTCTTGGCTTTCATTACACGCAAGAACAGCCTTCCTCGATAGCTTGTGTTGTACGCAATACCGAGTTTCACTAAACAATGATATATTATTAAAATATTTTTTTAATAGGAAATAAACTTTCCATTATGAATAGTATTAATGGAATTATGAATTTTATATAACATTAAAATTCATCTTATTTATTTTATATACATGATATAAGAACACCTTCAATTTATTGGATAATAGATGTGTTTTTCAAAAAATACAGTTTTTCCGACTTTTGTTGGCGCACCCCCATTTTAAATTTAGTTTTAAAACTTTTATATATTATATTTGACAAAATAAACTTACTCTTTTTAAGTGTAAGATGAAAATTTACTTTTTTTAAATTTTTGGTATTTTTTCTAATAAAATTCATATTTTAATAAATAGTGAACAATACTACATTTTAATTCAAAAATTCCTTTTCACCGAATTTATTTATACAGTTAGATTATATTTTTAAATGGTTTTAATTTTTAATTAGATTTTTTTAATTTAAATAAATTTTGGTCATTGGATGTTATTTCACATTTAAATTCGATATAAACAAATGACAATATTTTGATATGTTTTTTACTTCTTAAAACCCCACTTTTTGGTTTTAACAACGAGAATTTCTATTAAATAACATTCTACCAATTTTTTTTTGAATTATGAAAAATGGATTCCATATTTATAATCAGGGGGTCCAAATTATGTTAATAGGTTACTTTTAATTTTTTTTATATTATTAATAGTAACTACAATAATTTTTATTTAATGTGGTTAAAGGAAAATTGGGTTAATTAGTGTAACAAATAATATGATAAGGAGACTAAAATGATCCTAAAACCACCAAAAATCCTTTTTTATGAGTAAAATTATACCCTTGACATATTAGGTTAGAAAATTAGTCATTTAACGACCACTTGACAATGAAAATGACATAGATATTAATAAAACCAATAAAAGTGACAAAATGTCAAACTCACATTTGTTATAAGTATAATAATTTTAATATAGGGATTACCAGGTGATATCTTCGAACATAAATAGTCCATGGAATGATAAAATAATTACATAAATCATGTTAATTTATTATTAATTTTTTTTAATTATTAATTACCATAATTTTTTATACGTTGATGATGTAAAAATTAATTAATTGATGAGAAATCCCTAAAACAATTTTTTTTAAATTACTAATAACCATAAAAAGACTTAAACACCTAAAAAAATCATATCGGTCGAGTATATCTCGACCATAATAATTAAGTTTCCAAAAGAGTGACCATATCAAGCCATATGAAATTTATTAGGAAAATTATATTATTTTATATAATGTTATGTTAAAATTATCACATTCACAATTTAATAAGTATAAAATTTTTAATGTAAAATTTTCAAGATGATAAATTTGACTGAATATATTCTTCTAAAATATATTAAATTTATCTACATATTAATATTTTATATTTAATTTTTCTTCCTCAAATAAGTATATTAAATAATAACACAATATTGAGGTTGTAATTATTTTATTAAGGAAAATATCAAATAAATGTTATTAAAAATAATAAAATAAATCTTATTTTGGATAATTAATTTTTGAAATGAATCTTATAGATTACCATAACACCTTACAGATTTGATAATATATTTTTTTATAGGATAAAATATTTTCATGATAATTTAAATACCCATGAAATGAATAGTGTCAATATTGACACTAATGAGATTTTGTAAAAATAACATATTATTAAATTATTTAAAAATCATAAAACATTTTTAGAAAAATATAATAATTACTATATGGTCTAAAATGTTTTAAATTATTTATCTATGATCAAATATTCACCAAATAAGAAAATAATTTACCCTTTTAATATTGAAATATTTGTCACCCTAGTTAAAATGAAATAGAATGGATAAGTCTTAAATTGAAAAGATAATGTTTTAATGGAAATAGAAGCTTGTCTAAAATTTATTGGTTGAGGATATTACAACTCTATCGCATATAATAATATAAATTGGGTCATTTTTGTTGTTTTTGAGTGGGGTTTGATTATATAATAAATTAATATTTTTTGAGATTTCAAAAAGTTCCCCTCACCTCAATTAGAAAAGGGAACCTCCTCCTTTATTTATCCAAAACTCATTATGACTTCATGATCATCCATACCTTGCCAATTTCTATTCTAAAATTATCTAGTGACATTATATTTGTTCTGATTATCTCAAAAGACCAACTCTAATTCCATTAAGAGGAGATCAAAAGAGAGCACGTCAAAGAAGAGGTAATATCATCTACTGATTTTATCAAAAATCTTTCTTATTCTACTCCCTATTCATGAGTTGTCCCATTATTACATAATAACCAATGTATAAATTTTATAATGATATGTTATTATGAATATAAAACAACCATAATTCATCTTCTATCCATCCTACGAAAAATGAAATCACTGTACCTACGTGTGTACGACTTACCGTCTCCACGATGTGGTGTAATATGTTTTCATCACCAACATACCTGGATGGGTATAATGATAAAATTAATAATTATATATAATTATTAAAAATTTATATTTATTATAAAATATTATACATAATCCATGTAAAAACTGTTAAAAAATTATGGAAATGATATCGTCGCTCATGCGTACGTACGACCTACTGTCTCCACAGTGCGATGTGATTCATTCTATATGATCTTCATTAAAGAATGATTGTATAAATTAATTGAATTCATAAAAATTATATATATTATTATAATATCATTATTTATATGATATATTTATATCCTAAAAATAGAAACCTGAACTTATTCGAAAAAACATGCATAAGAACATAAAGTAGTTAATACCCGTATAATGAGTAACAATGAAAGTTTACTAAAAATAGATGAGAAAATAAAAATATATGATATGATAAAAATTAATATGATTCTTGAATAATTTAATAAAACTACTTAAATAGTTATATAATAGGTTCAAATATAAACGAAGCATATCAGACCTAAGGTAAGAGATAAGTTTGCAATCTCATTTTTATCCGAGATTGTTTATACGTAAGTATTTACTTGGGGAATATTTATAATCCATGTCCATGTATTCTAAATTTCTTTTACTATTATTTTACGTATTTTTAATGTCATTTTTACCCATTTTTAATTTTACTACCTAGTTTGGACGGAATATTTCTTTTGTTTACCATACGTGGTACTTTTTGACTTTTTCGGCAAGAGTATGAGGAGAATATTTATTAACCTATATAGCCGAATAGATTTTTTACGATTTCATGAAGCCTAATTTAAATGAAGCTTACTATAATAGGTTTCATGTTTATATTCAACTAAATTATTTTATTTTATAATTTCACCTCATTTTGAAAAATAAAACGGTTTTGGAAGAAGAAAGGATATATTTCCTGAGGAATTAAGCTTATGTGTTTTATCAAAATTATTTTCCATCTTAGATGACATAGGTTTCTATTTATATCCCTATTATTACATTGAATTTATTATGTCTATGATGGAATTATTTTTATTAAATCCATTTATCTTATATGGATTTTTTATGATGGAGTGATGTTTAAGAAACCCATTTTTTTGTTCCTTCAGTTATGCTATGGTGAATGGTTTTTGTTTTGTGGCACATGTAGAAATGATTTCATAATAAGATGGTGGGACTTATATCTCCCTAAAATTCATTGGGTAAAGATTTAAATCTAATGAGATATATATGAATGGAATGAAATGTAAATACAGTTCAGTAATACATGGTTGGAACGACAAGTAAGTATGGTTTTGTAATAGATGGCTGGAATGAAAAGTAAACCTGGTTCTGTAATGGACTTTATCCACAATGACGGTCTTGGAAGTAATGCATTTACTACTATGGAAATAATATTATGTGATTAATGTTTTTTCACAATTCCATGTTTTATTCAGATTCTATTTTATCAGCGTTAGTGTTCCTTTATGATCTATGCTTTACAAACAACCAAGATTTATGACTCGTGAATTTTGATATTTAAACATTATATTCGTGTTTTTACATTCTTATGTTTATGTTTGGACTTATTTTCTCATTTTTTACCCTTACTGATCATTTTATATCCCCCTTTTTATGTTTTCTTTTCCCTAGGATATAAAGAATGGTTTTAGGGAGGAAACAAATGGGAAGATAATTATGGGAGATGTTGAAGATATTTCACCATGTTAGAACTTTGTGTTCTATGTTTCTAAAGGTACTAAACTAATACGGTCTTTGGGAATCTATTTATTTCATGTATTAAGTATTCCACTAAATAAATTTAATGTACATGTATGTCATGCTTGGGTCATTATACTAGTGCTGAAATTCAAAGGATAACATTTATTGGGGAATAATGAAACATTAAATGATTGTATTAAGAACCATTTATTTTATTTTATAAAATGTAATACTGTGGTCATATATATATAGTACGCTATATATTCATAAAATTTGACTCATGTTTATGTGATATCATGTAATTTTATTTTCTTGTAATGTAAAATCCCCCAAATTTGTGTGACCGGGGTCTAGGGAATTACATTAATGATTTTTTTCAGATCTCTAAAACCAAAGGTCTTAAAATACCATAGTTTTTTTCTTAGGAAATATTTTAGTTATGGATCACTTATTAAAGTAGTTTAAATAAAATAAGAGGGATGATTATCATTGTAATAAATTCCTTACTCGTGTATCTTTTTCATCCACTTCTTACATGATATATTGTTTTTAGTATCACTAGATGCTAAATAATCACTACTTAAAGTATGCCATCCTAAAAAAGTCACCTCCACCCTTATAGAAAATTTAACTACTTCTACCTACAATGTATGTCCGGATGAAAAAAAATCAAAATTATGGTTTTCATGATGACCTATATCAATGAAATGTGCTTTTATTGATTCATGTATAGATAAAATGGTCTATGAATAAATTATCATCAAAATAATATACTTACTGCCTTACCATTTAATTTCACTAATGGAGACTCATAAATTCCTTTTCCTTTTTTATCTTATCATATTTGGGATAATTACACTGAATAAACATTATCTTAAGATATTAACAAGACTTGTATTAAAGTAAATAACCTTGAGAAATGTCCTCCCACTATACCATGCTCGATCCCTTAAATTAGACCATGAAAATTTCCACTTTATATGTTATTGCAGTCTCTATATAAGGAAATATTCCCCTATCTTGTTCTTGGCACTCCATCACCTATTATAGACCTTTATAACCATGGAATATTTGAAGTTCAAACTTTGTGAAATCTTGGTAATAATACATAGATTGATATGGATTTAACCTTTTTACTCTATTAAGAGTTTTGCTATAGTCAATAACTTGATTGATCATATCTTGATTATTATAATGGATAGACCATAAGAAACCCCTATAAACAATATTATGTCATTTCACTCTCACTTTTATAAGAGGAATAACATAAAATAACATGAAATATATATCTTAATCAAATTAAATATCAAAATTTAAAATATACAACCTAAATACAATTCAATGATATTATAACAATATATTATTAAAATTTACATCATTTAAAAATAACATCAACCAGTTATTTACCCACCTGAAAGACACCAGATAACTCTTCAAATAATTTTATATGTAATATATGGATAATATTATTTTATTAAATCAGAAACCCTTAATATTAGTTTTCAAAATTCTTATTTTTACAATGTTATCATTTTTACATTAATTATTACCACTCATAGTTAGTACATTTAAAACACATAAATTTGGTTGTAAACAATGGAAATAAATTTTCATTTTTAATTCAAACACGAATACAGATTAATAAATGTGAAATATTACCCAATAATTGTTTATAAATAACCTAATACCTTTCCTTAATTATTATAATACTAAAAAATATTCAATAATCTTTTACTTATTAAATCACTTAATAGTATTAATGTTCATACGTAATTAAAAAATATTCTTCTTGATCCCCTAAAAACTATTTTCAAAGGAACTATAAAATTACATTGGTAAAACTAACAAGTGACTTTTTAAAGTTCCCTATATAATAACATAAAATAGTTAAAATAAAATTTATATATCGAACAATGACCTAAAAATTAATTTTGAAAAATAAATCTCAAAGGCTATAAAATCATATACTATGTCAAACCCAATATACTAAATAAATATAATTATAAATTTAAATTATTTTAAAATTATGTATTAAAAATCAATTTAAATCATAAATATTCTATAAGGAATATAATTAGTCCTCAAGAACTATTAGAAGAAAAATACATGAAAAATCACAAATTTACCAAGGTGTATGACCTATGTGCATGGTTTTCATCCCATGAAAACTAATTGTTCTATAGTTTGGAGACTCTTTGGCACCTTCCTAATCTATAATTATACTAAAATTAAATTATAAATATATCCAAATGAAAAAATATATATACATAATAACCCCTGGTAACTCAAGGTTCATCACTAAAGGTATTGTCCATGCACTTTATCATAACTATCTATTATATTTTGAAAATCATATATTTGTTCTACCTTTAATCCCTATATAAAAAGAGGGTTTTAAAAATATTTTTTATTTTACCAATATAGGAAAACCTTCCTTGTCATTAAATTTAGTTTTCCACAAGGATTGAATCATGTAACAAATCAGCACATGATTAAAATAGGTGTTGAGGGTATAAAATATATACCCTTGGAATGATTTTATCCTCCAAGTATAAATAAATATACATCATACTCTTACCAATAATTCAACATGATGTATATGTTCACAGGGAATCTATGATAATATATATATATTTATATTAACAAAGAAAGGCGTATATTAAATCAAACCCATAAAAACATCAATCATACCATGTTAACAAGGAAAATAAACTAAACATATTATGCAACAAGACAAAGTTATACATGGTACTGGTGTGGTCAATATAATACATATTTCTTGAAAATATCAAAATACCTGAAACACCTCACGAGAAACTCAATGTGACCCAATTCCATGTCCACCTTCTAAATGTATCCATCAACTAGGATAGAAATTCATTATTTCAAACATGGAAGGAATATGTTGAATAGATGAAATATTAAATAATAACAATATACACATATAATTGTATATGTAGGGTTTGAAACAAACTATCCTAATAATATTCCACTAATGATTCTATTAAATTCATTTTATAACAAATTTTAATAATTATATATTAAAATAAAATTTATGAAAATATCATTTTTATTATTTAAAAAAACAAATGACATTACTATACTTAATCATCCCCATTATAAACAAGGAGAAAAATTCAACTGAAAATCCATGTGGATCTCGTACCCCATTTAAAAATTCGTATTTAGAGAGATAAAAGTGTTATCTATGTCTATTGATATTATAAATAAACCAAAGACCCATTATTTACATTATATTTTTCCAAAGCCATTAATTAATATGTTTAAAAAATATATTTAGAAAATATAAAGTAAAATTGAGAATTAGATGAACAAAATAATAATCATGGATTAATAGGATACAAGTTAAAATACCCGAGTAGTAAAAAAAACTATAACGTGAATATAAATAAACGAAAATGTTGCTAATGTTAGGGAAATAATGAAAGCAAACTCAATAAAAAAGTTATAATGGATAACACAAAGTAAAAATATGTTAATATATAATGATAAAAAATTCTAAAAAAACTAATAATTATCAATATAGAAATCAAAATTAATTAGTAACAGTTTTTGAAAACTCATTAGTGCCCATTGAGTCAATACCAGACATACTCGAGTTAGATCATCTACTAGTCTAAAGAAGAATTATTAATAAAATATAGAGTGCTTCCTTTTTAATACAAAAATATTTCATTATATGGTTTAATGTTTAATAATATAGAGGATATTTTTTAGGTTTAGTTTTTTTTTGAAATTAAGAACACAACACTTAAAAAACATTTCTTCTAATACACCTAAAAGGATTTACTATAGATTCATTCTAAGTTAATTTTACTGCATATGATATCTCAGAGACAAACATTAATATAAATGGGTGAGAATAAATTATATTAAGGTAATAGAAAATTAAATATTTAGCATGTTCCCATGAGGTATAAAAATAGGTCATGATCAAAAGAATATGAGGAATATTGTAATATAATGGTCATGAGGCATAACACGAAAATGTGGCTATAATATAAAAAATAGGCATTCAAAATAATATCACTAATGTTTATCACCAATGTATTATAAAACATAATTATGAAGGCTATTCACTAAGGTATCAAAAAATATTTCCTCTGTTGAGATTATTTATTTACCCAATGCATTGGAGCTCTATCAGGGTGCACCATTCATATGTATTAATTTTTTGAGCCACATTTATCAAAATAATTCACTTCATTAATAACCCATGGATAATAAATAATTGTTTTCATATAAAACCATTTAGTATATAAATTCTTAAATATATGAACATATCATTATTTTTAACCCACGAGAATGGAATATGGGTTTAATAAATGTAAATTCCCAATAAATAGATTATTTTTACATTTAGGTGGATACCTAGGAATATGGAAAGGGTATGGGTTTTAAAAATATATAAATATTTCATTTAAAAGAGATAAATTCAAGAAATGTATTTGGTTGACTACTTTTTAAATAAGATGGATTAAATAAAATTGTGTAATGAGAGGGATTAGAGGTCCTCCATTTATAAAACACTATTTTTGTAGTAATGGAATTATAAAAAGTATATTAAATTATTGTAATTAAATATTTATAAGACATAACACAATGTGGAACTTGAATGGAAAATATTAAGGGGATAGTACCATTACCATGGGATGTAACTTCCTAAATCTTGGAGAGTGCATCCTCAGTGTAACACCTCGTGATTTGGTGATTTTTTTTCAAATAAATTTAATAATTTAGATATTTTTCATTACATGTGAAATAGAGTTTAACTTCAATTATATTAACCACTATTTTTTTATTCATTACACACAACAATAATTCTATATTTCATTACACACAACACCAATTTTATCTTGAATTACACAAAACACTAAGTTCATTTAGAATGTGACATATCATTTAAATATTAATATTTAAAGTGATTTTTGTCACTAAACCATTGGAATGCTGAGTATGAATAATATTAAAAAAATTATGAAACTATGGTTTAAATTTTAATATAAGATGAATTATTTTGTGGCCAATTAATTATTAATTGAAATAAGAACTACTTGAAAAAAATTTCCTTTATTAAAAACTATTTTCACATGCATAAACACATTTTATCCCAATAAATTAAACAAAATAATTTTGGTGAATTATTTTACAGAAATACATATATTATATATTCAATAAATATTTTAAAATTCATTTAATGTGTTTTATAAATAATAAATAATAAAAAAGTCCAATTTTATGCTTAAAAACTGTGTTTTAAAAATTTATTGTTTAAAATTTAAAAAATTATTTTATAAAATAATAATAAATATTTAAATCATTAGTCAAAAAGTATATTAGTGTTAATTATATATAATTTTTTAAAAAAATTATTTTTTTGTTGATTCGTGAAAAATATATTATTTTCATTAAAAAATTCATTTTTATTTAAATTATTTATAATGTTAAATTATATTATGAATTAGTTTAAGTAAAAATAGATAAATTTTACATAAATTAATAAAATTTAGTTCATTTGAAAAAATTTCCATGTTTAATTTTTATATAAAAACTCTGTAAACTTTTGAACATTTTCTCTTTAAAAATCCTCTTTCACATCGAGTTTGAGGGATTATTTTTAAATTAATTTTTTTAATTATGTGAATGGAATTTAGAAAAATATATTAAATATTTGGGAATCATAATTATTTATATTATCTAATAAGGACTAAATAATTTTTTATTGAAATGAATATAAAAAAATAAAAAAATTATTAACCAAGGTTATGGTAAAAATGGATTCTCCAGGGGATAAACAAAAAATATATTGGTTGAAAATAACCCAAAACATGTCTGAAACCTATGGGATGGATGTATTTATACCTTATCTATTCTAGTATCTATAATGTTATATTATTATAGTCTTCTAAAATCATAAAAACATGGTGTAATTCTCTCTTTCAAAAAAATTACAATTGTGCCACTCACCTCACTTATAAAAGGTCGTCCCTTCTCCTCTCCACTTCACACCTTGAAATCCTTTTAGTTCATCCAAGCCATGACCAAATAACTTCCAAAAATTCCTCATATCATTCTAGAATCCTTCTACTGGAAATAAATCCTATAAAGTATGGATTTTCATAAAAACCTGATGATGATACATGAAGAAGAGGAGGTTTATACGTGCATAAATGAAGTCAAGACATAAGGTAAGGGATTTTTGTCCTACATTTTTAATTCCACAAGACACATTAAATTCTCACCACCTATTTCTTTTTTGTGGTTTTTATACTTCACAAGAATTTATTATATGATTCATCTACTAAGAATTATTGTGATTTTCATGTCTATTTGAGGATCTATATTTCAGGGGGTTTATTGTTAATACATTACCAAATCAGTAATGGATTTTTGTCTCAATTTACATTCATTGAGAGATATGTTATATAATACACCGATATTACTTTAAGAGGTGAACATACATACCTATTTAAATTTTAAATATTTTATTTAATTATCCTCATGATATTTTATATTTCATTTAAAGTTATTCTTTTATGGGGTTTACGATTAAAAGTTACTAAAGTGGTAATGATTTTACATCACAATATCATAATTTAATGGGATAATTTATGATTATGTGTGTTATGATAAAATATTAGGATCTGTCTCTCTAGAAACTGATTAATTCTCTTTTCCAATGGTTATTCATGATATTTTCAAGTAAAAGTACCATTTTATCCACTCCATCGTACATAAAATAATTGAGAAAATATTGTTAATAAAATTCAGTGTTACTTTTGTCCTTAGATAGAAATCCATTTTTTTAATATCAATGTTTTCTAAAAAAATTCAATTTTTTTTTATGATTATCCAATTATTTTTTAAATACATTTTACCCAAGATTAAATTTTATTAAATTTTTTAAAAGGAATCTTTATTTCATTTAAAAAAAATGCTCGTTTTTATTTTAATAAAAATGTGAAATGAATAAATCTTTAACATATATAAGATGAAAAAAATTCCCATCGTCCAAACTAATATATTATTTGAAGCTTCTTTATATGATTTCAAGGTTACTTTAAAATAAATTATTTTTCTAAAAAATTAGTTTTTTTAAAATTTTAAAGGATATTTTCATCAATAAATGTTTTATAAAATCTTTCAAAATTATTTCCCATATAAGATGACATATGTTTCTATTACCTATGATTTATTAGGATATCATACCAGGATATTTTTATTATTATTTTAATGAATAATTTATGATGAGATTATATTTATGAAACCTATTTATATTACTTGGGTTATACGATGAGAAAATTCTTATGAAATTGGTTTATTCTTCAATATGTTATGCCTCGATGAGTTGAAAAATGATTATGAAACCTGTATATTTTCCATAGGTTATGATATAATGAAATATATATTAAACACAATTAATTTTATAGTTGATTACATGATGTACTATTTATGATATTATGACACGCATAAATATGGGTTTCATTGTGAGATGGGTGGGACCTAAATCTCTATCCAATGCATTTGGTAACTATGGAAAACTCATGAGTAAATATATTATGTGTGAACTTTATTTCTTGTTTAAAATTGATTTTTTGAACCTGATTATTTGATTAAAATTTTATGTTTGATCTTTATGACATGTTCATATTGTTATTAATAGATTTATTTTTCATGTCCATAATGTTATGTGTGGGCTTCGCAGCATGTCCATAAGTTTATGGGAGGGTCTTATTTAATGTTCTTAACTTACTTATTGGAATTATTCCTATTTATACATGTTAAAAATATTATAAGATGATGTGTATGCCAAAAATATTTTTCTTGTTCAAAATTTAAGCACTTATGGATCATGTTATTTGATTTCCTTTACGATTCATGTCTTATGAACTGCTAGTCTTTTCGACATAACTCAATATTATGACCTTTTATATACATTTTAGGGTTATCAAATATTATGATAACTCATGAATACCCCTATTACCATGTTATTTTTATATTTTTACCTTTTTACCCTTATTGTGAATCTAATCTGACCCTTTATTATATTTCCTTTCACTAGGTTATGGAGACATGTTTTTATGTAGGAGTAATAAAGGGGAAGATATTTATGGTTGATATTAATGATATTTAACAATTTAATAAGATTGTGTTACCAGCTTCCAAATCTAATAAATTATTATGGTCCTTAGGAATCATTTTATGAAATGTATTTAATATTCATCTAAAAAGATGTTATATCCATATATGACAAGCATAGGTCGTTATAGTTGGTATTAGGAGAAAGGATTAGTTAACCTTTGGAAAACAGATTGAGAAATGTTTAGTGAGATCCCTAAGGAAATTATTGAGGATATTTTTATGGATTTATTTAAGGATAATTCTAAGTATTAGTGTAATTATTGGGAAATTTCCTAGAATTTTGTTAATATATAGAGTGAGTGGAATCTAAGAAATTATATAACTGTATGTATAAGACAATTGGATGTGGCTCTAGCACAAAGGTACCTAGGAATAATAACACTAAAAGGGTGCATTGATATGGAATCAATCATCACATAGGGCATAACAACAGACCTTTTTATACACATGTTTTGACACTCCTATAGGGGTATGAGTTGTAAATTAAAATACTCTTTATGAACCATCATAAAGGATTTAAATAGATGATGATTATAAATCACCTAGAAAAACCTAATTCATCATACATTTGATCGAGGGTATCATGATTTAGAAATAATATAAGTTATTTTATTGATTGTTTGATTTCCCATTATGATTAACATTTCCCATAATATGATTATTTGTTTTATTAAATAAAGGGAACCAGAAAGAATAGGGTTAACATTGAATTTGACAGAAAATTTGTTTATGAGAGTTTACATGGTATAATGATTAGAGTGAAGGATACTGTGATTATTCATAATCTATTATCACATCAACATGATAAACAATGTGCACCATAAAAAACCCTCAGACCCACTAAATATGAGAAGGATGGTGTTCGCCGAAAGTTCAAATAGTAGAGACCAGGGATGAATGAAGATTTGGTTTCCTATATGTTGAGAATGTGGGAAAAATACAGTTCACGGATGTCTCCAAAGAATGAGAAGATTTTTTATGTATGGAGAATAAGGGAATAGAGTAAGTAATTTCTAAGTAAAAAAGAAATTATTAGTTAATGTAATGGATGAGAACATTGGTCGTCCTAAGGTATTATAAATGGATGAATTATTTAAATGTGTAAAGAATGTGAATTATGAAAATTGATTTACAAAGGGGAATTATTTTGAAGAGAACCAACAAGGTGGTACGAGTAATAGTTATTCTGGTGATGATGAAGACAACACGAATGACATTTTAAAGTAAAGAGGTTTTAGGTAAAAATATGAGGAAGATTAGTCAATGTCTTCAAGATGAGGTGGGATAATCGAAGTGTTTATATATTGGAATTATAAAATTATGTTATATGAATATATATATATATATAATTATTTTTTTGTAGAAGTTTTTCATTAATGATTTTCAAGAATACATTAAATTTTAATAATATACAATAAAATTTATTTAATGGAAATGTGGTATTTTTATTAAGTAGATATAATAATTAATATGATCTGGATATTGAGATGTTCGATGATAAAATGTAAATTGGATAGTACTGATTACCTTTGAAAAAATTAATGTTTTCTTGAAAAAATTGTTTATACTATAATTGATGGAGTTTGCAATAATTTCTTATTTCTGAAATATATCAAATAATCTATTTTTAATTTAAGGAATAAGGATGAATGAATGTTTTTGATAAGGTTTTATGGAAATTAATGTTTTTACCAAGCTTTATGGGAATACATGATTAAGGTATTTACATGTTTGGTATGTGAAAATCAAGATCCTCTTTATGGTATATGGGGATTAGCGATAGGTTAATTTTGGAAATTTAGTGACATTATTTCTAAAGTTTTGAACTTTAATCATTTGGAAGGGTCATAAGTTTAACCAATTATAGAATGGTTGAAGTTTAACATTGGATGAGGATTTTGATATTAATATATTACTTCACCATCTAACAATTTATTCATATTGGATTATATGTTCTAACCATTATTTTGGGATGATAACTAAATATATATAGAATAAATTATTATTATATTTATGGAACTTATGATCCCTTAATGATTCTAGTACAAAACATTCACCTTTATTTCTTAGAGTAATAAATGAAGTGTAAATTGAACAGGACACAACTAATGGATTATATTGTTCTTATGAAATTGAATGAAGTCAAGTAATAATATCTTCTTGTAAAAATTATTCAACTTTATAAATAGGATCTTGAAATATAATTTTTCCTTGTTATTATTATTTTTTATGATATCAATGAAATTATTCACACCTATTTGGTTTATGGATTTGTGGTCATTAACCTTATCTAGACCACACATATTCTTGTGATTAATGTTCAATATCACTCTCCATTAGTATTTGAGTGTTATGTTTCTCTTCTATGTCAATGTTGTTTCTTATTACCATTGTTCTCCAATTTAGAAACAAAATATGTGTTATTCCAGATGAATTTCGAAAAAACCCTCTTTGTTTTCAAGATTATGTTTTATTAACACTTTTTCAAATGTGGATTTCTATGATGGAATTTTAAAATGTTAAAACATTGTTTATTGAGATGAATTTTGAGGGAACAATTCATTTTAAAGGGGGTAGACTCTAACATCCGAAGATTTTAGGGAATATATTTTGTTCAAATTAATTTATTATTTTCAATATTTATCATTACATGAAACAATGATCTTAACATGAATTATATGAAACATCAAGTTTGTATTTTGTTACACCGAACATAGAGCTTAGCTTATGTTACATGAAAAAACCAACTTTAGCTTGCATTACACATAACACTGAGTTTAAATATAACATGAAATAGTATAGAAATATTATTTTTTAATATGGTAGTTTCACATAACCATTGGAATAGAGGGTATGAATAATATTATATAACTTATGAAAATATGGTCTACACATGTATATAATATGAATTATTTGGTAACTAATTAATTATAAATGAAAATATGAACCATTTGAAAATAATGAAATTCCAATGGCTAGGTGAGAGGATATGAATAAGATTATCTAAATTAAGAAAATATGGTCTACACATGTATATAATATTAATTACTTGGTGACTAATTAATTATAAACCAAAATATGATCCATTTTAAAATAAAGAGATTCTTTTTCTTAAAAACTTTTTTTCTATGAAAAAATATGTTTTACCTCAAATAATTTTAAAAACCACTTTTAGGGAATTATTTTTATTGAATTTATATATTATATATTCAATAAAATGTGTAAAATTCATCATAAGTGTTTTCTAAACAAGAAATAATAATAAATTCAATTTTACACTTATAAATTGTATTTTTATAAGAAGGGGTTTGTTGTATTTTGCAAATATATTTTAAAATTTATTTTTGACTCTTAGAGAAAATTAATTTTTTAAATTCAAATAACTTTTGGATACATCATATCAACATTATTTTAGGCTTAATTTTTGAGAATTTTCTGATAAGAGTAAATTTTTTATGAATAGTGAAAATTTAGGAGTTTTAAATGAAAAATTCATTTTTGTTTAAATAATTTCTAATGTTAAATTATATTTTTAATTGGTTTTGAATTAAAATTTGTTTAATTTTACATCAATTGATCTAATTATGTCATTTTAATAATTTTCAAGTTTAATTTTTATATTAAAATGTTGTAAACATTTTAACATTTTTTCTCTTTAAAGACCCACTACCATGTTGAGTCCACATGATTAATTTTAAATAAACATTTTCCGCTTATGATAATTGAATTTGGAAAACTAGATTCCATATTTTTAATCATAATAATTTTTATTATATAATAATATTAAAATATTTTTTTACTAAAATTATTAGAAAAAATAGTAAAATTTATTTACCGTAGTTAAGGTAAAATTGGTTTTCCCAGGGGTTTAAAAAATAATAATTGTTAAAAATAATCCAAAACCTATCCACAACCCATTTTCATGAAATATATAAACCCTATCACATCTATTATTTATAATTGTTCATTATTGGATCCTTTTAACATTTAATATACATGGGGTAATTATATCTTTTAAAAAATTACAATTGTACCACTCACCTCACTTATAAAAGGACACCGCTTATCATCTCCACTTCACACCATAAAACCATTATAGGTCATCCAATTTCTACCAAAATGACAACTCAAAATCACTAATATCATCCTATAATCCTTATTTTTAATATAAGTCCAACCAAGGAAGGGTTCTGGTGAAAACCTGGGGAGGATACCTGAAGAAGAGGAGGTTCGAACGTGTATGAAGGAATTCAAGATATAATGTAAGGGATTTCCATATCACTTTTTTACTTCCAGGAGACACATTATGTGTTCATCACCTATTTATTTTATGTAGTGTGTATACTTTCTATGAATTTATTTTATTATTCTTTTACTAATATTTATTGGGAACTACATATACATTTTTGGGTTTCTCATTCATGGGGTTTATGGTTAAAACATTACCAAAGTGGTAAGGGATTTTTGACACAATATCCCTTCATTGAGAAATATGTTATGTTATGAACCAATATTAAATTACAAATTGTATATAAAGACACTTTTATATGTAATATCAGGAATTTATTCATCCTTATGGTATTTTATGTTTCATCTAATGTTATTCTTTTAGGGGTATTGTGATTCAAAATTACCAAAGTATTAAATTTTTTTATAATATCATCATTAATTGAGATTGTTTATGATTATATTTATGATGATAAAATTTTATGACCCATATAATAAAAAAATGACTCTTCTTCTTTTCTAGTTATTCTGGATATATAAAGTAAGTGTACCATTTTTCCACTATTTGGTACATAAAATAATGGAGAAAACGTTTTTATAAAAATATGAATTTATTTCTCTCTTCAGTTGGAAATACATTTTTTTGAAACCATGTTTTATAAAATTTATTTAATTTTTTTTAATATTGTAATATTATTTTTAAAGACATTATTACCCAAGTTTTCCTTTCTTTTATAAAATGTTTTGAAAGGAATCTTTATGTCATTTTAAAAAATAATACATGTTTGGATTTTTATAAAAATATGAAAAGAATATTTTTTTTACATGTAATTAATTAAAACAAATTAAAATTATCATGATCATTATTATATTTGAATATTAATTTATTATTTTACAAGGTTATTTTCAAATAAATTTACATTCAAAATGTGTTATGTCTTAAAAAGGTTTCTTAAAAGTGGAAATGATATTTTCCTCAATAAATGTTTTATATGATGTTTCAAAATTATTTTCCATATAATATGACATCTCTTGATGTTATATATTTTTTTATAGGATATTTTTCCAGGGATACCATTCTTATTTTTTTAATTT
This sequence comes from Viscum album, assembly GCA_963277665.1. Taxonomy (NCBI): domain Eukaryota; kingdom Viridiplantae; phylum Streptophyta; class Magnoliopsida; order Santalales; family Viscaceae; genus Viscum; species Viscum album. Next base: position 275,459,487 of record OY728123.1, on the reverse strand, counting down.
TAATGGTTTATGACAAAAAGATGTGTATAAAACCCATTTCTCTTCCCCATGTTTTATCATGGAAAAATGATTATAAAACCTGTTTTTTTTCCAACATGGGTTTTGATTTCATGACACAATGAAATGATTTTGAAACCTATATATTTTACATAGGTTATGATATGATGAAATGTTTATGTATCCCATTTCATTTCATGTATTATGAGATATTGAATGATTTATGATATTGTTGAACACATAAATATGGTCTGGATTATGACATTGTTGGGACCTATATCTTCTTCCAATGCATTGGTTAATGATGTAAAACTCATGAGTAATTATTTCATATATGAAAAAAATTACATGTTGAAAATGTTAGGCGTAAACTTGATTAAATGTTCACAATTTTATACGTGAACCTGATTACACGTTAACAATGTTATGTATAGACCTGTATTTCATGTCTATAAACTTATGCATGGACCAATTTGAAAATCTATAATTTTATGATAGGGTTTTATTTCATGTATGTATTTTAATGAGTGAAACTATTTCTATTTATAGATGTTCACAATTTTATATGCTTATGTTTAGTCCCCAAATCATTTTTTATGCTAATGTTATGCTTTCATGAATCATGTTATTTGATTTACCTTATGATTCATGTCTCTTGTAATACCAATATTTATTCCATGCATCAATATTATAAAATTTTATATATCGGGTAAATTTTTCAAATGTTATGAATATGTTATCATACCCATATTCTCTTATTATGCTTAAGTATTTCCCTTATTTTCCCTTACGGAGAATCTTATATCACCCTTTCTTAGGTTCAATTTCCCCTGGTTATGAAGAATTGTTTTTAAGTTTTAGAAATAAATTATAGTATATTTATGGTATAAATTGAATATCTTTCATGAGTTATGAAGATTCTATTCTATGTTTCCAAATGTAATTAACAATTATGGTCCTTAGGCGTGTGTTTTAATAATGTATTGAATACTAATCTAACAATATCTAATATCCATATATGAAAACCTTGGGTTTCTATACTCAAGTCCATAAAGACACCTTGTAGGGAACTTATAGTGGTAAAATGAGTATAATTTCATTTTTAATGGCTTTGGAGTGGAGAGGAATTTGGTAATGGGTGTGTATTTATACTAAAAGAGGAGGAATTGTTTAATAATTTCAAAATATTGGTCTTCGAATTCTAGGTTGTGGAAAATTAAAAACCAATAACTTTCCCATGTTTTTTATCATGGTTTTAGAAATTTAATATATATTTTAAAATATTTTAATATATTAGAACTGAAGTAAAATTTTAAATATCACAATGGACATAGAAAATTATTTTTCTACAAAATATATTTTTTGATATCAAAATTTTCATTTTTGACATTGGAATGTAATTTATAGGTTTTTATATTGATTTAAATCCATTGAAATAAATAATATTTAAATATAAATTTTTTTCATGGAATTCTTTAATTAATTATTACATGTATATGAGGTTATAAAACATGGTTAAAACACAAAATTGTATTCTTACTATTAACTAAAAATAATGTGTGTTAGAAAATGATAAAAATATCACCCTAACATGATAATGATGTGATTATTTCAAATATACTCCTAATTTTATCAAAATATTCCTCTAAATATGAGAATTTTTAATATTATATAAAAAATCCTTATTTATTGATAAATAAAATTCTTTAAAACATAGTCACCTTTTTGACACTTAAGAAAATTTCCCATGAAATTATAAATTTATATAATAATTTATATTGAAATAAATATTTTTATAATATTATTTCATGCAAATAAATTTTATTTAGAATAATTTGATTAAAAAATTGTATTAATTTTCTAAAAATCAAATTAATATTTATTCATATTAAAATATATATTTTTCAAATTCCAATTACATTCATATGTATTTTATTAAATAAAATAATTATTTAAATTGAATTGGTAAAATAACTATTTTATTTATAAAAAGGAAATCATGTATTTATGATACTAAGGGCTACATACATAACCCCTTATTAACCCAGAATTCACCTTAAAAGTAAGGTGTGTAATTGTGGTAGTTTCATGGGGTGACTTGTCTAACATTGACCTAGTGGTCATCTCTAATGACATGAAATTATCTCATAGTAAGTACTTCTCGACCCTTACATTTTGCATCTCTACTTGGGATTGGTTAAGGGTGAAACCCAATTAAACTACCATTCTCCCATGTACTGATAAATGGGATTTAATAGGAATGATCCTACAAGTTGAGGTCATCATTTGTTCCTTCTATATTCAATTCTATATTATCATTACCCTTAATATAAAATAATCATACTGGCCACTTTTAATATATACATTACAAATGGTTATAATTCCCAATGGTCATATTGACCAACATTCGAGTAATACTAATGTAACAATAATATCCTAGAAGTCACATTTCTAATTAATTCCTATATATAGTACTAAACACAAACATTTTCTACTTCATTACCAATGATTTTTACAATTCCTTTGCAAATTTAAATTTTATTCCTAATGTTTTTGCTTTTAATATATTGCATGAAAGGTCTAATATTCCTATTAGAATTTAATCTTATGGATTATACTATTATGTGGTCATTATTATTTGGTTTGTATATACCTATACTATTCTTATTTGTAGTAATTGGTATTATTATTTGACATGTAATATTCTTTGTCCAATAAATTTTTATGTACTTATATTTTTTAGATTAAAACAATAAGAATCATGATTTTTTTTAATTTATTAACTATAGAAGTAGTTTTAATTTCGTGACATTCTCCACCCTTATGAAATTTCATCCTTGAAATTTGAATCATGCCTTAAATAATATGGGGGTATTTTTTCTTCACCACTTCTTTAGGTACCCATGTTTCTTCTTCAAATTTTTTATTTCTACCCAAGAAGTTCACACATTGTGTTTTCTAGTTCCTCAACACTTATTACATTCTGTCAAGATTCTAGATCAGTTCATATTCCTAAGAAAATTCAAGAACCAATTTCACACCACTAATATCAAGTATATATGTTGGGTCATACATTTACATTCTCAATAGTGACATGTGGAAGACCTCATGGAAATTGAAAAAATTTGGAGGTAGTGATAATTAATAAGAAATCACCCAAAAATAATTCAGAATCTCATATAGTCTAATGTACCTTGGAATCGGTTTCCCTTTCTTTATAAATAACATAACTCATTTCCACAATGATATACTAAGGATAAAATAACCCCCAACATGAAATTATCTGTCATTCATTCAGTTATCAACATAATTTTTTCCAAATATAGAATCCTTGATATATTTGTAAATAAATTTCATCTCTTCTATAGTATCTTTCATAATGTATGTTCCCAACAACATACCCTCTCTATGTTTATCCCATCATGTTGGAGTTATACACTTTTTTCCATAAAGAGCTTCAAAATGGTCCATTTGAATACTTCAGTGGAAACAATTATTATATTAAAATTCAACAGGTGGAAGATGTTGGTCCCAAATACCTTGAAAATCAAGTGATCTATCACTTATAATTTCTTATAATATCTGAATTTTACTCTCATATTACCCATCACCATAAGGATTATAGGCCATGCTCAATTTTGATTTTATATTCATATCCTTCAAAAGGATCATCTAGAACATATATGTAAATCTTAGATCTCAGTTAGAAACAATCGACAATGGTACTACATAGCTCCTCACCACTTATTGAATATATAAGTGAGCAAGTATCTCTAGGTATAATTCCTCTCTTATATAAATGAAATGGTAAGTCTTTTTCAATCAATTGATGATTAAACATGTTGCATTTTTTACATTATACGTCTTAGGAAGGATAGTGAAAAATTCCATACTAATGTTTTCCCACATCTATATAGGTATGGGTAGTGTTTGTAATACCACTATAGGAAGTTTTTACTCTACCTTATTTTGTTGACACACTAAATACTTTTAAATGTAATCATAAATATTTCATTTCATATTATCCCATCAATAATGATCCTAAAGGTCCCTATAAATTTATAGCTTCCGGGATGTATAGGGAGTGTAGATATATTATTTTAATCCATAATATACTTATTTATCTCTATAATATATTTAATACATAGCCTTGTAAAAAATTACATTACGACTTCATGAAAAATATAGAATTCGAAAAAGATCCCATTTTTCATAGACTCTGTCTTATTAGGCATCAAAGGATGATCTATTTGATATTTATTGATCTTATCTAGTAATAATAGTTGAGAAAGAATTTGGGATAGAATTGAAGATGTTCCTTTCATTGTGACTTCCATTTCTAGCCTTTCTTGGTTCTTGATCAAATGATCTCCTTAAATCATCATCATTTTAATAATGATAGTATATTTACTATTCAATGCTTCTGTGACTTTGTTTTCTATTATGGGGTGATAATGAAATGATAAATCATATTGTTTTGGAATCTCAAACCATCTACATTTGTTTCATGGTAAATATATTTTGTGTAAATTTATATATCTAACTTTTTTCCCTATGTATATATAAAACTTTTTCCCATAATGATAGTGTCTCTATTTATTTGTAGAAAAAATTACTATATCTAAATCCAGGTCTTGAGAAGGATATTTATTCTTAATAAGATTTAACTATTGAGTCGGGTAGGGTATTACGTTGCCATTTTTCATGAGAAAACATGCAACCCATTTTATTGATTCGTCATTATAGATAAAAAATCATTCTTCAAAAGAGTGAAGAGTTATAATAGATTCACTAACCAAAATCTTCTTCAGTTCTTAGAAACATTATTTAAATTTCATTTTCTAGATAATATTTACTCCTTTTCAGGTTAACATTCTTATTGGATTATAATGTATTGAAAATTTTCTCAAAAACATTCAAAAAAATCCCAATAAACCAAAGAAACTATGAATATAAATTTCTATTGTATGATAAGGCCACTCCTTCAAAACCATTTTCCTAGAGAGATCAACAATATTCCTTTACTAGTTAATATGTGTCCCAAGAATGGAACTTTTTTTGTATCCATAACTATTATTTTATAAATTTACCCAAAAACTTATCCTTGTTTATTGTTTTTAATTTTTCCCTTATATAATCCTCATTATGCTCAAGATATATGGAATATATTGGAATATCTTCAATGAAAACAACAAAAAATTTATAATTTTAGTCCTTAAAGACTATATTCATAAATTCCATGATTATATAAAGAGAATTAGTCAATAAAAATGGAATAAAAAACTCATAATTCCCACATGTTGTCTAGAATTTAGTATTTGGGATATATTATTTATTTACCCTCAACTGATGGCACCCTAATCCGAGGTCAACCTTGGTGAAGAATTAATTCCCTCAAAGTTGGTCAAAAAATCATCAATCCTCAAGAGAGGGTATTTATTATATATGGTGATCCCTTTTATCTCTTTATCTTTAATTAATAGTTTCATTTATCTATCTATCAATTTTATAAAGAGAACATGTTCTCCCCAAGGGGACAAAATATGTCAAATAAAACATTTTACAATTTTTCTTGTTGTTTCTTATTTTATTCTTCTAACTCCTTGCATTCCATTCAATATAGGGTCTTCAATAGTATCTTGGATCTAGTTATGAGTTTAATTGAGAACTCAACCTCTATTTTTGGGGGAGATCTTGGTAACTATTTAAGAAATACATCAATGTATTCTCAAATAATGGGTTCATCTAAAATATTTATACATTCTGATTCTACAACTTCACCAAAAATTAAAGAAAAAATAATAAAATAGTTGGTGGTCTTTAGTAAGTCTTGGTCTAGGAAATATCTCCTTTGAAGATAACTATGGATTTTATATTAAAAATAAAATAAAAAACTTTACTTTTATATTTTTACTTGGTATTATACATTAATGACCAATCTATCCCATGTATAAAGTAAAACTCAACTGTTATAATGAACACCATGTTTGTGGAGAGATTTCACTCAAAAAAGATAATAAGTGAATCCCTATAAATATTTGATTCCTGAGTAGTTCCTCTAGGATTTTTAACTAATAACTCTATAACTAGATGTTTAGGGTTTATCTAAAAGTTATTTTCAAAATTAAAATAAAATAAAATATTGTATTAAACAATAATAAAAGAATGTACATGCTAACTTTGTGTGTACGTTGAGTGTACCTTCCACAACATCATTTAGATCATAAATGTTGTCCATTGTGATTTCAAATGCATGAACATGATCATATGGTCTCCTTAGGGTTTTATATATCTTTCTGTCCATTATATTTGGATTTGGAAATTTATTAGAAAAATTTTCATCATTCCCACACATAAAGAATTTCATGAAAGGTTGTGCTTGTACCATATTCCATTTCAAAGTGATGTTTAGATATTTATTCATTAAATATATATGAAAGTTTTAATATGTATGTGCATCTCTTCCACACTTATATAAATTTATACATTCTTTTTTATAACTACCCAAATGATTCTTGCACATTTTTTATACATGGGATGTTCTAACTTCTTCCCATCCTAAATCATTCCAAAATTCTACTCTATCCCAATCTTCTTTTCATTATATCCATTAGTCCATTGGGAATATACAAACTACTTTTAAACTTTTATATCACATCTTATTCTCATTTCATAACTTTTGATGTCTCTTATTTCTAGTTATTTCTATATATAGGGTCTCAATCCACCATGTAATTAATAGATACTTGTAACGCGCCAACCCCAGTTACCCAGATTCGGTGCATTACTTCGTAACATTGGCCTGATCACAAGAAAGATAAAATCTCGAAAGACCGATTGGTTTAGTAGCCTTGGAAACACTAGATATATTCATAAAGTTTTACATTACACCATAAGGTGAAAAACTACTACAACAACATATTGTCTTCATTGTCCACACTATTATCCCCTCATAATATCCCTGCAGGTCATTTATAATTTACTTTTTCACATCCTGGGAAAAATAAAACATAGAAAAGGGGTGAGCTCAAAAGCCCGGTAAGGATAAAAATATAACGGAAACTTTCATAAATAAGAATAAACATTTAAGGAAATGTATAACTAAAACAAAAGCCTTTTAAACTTGAATGTCAACATAGTATGGAAAAAATAAAATGAAATAATGCCATTTACTTATTCAAATGGATATTATACTAATCTAATAACCACATGAAATATCAATAACAACTTTCATAATGATGGAGTGCATAATGCCAGACTATCATAACCACATAGACAAGGCCTCGTGCCAAGACTACAAATAAGATTTTGTCAAGGCCTTGTGCCAAGACACTAATTTGTCTCATGAGACCTACCGATGCATCGAGGATCTATAGAGGGCTCCACCCATCACATATTAAGTCCAATTCATTCCCATATGAAATGTTTTTAAACATAACATAAACATTCGTATTAAAACTAGCATAGAAAATGTCAATATTTTCACCATAAATCATTAATGGTATAAAAATAGGACATCCACAGTCAAACATATCACAAAACCTTTAATACAATATAGAAGTTTTGTATCATAATAAATCAACTTCAAATAAGCTTAAAATACATCAAAGGATGTTGACATAGATGAAATCAAAACTATTTGAGAGAAATATATCTTTTCTCGAAATCATTAAAAAGTCACACATTTATAAAGGAAGTAATTTAAAAGAGATTTTTGAATCAAAGTGTCCCATTCCAATTTGAAACTTTTGAAAAGAAATTTCATTTCAAAACCATCATGTCTATATAAATAAATCTTTAAAATCATTTTGAAAACATGGACATTAATTAAAAATATTTAGAAAGATAAATAATTAAAACATTTAAAATTATTATCTTGATAAAGAGTACCTTTCAGAAATTCTTAAAATATTCATTTTGAAATCATTTAAAAGTCACATAATTATAAAATAAAACATTTACATTGAAAATATTCTTATAAGATTGTAAGGGAAGCTTTGACAATTTTATAACGGTGGTAAATAGCCGCACACACCGTATAAGTTAAAAAAAAATTCTTACCTTAAATTTGTCGAAAAGGTTAAAAGTGACTTGTTTGGAAAATGACGGAAAGATTACTTTCAAAACACATAAGGGTATAAATCACTTTAACCCATTGTATAGTAAATAGTAAAGATGTTTTTAAATACATTTTTAAGGAACATGGATATGGATGATAAAGAGATCCCAGTAAATAATTGCGTATAAACAACCTCGGATAATGAAGAGATTGTGAAATAAACCCTTACCTTGTAATTTTCCATGGTTGAGGGTAGGTTAACCTCCTGTATGATGGTGAAATAATTTTTGTTAAATTATACAAGAATCATATATATTAATATGATATCATATATGATCTTTTAACATTTCTTTGTTAATAATATCTTAGTATTATCGTCGTTTCGGGTGTTAACTTACTCGTTTTATTTTATATGTTTTGTTATGTAAGCCATGTTTGTAATGGTTAGGTTGTATCTTTTTCATATACAGAATTATATCAATTCCTTAAAAATTATTTTTAAATCATCAAATGATAATTATACTTGAATGGATATGATGGAGAATGCATCTCATCGCGTTCGTGGAGACGGTAGTCCGTACGTACGCACCAGCGAAAATATCATTATTTTTTATTAAAATAATATATAACTGGATCGTATATCATATATATAAAATCATTATCATGTTATATTTATTATTTACATGAATTAAAAATCATTATTATACCCATTCAAATAATAATATATTGAATAACAATTACACCATGACTTGGAGACGGTAAGCCGTACATACGCACATATGGTTACATGTTATTCAAAGGGAGGATAGAATACTGAATATGGTTGTACCATAATTATAATAACATCATAGTATATATAATATATTGTAGTTATTATTTTATAATGGTAACAACAAAGAATGAAGAAGTGGAAGAAGAAAAGAACTTGAAAAAGGGTGGTGAAATCATTACCTCTTCTTCGGGTTCTTCCCTTTGATTTCATCAAAAGGGCTCCTTAGGTTGGCTTTCTGAACAAACTAAGACCTCTAGGTTGTATTGAGGGAAGTTGGGAGAGTATTTGGGTAGAGTTTGGCTGAACCAAAAGGCTTTGAAGGTGTGAAGTAATGAGAAGGGGGAGTTCCCTTTTATAAGAGGGGTGAGGGGCACCTTTGGAAAAGCTAGAAATATTAATTTATAATAAATTCATATTCAGTTTATAATGGCTGAAAAGTTTATTATTCAAAGTTTAAGGGGGGGATAGGTCGAAAACCATTCAAAAAATAGAATTTAGATAGGTTTGGGTTACTATATTAACCTTATATTTTAGTTTTAACTCTTTGTTAATTAGTTTGACATTTACCATGTCACTTTGTATTTTTATATTATATAGTTAATAAACATACTATATACATCCAAGCGACCCCCAAGTGGTCCATTAATGATACACCTATAATGATATAAGTCTCTTGGACGAACCGTAGATTTTTAGGAATTTAATATCAATTAATAATATAATATTTGTTTTAAAAACTCTTTTATGTCAATTTTGACACTATTCAATAGTTGATTTTTGTGAAACTCATAACAGAATGATTACTTCTAAATAAGTCAATTAAATAAATCCTAATATGTCATATCATCCTATAAAATTAGTTTAATTCATTAAAAGTCTCAAATTATATTTATTTGGGTATTTATAATATCAATTATTTTAATTTTTTACTATTATGGTAATTACTGCATCATCATTGTGTCATAAATAAATTAACTTATTTAATGTCTAAAAATAATAAATAAAATATAAGTATGTATGAAATCGTATTATCTTTGTAATGAATATTTAAAATCGAATTTATATTATGTATGACCCTATATTAAAAATGTTTTAGTAAATAAACTTTGATTTTAACTCTTTTAACTCTTCTTTGAATTAAATAATAACAAATGTCCTAATCTAATCCAAGTGGACCTAAATGATAATATTTTATTCCTAAGGTTGTTTTTGGTCGAGATACACTTGTCCAATAGAATTCGGACATGTGTTAGGGTAATATTAATATCATTTCTACCCTTAATTATCCTATTTACTTTTAACCGTGGTAAATAAAAGTAAAAAGATACTATTCACCAAAAATTATTTTCATCTCATTGAACCACATTTTACTTCTTGATATTAATAATGTCTCTCGTATTTTCTAAATTCCATTCACATAAGCGGTAAAATTATGTTTTATGAAAAATTCAGTTTTTTAACTACCACTTAGTAGTTTCACTATTCATCAAAAATTTGAAGTTTTTCAGAACAATGCCAAACTTTCACCATAAGCTATAATTGATATTCGGAATTCAAAAATGATGTCTATTTTACAAAATTACAAACATATAATTTTAATTAATTAATTTTATAATTAATTCCTGTTGTCACAACAAATAGCGTGCTTTTAAGAAACAATATATATCAAAAGATTGACAATTGTTTAGGTCCAATTTGAAAGTCAAATTATTTCTAATGAACAAAATTGGATAAAATGGTAAAAATGTATTCTAATTATACTTTAAAACCCCTCAAATTAATAATTTATCACTATTAATTATTTTGATTAAAAAATTTGTTTTTAATTAAAATTTAGTAATTTTCACTATTCATCAAAATATTAAAGTTATTCGAAAAGTACCAAAATTTAACCCTAGGATAATTTTGATATTCTGAATCCAAAAATGAAGTCCATTTTGAGAGATAGAATTTATAAAATTTCAAAAAGTCAGTATTACTATTCATAATGGATAGTTTGGTAAGTCATGGTGTGTTTTAACTCGGTGTTGCGTGTAGTGAAAGTTATTGAATTATTTTGAAGAAATAACACACTATGAAATCTTAGGGTGTTACATTCTCCCCTCCTTCAATAAATTGCGTCCTCGCAATTTGAAATTTGTTCTTCGAAAATAAAAGGTTGAAAATAAAAAATATTTTTGTGGGAAAACCCACATCGGAAAATGGGTTACTAAAATTTAGTCTTAATATGAGGAAAAGAGAAATGAAAGGGTCACCACCAAATTATTATCTCGATTATGAGAACATTGGTGGAAATTAGAGATATATAATTGGAGGAAAAACGTAAATATTTATAGGTAGTGATTGAGGTCATCAATCACAAACAAGTTTTAAATTGAGGTCTTTAAATTCATCAATCTGTGATGATTTTAAATACCATCGGTTCAAAAAAAACATAGGGTGTTAGGATAACACATTTTTGGTTTTAGGATTCCTTAAATAAAGTATAAGAATTAATTTCTTCATAGAATAAGAGAATAAGAAAAAAAATATATTCTTGACAAGTAGAGTTCCATCCTTTAACTAATTTCTACCACAGACTCATCTTTCACTCTAAAAGATAATAGAACTTAAAAATAATATTCTATTTATCCTATTAGTATAGGGTTAAAAAAATGAATTTATAATTCATCTAGAAGAACCATTAAAAAATGACATTATTCAATCCAGGACATCACGTGGGTCAGTGGTAGGTGATACACCGTTGTCGCCCTTTGGTTGTGGGTTCATATCTCGCGGCCTTGCCGGACGCGACGGGTTGCCGCCCGACCTCCGTGTTGTCCTTTTACGGAAATCCAAAATAATACAAACTAGAACTATCCAAAATACTTCAGTCCAAAATTTATAAGGAAGGTAAACACAATAAAGATCCTTTTTTCCGTGTAATAACATGTGAACACCTTCATCATGTATTCTTTTAAAACACTGCAACATATTGAATTACCATAAATCCTTATTGATTACATTCATGATCCCTTATTACTTAAAGAATAATAGATATACTCCTTCAATCAAATTTTTTTTTAAACCCCAACAATGATGGAATATACAAATCATTAATCAGTTTCAAGGTAGTCATGAATATCCAATATAATTTATCCAAATCAACCATGTATTATTCCAAAATCACTACCTCGGTATCAGAACTATATTATGGTTTATCATTCTCTCCACCATATATTTTCCAAAAATTTATCCTTCTATTGAGTCACTTTTCTTTTTTCCACACAATCTGAAGTCCTTAATGAAATAGTACTACAGTACAATCCTTATATACTCCATAATTATTATAACAAGTACATTATTGATACAACACTCAATTGACATAATCAACATAAGAACTCTAATCATTCCTCTTCATCTGTGGTAGTATCATAACTTGATTATTATCCAATAGCATCATTTGAGGCATAGTATGATGATTGGGACATAGGTTCATGTATTGTCCAAACTCCTTGCAAATGAAGCATTGTATATTTGAAACCATTTTCTTACCCTTGTAGTCACATACTTTGTGCCATTTTCCTCCACACTTATAACAAACTCCCATTCCTTTCAAGCAAGTTCCAGGGTGTTTCATCAACAGTTATCACATATGGGAAAATTCTTCTTTTCCTTCTTCCCTTTATCCATCTTTCTCTCATCCATCCTTTTCTTCTCTTACTTCCCTTCAAAGCCATAGGACTCAGTAAAATCTTTACTTATCTTATCAACACATGATATTATTTCTTCATATGATGATAATACATGGGAGACTATTTCTCTTATAAATTCTGGCTTAAGACCATGAAAGATATGATCCTTCTTTCTCTTTGGATCATGTGCATTGCTGGAGTTCTCATTCCTTCTACTAGGTGCCATTTCTAAACAATGGAATACACTAGATTAGTTTATAAATAACAATACCTAATCCCAAACTTGTAAGACACATAAAATAAGTTAAATAGTTTATGGATATAATCCATAATCATAAAAATTTCTCCTTTGAGGAAGTATATACTCAAAAACCACTCATAATGGTTCGTAAAGAAAATGAGAATTATCCTAACCATATCCCCCAGGAGTGTCGTAACCAAGAGTGCAGCAAGGCCCATTGTCATGCACTAGTTCCTGTTCGAGTCTAGCTCAAAGCGGTGTTTTCAGGTTTTACCCCTAGGTACATCTGTGCCAGAGCCACCTCTACCTTCTCGTATCCAGACAGGGATGTATTGCTCGAAAAACTCACAAAATTTCTAAAATAACAAAATTCTAGAAAGTTCTTCTATACTAATCCTCAAAGTTCATCTTAGGTCTACGTGCTCTAAACCGAGTTTATCTAAATCAAGCTTCATAGGTTTGTACTAAACTTCCTATGATACCAACTGTAACACCCCGACCCCAGTTACCCAGAGTTAGTGCATTACTTCGTAACATTGGAATGATCACAAGAAAGATCAAATCTCAAAATTCCGATTGGTTTAGTTGTCTTGGAAACACTAAATATATTCATAAAGTTTTACATTACATGATAAGGTCAAAAACTACTAAAACAACATATTGTCTCCATATTCCACACTATTATCCCCTCATAATATCCCTGCAGGTCATTTATAATTTACTTTTTCACATCCAGGGAAAAATAAAACATCGAAAAGGGGTGAGCTAAAATGCCCAGTAAGGATACCAATATAACGGAAACTTTCATAAATAATAATAAACATTTAAGGTAATGTATAACTAAAAAAATCCTTTTAAACATGAACTTCAACATAGTATGGCAAAAATAAAATGAAATAATGCCATTTACTTATTCACATGGATATTCTACTAATTGAATAATCACATGAAATATCAATAAACACTTTCATAATGATGGAATGCATAATTCCAGACTATCATAACCACATAGCCAAGGCCTCGTGCCAAGACTACAAATAAGATTTTGTCAAGGCCTTGTGCCAAGACACTAGTTTGTCTCATGAGACCTACCGATGCATCGAGGAGCTATAGCAGGCTCCACCCGTCACATATTAAGTCCAATGCATTCCTATATGAAAAGATTTTAAACATAACATAAACATTCATATTAAAACTAGCATACGAAATGTCAATATTTTCACCATAAACCATGGATGGTATAAAAATAGTGCATCCACAGTCAAACATATCACAAAACCTTCAATACAATATAGAAGTTTTGTATCAGAATAAATCAACTTCAAATAAGCTTAAAATCCATCAAAGGCTGTTGACATAGATGAAATCATAACTATTTGAGAGAAATATCTCTTTTCTCTAAATCATTGAAAAGTCACACATTTATAAAGGAAGTAATTTAAAAGAGATTTTTGAATCAATGTGTCTCATATCAATTTGAAACTTTTGAAAAGAATTTTCATTTCAAAACCATCATGTCCATATAAATAAATCTTTAAAATCATTTTGAAAACATGGACATTAATTAAAAATATTTAGAAAGATAAATCTTTAAAACATTTAAAATTATGTTCATGATAAAGAGTACACTTCAGAAATTCATAAAATATTTATTTTGAAATCATTAAAAAGTCAAATAATTATAAAATAAAACATTTAATTTGAAAATCTTCTTATAATATTGTAAGGGAAGCTTTGACGATTTTATAACGGCGGTAAATAGCCGCACCCACCGTATAAGTTAAAAAAACATTCTTACCTTAAATTTGTCGAAAAGGCTAAAAGTGCCTTGTTTGGAAAACGACGGAAAGATTCCTTTAAAAACACATAAGGGTATAAATGAATTTAACCCATTGTCTAGTAAATAGTAAAGGTGTTTTTAAATACATTTTTAAGGAAGATGGATGTGGATGATATAGAGATCCCAGTAGATAATTGCGTATAAACAACCTCAGATAATGAAGAGATTGTGAAATAAAGCCTTACCTTGTACTTTTCTTGGTTTAGGGTAGGTTAAACTCCTGTATAATGGTGAAATAATTGTTATTAAATTATACAAGAATCATATATATTAATATGATATGATATATGATCTTTTAACATTTCTTTGCTAATAATATCTTAGTATTATCGTCGTTTCGGGTGTTAACTTACTCGTTTTATTTTATATGTTTTGTTACATAAGACATGTTTGTAATGGTTAGGTTGTATAATTTTCATATACAGAATTATATCAAGTCCTAAAACATTATTTTTAAATCATCAAATGATAATTATACTTGAATGGATATGATGGAGAATGAATCTCATCGCGTTCGGGGAGACGGTAGTCCGTACGTACGTACGAGCGAAAATATCATTATTTTGATATTAAAGTAATATATAATTGGATCGTATATCATATATACAGAATAATTATAAAGTTATATTTATTATTTACATGAATTACAAATCATTATTATACCCATTAAAATATTAATATATTGAATAACAATTACACCATGACGTGGAGACGGAAAGCCGTACGTACGCACGTATGGTGGAATGTTGTTCAAAGGGTGGATAGAATACTGAATATGGTTGTACCATAATTATAATAAAATCACAGTATATATAAGATATTGGAGTTATTATTTTAGAATGGTAACATCAAATAATGAATAAGTGGAAGATGAAAAGAACTTGAAAAAGGGTGGTGAAATCATTACCTCTTCTTCAGGTTCTTCCTTTTGATTTGATCAAAAGGGCTCCATAGGTTGGCTTTATGATCAAACTAATACCTCTAGGTTCTATTGAGGGAGTTGGGAGAGTATTTGGGTGGATTTTGGCCAAACCAAAAGGCTTTGAAGGTGTGAAGTAATGAGAAGGGGGAGTGCCCTTTTATAAGAGGGGTGCGGGGCACCTTTGGAAAAGCTAGAAATATTAATTTATAATAAATTCATATTTGGTTTATAATGGCTCCAAAGTTGATTATTAAACGGTTAAGGTGGGGATGGGTCGAAAACCATTCAACCAATATAATTTAGATAGGTTTGGGTTACTATATTAACCTTATCTTTTAGTTTTAACTCTTAGTTAATTAGTTTGACATTTACCATGTCACTTTGTATTTTTATATTATATAGTTAATAAACATACTATATACATACAAGAGACCCCCAAGTGGTCGATTAATGATACACATATCTTTATATAAGTCTCTTGGCCGAAACATAGATTTTTAGGAATTTAATATCAATTAATAATATAATATTTGTTTTAAAAACTCTTTTATGTCAATTTTGACACTATTCAATAGTTGATTTTTGTGAAACTCATAACAGAATGATTACTTCTAAAAATGTCAATTAAATCAATCATAATATGCCATATTATCCTAGAAAATTATTTTAATTCATTAAAAGTCGCAAATTATATTTATTTGGGTATTTATTATATCAATTATTTTAATTGTTCACTATTTTGGGAATTACTGCATCATCATTGTGTAATAAATAAATTAACTTATTTAATGTCTAAAAATTATAAATAAAATATCATTATCTATGAAATGTTATTAGATTTCTAATTAATATTTACAATAGAATTCATCTTATGTATAACCCTATATTAAAAATATCTTAGTAAATAAACATTGATTTTAACTCTTTTAACTCTTCTTTGAATTAAATAATAATAAATGTCCTAATCTAATACAAGTGGAGTTAAATGATAATATTTTATTCCTAAGGTTTTTTTTGATCGAGATAAACTTGTCCAATAGAATTAGGGCATGTTTTAGGGTAATATTAGTATCATTTCTACCTTTAATTACCCTATTAACTTTTAACTGTGGTAAATAAAAGTAAAAAGTTACTATTCACCAAAAATTATTTTCATCTCATTGAACCACATTTTACTTCTTGATATTAATCGTGTTTCTCGGATTTTCCAAATTCCATTCACAGAAGTGGTAAAATTATGTTTTTTGAAAAATTCAGTTTTTTTAACTACCACTTAATAGTTTCACTGTTCATCAAAAATTGATGTTTTTCAGAACAATGCCAAAATTTCACCCTAAGCTATAATTGATATTCCGAATTCAAAAATGATGTCTATTTTACAAAATTCCAAAAATATAAGTTGAATTAATTAATTTTATAATTAATTCCCACTGTCACAACAAATAGCATGTTCTTAAGAAACAATATATATCAAAAGATTGACAATTGGTTAGGTCCAATTTCAAAGTGAAATTAATTATAATGAACACCATTGGATAAAATGGTAAAAATATATTCTAATTATACTTTAAAACCACTCAAATTCATAATTTATCAATATTAATTATTTGTATTAAAAAAGTTATTTTTAATTAAAATTTAGTAATTTTCACTATTCATCAAAATATTAAAGTTATCTAAAAAGTACCAAAATTTCACCCTATGATAATTTTGATATTCCGAATCCAAAAATGAAGTCCATTTTGAGAGATAGAATTTATAAAATTTCAAAAAGTAGGTATTACTATTCATAACGACTAGTTTGGTAAGTCTTGGTGCGCTTTAACTCGGTGTTGCGTGTAGTGAAAGTTGTTGAATTATTTTGAAGAAATAACACACTATGAAATCTTGGGGTGTTACAATACTCATGTGAGAATCGATGATAAATATTGAAGCATATTATAAAATCCTTGTAAATTTGAGTTCATAACTCCCCACAAATTCATTTTATATTTTTTTTCAAATAAATTAAATACATTAGAATCATATTTTATAGGATATAAATAAAATAATTAATGAAAAAAAACTTTTTTTGAAGTCTCCTCGTTCTATAGATTCCACCACATCATTTAGTTTCATGTTATTGATCAGTTTCCAACCCTATTAAGATTCTCCCACTAATCAATATGATTCTGATGTATCTTTCACATGGTTAAAAAATATTGTCTATAAAAAATCATTTCTAGAGTATTGATCCATTTTTAGCTATAATTTGATCATAGGTTCCCCTAAAATAGGTGGTAGTTGACACATGAAGGATTTAATAGTGTGTTATTCCTTTTGTGGTGAAGCCAGATGCTCTATATGGTGTATGGTATTATTCCTTACCTAGGTTAATTGATTTATAATCATCATTATGTTTTCACTCTAGCTTCTATCACACTAGCAATACCACCATTACACTATCTATTTCATCCATTATTTTTTAGAGTCCCTATATTTGCTACTATTTTTCTAAAATGATAAATCCATAGTAAAAAACATGTCACATTTAGGAATATTTTAATGATAAAGGGGTATTCATTCCTAAAACAACATGATTCAAATATTTTGATCGTTAATATCCTCTAATAATAATTAAAATTAATATATATCCTTCATAATGGTTCATAAAAAGTAGGTGATTAACAAAACATATCCCCCAAGAGTGTCAAACTAGGTGTGCAACATTGTCTCTTCGTCATGCAGTAGGTGATGATCAACTTAATACCCAATGCATCATTTTTGGGGTTATTACCCCTTAGTATAACTAATATATATACAGAATAACTTACTGTATCTACGTAAGGATTTAATTTATTAGAAACCACATTCTTTATACTTTAACAAAATTTTAGGATGTTTTCTTATATGTAGAATTATCCGTATAGTTATTAATAATTTTTAAGCCCTAATTTCATCAAATAAATAAACCTTTATTTGATACCAACTATTTCATCCCAGATTTTTAATATATAAAACCTTTATTACATGGTACAATATTTAATAACATAGAGTATATTCTAATGTTTGGTTTAATGGAATTTAGTAACACAATATGTGAGTAATATACACATTATTCTAATACACTTGAAATTATTCTTCCTATATTCATCCTTGGTTACTGTTACTGCATATAATATCCTAGATACATACATTAATATAATGGTGTGAGCATAAATTCAAGTAAGGTAATAACAAATAAAATATTTAGAATGTGACTATTAGGTATAATAATAGAGAATGATCATCAGAAAATGAGGCATATCATAATTTAATGATCATGAAGAATAATATTGAAATGAGGGTATAACCTAAATATGATACATTCATAAGAATGTCACCAAGGTTTATCATTAAGGTGTTATAAAACATAATTACCAAAGTTATTCACTAAGGTATCATAAAACATGTCATCTCTATATATTAGTTCCTTACCAACTGAATTGTTGTGATATAAGAGCACACACTTAATGTGTATTAATCCATGTGATCCAAATTGATCATAATATATCACTTCATCAATAACACATGGATAATAAAGAGCAACTCTCATATGAAATCATTTAGTACAGTTGTTATTAAATAATTTAACATCTCATAATTTTTAACCCATGATAATGAAATGTGAGTTAAATCCATGTAAACCCCTATCGATTAATTATGTTTACATCTAAGTGAATACTCTTGGATAAGGAAGGGGTTTCGGAATTAATAATATATGTATATTTAATGTAAAATAGAGAAATTTAAGAAATAAATTAAACAACATGATTAGTTTGAAACATGTTCTATAGAAAAGTGTATAATGAGAGTGAATGAAGGTCTCCCTCTGTTAAAACATAGTTTTGGAAGTAATGGTATAGTAAAAAGTGTATTAAAAGAATGTAATTCAACATTTAGAAGAATTAACAAAAAAGAGGTACTTGAGTGGAAGAGAAGAAAAGGAGAGTTCCCTTACCATGGGAAGTACCATCCTAAAGCCTAGAGAAGGAAACTTTTGGAAATTTAAGACAAACCAGAGGGGATTTAGAGATGATAAAAGAGAATAATTTCTTGATTAATGGATTTAGAGATTATAATCATTGGTTAATTGGTGGATATTTATAGTAAGGAGGAGTAATTATTTAGTAAATTATAAATATATGTATTTGAATTCTAGGTTGTGGAAAATAAAAACCCATTTGATAACCCATGGTTTTTCTCATGTTTTAAGATATTTAAGTCATATTTAATAATATTTTAATCTATAAGAACAAAAACTATTTTTTAATATTATTTTGGTCATGGAAATGTAAATTTTCCACACTATATATCTTTTAAAATAACAATTTCCATTCAATAATTTGTCAAGTCATGTATAAATTTGGAAATTGATTTAAATCCATCAAAATGCATAATATTAATACAACCAATTGTTTTCATGGATTCTATTCAATTGACTATTAAATTTTTATTACATATATATGAAGTCTTAAAACATACCAAAAACCGTAACTATATTTTTACAATTCATTAAAATATGATGTATTTTAAAGAATCGCCAAACGTTCACTGAAACCTAATTTCAAAATTCCAATTTAAAATATAATGTCTATTTAATAAAAATAATTATCCTAATATGAAAATGTTTTATTTTAAATAATTTTTTTATTTATTGAATAATAATAGTTTTTATGACACGATCGGCTTTCTAACACTTATAAAAAATTCCTATGATATTATAAAATTATATTATAATTTATCTTTAAATAAATATTATTTTATAATAAAATTTCATGAAAATATTTTTTATTTTGAATACCAGAATTATAGAAGTGTATATATTTTCTAAATTTTTTTGTACTCAAAAATATTTTTGTCCAATTTATATTATATTTATATATATTTTATTAAATAACATAATAATGAAAATGTAATTTAAGAAATAAATAATTTATTTATACAAAATAAATTAAAAATTATTAATAATAAGTTCAATATACATAACCCCTTATTACACCTACATACAACCCAACGGTAAGGTGTGTGATGGTGGTAGTTTCATAGGGAGACACAGTTACCATTGACCTAGTGGTGATCTCCACTGACTTGAACTTATCTCATAGCTGATTCCACTGTTTCCTTGATCATTATTTATATGGTTTTGGACAAGGGAGAAACCCAATGATGTTACCCCTTCCTATGTTATGATAAATGGGCTTCAAAAGGCACAATTATATAGGTTGAGGTCATTATTTCTTCCTTCAACATAAAATTAACACTTTTAATAAAACTTAATATAATATAATCTTAATGGTAAATTTATATTGGATACATTACCAATAGTCATAATTCCCAACATTTATATTGACAAATGATCATATTGACCATAGATCATGTAATAGTAATGTAACAGTTATATCATTATGGATACATTTTTTATTATATCCTATATATAGAACTAAATATCATCATTTACTACTTCATTCCCAAAGGTTTATAAATTCATTTCATAATGTCAATTATTTTCCTATTGTTTCTTTTTATTTTTTATTTTTTTGGATGGTTTAATATTCATGGAAGAGCTCAATCATATGAATTATACCATTGTGTGGTCACTATTCTTTAGTTTTAATATCCCAGTTCTAGTCTTAGATATTTAATCATTATTATTTCCTAAAATGTAATATTATATTTATAATAGTCATTATATGTACTTGTAGTGTGAAATCTAAAAAAATAAACATTATAAAAATGTTCTATTATAAATCAAAGAAGTAATTTTTTAGGTTGTTACATAAAATTACCCCAACATAATCTATACTAGAATCACTGAGAAACACTCCCCATGGGAAGAGCCACATTATGCACTAAGTTATACAATCCAATTTGAAAACATAATCACCATAGCAATAATATCTTTATTTCCCACCAAGTTATCAAGGGGTTCCTTGACTTTATCTATTATTGGTTAAGATTAATGTCACATATCAATTCCAAATATCAATAAAACACATCAATGTGAATCCCTCAACTCAAATCCAAAAACCATTCAATGAAATAACCCCACAACATTTATAAATAAATTATAAGAAATTTGTATCACATAAAATCCATTTCCATATAAACCATTAAATTCATGTAAAACTGTATAAGGTTGTTAATTTTTCCATGAAATCCATTAAATGTTTTTTCAAAGGTTCATTTAATTCAAAAATGGAATCCAAGACATGAAATCATCCTTTATAAATCATCTAGTAATCAAAAAAATTAATTAAAACAGCATTTAAATCTATATATATTTCTTTCAGAACATAAATATATCAAATTTATAATAAATTAATAATAAAACACAATAAATTTTTTACATAAACCAAACACATCCTTAAATTTAAATAAAATTCATAGAAACCTAAAAAAACTCTTAGAAATAATTTCAAAGATAAAAACCCACCCAATCGCAATTTACAAAAATTCGGGAAAAAGAATAATAGTCATTTTAACAAACTTGAGTGCATTGAAGTTTAATATTTATTAATAATTCTTGAATACCAATAAAATAACCAAATTTTCAAACATGTAAACACCAAAATATTATAATTAATTAATTATTCATTCTAACCCAACACATATTGATATAGTATTGGTGGTAAAAGGTCTTTAGAAATATCAATCACCCATGATATTTCAAATAATAGAAATTTAATAAAAAAAACTTATTAAAATTGATGATTCCACCATTAATTAATGGTACTCTACAAAATGAAGAGACGTAAGAATTTTAGAAGGAATGAAGAATCCCTAGAACAAAACCCCCAATTTATTTCCTGAAAATAAATACTCTAGACCACTATAGACATTGGGTAATGAAATAGTGGAAGTAAAGGGATTCAAAATAATGATAAAGAATAACAGAGTCACTTACTTAAATATATATTTGACTTTTATTAGTATATCTCTAAAAATAATTATAATAATAGGGGGATATTAAGGAGTCAATTTGGGGGAGAACTATTAGAGAGTTATGGGGAAAAGGATATAAAATAGGGGTATCCTTAATGTATTTGTCCCAAAACCCATACAACAGTCAGACCACATATGCTACTAGACAAGGAGTAATCCCTAATCCTGAGGGGAAGAATACTAAAGACATTATTCTTTGGTATATGTTTAATAATTATTTACCCACTTAAATTTTTATGATAATTCTTGACTGGTTATCCCAGAAAACTGGTTTAACCTTTCCATAGGTTGGATGTCCTAAAAAACATGAAAGGTATTATGAAACCAAAGATGTCATAAAAATATAATAAGAGGATGGAAACAACCAATGAATTAATATATTAAAACAAAATATTCTAAAAAACAAATGGAATATAAAAATATAACTAGGACTATAAAAAATCATGGATATATAGGGGCCAAGACATAGGAGAAACTGGGAAGATTAGGCATTGAGCCACATATTACCTCTGAACACCTCCAATATGTCAAAATATGTAGAGGGAATCAATCCCAATCTCGTGAAAAACATGAGAAACTATCCAAGAATACATAATAGCTACTAGTACCTGTATGTACCTGAATACCACTAAGGGAGAAGTCAAATTTCCACTAACATGTTTATGAAGGGTGTGATAATAAAATAATTACTAGGGAACCAACAGTGATGTCTCAATACACAAATGATATAACATGTGTTTACATGAACATTTCCAGTTATTTTCATTGATATAAATATAATATATTTATAAATAATAATTGATAAAAATAGAGTAGCAACATATAGAGAAGTACTTTTATAATAAATATTTACTATGAATGGTGACTCCATATACCAAGAGGTTCCATACTAGCCTATTGAAAGACTCACCTCAAAATCTAAGGCATCTAAGACTAGGTTTTCATGAATATATTCCTCAGAAATAATCATAAACCATTCAGAGTGAATTAACCATCCTCTATGGGATAGAAAATAGTGTAAACTCTATTTAAGGTGATCTTAAATCCTATCCCTTTGGAAATAGAAAAATGTTATTATGTATTCAATGTGATATTACATCCCATACCATACATTAAATCGACACAAAACTAAGTGGTTACATAGATATAATCTGTATAAAAAAATATAAACACAATGTGTACTTGCAAACCACTTCATACAATCACAATATATGACCCCTTACACTCAGAATTATCATTTCTAGATATCATGTTTTAAACCATTCTCAAGGTATAATACTAGTTAAATGATAACAATTCTCAGTAAAATGAAGGGAAAATTATTGTAAACCTAACATGGAAACAACATTGTCGACATAAAAGAGTAATAACACACATAACATAACAAAATAGTAACATGATTAACATAACAAAGTAGTAAAATAAATAAAATCATAGTCATTTCCAGCACACGTAATAATCAGATTATATAAGAATGGAAGTAACCGAAATTATATACATGAACAATACAATTAGTAAACCAATCCAGAAATATGGTACAACTAGAAATAAAGGGAAAACATTTTAGTGTTATACCAATATAACCACATGGATATAAATTATTTGAATTACTTTTCACACCCACAAGAAACAAGTTTGTAAATTTTTATTCCACTATATTAATTAGGACTAGGTGTTTATAAACCAATTTAGTTACTCACTAATGAATAAAACTAGTAGTTTTTAGTATAACATGGAAAAGGATAACCATCAACTAGAAGAATAAAATGATAATGGGTTATTTAATGTAATTGTAGAGGATCAATTTCCATTTTAATTACCCAAATTGTATTAATGATTCAAAACATGTAACTTTAATAACCCAAAAATTATTAAACTATTTTTCCAAAGAGAGATGATTTATAACCTAATGTATATATATTTTATTAATCATTTGAAATATTAATCATAAAAAAATATAGAGAAATATTTTATAAATAATATCCTAAATATATACATTTTAAAATAATATTATCACTACAATTAATATTTCTATAAAGAAAACTTGGTAGTTATCAAGTGTCAAGGTTGTATAATACCTAAATCCATTAGTATTTTTATGTTACATCACTTAGTCCCACCCTAAAAACCCAACAACCACATCACCAGTGAATAACTCTCTTAACCTTAGGTTAAGTGTTGTTCCTCATATTATAGCTCATTTATGTTCAAGTGAGAATTGTGGTTCCATATCATAGAATATTGTTTAGGCTCAAGAATTTACAATTTATTTTTATAGTTAACAAGCCATGGGTGTATAATAAAGGGGGGGAATAAAAGCTTACTGACTTCCCATAACTCTATTTGGGTCTATTCACACAAAAATTGTCTTTATTTTATCCCATGTTTGATGTCAAGGTAAATTTCCAACACCTTATGATCGGTGGTCTTAGTGACATGACTAAGAATGGGTTATCAAATTTAAAAAACAAGTTAAATAAAAAATCAAAGATAAATTCTCCCAAGGATATCACAAACATAGTCTAGTTATATTAAGGTTTGTAATTTGACTAAGAGGGAATTGGTTTTCATTGTGTAGATCCAAAGAAATCCCTAATAAAACTTTTTTCCCATCATTTTGTAAAATATGTTTTAAGACCATTAATTTATATTATCAAAAATTATGTGAAATTTTTATTTATTTAGAAATATCCATTGATAGACCTGTTATAAGCATATCCTAAGAATTAATCACAAATTCAATACTACCTACAAAATATTTAAGTAAAATTAATGAATCCAAAATAATATTAGAAGTCCCAAAAAAATAATTAAACCACACTTCGATAAAGAAAATTATAAAATAACATAATCCCCATAATGGAAAACTAATAATACCCAAAAAATAACTGGAGTGACCCATATAATAAATCATCTTAGAAATATAGTATCCTAACGCCCTAAATAAACTCCATCGGACAGCCTCTAATTTCACCCTAGAAACCAAAAAAGTGTTCTTTTAACCCTAACATATTCACTCTATCATAAAATAATAAATAATAATGAAAAATCAACTCACATTATCCTATTTGAAGTAAGAAGAGTGGAAACCCCATGGTTTGTGATGAATTTCACCATACTTTGGTGAAACTCACAATAAACCCCAATTTACAGAATGTGATTAGAAGATATTGGAATGAAGAGGGAAAAGTAGCATAGGAGGAGCCATTAACTATTATTTTAACATGAAAATACCCCATAGGTCCACCATAAAACTAGTGATAATAAGGAACGAGAGAGGGAAACTAAAGAGAGCTCCAAGAAGGCTCCATATCATCTAAAAGATAATTTGGTAAAGAGATCACCTAATACGGGTTAAAAGAATGTGCAAAGGAATAAATTTCCTCTATTTTAAAAATCAAAAATAGGATTTTACACTAGGTACCTAATTGGAATCCCCATAATGCCTAGTGTTTTTTATAGTCCACCCATTACCTTGTACCTTTTACCAAGCACCCGAGACTAGAAGTTTTCCTTCGACTACAAATGATTCCACCCCTTTTCCACCCAAACTCATAAGACCCATTCCTAATTAGAAACCATATCTATAATCACCAAATAATAAATAATTAGAAAATTGATATCAGACCTGAATCCTCAAATGAAAATCAACCCCTCAAGTAGAATTGAAAATTCAAATGAACCCATGCAATAAGAACCAAGAATTACCATCTAAGCCTCTAACCATGAATTAATCATTGCATCTGGAACCCGATTCCTTACAACCACCCATCATATGGATTCCCATTCCCGATAAGTCTCAAAAGATGTTAAACTAATGAATTAACTATACCTATGTCTCAAATACATGCTTCAAAGCATCTATTAAATCCATAATCCATAACATCCAAATAGAACAAAAGTCACCAAATCCAAATAAATCTAGATCTTAATAACTGGAAAGATATCTATCCCCCATACATGACCTAAAATGTTCCTTGAATCATACTAAAACATCCATCCAATTTTTAAATCAAAACTCATAGACTAAATCTAAATCATCGAAATAAAAAAAATACTTAATCCATAACAATCAAAACTATCAAATTCCCTAATCCAAAAGATACCAACAAAAAAGAACCTAAAGTACTCCCAAATCCCTCCCAGATTACTAAAAACCTCAATGATCTAATATAGAATTGATTATATCTAGAAAAAACTCAATTTCATACCAATATTTTAATGCATGACTCCTGAAACCTAAAATAATACACTAAACTATCCATGAAACTTAATATTGAAGGACGAACCATCGTCCTTATGTATTATTAAATACCATATAACATTAAAAATAAAACTATAACAATAGACACTATATGATTCCATTAGTGATATATATTCCCGACCTACCATTACATCTCAATTTATAAAAGGGTTATATTTATTAAATGATTTAAAAAATCCATTCTTCATTTCTAAAAAAATATGCCAAATATGTTATACAAAAAATACATTTCATATAAACAAGCCATTATAATAAATATCTATATTTTAAATTAGAATAAAGGATTATAAAATTTAAATGGGTAGATTATAAATAAGGTGAATACTAAATTATATTTAATTTCTAAACTAAAACTAAATTACATTTTACAAACATCCTTCCAATTTAATTTTTAAATACACTATACATTCCAAAAATTTGTTCCCATTAAAACATATAGAATGATAAAATATTTTAACCAACCTATTCCAATTTTGAAATAAAAAATTTTTATCCCAATTTTGAAACACCATGGTTATCCTAACATTGAATAACATGGAAAACCAGTTTTAAAATAAATAAACTACACATTTTATAATATACCACCACTTGAAACCTAGTTATATTAAATAAATTTCTTCTTTATAAAACAATTAACCATTTATTTTACCTAGTAATAATAATATTGTCCTTATATATGATTATTCTAGGTGAAATAAATTCACCTTAGGCATTTCTAATGAGAAAATACCAGCTTTTTTGACTACATATTTTTCAAAAATAGTTCTAGCATCATTCATAATAGCACATGAATATATGTAAATAAGAAGCATTCTAACTAGAAGGATGTAACATGATTTAAAATATATTGAAATCTAAAGGAGATTATTAAGATAAAAAATTTAATAAGGTATAAAAAAATAATACCCAATAGAGTTTTTTAGAGAGAAAAAAATTTCTTTAAGGGAAAACATTACTATATAGAATGTAAAAAATCACACTCGGAAAAAACATATAAAAATAAAAAAAAACATACTCATTAGTAAATATATAAATACAAAAAAATGGTACATGATCACCAGATATATCTATATAATAGATAATTGTTATGCTCAATATAATAAAAGACGAAATAAAAAGAAAGATTTTGTAGATAATACATTAAATAAATGTTAGTAACTATCAAGGAAATAAGAATGACTACATCAATTAAAGGAACTAATTATTGGTTCATACTAACCTAATCATAACCAGTATATATATAGGAAAATAAAATATATATATTATATATTGTTTTTTTAATACAAACCCTAGTTGGTTCTAACCACATTATAATAATCATTTTCAGGAACATAGTATGGAATGAATTCCCATGTGTTTCTATATCACCTCACATAACAAGATTAATTAACCCCATATAAATGTTGATTTCTGAATTATTACTAGATAATTTTTTTAGTTCCATTCCTTTATACATAAGAAAAACACCATGATTACTCACTTATACCTATAAGTCCAATCAAGGATCTAGACATCCCCTGGTGACCCAATATTCTATCGTAAAGTGGTTTTAGATTCCATTTTCTGGGTTACTTCTCAAGTATCGATATTCATAAATCCTATATAAACATTTAAATCATAGATTTTGGGTATCCTAAAAATACCTCTTCGATACCACATGGTAAATTCTATGTTATAAACACACATGTAACACCTCGACCGTGTATGCTACAACAAAAGGGGAACTCCTTGATCCCTATGGATCAAACACCTATGTTGTGGGTCTATAGTAGACGTTGAGGAATTATTTACACATATAAATTAAAATTATAAGTCAAAAAGATTATTTTTTAACATTATAATGGCCCATCTATAAGTTGTACATTATATAAAAACCAAGAAAGTAATATGAAACTAAAAAATCCCTAACAATATAAGTAAAGGAAAAAAACAATTCCATTTTTTTATTTTAAAAATTAGTTAATAAGTTCCATATTTGTAAGAGATTTTGAAAATATGTATTTTACATTAGTTATTTTAACAGATGTATAAGTCATAATACTCATCGATTATTACTATAATCAATGTTGGAAACCCTCCCAAAAAAATGTGGGGGAATTTTGACATTAATTATAAAATAACCAACACTAAATAATATTTTTTCATTGGTTATGTTTTATAATATATATTGAAAAAAATAACTCATGATATTCCGTACCAGTTATAAAAATAAATTTAACACCCGACCCCAGAATCCTGGAGTTGGTCCACTAATTTATTACATAAGCATGATTACAAGGAATCAAATCATAATGGACCGACCGTTTTAGCAGTTTTGGAATTCAATATTACATACATGATACACATAATACATTGGGAAAATAAAACAAAACATGATAAATAATAAAATAAAACACATTTCATCATTGAAATCTTATTTAAATATTTCCTCTTCATAACCCAGGGAAAGGAAACATAATAAGGGTGAGCTCAAATGATCAGTAAGGGTAAGTAAAATGGATGAAATAATAAATCAATGAGAATAATTAACATGGTACAGAAAATAACTAATAACCCATTCCATTCAAATAACTAGATAAAAAGAAATTAATATGGAAAGGTAAGATACTGAAAAACATTCCATTTAGTCAACCGACTGATAATGAACTACATCTATAGAATTATTGATGCAAAATATTTTGGATAAATAATAACTGAAATATCTATGGAGGAAATTATTAATTATTCGACGTCATGTATAAGGCACATGAAAACCTATACCATAAATATCTTTCACATCATAGTTAAAAATATGGATACAAAACCATTTAATTTGGCCATCTTATTTTTTTATTGAGAACCTATGGAAGCATCGAGGGGCTTTATAAGGTTCTGGGCCCTCCCATCATTTCATGTCCAAGGAATTCCTCATATAGAATAGTTGAAATAAATAATATGCCTTATAAAATATCTGTATTGAATAAATAATATATATTTATCAATAATTCCATAGTGGATGACAACTAATGAAAAGGGTTATTCATATTGATGAATTAAAATACCACTTAATGATGATTAAAACATTCTTGAGGAAAATTGTAATTAAACATTCCAAAGAATCCCATACCACTTAGAATCATTTAAATAAAAATTTAATATGATGTAATAATATAGAATGAAACATATAATATTATTACAGTGATGATATTCATGATATAACATGTTAAAGTGTGGTATATAAAGCAGATAGAAGTTAGTTGGTGCATAATAACAAATAAGTCTCAATGGAAAGTAAATTTAGATGAAATCCCTTACCTTGAGTCTGACTTGTCATGCATGTCTTTATATTATTTAATAATAAAAGTTCTTCAAAACATTTTTAATTTTTTTATCACTTATACATTACTTATTATTATTTTGTATACAATTACTTAATCCATTAAGTTTACATAGGGTTTTTTTGACCAAATTCAGTTCATGTGATAAAATGACTTCGATAGGTCAACTATAGTAAAGGGGTCATTATATAAAAATATACATAATAATAATCATGAAATAATTAACATATTTTTACATAAATTATTATTTTAAAATCATTCGTGAAATATTTTTATGAAAAATGAAACAACATTACAGTCATAGAGAAATTATGTCGTACGTACACATGAGTAACATTCTCATTTTTCAATGATACTTACGAAAAAATGTTAATTAACACTATATCTTTACATAATGATAATTATATAATAAATGAAATTTTATTTAGTAATATATTCTTGTATATTTTATTCTTGTGATTTAAAAGGAATCATATTGTGTTAAGGAGGTTGTAGTCTACACATCCACGAACAACATTATCACTTTTTATGTGTGTGAAAAGGTAATAAAGAAAATGATATATTATATTTACATAAATTTAATTATGTCATGAATATAATTTATATTTCATGTATGTAAAATATGTTTAAAAAACCATCCTTTATACAATCCATGTAATGGGTGAACAAATCATAACACTATGAGGGTGTGGACGTCTACACTTCCACAAACGATGTTATCGTTTTTACACAAAAATGAATGTATAATGATTTGTACTGTAAAAAAAATAAAGAATCACACATACATAATAAATATCATGTATAACATATATAAATATCATGTATAACATATATAAATATAGTTTCAATCATAATAGTCACCATGAAAGGTGGTAAAGGAAAAATTAAAATCATCATTTCATGAGGTTATAGTTCGCAATACATGTAAACAGTAGGTTAGTTACCCATTAGATGGTGGTGTGTTGGTGTAGGTCTAAAACATGTCATAAAAAAATAATATTAGGTTTAGGATACTATAGTTTCTATATAAAAAAGGAATAATAATATTTGGAGGAGTGGAAAATGGAAATAATATTAAAGATATTTACGAAAGACCGTAACTCTTAATCTGGTAACTCCTTTTGGTTTGCACCAAAAGAATTCAATGAATTTATTTTTTCCCAATGAGAGGCTTAAAAGAGTACAGTAGGGATGTTGAGGAGTTAATTGGTATTATCATGGATGATCCTTTGTGTCTTGAGAGGCTTGAGGGTGTGAGAGTAAAGGACACCTGGTATAGTGGAGGAAGAGTGACACTCTTGTAATATTTTGGCAGAAGGGAACCCCACCCATGTTTTTTTATTCAAAGTAGATCAATAATTGTAAAAAATAAATAAAAGGGAGTATATTTTATAAAATTTTCTATCAAATCGATTTTGGAAAAGTTTATAAATCATATTATACCTTATGTATAAGGTTTAGTTCATTATTAAGCTTAATTTCACCTTAATCATTGTAATGAATTTTAATTAATTTCACCAATATTTTTGGCCAAAAACTAAGTTGAACTTATAATAAATTATAAATTATGATTATTCTGAATATGGAATCAATTTTAACAAATTAAAATATCATATGTTGCAGATATTTAATTTAATTAAATCTTGTAAACAGGACGACAATGTGGGTTTTTAATATGAAAACGTTCAAAAGTTCACTATGTTTTTATATGTAATTTCAAAGTGAAATTAATTATAATGACCTAAATTGGATAAATGGATAAATATATTTTTTAATTGTACTTTAAAACCAATATAAAATGTAATTTAACCTCATAATTAAATTATATTAAAAATCATTTTTGAACTAAAATTTAGTATTTTTCACTTTTCAATTAAAAATGAAACTTCACATAAAAATACCAAAACACCATCATAAGCTAATTTTTATGTTCCAATTCAAATTATTATGTTTATTTTTATATATTTAATTTTTTAAAGTGTCAAAATTTTGATTTAAAAAGGGATCACCAACAAAAGGTGTGAAAAAAATACCTTTTATAAAAAATAGTATTTTATGTGTTTCATTGGGTTTTTTCTTATATTATGACTATAAAATATATTGTATGAGTGTAAAAATATTTGAGTACAAATTTAATATATAAATTTACAATATAAAATCATTAATAGTGTTATTATTTTATTGATTTTACAAAATGTGACTAAATAGTGTTTTGTTTTAATATGGTGTTTTTTGTATTGCAAAACCATCAACAAAATTAAATTTATTCTAAATGGAAAATATGGTGAATTATTATGGTCATGCATTATTTCATCCTACAAAACCTCGAAATTTCAGGGGTATTACCTTCAAAGGGATGTTCATAGTTCTCCATTATATAATCCTCTGATTCCCATACTGCTTCATCCATTTTATGATTTATCCAGAGTACCTTTACCGGATGAGTCTTATGATTCCTCAATACTTCATATCTAAAATCAAGAATATGAATCGTTTCTTTATGGTATGAAATGTTAGTTCTCAACACTATTGTATTATAGGTGATAACATGTGTTAGGTCAGGCATATATTTCCTCAGTAGAGATATATGGAACACATTATGTACCTTTGATAAATATGGAAGAATTGCCAACTATTTCAATAATTTCAAATGTTTTGATATAACTGGGAATCCATTTCCATTTCTTACCAAATTTCATAACACCCTTCCATGAATATACCTTCAACAAAATATGATCTCCCACTTGGAACACTAAATCTTATTATCAGTCTAATTCTTTTGCATACTTTGAGAATATTTAATATGAAATTGAATAGCCTTTACCTTTGTTTTTTCAATGATTATGAATTGTTAAAAGGACCAAAACACTGAAATATATTAATATTAAATGTTTAAAGTAGTTTAAAGTAGGGGAATTTATTACAATTATTTTTATGAATAGGGATGAACTCAGCTGGAATATTCATCGTGCATGTGTTGTTGTTGTCGACACCCTTGTTTTCTAGGAAATATTCTACCATGTTCACCTCTCTATAGGAATAAGTGATAATATGATTGAGTTCTAATTGGTGTTGGAGGCAGGTGATCCATTCAGTAGTGAGGGTCTATGCAAGGTGAATCATACCATGGCTAAGTGCTTGGACAATGGTATTTAAATCACTTTCAATCAAGATGTTATTCCATCCTTTTTGTATTATCAAATCAACTGTGTTAAGGACACTGAACATATCTACTTCTATAGAGGAGGTGTGTCTACATGAACCAAATCAGCATCCTAGTATGTCACTATTTTTTTATATGATACTATAGTCTACAGGTCCTGGGATTCCTTTTGAGGCACCATCCACATTAATTGTTTTTTGGAATGAATAGGTGGTTTCCAGAATACTTCTAGAAAACCCTTCTATGGATTGTATCTTCCTTTTACACAAACCCATTAAAGGATACACAAATAATTTGATGAGTTGCGATAGGTACAAATCTGTATGATTCTAGAATCCTTGATCACAGTGTAGTTCTTAATTTGAGATGCATGAAAGATGAACTTGTTATTTTTGTGAATAATAATGTTTGTTTCATACCAAATATTTTGTTTTAGTTCAGCCACAATAGTAATGAAAAGCTGAGTAATTTGGGGAGATGTATACATAGTATTGTATCTCTGAAGCTCCAGTCCAATAGAGCTCAAACCTGTCTATCTGAGTTCAAAAATATCAAAAATATATTTCCATAAAGAAGAAGTAGTAACACATGTTAGATACATTTGATTATAGTCCTCTCTCTATTAGTTTCAAATGTGACTTCTAGAACAAAGTTTAATACCACACATCTAAATATTACAGTCAGTGGGATTTCTATTATGGGCAATTCTCCACACTAGGGTGAGATGGGATGGAAGAATCCAATTTTTTTTTAATGTTATTTACCCAGTGGAAATAATTATTTTTGGTATTGAAATTATAATTTTATAATAGTTTATAGGTTAGTATACAATTATTATTAGGTTTCCAAACTAAGAAATCATCAGTGTTGAAAAAGGTATAGTTGTTAATAATAGTATAAATTTCATCTGGTAAATTAACATAGGGGGTTTCAGACAGTCATTAATGGAGATGTTAATATTCTTTTGTAATTTCATGGGGTCAATCATGATACAAAGAGGGATTCCATTCTAGTTATCCAACCAAAAATTCAGTGAGGAGTTTTTGTTAACTATCCATCTAGATTGACTCCATATTTTTGAAAATGTTTGTTTGAAGGAAGCCTATATCGAGGATTCAATATATTAGTCTTTACCTTTTCTATGGTGAATATAAAATCTTCCATGAAGGAAATCATAAGCTTGTGATTTGTTTTTCACATTATTCTAAGTAATTTTAGTTTGAAGGACCTCATTTAAAAGTTTTAGATTCTTAATACCAAGCCCTCCATTATCAATGAGAGTGTAACATGTTTTCCATGTAGCTATGACAAGTTTGTGTTAAAGATTACATCCTCTCCTAATTTTTTATTCCTCTATTTATCATTTTGAGTAAATTATTAGGCTATTTATAGAACATTTTAGAAATAATGGTGTATTTGAAAAGAAGAATTCGCCATGCCCTTAACACAGTTTTTCTATTCTAAGAGGAGAGTTGGTTATTGATTTTATAAAAAATACTTGATAAATAATTGATTTATGCATTCACTAAAAGATGGGGACCCCCAAGATATGAAAAGGGTTAAAATACTTCTTTTATTCCAACTTCATTCATAATATTATCTTTTTAGGGGACATCGAAACTTTTAATAAAGAAAATAGAAGATTTACTCTAGATAATGGATTGAACATAGACATGTTTTTAGTGGGAGAGGGCATCTTTATGTTATTTTATATTTTTATTATCTCTTTATATGAATATAATTATATCATCTACATAAAAAAGATGTGAGGGGCCAGTTAGAGTTATAGAGGCAGATATGGGATTGATTTTACCCCTATTGATCAAATCTGTGACATGTCTACTAAAGTAAACTTTAGAAATAACAAAAAGATGGTATAAATGGGGTTTCTTTCTCTAACACCGTTTGTACAAGTGAAATATCCCTTTGGGGAACAATTAATTAGAACATAGATGTGAGCATATTTGAAAAGGGTTGTTATTTTTCTTACCAAGTGGTTATTAAAACAAAATCTATAATGAATGATGAAGATGAAAATCTGATCAATTGAATGAAAATATTTCCTAATATCAATGTTGATGGAAATATTTTCCCTGCTTTTGTTCTTTTTTAGCAGGTTTTTACTTTCAGAAGCAAGGAAAATGTAATCCTAAATATTTCACCCTTTTTAGAATCCAAATTGGTTCTAAGAAACAATTTTCTTGTAAATAGGTTCCAATATAATAGATAAAAGCTTGGAAACAGTTTTATAAACCATGTTGATAAGATAAATTGTCCTAAAACGGTGAATTTCTTAAGCATTATCCACTTTATAAATGAGGGAATGAAATTGAGCATTAATACCATAAGGGATGTAGCCATTGGTGAAAAAGGATTTTATAAGGTGACAAAAATCATTGTAAAAATTGTCCTAATGATATTGGAAAAAGAATTGGTAAATCCATCAGGTTCAATATCACTATCCATATTTAGACTAAAAATCACTTCTTTAATTTCACGATCAATTAGAATACTATTCAAGAGTTTATTATCATTTTCCCCAACTAGAAGAGGAATGAAATCAGCATTGATATCCTTGCTCAAAGAAGTATTGCTAAATATGTTTCTAAAGTATGAGGTTACATGTTTGGCTAGACTCTCCTCATTAACGATGATATTATCCCCATCTTTTATAAGGGAAAGAGGTTTTCTGGTTTTTCTAGTCCTTTATAGGGCATTAAAGAATTTATTGTTTCTGTCTCCATCTTTGAGATAGTTGATTCTGAGGGTTTGTTTTATAATATTTTCTCTTAATATAATAAGAGAGTTGAGTTTATTACTAAGGTCAACTTCTTATTTTGGGTATGTAGTAAAATCATTATGGGTTGAAATAGTTTGAATTTGATTGAGGTAAATTTCCCGGAAGTTAATTTCATTATCATTTTTTGAATTCTATCATTGCACCATATTTTTTATTTTTTCTTTAGAAGTATTAGTTTTATAATGAACGAAAATGAATCATTCAAGATGATCGAATTCTATGTATATTTGAAAATTTTGTTACAATATACAACAATGTTCTAGGCATTATTAAACCTAAATGAATGTATAGTTTTCCTATCTCAAGTATTGAGGCTCGCCAAAATTGGATGATGGTAAGAATAAATCTTTGGAAAAGTAATACTAGAGATGGTATTCTAGTTATCAAGAGATTTGAAGTTGGAAAAGGCTCTATCTAGTTTATATTCTAAAATTCAAGTTTGATGTCTTCTATACTAGGTATATTTAGAGCCAACCAGATTAATCTCAAAAAGGTTGTTGTAATCAATATAGGGTTTTAATTCCTTTGTCGAGATTCTTTATTATGGGGGTCCCATATTTTCACTTGGTCCAAGGATAACAGTGAAGTCACCAACAATGACCCAAGGTGC
This sequence comes from Viscum album, assembly GCA_963277665.1. Taxonomy (NCBI): domain Eukaryota; kingdom Viridiplantae; phylum Streptophyta; class Magnoliopsida; order Santalales; family Viscaceae; genus Viscum; species Viscum album. The sequence goes on along the minus strand of OY728123.1, from coordinate 275,422,865 downwards.
ATTAATAGTGTTTTTAAGGGAATAAATATTGTTCCATAGAGCTCTTCTACCGTGGTATCTATTTTAGGCATACAAAAAATTATAGTAGACAATATTATCATGTAAATTAATTTCACATGTTAAAGATTGAGGATCAGAATTAAAAATATGAAATTTACTTATAAAGACATGGGCAAAGACCAACAATGAATCAAAAGTGTTATTGTTAGAAGTTTCACCTATAAAATTGTTACTATATTTTTCAAGATTATTAAAGATATAAGTAAAGGTGATTTTAGGCCCCAAGATAGAAAATATCATTAGATTATGCATGGAGAGAAATATTTTTAAAGTTGTGATGGTGTCAGGGTTAGTAATACCCAAGAAATTCCAATAGAAAATATTCATTTATACATATGGTTTAGTATAATCCCCTTATTTTTGTTACCTCTAGAGTTCTTTCCCTATTTGGATTTTCATAATTTATTGATAGAATTATACTTGGATTTCATTGCATTTTTTCCCAAAAATTTATTGACGGGTTAGGAGAGCTATGATTAATTTTCATATCTATTGATTCTTCTTCATGATGAATTTCCTTGTTTTAATTGTCACTCTATGTCTTTATCTATTTTACTTCTTTTTTACGACATCATATTATTCAAAATTTCCATCTAGTTAATGTGTGTTGGAGCAAGCCTTAGTGACAGGGGTGCATATATCCATTGCACTAATCTATTGGAGTTCGAGTACTTTTCACCACCTCGCATGTGTTTTATTTTGATAACTTCAATCAGTTGTGTATTGAAAACTAAATTCATAGTTGTAGTCTTGTCCAGGTTCCTCTCATTTTTCTAGAGGTGATGAGAATTTTTGTTGGCTTGTAGTGTCATCAAGAACAGAAGGGGTGTCCTGAACAGTAGGGGGTGTCCAAGTGCTTGGGAACTTCCATTCCATTCTCAAATGTTGGGTCTCCATGAATCTATGACTACAGGTAACATATTATGTTAATATTTTCATCTATAGTGATATTCATGCTAGTACTCTAATTCTGAATACCCAGGTGATTTCCATACTCTTGCATATGATTTTCCTTGGTATCTTTATGGAGTTGAGTGTTGGTTTTTAGTTATGAAATTATCCTCTTGATGCTTGTAGTTGAGGTAGACATAGAGAAAGTAGATTGGATATCAGTTTGGGTGTGTAGTGCCTTGCCACTTTTTTGAATATATTTAGGGGGAGTGTGTTTGGTTACTTTAGAGGTAGGAGAAGAAAGAAGGGTACCGAGAGTATCTGATGAAGAAATGTCATGACTTCCCTAAAAATTATACCTACCCTTATCTGGATGGGACATGTCACCCACTACCTGATCCTTGTATTAGACAATATTCAAGACCATGATTGATTTTTCTTCAGAAAATCCCTAGTTTCCATTGTCCAATTCTTCTTTTTCATCCATGTAATTCTATGATTGGTTAGAAGGGTCCTATGATGAATATTAATCACTATTTTTCCTTCTCCATATCTCATGTTTTTTATATATGTTTTAGATTTCTCCAAAGTATGTTTTTTTCTTATTATTCCCTTTAACCTCATTCCAATCTTTTTTGGTATGTGTTTCATCTTTTTTGAACAACTCTAAAATTCAATATAGAGTGTACAATGATCTTATAATAGTCACGAAGGGGTGGTGTATGCTCATACACTATTCAGACTTCAGTCTTATAATCCTTTTCATTTAAAGTAATGACATGAGGCAGTTTTGTTTCTAGATTTTCCTCAACCATGACTCTTTCATAAAGACCCAAATAGACCTTCAATGTTCTTCAAAAAATTTTAAGAGGTAGCCCTATGCAAGAGGCGAGGTAATTCAATATTTTTGGGATCCAAAAGAACCAACTATGTCCATGCAACCAAACCCAGATATGAGCTATAGAGTTTCTATCCATAAAATGATTGAAAATATAATCCCAAGTACAATGAAGAAGAATACCAAGCATCAGCTATATGTTTCCATGTTTCCAAGTCCAATATAATTACTCCTAAGAGTGAAAAATGATATGATAATACCCTTTCCCAATGTGAACAATTTTCAAGTTGGTTGTGCCCTAACAGTAGGAAATTCTCTTTTTGAGTTCACCCACTGGTCACAATTTATCCCCTTTAAGGTAATAGATCCATCTGAGTATAGAGAACTAACACATTTTTCCTCAATGAGGTAGTAATTTCGGATCAGCAGCAACCAGAAATCTTTCATCATCAAGTTCTTTAATACTTGGGGCCATCTATGAGGAATATTTTGTAAAATATGAGCCCTTGAGAGCTTCGAAAAAAGACAACTCTTTGAATTCCTGAATCGCATTGGCATTTTCTAGGGATCAATGATATTCTTGTATAAATGGGGTATGTCACTCAAAGTATTTATCCAAGGAAGGATCAAAAGATTCAATTTTGAAATGGATCTATAACTTCAGGAACCATACATCATCGATCTTCAAAGTAGGGTTTTTTTCTTCGACCATTAATGTGTTTATTTGGGATCCATCTCTCTCCTCAAAGTGTCTTTGTCCTTTACCGTTGTCATTATCTCTTCAACATGTTTTGGGCCTTTGAATTTCATTTCCCAAACATCATCCCAATAAGTTTTAGTATTGAATCTCTTTCCATATAATGCTTTATATGGTGCCATTTGATTCCATGAATGGAAAACATTACAATAGGAAAAATCTACCAAATGCATGTAATGATTCACATACCTTGAAAGTCAAGTGAGAATGAACTGAAATTATCATTAATAGTTTTAATTATTCTTTTAAAATTTCTATCATTTTGAGGATGGTAAGCAGTGCTAAAATGAAGCTCAGTATCAAGTGCCTTCTGAATACTCTTCTATAATTTTTAGGTAAAGTAGGGATCTTGGTCAGAAACAATTGATAGAGGTTCACCATGAAGTCTTAAAACTACATTAATGTAGAGCCTTATGATGTGCTCGTGAGACAGGTATTCTCTTATGGAAAGGAAATGTGTTGATTTTTTTAGGTGACCGACAATAACCAATTTTGCATCATTAATTCTAGGAGTCTTTGGTAGTCCTGTAAAAATATATATAGTAATTTCATCCCATTTCCACATAGGAATAGAAAGATGTTGCAGGATTCCTTTAGGATACTACCTCATAACTTTATCTTGTTTACATACCCAACATCTTAAAAACTAAATAGCAATTTCACACTTCATGTTATCCGACTAAAAAAATTCCTTCAAATCCATATACATATTTGGGCTCCTAGGGTGTTTATAGATGTTTTATATATGGGCGTTGTCCAAAAATTCCCTTTTTAAATCAGGCATATATGAAACTCATAGCCTGTTTATAAATATTATAACACCATAATTAAAAATAATATCTACTTATTTTCCATCATTCACAACATTAATATTCCTCTGAAAATACCTCATAATTAGATTGAAAATTCTTCATCCTCTCTAATAAATATTTTTTTTCAATAATTTTAATAATTATTGATGTATCTCATTATGTAGAAATTCCCATATCCATATTTACTAGATCTATGAACATATGAACCTTCTCAATCCTCATATGAGTTATAACTCCATGATCCTTTATACTCAGTGCATCAAGTACCTTATTTTCTTTTCCTGGGGGGTAATGTATTAAGTAACCGTAATCTTTGAGTAGCTCAATTCATAACCTTTGCCTCATATTGAGATCATAATGTGAGGAGATGTATTTCCGGCATTTATGATCTGTGTATATCTCACATATTTCACAATAGAGAGAATGTCTCCATATTTTTAGAGGAAAGTTTATAAAAACTAACTCATGATCATGGTTCGGATAGTTATGTTAATGAGTCTTTATTTTTCTTGATTCATATGAAATAACTTTATCATTTTACATTAAGAAACAACCAATTCACTTCCTTTAGGTGTCCCTATATATGAAAATCCACTCACTACCATATGGTAGAGTAAAAATTAGTGCATACACTAATATTATCTTTAGTTCTTTAAAGCATTAATTACATTAATTTGTTGAGAAAAAAAACCCCTTTATGTGTAAGCTTGGTTAAGGGGTTAGACAATTAGTAAAAGTTAGGAATGAATTACTGATAGTAACCTACCAAACCAATTAAACTATATACCTCGGTTATGTTAGTTGGCTTATACTATTATCTAACTTCCATTGTACTTTATGAATAAACTGATATCCCATCATTGGAGAAAATATAGATAAGAAAATGAACTTCTTAATTCCAGAAAACACACCTGATAAATTTCACAAATAACTCCTCCCATATAAGAGTCTTATGAATGATTCAAAAGTGATTATCACAGTCTTCATAACATTTAGAATAAACTATAGAATCATTAATTATTACTAGAAAAATCATTAATATATTCCTTCAATACTCTGTTCATTAGGTCCAAAAATATAGAGGGTGTGTTAGTCAATCAAAATGTCATTACTGTAAACTCATAATGTTCATACCTCATCCAAAAAAAATCTTTAGAATTTCCTCCTCCTTCTCTCTCAATTAGTGATACTGATAATAAAGATAATTCTTTGAAAATTATTGGGCTCCATGAAGTTGATAAAACAAGTCATTAGTGTGAGGTATAGGATACTTTTTCTTTATTATAATTTCATTGATTTCATAATAATCAATGAAAAACCTCATGGATCCATCATTTTTCTTAACTAAGTGGTCAAGGGCTCCCCATGGTTAACACTATGATGAATGAACTACATATTACCCAAATCCCTAAGTAGTTTATTTAACTGTAACAATCCTATAGTGGACATTTTATGGGGATTCTTTAATATTTTCCTTGAATCAGGGATTAAATCAAAGGAAAATTCATCTTCACACTCTAGAGGATGTGTATGTAATTCCTCAAGAAATACATCAATGTATTCCTACATAATATTTAATTTCTCAATTTTAAAACTACCTTATTCATCACTTGATGTTGCATACTTTTCTTCCATAATAATTTCATTCGGTAGAGATATTGGGGATGGATCTAGATAAGAATCATTTGAGGAAGCTTATGTCCTAAATATGAGAGATTCTAAATCTTCCTTACAAATCTTAACTTCCTTACTATTGTAATATATTTTTGCATCATATTTTGAGAGGAAAACCATACTGAGGATGATATCAAATTTATCCATATGTATGATAACCAGGTCAGTATATAAATCATGTTTATGTGTTGTAATTATGATTATATAACACATATTTGTTGCAATGATACTCCCCTTTAGTGTTTTAACACAAAACTACTTTATTAAATCAAAAGGGAAATATCTTATTTTCTTAAAAAAATAAGTAGATATAAAAGAGTGTGATGATCCAGAATAAAATTAAGCATTGAATAAATTTGAATATAGGATTAATGTACTTGTAACCACATCATTGGGCACTGCCACCACCACTCAAGTGATTGCATAAGCTTGTCCATATCCACTGGAACTCTTATACGGTATATTGCATTGGTACTTGTGGATTTCTCTTGCATAGTGTCCCATATCATTAAAATTATAGCTCTATACCTCATTGATATGTTTCTTCCCCTTGAATTCATGAGAAAGATGACCCCTATCTTCACACATAGAACTAACTCCTAGTCCCTTTAAAAATTTCCTCAAGTTCGTTTTCCCATAGCTTTCACAAGATGTAAAATTTTCAATCTTATTCCTCTTCTTTGACGCATTTCCTTTTTCATAGTGCTTATATGGCCTCTTCTAGTCTAGGTATCCCGTGAATACATAGTATATTGATAATTACTTCTCTGTCTTAATGGCACATAGAACTATTTCATCAAATGATGAAAATTTCTAAGATACTGCTTCCCTTAGGAGATTTGTCTTGGGACCTTAAAATATGTTGTAGATTTTTCACTCCATATTGCATATATAATCCGTATAATACCTTGATAACCTTTTAAAGGTAGATTCATAATCTTCAACACTCCCTTATTCCTTTTTCATTAGGCAAAGTAAATTCCTCTTCATGTAATTTTTTTATCATAAGGGACGTATTTATGAAATAATGTCTCTTTAATGGTTCTCAATTACATGAGTTATATTTATTCTTCCTCCCAGAATTTTGGATAAAGTTCCACCATTGGTTAGCATCACATTGGATACAATAAACTACAAGTGTAATCTTTACCTTTTCTTTCCATTCCATGGTCATAAATATCTTCTCCATATACTTAATACCTTACTCATCTACAATTCGATTAGTAGTCCCACAAAACAATGAGAGATTCTATTGAATAAAGCGATCCGACATAGGGAAATATCTCCGTGGAATATGTTTCTCCATTTGGGAATGGTTATTTTTCACAACCTGATTATACTGTCCCAATATTTTCATAATTTACTTTGTTCCAATACTATATGTATTGGTTTCTTCAACATGGAAATCTCTAAATTTTCCATGAGTATCAATACCATTCTTCCCTCCAGGAACCATTTATAAAAAAATGGAATATACTATATTAGACCATAAAATCATGAATTTCAAATGTGTTATAACACTGAATGTAAATTAAAAATTTATTTAACATAATTCAAAACATTGGTTACTTTGATGACATGTTTAATTTTATATCCTTCATAATGGTAAGTTAAAAGGATGTGAATTATCCTAAGTGTATCTCGAAGGAGTTTCAAACTAGGTGCACAGTAAGTCCTGTTTTCATTTACCAGGTTACCACATGTTAGGACCAAGATAATAAGGGCGAGATCAAATTCCTAGTAAGGGTTACTAAAAACGAAGTGATAACAAATCATTGAGAATAATTAACATGGAAAGGTAAATAACTGATAACACATACCACTCAAATAACTAGATTAGGAGAAATTAATATGGAAATATAAGAAACTAAAACACAATCCATCCATTCAACAAATTGATAATGAAATATATACACATAATTTTTGATGAAAAATATCATGGATAAATAATAAATGAAATATCTATGAAGGAAAAGCTTAATTATTGGACATCATGAATATGTAAGATGAGAATATATACCTTCAAGACCTTTCACAATATAGTTAAAACAATATATAGAAACCCTTTAATTTGGAAAACTTATTTTTCTCATGCTAACCTGTTGGTACATCTAGGGGCTATATAAAGTCTAGTCCCCACCCTTCATTGACTCTCTAAATCATTTCTCATAATGAATAGTTGAAATAAATAATATTCCTTATCAAATATAATAATTGAATAAATAATAAAGATTTATAAATAATTCCTCATTAGAGGATAACTAAAAACATGGGTTTTTGATATTGATAAATTGAAATACCCCTTAAATATCATTGAAACATTTTTGAGGAAAACAATCTTTGAACATTACAAATAATCCCATTAGACATTAAAACATTTAAATCATAATTTATTATCAAGGAATAACCTCAAATGAAACTTATAATATTATGAGAGTAAGTATATTCATGATATAACATGTTAATGAGTGGTATATACACTAAATAAAAGTGGATTGGTGAAAAATAGTAATTAAGCCTCAATAGAGTGTAAATTGAGATGAAATCACTTACCTTGAGTCTGACTTGTCATGAATATATTTATCTTCATGAATAGAAAACTTTATTCAAAAAAAATTTCATGTTTGTTATTTATTTTATTTTACTTATAATTATGTTGTATACAATTACATAAAAAATTAAGTTTACATTGGTTGTTTTGACCAAAATTCAGTTTATGTGATAAAATGACGTTGGTAGGTAGACTATAGTAAAATAGATCATTATATAAACATATCCATAATAATATTGATAACAAAATTATAAAATTTTTACAAAAATTATACTTTTAAAAACAATCATGAAATATTGTTATGAAAAATGAACCAACATTATAAAACTAGAGATGGTAGACCATTCATACAAATAAGTAACATTCCCATCATTAAATGATTATTACGGAAAGAAGTTAAGTAACACTAATATTTTAATAATTATCATTATATACTAAAATAAAATTTTATTTATTCATATATAATTATATATTGGATACTTTTTATGTAAAAGGAATCACATCTTGTCCGGGAGGTGGTAGTCTGCACATCCCCAAATTATGTTATCACTTTTTAAATGTCCGAAAGTGTAATAGAAAATGATATATTATATTTAAAAAAATGTAATTAGTTCATTAATAACATATATATGTTTTTAATCTGACATATTTTATCTAAAATCATCCTTTTTACAATCCATGTATTGTTTGAATGAAATACATCACTTTGAGGGGGTGACAGTCCACATTTCCACAAAAGATGGTATGATTTTTACACAAAATGGAATGTTTAATGATATTTTTTGTAAAATAAATAAATAAGATTAAATAAATAATAAATATATTATATAAAATATATAAATATAGGTTATACTAAACTGGCCACCGTGAGAGTTGGTAAAGGAAAAATGAACAGTCATCATTTCATGATGTGGTAGTTCATCGTATAAGTAAAGAGTATGTTCGTTACCCATTAGATGAAGGTGTGTTTAATTGTAGTTAAAAATTAGTATAAAATGTAATTTATATTTAGGATACTATATTTTCTATATAATTATGTAATAAAAAGAGTCGAGGGAGTGGATAATGGAAATAAAATTAAATATTTTTAGGAAAGTCGTTACCTCTTTATTAAGTAACTCCTTTTGGTTTATATCAAAAATATTCCTTTGATTTATTTTTGTACAAATAGAGTATTCAAGGAGGAATTTAGTGAGTTTTTTGAGTTAATTGTTTAGTAATTTTCTAATCCTATGTCTCTTTAGTGGTGTGATGAAGTGGTAGGAAATGAGGCCTGTTTATAGTGGAGGAGGAGTGGCACACTTGTTATATTTTGGAAGAAAGGAACCCCAAACACGTTTTTAATTTAAAGTTGATAAAAATGTAACAAATATGATAAAAGGTATTATATTTCATATATATAGAAATAAAATTGATTTTAGGAAATTTTATAGTTCATATTAGGCCTTACATATAGGTGTTAGTCCCTTGTTAAAATTAATTTCACTTAAACTGTTGTAAGGAATATTAATTACATTCACTAATTTTTTTTTATAAAAAACTGAGCCTAATTTATTAAAAATTTGAAAGTATTTTGATTCAAAATATTTAATACATTTTTTAAAAATTTCTATCACATAAGTGGATGAAATTAAATTAAATTTAATCCCACGGACGGGATGATAATGCAAGTTTTTAAAGTAAAAATGTTAAAAACATTGCTATGTTTTTATATATAATTTCAATGTGAAAATGTTTATAATAACCTATATAGGATAAATTTATAAAAATATTATTATATAAAACTTTAATAACAATTTAAAATACAATTTAAACTTATAAATAAATTTTCTTAAAAATTAGTTTTGAACTGAAATTCAGTGCTTTTAACTTTTCATTAAAAAATGAGACTTCACAGAAAAATAAGAAAACAACACCCTAAGATAATTTTTATGTTACTATTCCAAATATTATGTTTTTTTTACATATTAAATTTATAAAATGTTTAGAATTTGGATTTAAAAAGGGTTCTCTATTTAAAGGTGGAAAAACTATCTTTATAAAAACAATATATAGTATTTTATTTATTTAATTGGGGATTTTACCTATATTATTCTTATAAAATATATTATATTACAGATAAAATATTTTATTGTATATAAATTTACTATATAAATTCTTTAAAAGTGTTAGTATTTGATTGATTGTGCCAAACATGGCTAATTAGTGTTCACTTTAAGTAAGGTGTTGTGTGTATTTGATGACTATCAAAAAATTAAATTTATTCTAAAAGGAAAATATAGTAAATTATTTTTGTGCAACAATAACCAAAAAAAATATTTTTTAAAAATATATATTTTTTAAAAAAATATAATTACACAAACCTATAATAAGAGAAAAATGCAGTAAAAATAGTAAAACCTAACAGAATATATCAAAAAAATCCATTATAATTCTGTTATAATTATTTATATTAAAAAATTAATAGAATTACAAATTTATCATTTTAAAACATATATGAAAAATTAATAAATATAAACTAAAACCTAATAAAACTTGTAAAATAATCATTCCATGCTCTTCATAGATGATTTATCTCATTTCCATTATAAGTGTGACGATCATTGAAAGGAAATAAATTTTAAAAAACTTTTCGATATTCATTATCAATATATTGATAATATAATTCAAAGGAAAAGCTTAAATAAAAACTAACCTTTGGAATTGTGTAACTTTTTCAGTTGTAATTATTTCATAAATAAATCCTAGAACAAAATAATATTATTCGATTCCTCATTGATGTTGAAATTTATTTTTTTAAATAAGCTTTCAATTGAAAATAAAAATTAAATTATCTAATTAATTGTATTAATTATAAAATAAGTATCCTTTTCACACAAATATTTTATCTATTATGTAATATTGTTTAATTTATGGTTATATTGCTTCCATGCCAAATTTGTAAATGATAAATTTTAAGCAAAATAAAATGTTATTATATTATATAATAATTTAAATATTTAAACTTACGGTTCTAAAACTTCTTTAATGTTTTCATTCACATCACCATATATGGAAAATAATTAGTAATTGATCTTTTCTTATATATAAAAAAACATTCAATTGCCAATGATATATAAAAATATAACGTGAGTAGAGATTAAATTACGATAACCAAGATTTTTTTAAATATTTTTCATTTCCATCAAGAAAAAGAAGATACAACTCATAATTTCTTCATTTGGAAATATTTATGAAATATATATTGTTATTTTTTAATCAAACATTACCTTCAGTGTTGGAGAAATAATTTGAGGGTTTAGGATTCCATACAGTGATTTTGTATTATACTGAATAAAAATTGTATGATGATACCTAAAAAAAGAATACATAGATAGTATGAGAAATAAAAATGATAGTATTGAAAAAATATGATAATTAAATTATATGAAAAAAAATTCAACTTTTAGAGGCCCAATATATATTTATTAAAAGATCCAATATGTCTCTCTTACAAAACACCAATATTTAATCACACCCATAAACAATAACACTCATTGGATGTTCATAAACATCAAAAAACATAAATGAATATTCTGATAATTTATAAATTATTTTACAAATAGTAGTTTGTAATGTTGAAGGTGCCTCAACCTGCTTTTTAGTTTTATACAAAATGTACTTACCATTAATTCATTCCTAGAGACAAATATATATATATATATATATTAAAATATTCAAATAATTTAACCAAAGTTTTACATAGAAAATATGATATTTGAGTATCATAGTAATAAGATGTCAAAAAATTACATATGAACAAATTAATGAATTTCTAACACTTTGAAAATATATAATCCTCATTAGTACGGAACAACACTCTTTTTGATGCATCGATAATATCCTGTATAGTTACCCTATGATTATCCACATCCATTAACCGTTGATGTAAGATATCGGTAATATAATCTAGGATCCCACTTGATATAATATGATAAAAAATCATTAATATAATCATTTTTAATTATTATACACAAATTAAACTCAAACAGTTGACATAACACTTACAAAAAATTATTCTTGATCCATACATTTGATAGACCCACTCCTTGTAACTTCATCTAAAATTAATATATTTCATATGGATTTTCATTTTTTCTTCATCCAAAAATGAAATTGAAAGTTATTATTGATTAAAAATTCCACCATCACATTAAATAAAGAGAAACATCTCATATTGAATTCCTTAGTGTAATGTAAATAATATTTCATCTAAAAGTGTGAAGAAAACATAACCTATATTATGATAAAAATTACATTATAAGGGAAATAATAATAAAATATATTTCTAAAATGTTCTCCCATGACTGATATCGTGTTGTTTTGTTGAAACATCTCTAATAATAAATCAAAATACATATTTTTTACTCTAGTTTTTATAGCCTAAAATTTCCTAAATAGATTTTAATTTGGACTTCTAGGAATACAATTATTATCAAACTCAACAGATGTCCCTTGATTCTTGGTATGATAGAGTTATAATTTAGGATAATGGGTGATACCACATTTACAAACCCTTAAATATATATATTTCCAAAAATATGTATAAGGATCATGTGTAGAGGAATGATGAGGGTACTCTACATAAGTATGTGAAAGGTTCTACCTAGAAGATCGATATGAATACACTATTTTATCTAACATATTCTGTTAAGACTCAGATTTTCCATGTAATTTTTTCTAATTATATGGAATAATTATGAGTCTGTGAAAATAGATGGCCTTTGATTTTTGAGGCCCGGTGTGTCCAGAATAAATTTCTGAACTTTTTTAAGGTACATCGAGTAAACGCACAGGCATCATTTTCTATATTTTGAACTGGTGCTCGGATTAAAAATATGAGGGCACTGTTGAATCTGTAGTGTCTAGATTCACTTAAGGGATGCTTCACTTCGACTGCAGTATGTATGGAAAAAAAGTATGATTTTGGACTTTAAAAAAAATAACTTTGTTATTTTATTTCTTTATTTCTTTTGCTTCAATGGAAAAGCGGAAGTGGTAGGACAAATGTCGTGTCAAGAAATTAAATGTCTTGACTCCTCAAATCCTTTGTAACAGTGTCGTTGTAATTAGGAAAGTTTCTATTAAATGAACCCCCACTAATTCCATGGGCGTTACTCACTCTCCCCTCTCCTATTTATATGGATCTTGGGGAGAGGTATTGGCATGGCTTAACCAAGTGACGAAGTTATGATAAAGTGTTGCGACACCAATCACTTGGAGTAAGTGACCAGTTCTTGAAAATGGTGATAAGCGCTACTGAAGATTAATGATTTGGTGGCGTTGTTGGAGCCTTGTTGCAGGGGGTGATGAACACCGACTCTTCCTCAATCATGGGAATTATCCAATAAACATGAGGTAGGGATTTTATTTTATTTTTAATTTACAAATGTTGATTTATTTCTACTAACGCTTGTTATAATATTAATTTGGAGGGAATGGACCAATAGAACAAGGCTCAGACCCTTCATCACTTTGTTTCATTATGCATTTTTCATGGAACAATTTTCAACTCATCAAAAAATGGAAACCGAGAGGCATGCATTTACTGTGACGTTCTGAGAGGTTCATAGGCACATCCAGAAGGAATAACAGACCATTGGAGCTCATCTGGTGGCCGGTGGAAGAAGCGTTGATGCGGCACCGGCGCTGGCGTCGTCTGACCAGGGTGACAGCTGGCAACGGCTGGCTGCATCGGTGGTTCAGAGCACTTTCATGCATCGCCGGTGGGAAAGGGTCATGACTGAAGATGCGGCGGGTGAATAAGGCGGTGGGCTTGAGCCTGCCACGGAAGGCGGAGGCAGAGAGGCGCGCCGTCACGCGTCGCTGGAGGATGTTGCAGCTTGAAGTCGCGGCAGGAGGAGAGCAGTGCGTCCCCGTGCCGCGCCGCTTCGGGTTGGCAAACCCCCGATTAGCAAAAATGGTAAACCATTATGCGGTGGGGAAACTTCACATCAGCTATCCAAAATGGACCCACACTTGCAGGGCTATCTGGGAAGACCGGTATGTTCTATGACAGATCGGGCCAGACACGCTGAAAGGCAGGGCCGAACCCGCGACCAAATGGGCCAATGCTTGTCGGCCAAGCCCCACCCGATGGGGCGGGCCAATCGCGGCCCAAACCTGTGAAACGAACCAGGCCGACCCCAATGGGAAGGACCTAGTAAACAGGGTCGACCCTTAGCGGGCTAGACCCAATCAGGGTCAGGTGGACCGCGGGACTGTTGCGTCGGGTCAGCCAGACCGAGTCTGATTGATCCCCGAATATAGAAATGCATGTAACTGACGAATTGTGTGTCCATTCAACACGTAGTTAGTGGCATTGGGTTTCATTTTGGGAAGCAGTCTCTTTGGAATATTCTGGTGGGCCCAACAGAGACGGGATGGACCGATGTGCGATCACCCCCGTTTCATAGAAAATGGTGTAACTAACAAACCGAGCATCCGTATGACAAACCGTCTACAACGTCGAAACCCTCAGGACTAGACGATCCTCTTGGTATACTCCAATTGAGTTTTGTATAAACATAGAGTATGGTTGGGTTGGATCAAACCTAAATCCTACCGGGACCTAGGAACTAAACCACTTATAAGTCATAGAGCAGGTGTCCGATTGAAGCCTCATCTATTGAATTAGAACCCTTGAGACAAGAAGGTCCATTGGGATACTTATTTGTGAAGCTTTGTTGGTGTTGAGGTATGACCGATGGCTTAAGGATAGTATCCTCCTAGAATAAACCATACTATGAGCGGGAATCCAATGGCTGGTAGTGAGGTAGAGGTTGGAGATAGATCATACAGAGGTTATTACAGAGCGATCCTCTATGGGTCAGCACCAATACTGTGTGGGTCAGATCCTGTGTGGGTCGGTGCTCATCGATCTTATGTGGGTCATCCCATACTGATCATGTGTGGGACAGATCTTGTGTGTGTCAGTGCTCAATGATCTTGTGTGTGTCAGCCCATACCGATCCTATGTGGGTCAGCGGTGGTTTGTACCTATTGACTCTAGGCAGGTTGGATCCAGTGTGGGTCATTGCGGGTGTTTGTACTTATTGATCCTTTGTGAGTCAGAGTTTTTATGGTCAACAGAAGTAACTCTTGACAGAAGAAGATAATCTTGCTTCGCGACTAATCATATGTACTTCTATACTTCCCTATATACCTTGTGTGAGATGATTCTTTTACCTTAACGGTGTTACCTTTGTGGTACTTTCAACTTCGTTGTGTTATCTTCGTGGTGTAACCTTTTTTGTACCTTCACCTTTGTGGTATTATCTTCGTAGTGTTACCTTTGTGGTACCTTCACCTTCGTGGTGTTACCTATGTGTTACTTTTACCTTCTTGGTTTTAGCTTTGTGGTATTCTTCCCTCATGTATGAGACAAGTATATAATGATAACAAAGGTATATGTAAGGGAATATACCTAAGTAGGGATTTTGACTGCTTGGTGCTTTTTATTTGATATCTTTCTTTGTGTTTTTTCCTCCGTTAAACTCTGAGAGACCATCGGGGGTCTCAGGGTCCCTACTGAGTATTGCAATACTCACCCCTGCATAGCATTCACCCACAACTTGTTGTGTCTTGTGAAAATGATTGACAACGTTGATCTAGAATGTGGGAGCCAGGACTAGACGGTGTTAAGAGGAGGACCATTTGATGTGACGTGATGCATGACTACTGATCATGAGTTGTACCTACCCTTTAGGTAGGATACTCGGTGGATGTTCCAGTAGTTATTTTTCATTTTCCAGTTGTGCTTTTACTTTCCATTTTGGCTTTTATTCCAACCCATTTACATTCAGTACACTTTTTACTATAGTAGTTTACTTCATGGTTTCTTCCTATTGTGTTCTATGATTGTCTGTTTTTACAGTTTTAATGGAAATTCTTTCCCGTTATAGGGATACGCCTTTATGGTTCCAGTCAAAAGCCCCTTCCCTATGAAAGGAGAGCTTGGGGTAGTCAAGGCACATGCCCTGGGGGATGGGTCGTGACAAAGTGGTATTAGAGAAGTAATTTCAACTGAAGAACCAGGAATCTGATATTTTCTGTGTGTAAATAGTGTTAAGTGTTATGAGTGTGGTTTCAGTTTGGGGAATCCATTGTGGGTGTGGCGGCCGACGCATCCATACAAAAGGACCCTGAATTCTAATTTCTGACTCAGTGCATGAAAACAATAATTTCATGTGTTTTTAAAAGTTTTTCTTATGTTTTCTTTGAGACATCTCACCAGGTATAACTTATTGACCATGGAACAACTGTTTTCTTTCAAGATTCCATCATGTAGACATCCAACTAGGATTCTCAAGATAGTACATGATGATGACCCGATGAGAGATGAGGCCTCAGTGCATGGACCTCTTCTAGTGTTAGAACCTTTAGGTGGTGTACCAGAATCACCACTACCCATTGGTAAGTCATTTCCATTAGCCCCACCACCAGAGGGTGCACACCGACTGATCACATTTCATGAGTTTTAGCATTAGAGAGCTCCAAGGTTCCAAGGTGATACCGATCCAAAGGAAGTTGAGGACTGGCAGGAGGCTGTGGCTAGAGTCGTTCTCTTAGTTGGGACACCAGCTATTCTGATGGTGATCCTAGCTGCCAGTATTTTCTAGGGAGTAGCTAGGAGATGGTGGAGTTTGAAACTCCAGATACACGATGAGGAAAACCTCACATAGGAGGACATCAAGTGCCTTTTTAGGGTAGATTTCATTCCATAGACTCTATTCTCAATATGTATACATGAGTTATTGCACTTACAGGAGGGAAACATGATTGTGTCCCAATACATGGAGAGGTTCACATATCTATCCTGCTACTCCACCAACCTAGTATGAGACCCTTTCTTCATGGCCCAGACCTTTGATAAGGGCCTCTGACGGGGTATCAGAGCATTGATGATATCACTCAGTATTCCAATGTAGGCAGGGGTGCTAGAGTGAGTGCTTTTGGTGGAGAGATTCCTAGATGAGTAGGCACTGATAGCAAGATCCACCATTGGAGCCAGGTAGCAGATTCATCCGCAGTAGGCAATAGGCAGATGACGTAGGGGACCAAGTGGGCCAGAACATCTGGTGGATGACGTCAAGATACAGGGTTGGTGGTGAGGGGCTCGTGGGACAGAGGAGTGTAGTTGAGGATCAGGCATTGCTACTCGTGTGGCAGGAAGGGTCACATGGCTCCCGACTTCCCAACCCACCATATGGAAAACCAACAGATGGTCGAGGGACTACCAAGGCAGAGGCAAAGGTTTGAGTGAGGAGGTCTGTAGGGTGACATATGAGTTGGTCGTGCAATAGGTGGTGGGTTGTGATTTGAGGTTCTACCGCCACCATCTCCAGGTGGTCCACCCCGACCATAGGGAGCAAGAGGATAGGGGCGAGCTCTGCTCCAGGATGTTGAGGCCTATGACCATGATTCTCTAGAGCTGATTAGAGGTATGATCTATGTCTAATCCACCTTATCGGTCGTACATATAGACATAGGTGTCAGTAACTTTTCCATTTCCATTAGCCTTGTTCGGAGCTCAGAGATTCTGATAGAGGAGTTGGCTCGATCGTTACGGCTAGAGACTCCTAAGGTAGGGGATTTGACTTTTAGACACTGGTGTCGGCAGTGTGAGATTACTCTAGGATGTGAGACCTTCGGCTAGGATCTACTTGTAATGGCATTGAGACCTTATGAATTCATCTTCGGTATGGACTAGTTTTCCATAGTTCATGCTTAGATTGGTTATATTAGGCGCAAAGTGAGGTGTGTCCACATGGTTGTGAACAGGTTTTCCTTCACTAGTGAGAAGGAAACCTTAGCAGTAAAGGATTAGAATTCTCGAAGGAGGGTGGAGTCGATCACTCATCAGTTGGATAGCCTCACCCTCAGAGTAGTTTACGTGAGGAGTCTGAGTTATCCTATAGTGGTGGAACAATATACAGATGTCTTCCCTGAGGATGTTCTGGGACTACCTCCTCATAGAGAGGTAGACTTTCACATTGAACTATACCTCAGTATGACACTCATATCTACACCAGCATATCGGATGGCTACTGTGGTGCTTCATGGGATGAGGGTACAATTGGAGGACTTGCAGAGAAAGGGGTTCGTAAGGCCCAGTGTTTCTCCATGGGAATCCCTGATCTTGTTCGCTAAGAAGGCGGATGGGAGTTTAAGAATTTGTGTGAATTATCAGCACCTGAATCAAGTGACTGTGAAGAACTAGTATCCACTCCCAAGGATCGATAATCTCTTTTACCAGCTGAAGGGAGATCGATGGTTTTCGAGGATAGACCTCAGATCAAGCTATCATCATCTCAGGGTATGAGATGAGGATGTGTAGAAGACGACATTTAGATGTCGGTATGGCCACTATGAGTTCTTGGTTATTCCATTCGGCATGACCAATGCCCTTGTAATGTTCATGGGACTCATGAACATGATCTTTCAGCCAAACCTCGATCAATTTTTGTTGGTATTCATCGAATAAATCTTGATATACTCAGCGTCATAGGAGGATCACACCTATCATCTACATATAGTTATGGATAAACTCCAAGAGCACCAGATTTAGGGGAAGCTCTTGAAGTGCCAATTATGGATATGAGAGGTCCCATTTCTATGATACGTTATATCAGAGTTTTGATTTGTAATGGATCTAGAGAATATAGAGGTTGTTCTTGCTTGGGATCCACCCATGAGTGTGACTGAGGTATGAAGTTTTCGAGGATTGGCTTGGTACTACCATAGATTTGTACCTGACTTCTCCAAGGTAGTGGCACCCTTATTAACTTTTATGAAGAAGGGGATTCCTTTATTCTAGATAGAGAAGTTACAACAATGTTTCTAGGAGATGAGACAGAGACTAACGAGTACTCCCATATTGACGATACCAAAATAGGGTGTTGGGTACGTAGTTTACTACGATGATTTAGGGACCAGAATGGGTTGTGTCCTAGTACAGGAGCGAGCGGTGATCGCCTACAGCTCATAGTAGTTTAAACAACATGAGAATAACTATGCTACACATTACTTGGAGTTTTCAGTGGTTGTATTTTCACTAAAGATGTGGTGACACTACTTGACGTGTGAACAATTTACTGTTTACTCTAATCGCAAGTGTCTCAGGTATATCTTCTCACAGAAGGACCTGAACATGAGACAATGACGATGGATAGAGTTACTTCAGGACTATGACTTTGAGATAATCTATACTCCTCATAAGGGGAACGTAATAGCAGATGCACTAAGTAGGAGGTCTGGCCTACAGATGCTAAGTGAGGCAATAGAGAAGCTAGCCGCATTGCAGATATCCTTTGTGGATAGAGATGAAGCAGCATACCTCTAGTATATGACTATGAATCCCCCACTTCTTTAGCAAGATCAGGATGCACAATATGGGGATGTAGACTATAAGGCCCGACATGATCAGATATCTACAGAACATGATCCTAATTGATTTTCTGAAGGTGGGGAGCACGTCGTCCTATAAAAGGGATGCACTATGGTACCAGTGATTCTTCCATATGAGGTATTGAGGGAGTTCCACACATGCCCTTTGGTGGTACATACAGGAGTAGTGAATATGTACTAGGACATCCGACATTAGTACTGGTGTCAAGGGATGAAGAAAGTAGTGGCAGTGTTTGTATCTTGATGCCTCACTTGTCAGCAAGTGATGTCCGAGCATTAGGTACCAGCAGTCTTAGCTCAGCCACTTGAGGTACTAGAGTGAATGTGGGATGGTATATCCATTGACTTTGTGATGGGGATTCCATGTATGTCTAGGTTCCATGATTCTATTTTGGTGATCATTGACCGACTCCCCACGTCGGCGCACTTCCTACCCATCCGAGAGCAGGGATTAGTAGAGGGCTTGGGACGCCTCTACGTGAAGGAGATAGTGAGACTTCATAGAGTGCCGTCGACGATCGTCTTAGATCGTGAAGCATGTTTTCCTTCCTTCTTGTGGAAGGGATCGTAGGAGGCATTCAGAAATCAGCTATGCTTGAGCACTACCATTCACCCTTAGACAGATGGTCAGATGGAGCGGACCATACAGACACTTGAGGACATGCTTCATTCTTGTGTCCCTGATTTTGGATGCAGTTGGGAGGAACCCCTATATCTAGTGGAGTTTTCATAAAACAACAGTTATTAGTCCACCATTGGAATGGCACAATTTTAGGTCTCGTACGGTCGACCATGAAGGTTACCTCTATGCTAAACAGACATAAGGGATTCAACACTTATGGGTCCAAAATGGGTACGAGCTACCACTGAGAAAGTGCAGATCATCCAAGAGCAGATGAAGACTGCACAGAGCAGAAAAAAGAATTATACTGATAGGATACTGATAAATCTGGAGTTACATGAGGGGGACCACTTATTCTTGGGATTCTCCCCTTTATGGGAACTATAGATATTTTTCTGAGGCGACAAACTCTACCTGAGGTTTATCGGATGTTTTCTGATACATCAGAAGATTAGCGAGGGGGCATACCGCTTGGCACTGCCACCGCTGTTAGAGAGGGTGCACGACGTCTTCCACATATCTCAGATGAGGATATATGACCATGACTCATCTCACATTAACCACCACGGTGATCTAAACATTGATGATATGGTGACATTTACGGAGGTTTCAGTGGAGTTTGAGGATGGACAAGACCATGTCCTTCCTGGATGATCGATACCTCCGGTGTGCATTCATTGGTAACACGAGAACCTCCAGGAGATCACATGGGAGTGGGAGGCTCAAATTCATTCTTAGTACCCCGATTTGTTTCCCTAGTCTATATTGTGGATTTCGGGAAAGAAAACCTCTAAGGTTGGGAGAATGTAAAGACCCAGATTTTCCATGTAATTTTTTTAATTATATGGAATTATTATGTGTTTGTGAAAATTGAAGGTATGAGATTCTAAGGCATAGTGTGTCGCGACACCAATCACTTGGAGGATGGGATGGGTTCCATTGAATAGTGATGAGCACTACCAAAGAAAGACGATTAGGCATTGACGTTGGAGGCTTGTTGTGGGGAAGAGAAACACTGAATCTTCCTTAATCGTGGGAATTATCTAAAGAACATGAGGTAGGGACTTTATTTTTTTTATAATTTACAAATGTTTATTTATTTCTGCTACTGCTTGTTATAATATTAACATGGAGGGAATGGTCCAAACGAACAAGGCCAGTCCCCTCTACCGCTTTGTTTATTGACACATTCTTTCTGGAATGATTTCTAACTCATCGGAATGTGAAAACAGAGAGGTATGAAATGAAAGAAACATCGCGAGAGGACTGTAGGTTCATCCGAAAGGAATAAGAGAATGCTGGAGCTCACTTGGTGGCCCACAGAAGAAGTATCGATGTGGCACTGGTACTGGCACCGGCGACCGGAGCTGGAAGACGAGGGCGGCGGCTGGAAACTGTCTTCTGTGGTGGAAGAGCAGCGCCGCTCGACACCGCAGTGGTCAGACTGGATGCCAGTAGTGGCCGGCTGTGGAGGTGGTACGACGCAACGTCGCGCATCCCCGGTGGTCAAGGGTCGCGTATTAATCCATGATGGGTGAAGAAGGTGGCTGGATCAAGCTAGCTGTGGAAGGCGGAGGTGGAGAGGCGCACAGTCGGGCACCACTGGAGGAGGCCACAGCTCGAAGCCATGACTTGTGGAGAGTGGCGCAGCCCCGCGCCATGTCGGATTTGCGGACCCCCGATTGGCCAAAACGGCTGACCGTTACGTAGTGGGGCAGTACCCCACCAACTGGCTGAAACGACCCCACACCCGTGGAGCCAACTGGGAAGATCGGTCCGCCCTCTGGAAGACCGGGCCGAACCTACAGCCCAGTGGGCCAGACTCGCCATCGGGTCGAGCCGAACCCATGGCCTAGTGGGCCAACGTGGGTGGGTAGAGCCCCACCTGACGGGTCGGGCCAATCGCGACCCGAAACCTCAGACCGAACCGGGCCTCCCTGATGGGACGTACCCTGTAAATTAAGCCACCCTTAGCGGGCTAGACTAGAATGGGGTTAGGTGGACCCTGAGACCATTGCATTGGGTCGGCCTGACCGAGTCGGACTCGGCCTAGACCCAACTCGTCCCGGAATAAAGAAATGCATGTAACTGATGAATCTGGTGTTCGTTCGACACACCATCAATGGTGTTGGGTTCCCTTTTGGGAAGCATTCCATTTAGCATATTTTAGCGGGCCCGACTGAGTCGGGCAAGACTGAAGTGTGATCACCCCTGTTTCACAGAAAGGGCTGTAACTAACAAATCAGGTGTCCGTATGAAGAACCGTCTATGGCGTTGGAACCCTTTGGATGAGGTGATCCTTTCGGTATACTCTACTTGTTTTTTTCGAGAAATTTGGAGTACGGCCGGGTTGGATCAAACCCAAATCCAACCATGATCTTGGAACTTAATTGCTTATAATTCATAGACCGAGTGTCAGTTTGACGCACCTTCTTTCACGTTGGAACCCTTACAACATGGCAGTCATTTGGGTTACTTCTTCATGGAGCTTAGTGGTGGTTGAGGTATGACTGCTGGATTCAGGAGAGGATCCTCCTGGAATCAATTGTACTATGAGAAGGAATCTAGTGGCTGGTAATGAGGCGGAGGATGGAGATAGATCATACGGAGGTTAGTACCGACCGATCCTATGCAGGTCAGCACCGACCCTGTGCGTGTCGGATGTTGTGTGGGTTAGCACACAGTGATCCTGTGTGGGTTAGTGCATACCAATCCTATTTGGGTCAGATCTTTTGTGGGTTAGTGCTCAACGATCCTGTGTGGGTCAGCACATACTGATCCGGTGCGGGACAAATCCTATGTGAGTCAATGGGGGGTTAGTACCTATCAAACATGGGCAGGTCGGTTCTTGTGTGGGTTATTGAGGGTGTTATTACCTATCGATCCTATGTGGGTCAGTCTCCGTATGGTCTTCAATAGTACCTCTTGATAGAATAAGATGATCTAACATCATGACTAATCATCTTTACTTATATACTTCACTATATACCTGGTGTGAATGGAGTATTTTACCTTCGCGGTGTTACCTTTGTGGTACCTTCACCTTCATGGTGTTACCTTTGTGGTACCTTCACCTTCGCGGTGTTATCTTTGTGGTGTTTCCTTTGGCGTACCTTCACCTTCGTAGTGTTATCTTTATGGTGTTACCTGTGTGGTACTTTTACCTTCTTGGTGTTGCCTTTGTTGAATTCTTACCTCATGTATAAGATGAGTATATCTTGATAACTTAGTTATAGATATGGTAATTTACCTAAGTAGATTTGTTGACTGATTCGTGCTTTGTGGTTGAGATCTTTCTTTGTGGTTTTTCCATTGTGGAACTCTAGGAGACCTTCAGGGGTCTCAGGGTCCCTACTGAGTATTGTTATACTCACCCCTACATAGGCTTTTCCCACACCTTGTTGTGTCTTGTACAGACGACGAACATCATTGATCATGGCTAAGGGAGCCAAGACTAGATGATGCTCATAGGTGGACCATTTGACATGACGTGATGTAGGACTACTGATCGTGATTTGTACCTATCCTTTAGGTAGGATCCTCAATGGACATTCTAGGAGATATTTTTCCTTTCCCAGTTGTACATGTACTTTCCAGTTGGACTTGTATTCTGGCCCCTTTACTTTCAGTACACTTTTTACTATAACAGTTTACATTGTGGTTGCTTCCTGTTATGTTCTCGGTTTGTGTGATTATACCGGTTTAGAGGAAATGTCTTCCCATTATAGAAATACGCCTTTCTGGTACTAGTCGCCAGCCACTAGACTATGGAAGGCAGGCTTGGGATGGTAACAACATGGGCCATGGGGGATGGGTCGTGACATATTCCTATAAATGAAATTAATAAACAAATAGTAAAAAATGATAGAAATCCTAATGTTTAATATAAAACAGAATAAAAATTTGAATATGATATAAACAAAACATAACCAAACTAAGAACACCTTTTATCATAATTGATAAAATAGTTAACTAATGTGAAAAAATGAAAACACCATTTATGAGACATGAAATGATGTAGATAGAAGAAATCAAAACATTAGTAATATTTAAAATGATTAAAATATAATAAAAAATTAATATTAATATGTAATGAATTTTCAAGTACTAAATAAAAAATTTATTTTATTTGATAAAATATTTAACTTAAATAAAAAATACAATTAAAAATAATATATATCACATTTTGAAAATATTGAATGGTTCAACAGAAAATAAATATATAGTACCTATAAAATTAGTATATTACACTAATATTGTATTCAATATTACTTCTTCAGGACCATTTCTTGTGGAATGAACCAAATATACACCATGATAGTCAATATTCTCAAATAATAATTCCATGGAACTCGATATATCATATAATTCTACATAGTTGTTATATTTTTAATCACAAAAATCATATTTGTTTCCTTAAAAATGGTATAGGAATGAGAAATTGATTGATTAAGAATATAAAAATTATTTTTCACATTTGTTTCCATAAAAAAATGGCCATATATGTATCATAATCTATTTAGATCTTACAGTTTAATTAAAAAATCATTATGTTAGAAACTACTGTTACCGAAAACCCATTTAAATTTGGGAACCTAAACTCTAAATTTAAGGTTATTAATCTTATACATATATTTATTAACCCCATAATATTCACATATTGTGGATATTTTATTTTTTCTTCTATATTCAAAAAAATCATTTCTTTAGAGAATAGAAATACATTATTGTTTTGGACTACACTTCTATTTTCTAGATCGTTGTAATAAAATGTAAGTCCATTAATTACATGTTCAAACCATGTAATCACAATAACCAATGAACCAAAATAATGAATCATATATACCATATATAGTCCCTTTAAACCCTAAAAATACTTAATTATACTCATTTATTAACCATATATATTTTTTCTTCAGATAATGTCGTTTTAACACAATAATATATGATGTTATATATGGATAATCAGCATATATTCCATTAAAGATTCATAAATGTTTCTAAATTATTTTTTAACCTATAAAATACTCTATTTTGAATATGTAGATCCAATTTCCCCTAAAAATGTCTTCTTCATGGAAATTTTAGGCAAACTAACACGTTCCACTATAGACAAGTAGTCTATAAAAAACCATTCAACCTCTTCATAAATATTATTCTAAAAAATTGTGTATTTTGGTCAATTTGGATTCATTACACAACCTTTTTATATCTTTATATATCGTTATAAAGGATACATCCAACACAAGTATATGAGACCACATGAATTTATTTCTGACCCTAAATGTACCACTAAATGTACCCCGATATCAGAAAAAGATGGTGGAAAGTAAATCTAGGGTAACTAATATATAACAAAAACATCATTCTATAAATTATTCAGTGAATTTAGATCCATAAAATTTTTACAAATTTAATTAATAAAAAGTCATCCTAACTATATCCATTCTAAAAAGGATGGGTAATATTACACAAAATGAAACAGGTAGGATTTATTTTATCATAACCTGATATTCATGAGATTTCATTCCTATTAGATTCAAATATTTTTGTGAAACAAATTTTTTTACATTAGAATAATAAACCTAAGGAACATTAATACCATGGAGGCACTGAGAAAATAGTTTTTCTCTCTATTTAGATATTTTATTACAATCTGGAGTTAATTGTGTTTATTTTCTTTTGGAATTTGGAGATGACTCCAAATTTATTCTCATTGATAGTAAATGTAATATTTCATTTAGAAGTTCATTTAGGTTGTATTTAATAAATAATATTGTTCCAATAAAACTCTCACATTATTCTTTTCAACATACATCACATTAAAGTTATTTTTTTGTAACTACGCAAAAATATATAATTGAAATCCTCTTATTAAATGAGTATATTCCATATTAAGAAATGAAATTATAGAAAACAAATTCACTGATTTAGACCATTTTAATTTATATAATTTATAATTTAAAATAACATTAAGCATCATAACTAATGATAAAATAGATATTGTATTATAATAGTTATGATTAGTATATATTATGGTTTACGATAAATCCAAATGACATATAAAAAGAAAGAGATGCAATTGATAATAGGATTATACCATATGAATACCATTAATCAAAGCATCAAATGGAAATAAACTTAGTGAAAATTTCTCTTGAGAAATCCCAAATTGAGGTTCAATAACTAAGGTATGAAAGAAAAATTTTTTGAGAGAAATTCAAACTCATCAAGATCAGGACACAAACCATGTTCACTAAATCACCCCAAGAAAAGTACAACATCACACACCTTACCCTTAGGGAATTCACTGATGTAATGACATGTTATGTATTTGGGCACTACCAATATGAATTTATTTATATTTTATTGTAAATAAAATAATGATTCTATTTTACTTTATTACTTTGTGATTATTAAACTATAAGTTTGATAAAAAAATTGATTTTTCTATATTGGAAAAATTTTATTTTTATTAAATATATAGTTTCAATTAAGGTTATTTTTTATCAGCCAAATAATTTAAAATAATTTTTATATTTTATAAGAATTTTAATTTTTTTTGGTGGCTTATAGGGAATGTAACACCTGGATTAAACAAAACACTATTCAATCACTTTTTATACAATTAATTAGATTATAAAACTTAATGATAATATATATACTGAATTTATATGTTATTTGTCTAATAATTTTTTTAAATTCATCCAATAAATATTTTAAAGGCATAAGATAAGTACAGACTCAATATCACAAATAAAAAACATATATTTTTATAAAAGTAATTTTATTGCATTTTAATAGAGAACCGATTTTAAATCCATTTTTTGAAAACTTTATATATTATATTTTAAAAAATATACTTATTATTTTATATTGGAATATAAAAATTTACATTATTATAGTTTCTGTATTTTTTTTTGAAAAGTATCTTTTTTTGATGAATAGTAAAAATATTGAATTGTAGTTAAAAACTGCCTTTTGATTAAATATTTATGAATTTTAAAATATATATTAATTTTTTAAAGTAAAAATATATCAATTATATATATTAATCCCATTTAGGTTATTTTAGTCTTTTTATATTAAAATTTTATATAAATGATTATTAAATTATTGAATAATTTTACTTTAACCCGCTTTCTCACCACATATGTGGGATTAAAAATAAACATAATTTATCCATTTTTGTGAAATGAATTTTGAAAAATGGACATAAAATATGTTAATAAGTATTATATTTATTGTCTAATAGGATCAACTTAATTTTTGGACATTATTAATAGTAACTTTAATATTTTTTTTATTTTCCACAGTTAAGGGTAAATTGGGTAATTAAAGGTAAAAATAATATTATAAATTCTATAAAATTTCCTTAACACATTTCATAATTTTATTAGATGAATATTTTTCGTCCCTAAGAATTAAATGATCCTTCCTGAGACCATTTATATACTTTTATTTGAGAATATAACCTTTATAATATTATATTCAAAGAAAATTCAATTTTGTTATACATTTGTTTTTAACATGTTAAATATCTTAATATGTGGTTACCTAAGGGATATATTTTAATATAAATAGTATTTTTAAATATAAAATTGTTATCTTCATCAAGGAATTTTTTTTAATTTTTATGAAATAATTAATTACCATTTTTTCTCAAACAATAATGATGCAATAATTGTTCAATTAATGGATATATTTAAAAATGATATTAAAAATAAAAAAATAAATATAAATTGGGAAAATTAATAACATAAATGAATTTTATAGATTAACTAGACATATTATGGATATATTAAAGTTTTTTTTGAAGTTATATTGTTTTTATGACATTTTTAAAATTTCAAATAATGAATTGTGTCAAAATTGACATTAATGATATTAAAAATAAATAATATTTTATTAAATGATATAAAAGTTATGAAAATATAAAATCTTGAAATAATTTTAATAAGTTTTTAAGTATCAAACATGAATCCTTTATGGTTCGTTTGGAATATTATAGTAACTATATTAACCCTTAAATAGTAAAAACCCAAGTTGTCATGGTATTTGTTAAAGAGTCTAACTAATGGTTAAATCTTATAGATAAGGGTAATAATGTGACCTGAAATTGTATAAAAATTATCCGATGAGAGTATTTAGAAACATAAAAATCTTTTTTTAAACAACTCACTATGGACCCATATGTAATACAACATTAATTTATATTAATTTAATAGTTTCAGAGTTTTCAAAAGTACCCCTCACATTAATTATAAAACGCAACCTCCTCGCTCACTTCCCCACAAAAATTTGAGCCTTCTATCTCAGAAAAACCATGCTAAAATAATCACCCAAATTCCCTCCCATAATTTAAGAAGCCTATCTTTGGGAATAAATCAATCCAAGGAAGGATTTTGGTATAAACGAAAAGGAGTTACCCACATAAAAGGTAACAATATTCAATGATGACTTTAGTCTTATTTATTTCCCCAAAAATTAATTTTTTATAATTACATGTTTAAATGATTGAATAAGTTTCCACAATATACTAAGATGATTTCATGTTAAGGTTTAGACCTAAACCTACACACACTTCTGAAAAATGGGTAACGAATTTACCATTCATGTACGGAAAACTATAGTCTCGTGGAATGATGTCGTTCATTTTTCCTTTACCACCTATCATGATTTTTCATTATGATGGAAATTTTTTTATATTCAATATATTATATTATTATTATATTCACACTAATTTAATTTTTATATAACACATACCTTCGTTCTTTCCATTTTGTATAAATATGATTATATCATTCGTGGAAGTGTGGACTACCACCTCTACAAAGTGAAGTGATTCATTCACCCTACAAATGGAATGTATAAACGATGGATTTAATAATAATATGTGATATATATGACATATATATTATAATGTAATTATAAAATAAACATATATCATTTACATTTCATTATTTTAATACATAAATGAAATGAAAGTAGCGTTCATGCGTATGTATGCCCTATCGTCTCCATAAATGGTGCATTTCATTTACTATCTCTAAATTTAATTGATTTTTATAAATAAATATATAAATATTGAATATATATCATATTTAAATTATTTTATTACAATATTTATTTGATGAAATCATGATCTACATAACTGTGACAACAAATAACAAGCCAGAACATATCAGAGAAATAAGGAAATTAACACCTGAAATTGTGTAAATAATGAAATATTACTAATATATAGTAATAAAAGTTTTAAGAGGATTATATGTGATTTTATAAATATTAATATGGTTCTTGAATAATTTATTAACATTATTTAATCCATTATGTATATGATTGAATAATGTTTCCACAAAAGGAAATGCAAGGTCAGGGACTTCATCTCAATCTCTTTTCATTAAGGCATAGTTTGATGTTATACACCCACCTTCTATTAAGAGTTGTATATATATATATAGCCCCCTTGAATTATAGTTTCCTTAATTTATTTATTATCATGGTTAAAATATTATTCTTTCATTTGGCTTATGATTTAAAAATTCAATGTGGTATGGGACACATTAAATGTTTAAATATTTAATTATCACATCGTTTTCTCAATGTCCATGTTTTATAAAAAAAATTCAAAAATGTTTTTTCTATTATATAATTATTTTTTAAAGAAATTTTAACCCTTTTTAAATTTTAACAAATTATTTTAAAATTATTATTTTTTTATTTTACAAACAGGGTCCTTTGAGGATTTTTTGAAAAAAAAATACAGAGAGAATGGTTTTTTTAATTTATACAACATGAGTGGATTTTCCCCTCGTTATAGAACCTTAATGATCTGAAGATTTTTGTTCAAGTTTACAAGATTATTTTAAATTAAAATGTTTTATTTTAAAATTTTCTTGGTTTTTAAATAAATTATTTCAAAGTAAAAAAGGGGTATTTCTATCATGTGATTTTAATGATTTTATTATACTATTTTCATCTATGTCTACATCCTTTATTGGATTTTATTTTTAATTGAGGTTGATATCTTTTGATACCATATTTTATTGAAGGTTTTATGATTAGTTTGACTATGGATTTTCAATTTTTATATTATTCGTGGTTTATGGTTAAAGGATTCACATTTCGTATGCTAGTTCATCAATAAAAATGTTTATATTCTTTATGTTTCACATCTTTCATAAGAGAAATGTATTGTACATAGTAAGTGTCTAGAGGGACCTGATATAGCCCTCGATGCATCGGTAGGTCTCGTGAGAAAAACTAGATAGGGTTTTACCCAATATTGTATGGTGTCTTGGAAGAATCCTTGATGGCATGTTTTTGATGTACCACATTATACATTCCCTCATTGTGAGATTAGACATTGATATTCCATGTGATTATTCGAATAGTATAATATCCATTGTTATGTTTCATTCTCATGTGATTATTTATATGGAATTATTTTTTAATCTTTCATTACTTCCAAATTATTCGTAGGTTATGGATTAAATGGGCTGTTTTTCAGTTAGTAACCTTTCCATCAGTGTTTATGCTTGTTTGTGATAGCTTTTTTTTGTATTGGATACCCTTACTGAGCATCTGATCTCACTGATTTATTATGTTTTATTTTTCTCATCATTCTAAGATGTATATTATGACTTATATAAAGAGTTAATCAGGAGAATTATGGTGTTTCCAAAGGATTATATTTTTTCATTTTATGATTTATATTGTAATATAATGTTCATATATGTAATATAGTTTCCAAAACTAGTAAACTAATTGGCCCTTAGGGATTTGATTCCTTGTAATCAAGAAAATATAATAAAATAATTCACTAGCTTTGGGTTATAGGGGTGAGGTGTTACACTTTTGGATGGAATCAATAATTTTCTAAAATAAAATATATTTTAATAAAACATTATTATTAAATATAAATGATAATATATATTTTATAAATTATAATGTAGGTTTTATAAGGGTGAGAAAACTGTTATCATATAAAGCAACATTTTTTAATAAAATGGGATTTTTTATTTAAAAGTATAAATGATAAAATGTATAGAATTATTTTGGAAAAATAAATTTTATTTTTTAGATCAACATATAAAAATAAGCAAATGGTAAATTTTTCATAATTTTCTAAGATAGTCCAATTTTGGATAAACATTAATATAGTATAATTATAAATTATGTATTATGAAATCAATAAATCCCAAAATTTATCTAATAAATACTATAAAATGTATATATAACCAAAATTATGTTTCCAATTTAAAATAATTTTTTTTATCTTATTTGATTAATTTTATACACCCTAAATGAATCCTCTAGAACCTATATTATATTTTAAGGTTTTAAAATCAATTATTTAGAAACCTGAATTTCTTCCACATCACCAAGGGTTTTATTTAAAGGATTTTAGTTTTTAGATTTATAAAATAATGAATTACACTCAGATTTTATTGAAACTATAGGAGGCCATGGGATGGTTTGTGGTTTAGATTAATTTATCATATAGAGTTAAAAAACTATGTTTAGAAATTAATAAATAATTCTCTAATATTTTTCTATTGGAACCAAACAAACCTACCATTCATCTCTACTAAAAACCCTTGTATCATGACTTTACTATACTCTTACCTCTCAAGATCCCTCCCTAGTTGTTCCCAATCTCTTACTGATCTCTTCCCATGATTTTATAAATCCCCTCTCAAGGTAAGAGATCATATCCACCTCCTCTTTATTCAAGAATATTCTTTAAATTATGCCTTTTTTACAATTTTCATGTTGATATATATTCTTATACATACCTACCACTATAATTATAATTTTAATGTGTTCATAGACCCATTTAACTCTCATTAAACCCTTTTGTGTATTTATATACCCACATTATGTGGACAAAATTATCCTACTATTTTCCTAGCCAAACATTTTCTAGTGAATACCCATTCCAATTTAAACTAATGGGTATTCATCTAGATTTACATATAATTAATTGATTGGGGAATTACATGTATGTAACCCAAACACCGTAATTGTGTGATTAAAAGTGGTGAAAGGAATCCTTTTGTAGTATGATCTATGTGGCCCACTTATGCATGTACATGATATGAATGTGATGGGTGGACCTAAAATTATATTGCCCTAAAACGAATTGGGTAATGATTTTATATCACGGGGTACCTTGTATGGTATAAAATATTTTATACTAACCACCCATAGTTATTCTTTCCTAGTGGTTACCAATGATTTATGCTTATGAATCAATTTTTTTTGTTTTTTCCACATCCCCATGTTGCTTTTATGTAATAATCATTTATCACACTTTGATGTTCAAGGTTATGATTTTCAAACCTTTTATATTACCTTGATATTTTTATTGAATAAATTGAATTACTTTTGTCATGATATGATATTATTATTCCCTTACTGGGATTTATATCCCACCCCTTTATTATGTACATCCCCAGGATATCCCGTGCAGTTTTAGAAGATCAAGGAAATCTAAGGGCATGTTTTGGAGTTTTAGTTTATGTATTTTTATTTCTATTTAAATTTTTTATTATATGTAACTAATTAAAAAAATAAAATACATATTATGATCTTATAGGTCTTTATTAAGTGTATCATTATACAATAAATTATGAAGTAATGTGTATAGAAATTATGGGTTTTCATAGTTTTCATCAAAGAAAAGTCTAGTTATTTTTGGGGACTAAGATTAGAAAAATATAGTAAAATTCTTAGAGATAATAATAAACATAAAAAACATCCCTAATTTTTTTCAATGTATATAATAAGTGGTTTCCATGAAAATACATCCATGTTTAGATACTATAAGCCGATGTGTCCCTAGAATAGTTGTATTTAAGGGTAATAACCCTGAAAAGGTAACATTGAGTTGGAATTGATTGTCACATGGTTTATGATAAAGATAAATTATTAAAAATTTATATTGAAACTATGAATGTATATTATTTAGTAAATTAAAAATGTTATTATGAACCATTATTAAGTGGAAAACAATTCCCAGAAAAAACAATGTTATGAAATAAATCATGAATAACTTAGATTGAATCCTCAAAATTCAAGGTTTATGAAATATATTTCATTTATGAGTTATATCTTTACTGTTTATGGTTTCCAATTTAGGGGTTTAATAGTTTAAAAATTTTCATCCCTACTTTCCCTTTTATATTAGTCAATAGATGGAAATAAGAGGAACTGATTCAAAAACTGGTGTAATGAGAAATGTGTTGACTGCCCAAATGAGATGCCTAACCAGATAGAAGAAAGAGTGAGAAATTTCATGGAAATTGTAACAACCTGATATTTTATGAGAATTATTATTTTTAATTTCTATGATATATTTTGTTGTATGCTACACCAAGAATATCTTGTGTTATACGCAACACCGTATTATCTTGCAGTATACGCAACACTATTCTTGGATCATGTTACACACAATTTCAAGTTTGTTTGATAGTAGTTATTCTACGCAACATTGAGTGTATATAAATATATATATTCATTGTATAAATGAAATATGGTTGGATTTTGTTTTAAGAAGAAACAAAGGAGTCATTCACTACACGCAACCCTGACTTGGCTTACATTACATGAAATCGCGACCTTTCATGATAGTGTGTGTTGTACGCAATACCGAGTTTCACCAAATAGCGTTTTGTTATTAAAATATTATACAAAATAGTCGTTATGAATAGTAATAACCAATTTTTAAAATTTTATAAATTTTATCTATCAAAATTGACTTCATTTTTAGATTTTAAATATTGAAATTAGTCTAGGGTGATTTTTTGGTATTTTTCTGAAAACATTCAATTTTTGATGAATAGTGAAAACACTAGGTTACTATTTAAAAACTGACTTTTTATTTAAATAATTATTTATTTTATTTAAATTTATTTTAGGTCAAAATTGATACATAATAACTGTATAAGTTCAATTTAATTCATTGGGGTCATTTTATAATAATTTTAGATATATAAAAAGTTTATTGAACTTTTCACCGTCTTTTAGCCACCTCATAGGAGAATTTGAAAATTTAAATAAAACATAATTTTACCACTTCTGTGATTGGAATTTAGAAAATCCAAGAGACACGGTTAATATAAAGGAGTAAAATTTGGTTCAATAATATAAAAAT
The DNA here is from genome assembly GCA_963277665.1 of Viscum album. Classification (NCBI taxonomy): domain Eukaryota; kingdom Viridiplantae; phylum Streptophyta; class Magnoliopsida; order Santalales; family Viscaceae; genus Viscum; species Viscum album. The sequence goes on along the minus strand of OY728123.1, from coordinate 275,389,051 downwards.
AATTTTTTGGGAGTAGTAACGTTTTACTTTTATTTACCACGGTTAAAAGTAAATAGGGTAATTAAGGATAAAAATGATATTATCATTACCCTAAAACATGTCCTAATTATATTGTATAAGTGTAATTCCACCAAAAACAACCTAAGTAATAAAATATTTCCCTCTAGGTCCACTTGGATTAGAGTAGGACATTTATTTTTATTTTATTTAAAGAAGAGTTAAAATAGTTAAAATCAAGGTTTATTAACTAAAACATTTTTAATATAGTGTAATAAATAATATAAATTTTACTATAAATATTAATTAGAAAGATAAAAATATTTCCTACCAAATGGAAGTTTATTTTTAATTTTTTGAAATTAAATAAGTTAATTTATTTATGACACAATGATGATGCAGTAATTATCTTATTAATGAAATATTAACATAATTGATGTTAGAAATACCCAAATAAATGTAATTTCAGTCTTTTTACAAATTATACTAATTTTATAGGTTACTATTACATGTTAGTATTGATTTAATTAACTTGGATCGAAATAATCATGCTGTTAAGATTTTCACAAAAATCAATTACAAAATAGTGTCAAAATTGACATAAAATAGTATTTAAAAAAAATATTATATTATTAATTATTATTTTAAACATAAAAATATAATGTTAGACCAAATGACTTAGATAAGGTTATATATATTAATAATGAACAACTTGGGGTTCGTTTGTCTTGTCATAGTATGTTTATTAACCATATAGAGTAAGAAAACCAGAAGACACGGTAAAAGTAAAATTATTTAACTTAGAGTTAAATCTAAATGGTAAGGTTAAAATAGTAACCTAAACTTCTATAAAATATATTTGTTGAGAGGATTTCGACCCATACCCACCTTAGCTTCTAAATAAATCAATTTTGAGCTATTAAAAACCGAATATGACTTTATTATAAAATAATATTTTAAGTTCTTCCAAAGGTGCCCCTCTCCTCCCTTATAAAAATGGCACCCCTTCCCTCTTCTCTTCACACCCTTTTGAGCCTTGATGCTCGGCCAACCCCTACCCATTTCTCTTATAAACTTCCCTAGAAATATTCCTGAGGTTATGGTATTCTCAAAAGACCAACTCTACTTCCTTAAGAGGAAGCTTAAAGGAGGTGCGTCGAAGAAGAGGTAATCTCTTCTTCCGATTCTCTCGAGTTTCTCTCTTCTTCTACTTCTTCTTCTTTAGCTGTCTCATTATAAAGTAATAACATAAGTATTAAATATATACTGATATGTTATTATAAATATAAAACAACCCTATTTCACCTTCTATCCATCCTATGGAAAACGAAATCACCACACCTGCGTACTTACGAAATATCGTCTCCATGCCATGGTGTAATCTGTTTTCGACCACCACCTTACATGGATGGGTATAATGGTGTAAATATATAACTATATATTATTATTTTAAAGTTATATTTATTCTTATATATTATACATACACTTCATACAATTCCATGATCATGGGAATGATATCATCGCTCGTGCGTACGTACGGACTACCGTCTCCACGACGCGATGAGGTTCATTCTCCATGTTAACCATTCATGAATGATTATAAAGTATATATAATTAATAATAATGAAATATATGACATAATAATGATACTGGATTTATGTATATATATATATGTCATCTACTTAATTCCATTCAATTCAACAAGGAAATGAAAACAGCATTCATGCGTACGTACGACCTACTGTCTCCATGAACGGTGTATTACATTCCATTTATCGATCTTTCATATATATATATATATTTATATGATGAATATATATTATATATAAATCATTTTATACATTCTGTAATTATGTAAATCAGGATATAAGTAATAATATAAAGAATAACAAGTCAAAATACGTACAATAAATGAAACTATTTTACCCAAATTGCTACTTTTACATCGAATTTACAAAAGAACGGGTAACAAGTAAACCACATATGATATCATAACAATGAATATAATTCTTTAATATGTCAATGAAATTATTTAAATCATTATACAGGAGATTCGAATACATATGAATTATATCAGACATAAGGTAAGGGATAACTATTCCAATCTTGCTCTTATGTGAGATTGTTTATTCGTAAGTATTTACTTGGATTTTTGTTATCATCCATGTCCCTATTTTTTAAAATTGTTTTCATGTATGTTTAATTTCATTTTTACCCATTTTGGAATTTTACCACATGTTATGAAAGGAATCTTACTTTTGTTTTCCAAATGAGGAACTTTTTGACTTTTCCGACAAAAGTACGAGGAGAATGTTATTTTTAATGTATACGGCATGAACAGATTTTTGCGGTTTCATAACGCCTCATTTTCATGAAGATTACTCTACAATAGTGCATGATTATATTCAAAAAAACCATTTTATTTTAAAATTTCTTGGCATTTTGTGAAAATAAAATGATTTTGAAGAAGAAATGATATTTTCTCATGAATTCATTTCAATTTTTTTTATCAAAACTATTTTCCATCTAAAATGACATTATTTAATATGTTTATGTTTCAAGTATAATGTCTTCATCATTTATGTGGTTTGATTCTTATTATGATGAAATGATATACATTTTTTATATGGATTATGTTATGATGGCGTGATGTTTAAGAATTCCATTCTATAACATGGGTTATGCTATGATGTATGATTTATGATTTTGTGGCACACGAAAGAATGATTTCATTATGAGATTGGAGGGACCTATATCTCCCTCCAATGTATTGGTTAAAGATTAATATCTCATGATATAGACATGTCTAGAACGATAAGTTAATCTGGTTCAGTGATACAGGACTGGAACGAGGAGTGAACTCGATTCAGAAAGGGACTTTGTCCAATAAGATAGTCTTGGCAGCAATTCTTTGGATACTATGGAAATCATATCATGTGCTTAATGGTTTTCCACAATTACATGTTTTATTCCCATGCTATTTTATCATTATTTATGTTCATTTATGATATAGGCCTTACGTACTTCCAAGATTTATGTCTTTGCTCAAGATTTTGATGTTTAGATTTTATGTTCAAGTTTTTGCATTCAAATGTTTACGGATTGTTTTATGTTCTCTATGTTTAGCCTTATTGAGAATTTGAGATCACCCTTTTTATTTTTTCTTTTCCCCAGGATATAAAGAAAGGTTTTAGGTAAGAAAACCAAAAGGATAAGATCTTTATGGGAGATTTTGAAGATCTTTCACCATGATTAGAAGATTACGTTCCGAATTTCCAAAGACACTAAACTAATACGGTCTTTGGGAATCTGTTTTTGTCATGTTTTAAGTATTCCGCAAAATTAATGTAATTTCCATGTATGTCAAGATTTGGGTCTCTACAGTTGGTATCATAGCGAAGGTTTAGTTAACCTTTGGAAACTAGGATGCGAAAACTTTAGTGAAATCCCTAGAAATATTTATAAGGTATGTCTTGGGATGTCCCTAAGGATAAGTATATGTATAGGTTATAGTCCTAGAATTACGGTAAAGATCTTATAATTTAACCTATGATGTTAGATATTTATGGTACTCCCCCTTTATTATGTTGTTTTCCCTAGCATGATTTTTTCCTCTCACACTATTCTTTTTAGGTTTTAGAAAATGGCTGGAAATTGGAAAATTCACGATAATGGAGGACATGATGGACAATGGAATGATATTCTTCATGAGAAACCAAATGAAACGGGATTTGTAAGTCCAAACATCGTTATTATGCCTAATCAGCAATCTCATAATATGATCAATAATCTCAACTTTGGTAAGTTTCTCGACTCAGCTAATAAGAGAAAGATGGAGTTTCATGATGATCATAGAGGAAAGAAAGTTCAATTTCTCTCATGTAAATCATGTGGTAAGAGGCATCAAGGAGAATGTTCAAAGGAACTGGAAGATTCTTTGGGTGCGGAAAAGAAGGGCACAAATGCAGTAAGTACAAAGGAAAAGGTTCAGTTAACACCATGGAGAAGGATAGTGGTATTCTTACGACATCAAAAATGATTAGATGTTTTAAATGTGGAATGTATAAGCATTATGCAAACCAATGACCTAAGGGAAAATCTCCTGAAGAGAATCAGCATGGTCATATGGGTAGTATTTATGTGGATGATGATGAGGAGACTACACATGATATATGAGATGAACGATGTTTTGAAGCTTCATTAATGGTTTAAGAAGGTAATGGAATGATATATGTTTATCAAGAGTTATGTTGTATAGTTAATGGTACTATGGAATACAGAATCATCTAAGGATTGTTACACTATTGTTTTTCCTAAAGTATTGGAAAGTATATATTGAATGGTACCGGTAACCATGAAAGGTTATTCAGATATTTTAGGAAAGAAGAGGATATGCGCATAATGAATGGATAAGGAGAAAATAATATGTTTGATAGTATTCATGAGATCATGATTTATATAAGGACTAAGTGATATCATTGTTTGAGTATATAGAATTTTTGGGATTTGGGTATGTGGAAAGAGTTAACTTTTAAATGCATTCATGTTTTCACTAAGGTTCAATGTGTATTTATTTTTCAAGAGAATACATGATTAAGGAATTCACATGTTTGGAATGTGACCAACAAGATATATCGTATGATAAAGGATGTTATTCACGTTCTTGTTATGTGACCATTCAAGTAATTGTTCTCTTTATACTATGAGATTTGACAGATGCATTTTGGATAAGTCTAAAGATTGGAAAAGGATTATGTCGGACATCAGATAGTATTGTTTAAGGCTAGAACATTTTCTTTCAAAATTATTTCTATAATGGTATAATAGTGTAGTTTTAGAAAAAGGACAATCTGCAGGACGGGCGAAAACCCGTCGCGTCGGACAAGGCTGCGGGAATCGAACCCACAACCGAAGTGTGACATGCCTTTATTTCATACCACTAGCCTATAGGAAGTCTCTGGTTAGTAGAAACTAGTTTTATTTTATTATGTGCTATGATAGATGATGTATAAGTCCATTTTTGGAACCATATATGATTAATCTCACCATAAGATGGACTTATAACTTTTGCAAGAATTTTGTTTGAGACAGATGTAATGACCCATCATTCTATCACATGATCTTCTAACACTTCAAGAATGAAAAATTCAACTTCATTTCTTTAAGGGATGAAGTGGAAATTGTACAAGGCACGAACAACGGTGAGATTGTACCGAAATAAAGTATGTATTTCTTCTAATTATTCAACTTTAGGGAAATGATCTTGAAAACAAAAAATGTTATCCTAGTGTTCTCATATATGATGAATCAGATGGTACCTTAGATCATCACAAATTTATGGCTTTGTGATTGTTGGCTTTTTCATAGCCATGTTATCTACCTCTCTCCATCAGAACTTGATGGTTAGATTTATCTTCCAAATCTATATTTTCACCTATGTTTTCCTATGTGGAAACCCAGTGATTAGTTAATTTGGGTAACCGTTATGTTTCATACTTTTGTTTTTAATGTTAAGTTTTGGTATTCCATTTTACAATTTGGGTTTCAATTAAAGAAACTTTCAAGTAGAAAACTATTTATAACTCTGATGAATTTCGAGGGCGAGATTCATTTTAAGGGGGGTATAATGTAACAACCCGAGATTTTATGAGAATTATTCTTTTTAATTTCTTTGATGTCTTTTGTTGTACGCTACACCAAGATTATCTTGCGCTATACGCAACACCGTATTAGCTTGCAGTATACGCAACAATATTCTTGGATCGTGTTACACACAATTTCAAGTTCGTTTGATAGTGGTTATTCTATGAAACATTGAGTGTATATATATATATATATTCACTGTATAAATGAAATATGGTTGGATTCTGTAATACACAACAACAAAGGAGTCTGGAACTACACGCAACCCTGACTTGGCTTACATTACATGCAATCGCGACCTTTCACGATAGCATGTGTTGTACGCAATACCGAGTTTCACTAAACAACTATATGTTATTAAAATATTATACAAACTAGCCGTTATGAATAGTAATACCAAATTTTTGAAATTTTATAAATTTTATCATTCAAAATGGACTTCATTTTTGGATTTGGAATATCGAAATTAGCATAGGGTGAATTTTTGGTATTTTTCTGAAAACTTTCAATTTTTGATGAATAGTGAAAACACTAGGTTACTATTTAAAAACCGAATTTTTATTTAAATAATTATTTATTTTATTTAAATTTATTTTACATCAAAATTGATACATAATACCTATATAAGTTCAATGTAATTCATTGGAGTCATTTTATAATAATTTTAGATATATAAAAAGTTTATTGATCTTTTCACCGTCTTTTACCCACCTCCTAGGAGAATTTGAAAATTTATATAAATCATAATTTTACCGCTTCTGTGAGAGGAATTTCGAAAATCTGAGAGAGATGGTTAATATCAAGGAGTAAAATGTTGTTCAATAAGATAAAAATAATTTTTGATGAATAGTAACTTTTTACTTTTATTTACCACGGTTAAAAGTAAATTGGGTAATTAAGGGTAATAATGATATTATTATTACCCTAAAACATGTCCTAATTCTATTGGACAAGTTTAATTTGACCAAAAACAACCTTATGAATAAAATATTTCCCTTTAGGTCCACATGGATTAGATTAGGACATTTATTATTATTTTATTTAAAGAAGAGTTAAAATAGTTAAAATCAAGGTTTAATAACTAAAACATTTTTAATATAGGGTTATAAATAAGATAAAATAGAATATAAATATTAGTTAGAAATATAAAAATATTTCATACCTAATGGTATTTTATTTTTAATTTTTAGACATTAAATAAGTTAATTTATTTATGACACAATGATGATGCATTAATTACCTTATTAATGAAATATTAACATAATTGATGTTATAAGTAACCAAATAAATGTAATTTTAGACTTTTTACAAATTCCACTAATTTTCTAGGTTAATATTGCATGTTAGTATTAATTTAATTAACTTGGTTTTAACTAATCATGCTATTACGATTTTCACAAAAATCAATTACCAATTAGTGTCAAAACTGACCTAAAATAGTTTTTAAAACAAATATTATATTATTAATTGTTATTTTATTCCTAAAAATCTCTGTTTCAGAAAAATTACATAGATAAGATTATATATATTAATAATGGACAACTTGGGGTTCTTTTGGCTTGTTATAGTAAGTTTATTAACCATATAGTGTATGAAAACAAGAAGACATGGTAAAAGTTAAATTATTTAAATTAGAGTTAAATCTAAATGATAAGGTTAACATAGTAACCTAAACTTGTCTAAAATATATTGGTTGAAAGGATTTAGACCAATACCAACCTTAGCTTTGAAATAAATCAATTTGGAGCTATTAAGAACCAAATATGACTTTATTATAAAATAATATTTTATGTTTTTCCAAAGGTGCCCCTCTCCTCCTTTATAAAAAGGGCACCCCTTCCCTCTTCTCTTCACACCCTTTTGAGCCTTGAAGCTCAGCCAAACCCTGACCATTTCTCTTCTCCACTACCCTAGAAATATTTTTGAGGTTCTGGTGTTCTCAAAATACCAACTCCACTTCCTTAAGAGGAAGCTTAAAGGAGGTGTGTCGAAGCAGATGTAATCTCTTCTTCCGATTCTCTCGAGTTTCTTTCTACTTCTACTTGTTCTTCTTTAGCTATCTCATTATAAAGTAATAAAATCAGTATTAAATATTAACTTATATGCTATTATGAATATACAACTACCCTATTTCACCTTATATCCATCCTACGGAAAACAAAATCACCGTGCGTGCGTACGTACGGAATACCATCTCCGCGCCATGGTGTAATCTGCTTTCGACCACCACCTTACTTGGATGGGTATAATGGTGTAACTAAATAACTATATATGATTATTGTAAAGTCATATTGATTCTTAAATATTATACATACACTTAAATACAATTCCATGATCATGGGAATGATATCATCACTCGTGCGTACGTACGGACTACCGTCTCCACGACGCGATGAGATTCATTCTCTATGTTAACCATTCATGAATGATTATAAAGTATATATAATGAATAATAATGAAATATATGACATAATAATGATACTGGATTTATGTATATATATATTTATTTCATCTACTTAATTCCATTCAATTCAATAAGGAAACGAAAATAGCGCTCATGCATACGTACGACCTACCGTCTCCTTGAACGGTGTATTTCATTCCATTTATCGATCTATCATATATATATATATATGATGAGTATATATTATATATAAATCATTTTTTACATTCTGGAATTACTTAAATCAGGATATAAGTAATAATATTATGAACAACAAGTCGAAACACGTACAATAAATGAAATGATTTTACCCAAATAGCTGCTTTTACATCCAATTTACAAACGAATGGGTAATAAGTAAACCATATATGATATCATAACAATGAATATGATTCGGTAATAAGTCAATGACATTATTTTAATCATTATACAGGAGGGTCGGATACATACGAAGCATATCGGACATAAGGTAAGGGATAACTATGCCAATATCGCTCTTATCCAAGATTGTTTATTTGTATGTATTTACTAGGGTTTTTGTTATCATCCATGTCCTTGTTTTCTCAAAATATTTTCATGTATGTTTGATGGCCTTTTTACCCATTTTTAAAATTTACCACATTTTATGAAAGGGATCTTACTTTTTTTACCACATGAGGATCTTTTTGAATTTTCTGAAAAAAGTACGAGGATAATGTTATTTTTAACGTATACGGCGTGAACGGATTTTTACGGTTTCATAATGCTTCATTTTCATGAATATTACTCTACATCATTGCATGATTATTTTCAAAAAAACCATTTTCTTTTACAATTGCATGGAATCTTGTGAAAAGAAAATGATTTTTAAGAAGAAAGGATATTTTCCTCAAGAATTCATTTCAAGTGTTTTATCAAAACAATTTTCCATATAAAATGATGTTATTTAATATGTTTATGTTTCAAGTATAATGTCTCCTTTATTTACATGGTTTGATTCTTCTTATGATGAAATTATATCCATTTTTTATATGGATTATTTTATGATGGCATGATGTTTAAGAATACCATTATATTACATGGGTTATGCTATGAGGTATGATTTATGATTTTGTGGCACATGAAAGAATGATTTCATTGTGAGATGGGTGGGACCTATATCTCCTTCCAATACATTGGCTAATGATTTATATCTCATGAGATTGATGTGTCTAGAACGGTAAGTTAATCCAGTTCAGTGATACAGGACTGGAACGAGGAGTGAACTCGATTCAGAATGGGACTTTGTCCACTAATGTGGTCTTGGCAGCAATGCCTTGGCTTCTATGGAAATCATATCATGTGATTAATGGTTTTACACAATTGCATGTTTTATTACCATGCTATTTTATCATTATTTATGTTCCTTTATGATATATTCCTTACGTACTTCCATGATTTATGTCTTTGCTCAATATTTTGATGTTTAGATTTTATGTTCAAGTTTTTGCATTCAAATGTTTATGGATTGTTTTATGTTATCTATGTTTACCCTTACTGAGCATTTGATCTCACCCTTTTTATGTTTTCTTTTCCCCATGATATAAAGAAAGGTTTTAGGTCAGAAAACCAAAATTTGAGGATCTTTATGGGAGATGTTGAAGACCTTTCACCATGATTAGTAGATTACATTTTGAGTTTCCAAAGACACTAAACTAATACGGTCTTTGGGCGTCTATTTTTTTCATGTATTAAGTATTACGCAAAAGTAATGTAATGTACATGTATGTCAAAATTTGGGTCTCTACAGAAATAATTTCTTAATTGACCCACATTTTTAATATAAAATTTAAGCATGGGGAAATACCACACCCCCTATAAAAGATAAAATTCCAATTGATACCTTTAAGTGATAAAGGCCTCCTTCTTTTAGTGGATATTCGAATAATTTAATTAGGGAATAGTGGATCATATCCACTGAAATTATCTTCTTCATTCTTCAATGCCCTGATTAAGAGAAGGCCATGGTGGATATTTTTGATATCTAAGTAGAAGCTAAAAAATGCTGAACCATGATAAAATATATGAAGCCTAAGGAAGAAATAAATGTGACGGAGTGGAAATAATTATGATTATTTGATAAATATTTTCATCATGAAATCCAACATAAAATGGAGAGATATTTCTTTCCCCCAAAGAAAAAGGACTACATGTCCCTTAGGGTGTACGCGGAAAACATCAAAAGAATTGTGTGATACACCTCATTCTCTATCATTTCTCATAATATTAATGTTGAAAAATTATTTGTTTGGATAAAGATGATACAATAAAAATAATTGACAATTCAATATTTTGATATCTATGATAAATTTTTTTGATATTCCCTTAAGTTAAAAATTTAGATTATAAAATCCCATGGGTGGGTTTGGAGATAATAATTATAGAATGGATTTAAATTCTTGAGGTGTGATGAAAAAGTATCATGGGGAAAATAATGTCTAATATCCAACTGGTTAAAAGTATTGGAAGAAGCATCCTAGAAATTTCTTGAAGGGGACAACTAAAAGAATTGTGAGTAGGAAGTAAGGGCTCCTAGATAGTGATTATTGAAGGGAGAAACCCACTAATTTGATGGGATACATTAATGATCTAGTCAACCAACCACCTATTGTCAAGTGTTTCAACTTCAGGGAATAAAGATAAAATGTAAATCAATAAACTGAGCCATGGGTTTTAAATAATAACTGATGACAACAACCTGCATTACCTTAAGATAAAGGGAGATATTATTCCATCCCAAATGCTGAGATGGATAATGGAAAGAAATTGGTGATAGGTATACTAGTTATTTATTCAAGTATAGTGAACATACTATTTTATTTTATTTTAGTAGATCTTTTTAAACACTTTTATAAAACATGGAAGTAGAGATATCTATGAAAACAAAAAAATCATTAAATTATTGCTTCCCAAGTATATAAATCCTCCTATGTAAAACATTATGGGTATAATTTCCAAGAAAACCTTATAATAATAATTTTAATGGTATTTGTTACAATTCTAGATTGAATTTACTTATATAAAGAAAATATAAATTTTTAAGAGATATAAATCACCCTCCAACTACAAATCACCCATGATTCTATACATGTGCTAGGAGGAGGATGAGTACACTTTGGTAAAATCATCTCAAGAATGGAAATTATTGCCTTTAGATAAAGCATATCAAGTTTAAATTATTAAGACTATGGAAAATATCATCCATTATGACATTACCATTATAAAGAAATTCAATGATGTGTTTCCAAATTAATTTTTTGGTCTTCCTATTATCTGTTAGGTTGATTTATCAATAAAAATTATACACATACATTTTCCAATATCCAAGACTCTATATATAATCTCCATTTGTTATATTGAGGATATGAAGAAGAAAATATAGGAGATTTTGGATAAAGGGTTTATATGCCCATGGGCTTCACCATGGAGTTTACTAGTCCTCTTCATCAAGAAGAATGTTGGTTCAATGCTTCTTTACATTGATTTCATAAGCTCATCAAAATCATGATAAAGAAAAAGTATCCTTGACCATGGATTGATGTTTAGTTTAATCAACTATTTGGAGCCCTGTGCATCTCTAAGGTGGGTATTTAGTCAGGTTATTATCAATGGAAGATAATAAAGAGGATACCCCCAAGATTTATTTTTGTACATGGTATGGGAAATGTAGTTTATATTAATTCTATTTGGACTCACAAATTATGAAACAATCTCCTTATACCTAATGAATTTAGTATTTAGGGACTACATAAATAATTTTTTGGTAGTCTTGGTAGACAATATTCTTATCTACTCCAAAAGCATGGGGAGGAGAATGAGGATCATTTTTATGTTACACTAAAGACCTTACATAATGAAATGTTATATGAAAACTATAGTAAATTTGATTTTGGGAATGATAAAGTAACATTATTTGGGTACGTTATCACCATAATAGTAGTATATATGGATCTTTCAAAAATAGAGTCAATTGAAGGATGACCTAGTCCAATATCCATGATGGAAATCCATAATTTCCATGGAAAAATTGGGTACTATCATTGATTTGTGAGAAACATCTCATGATTTTCAATACCACTATGTAAGATAACTCAAAAGGGGATAATGTTTATCTAGAATTATGAATGTGAAAAAATATTTAATGTTCAAAATAAGTGACTATCATTTTTACTAATGCTCACATTATCCACAAGTGGGGAAGGATTTGTGATATATAATGATGAATCCAAAAATGTATTATGTTTTATAGTCATGAAAGGTGAAAAAGTGATAGCCTATGCCTCCCAAATATTAAAGATACATTAGAAGAACTACCCAATACATGATTTATAATTTTATAAAGTTATCTTCACACTAAATATTTTGACACATTATCTCTATAGAGAGAAGTTTGATGAATATATAGATCATCAAATGCATAAATATATTTTCACACAAAAGGAAATAAATATGATCCAAAAAATGTGGTTATATATAACAAATGATTATTTATATTTAATCCATTACTATATTAGGAAGATGGAAAAATGGAAAATGTTCTGAGTATAAAGGGTCCCACAACCCCATCCATGATGAGGATTGTAAGGGATCCAGTTTTCTTGGACATGAAAATGATTGACATGGGAATAATAAAAGGAACTATAACATCATCTTACCTTATTCAAATAACTTCTTAGCCATCCATTCATGATAGTATCATGGGGGCTGAAAATGGTGATGCATAGATATAAAAAAAGCAGTGAATATTGCAGATGTTATTTTTTCTAAATATGAGGTAATATGGTTTGGAACCCTGTAATGTGTATAACTAATTCTTCTATATTCATCCAGGAAGTATTAATATGTATTGATATTTGAAGAAAAATTTATGATGGGATAACATGAAGAGGGAGAATGAGGAAGTTTTATCATGTTTTCTTGTACACCGAAATTTCAAGGATGAATGATAGAATTCTTAGGGTAAGATGAAACCATTACCCAAACATTTATGGAATTGAGAAAACATAACCATGGATATTATCCTAGAACTCCCCAATATCAATAAAGGAAATAAAACCATCTTGGTGGTAGTCAATCACCTTACCAATTCATCACATTTAATTATTATCAGAGAATATTTATCTACTAACAAACTCTCTAATATATACATAAGGGAAGTAATAAGACTAAATGGAGTTTTAATCTCTATTGTATGTGATTGAGATCTGAGGTTTACATCAAGGTTTTGGAGAGAACTTCAACAAGAATTCGATACATAATTGAGATTCATCACTTCTTATCACACATAGATGGATAGTTATTCTAAAATATACATTTAAATTAAAGAGGATATGTTGGGATCATGTTAAATGGATTTATATGGATGTTGGAATCAAGAACCCCCCTAGAGGAGTTCTCACATTACAACAGTTTTCATTATAGTAATAAAAAAGAACATTATGAGGCTCGATATAGGGATATGATTTAGAATTCAACATGATGGGATGAATTTTGGGAGTGGAAGATGATGGGACTTCATATTATCAAATAGTTGAAATAGGGGGTTCAAACCATTAAACATCGTCTAAAATCCATAATAGTTGGAAGAAATGATATGTAAATAATCATTGATGTGACCTAGAGTTTTAGGTAAAAGAAAAAATGTTCCTTTTTATATATCCAAATAATAAATTCATGAGGTTAGGGAAGAAGGAAAATATTAGTGTAAGAAACATCAACCCCTTTGAGATCCTTGATCACATCTGAGTGGTGGCCTATCAACTATCACTCCAACCAACACTATCTCATGTCTATAATGTCTTCCATATGTCCATATTGAGGAATTAAATAAATAAATTCTCACAGGTTATTTATCTAAATGTGGTACATTGAAGAATGATATATCATATGAGGAGAAGAAGATGAAGATTTTACGTAATAGAGAAAAGGTTATACAAAACAGGACAACTCACCTAGTCAAATTTCTATTATAGAACCACAAGTTTAAGAAAGAATCTTCAAAACTAGAATAGGGGATGAAAAAAGACTACCACCATATTTTTTAGTGTATGAATGAAATATTTGGAGAGAAATTTATAAATGGGGGAATACTGTGACAAAAAAAATATTTCTAAACAAAATCCATTTTCAAATGAGTAAATTACTTATTAGAACATGAAATTATAGAAAATTCAAACACTAATTTGTACCATTATATGTTATATATCATGGAATTTATTATACTGTTATGTACCAAATCCATTGATAATATAGATGGTGTACAATGATTATTATGATTAGTATATTTTAAGGGCCATGATAACACTAATTGACACAAATAAAGACAGCGGTGGCCACGACCCATAGGATCGTACACTATGAATCTCATTTATTAGATATTCTGAGGGATATAAAATCACTAAGACTTTCCCTTCACTAAGAAAAATCCAAGATTCAACAACTAAATCTTGATAAAAAATTATGGTATAAGTTAAAGCTCACCGAGATCATGCCCAAAACCATGTTCATTGAACTACCCTATGAATATCTTGCCACCACACACCTTACCCTTAGAGAATTTACTAGTGTAATAAAGGGTTATTTATCTAGACCCCAATAGAATGAATATTTTTTTTATTTTAAATTAAATAATTATTAACTTTCATTATTTATTTTTGATGATTAAATAATAAGTTTGATAAATAATTACATTTTGATATGAGGAATATATAGTTTCAATTGAGACACGCTTTTAGATGAATTCTATAATTATTAAAAATAAATTGTGTTTTAATAAAACATTATTATTAAATAATATTTTATAAATGTGAATGATAATATAAATTATGAAATTCAAATGTAATTTTTATAAGGGTCAAACAAATATTATTATAAAAAACGTGTATTTTTTAATAAATAGTAATTTTTAATTTTAATGTTTATGTACTCATAATTATAGAATTATTTTGATAAAATAAATATTATTTCGTAACTCAAAACATCAAAATTAGTCAATGGATAATTTTTCATAATTTTATAAGACAATCAATTTTTTGGGTAAAATTTAAATATAGTATAATTATATGGTACATATTATGACATCATAAAAGACCATAAGTGATTTAATAAATACTATAATGTTTATCATAATGAAAAATTATGTTTCCCATTTAAAATAATGTGTATTGAATTTATTTTATTAACTTTTTAAACACTTTATGAATCGTCTAAAACCTATATTATATTTTTGGGCTTTAAAATCAATTCATTTTTAGCATGACTCAATTTCTCATCACCAAAGGTATAATTTTAAAAAGTACACATCTTAAAATTATAAAATAATTAAATTCACTTCTTCTTGGAATAAACTATGGGAAAAAATATGGTATAGTTTCTAGTTTGTATTAATTTATTATATAGTGTCCAAAACCTAGGTTTAGAAATAAAAATCAATTCTTCCCTCTTTTTTTATAAAACATTCCAAAACCCCCCATTTATCTAGACTCAAAACCCTTTTATCAAGAAATTATTTTAACATTATCACTCAATATCCAACCAAGGTGTTCTCAATATCTTAATAAGTTCATCTCAAGATTTTATAAATTCTCTCTCAAGGAAAGTGTCCCTCTCCTCCTCTACATTATTCAAACACCTTCTTTAAATTATATGTATTGATTTCCATTTTTTCAAGTTCAGATATGTTCAAAAAAATACCTTTTATTATCCTTATGAGTATCCCGTGATAAAATAACACTTTAAACCTCATTAAACTCATTTATGAATCTTTACATACCCTCATTATGCTGCTAAAATTATCCAATGATTTCCATACCAAAACTTTGTGTGGTGACTAACCATCCCCATTTACACAAAATGGAATTCCCTTAGAGGTACATTTCCATTATTTATTAAGAACCTAAATTTATGTAACCAACACTCCTTAATAATGGGAATAAAAAATATTAAATAAATCCTTATATTTTATGATTTATGTGGCACACTTATACAGGTACATGATATTAATTAAATGGGTGGGCCTATAATTATATGGATCTCCAATGCATTGAGTATTGTTTTTGTCTAATGAGATTCCATTTATAGTGAATGTGAGTTTATCTGGAGCACAATATGTGATGATATCTTAGTATTTATCATTTACTTATTCTTATGATTTTATGTTTTATATTGTTTCTAAATTACCATGTTTCCTTTATGTTATCATAATTTATCATGCTTCGACGTTCATGTTTATTATTCTCCACCATATTATGTTACCATTATATTCATATTGACTTACATGAAATAAATTCATCATATTATGTTTTAATTGTTCCATTATTGGGCTTTATATCTCACCCATTTTTTATATGCGCTCTTAGGTTATCCTAAACATTTTTAGAAGATCAAGGAAATTTAAGGGAATGTTTTAGAGTTTAAGTTTATGTATTTTTATTTATATTTCAAGTATATATGATATTTGCCCAATTAACAAAAACCACTAGGCCTCACAATATAATGGGTTTGTATTAAGTGTATCTTCATGAAATGCTTCATAAAGTAAGGTGTATGAAAGATATGGGTTATCATATGTTTGATCACATGATAACTCCAATATAGAAGAAAAAAAAAATTGATAATTTATTCCACATATTTATTTAATTACTAGATATTTGTGTCTTTCCAAATATAAAATCAATTCTTTTCACCCTTACAAAATATTGATTTTCTGAAAAATTTATTGGATCAATATCGAATTATTTCGATCTCTTGAATTCTTTTTTTAATCATTGAGAAGAGTGATCCATATTCAAAAACAATTGAAGACCCATGAAAACTATTTTTATCCCATGTTTTAGTGAAAAATATTAGGTCCCTTATTAAAAAATTTGGGAAGAATTATTTTTTTAACACTATATCATAAAAAATTCCCATATTATAGGAATTTATTTATAGTATACGTAGTCATTACATAAAATTTAAATTATTCCATTTTATTAGAATCATAGACTATGATACCTTACTCCCATAATCATTTAAAATCAAAAATTAATTGTAAAAAGTAAACATGAATATCATTTCTAGGGTTTTTAGGTCGTGAAATCATTAAACTCAGTATGATGTATTTTCACTTTATACAAAATTTAGGAGGTAAGTTATAAATTGCTAATAAACTGGTCTATGAAATATATTTTATAATAATAATCCAATATTGATTCATTCTATATATGAAAAATTGATGTTTGATATTTATAATTACATTTAAAAATTTATAAATTTTTAATAATTTTTTTTATTGTGGAAAATTAGTTGGATGAAATAATTTTATTTTAGATATTAATTCATTTCCATGTCATTTTAAACTTTTTACATATTTTTAATTTTTAAATAAACTTTTTAGAAAATTATTTATAGGAAGATAAAAAATTATCTTACTAACAGTCTTGGTACTTAGAATAATAGATAAATTTGCTACAATTTTTTTTCAGCCTACAAAATGATGTCCCAAATTTAGGAAAATCTAAAAGACCTTAATATTCCATTCAATATATCACAAAATAATTTGAGAAGGTATGCATATAATTTTACTCCAAACCTATTAGGCATGAATGTAATGACACATATTTTCTCCTATTTTATTTTTATAATCTTATTGCAAAAATTATGAGTCTATGTGATGAGATGGAGTGAGATTACATGGCCCGGTGTGCTTGGAACAATATGATAAAAAATGATAATTTTTTTAAAAATAGCGTAGGTGGAATTTTATTTAAATATGGAATAACTTATAAAAGGGTTCCCAGATCAGAAATTTGAGTGAACTATTGTACCCAGAGTGGAGACTTTACCTTATATGGGACCTAACATTGATCGATGCATGTCGAAAATGAAAGATACAATTTGGACTTAATCATCATTAAAATATTTTAATGAATTACGTTTTATTGGACTTATCAGAGATTTTATTTTTTCTGAAACCTTTTTTAGGAATTCAGGGTTATCACCTTAACCTTGGAATTCCTCTGATGCATGGAAGGAAACTCTTTATTTGAAGAATGCTGGCTGATCGAGGATCAACAACGACATGGACCCCCATTCTTTATCAATGATTGATTCAACCACAAGGTAGGGTATTTTATCTCTTGGTGATTTACTTTCCCTTGTTATATTCAAATGAAGAAAGTGGGACAACCAAGGAATAGGTTGATCAGTGGTTCTTCCATTCTTTTTGGGATGGATAAATTGTTGTGGGGTTTAATAAGGGAGATAGATCTTTTTGGTTATCTATTTTTGTTCTTTATTAAACCAGCCAAAATAAAAATTTCAAGGCCAAATGAACATGGAAAAGATCTATTATTTGGATGTTAAATGTGTTCTTCCTATCCTCTTTCTTTGTGTTCTTTGTCATTGGACCCTCATGGTCACGAAACAATTTTTCGACCAGCTCTGAATGTGATCGGGCCCCAGGATTGCTAGTAAGATGGATTGATGTCGAAGGCAACAAAGGTTGTGACCCGATGATTGCAGGTGTGGATATATTTCAAAAAATTAGGTACTAGAGCAATGGGGGAGACCTGCGAAACCAGGACCAACAGTGAATGGTGCCAATGTAGGCGCACAGTGGTGCCTCGTGGCACGTTGCAGAGGCCACATGCGGGTGCAGCAGAGTACGATGGTCACCCGCATCAACAAAAATGAGAGTAGGTGGCAGTGGCTGGAACACACTGGTGGCACATAAAAACCATGTCAATCCCACAATGATGATTTGGGATGTGGCTGGGAGCCACATTGACCCGGTAACATGGGAGATCCACACAGACTAGGTGGATAGCTTGGACCAAGGGGCGCGACTGGGGAAGGCCGTGTCTGGAGGAGTAAACTGCCCCGCATCATGGAACGAACCACAGTATCCAAGACAATCTAATGAACAAGATGGTTATTACAAGAATCCTAGTGGGGAAGGCCAGTTCAAGATGGCCTGGACTAGACCAGGCTAGGTCGGGTCAGATCTGGGCTGGACTTGGGTCGGAATTTTTCACAAAAATAGTCGTAACATTCTATACTGTGTGTCTGTTTGATGAACCATTTTCAGTGTTGGGACCATTGAGACAAGGAGGTCGTTTTGAGATACACTATGTGAGTTTTTTTGGAAGCTGGTTTACAACCAAATGGCTTGAGGAGTAGGTTCTCTTGTAACACATGTTCCATGAGCAGAATCCTGTGGCTGACTCTAACTTGGTAACTACGTGACTTGGTGAATATGTGACTTAGTGACTGCATGACTTGGTGAATATGTGACTTGTGGGATACATGACTAATCACTGAACTCTGCAACATCGAATCTCTGTGCTATATTGATGATCCATGTTCCACCTACAGTTCATGTGCCATCGACTCTCTATGTACCCTAAACACTCTATGTGTCATGGAAACTGGGAGATTTGTGGACTACAATTGAAAACCCTTATCTTTGTGCTAAGACTTATACCTATGTGAGATGACCGTACAATGTTTATTTATTTTGGACATAATTAATGTATTTATCTGTGGTGTAATTCATGTGTTTATCAGTGGTATTCATTTTTCGTTTCAGGGTGTTAACTGAGTATAGTTTTACTCACACCTGCATGAGAATTTCCCGCACGTGTTCTGTCTTGTGTCGAAGATTTATGCTTGGACAGAGTTATAGGAGGACTAAGAAAAGGTGGTTCTTATAGAGATTAGGTAGATGAGGTCCAATTCTACATCTTCATATTGTTTTCCTACAAACACCCTTTAGGTAGGGTTTTCTATGCATGAGTTTCTGGAACTAGTGTATTCACTTTGATAGACTCTTTTTTTGGGTGGTCTTGTATTCTAACCCTATTTAATTTTAGTTTCCTATTGTCATACTATTTTTTTGTATCTTAGTGGTACCAATTCTTGTTTACTTATTGTTTTAAATTTTAGAATTTTGGTCTTGGAGATGTGTGTGTGTGTAGAAGTACTTAGGAAAATGCCTCTTATTTAAGGGATATGCCTACTCGGCGCTAGTTGCCAGCCCTAGGCCTATCAAAGGAGGGTTTGGGGTAGTCACGTCATGATACCCTCTAGGATGGGGAGTGATAATTCTTTTTTTTCACATGATAATTTCACTTTAGAATACTTTTTTTTTCTTCATGGAGTATGTCTTTCTGCAGTTGTAGAATTTTTTTGAAGCACTTATCACCCAATCTATTCAGGAATTTAGGGTTCTCCAATCATAACACTGTTGATAAAACTATTAATTTCATACAATATGGATATAGTTGTTTTTCATTATCACTATATAAGATCACATACATTAGTGTTTATTAAGTCTTTATAAATTAATATCAATAATTGTTTATTCAATTTTATCATAAATGTCATTTTAAAAATCTCCATCATCCTTAGATATTAAATTCTACCTAATTTAACCATTCTAAATTCAAGTATTAGAACTAAGATTTAAAATATTTCAAATTAAATGATTTTTTTTATTTTTATGCTTCATGGATTTCTCATGTTTATACATTTCATGTATTAATAGAAAAATAGTTCATCTGAATCATTTTTTAGGGAATATTCCAAAAATGACTCAACCTCTTCCTCGTATTTATCAATAATCTCCCATTTTGTTTTATAACTATAATTAATTATCACCTATAGAAAATTTCATGTATTAAATATAAATTACTAAAATTTTAAATTTATTTTAAAATATATATTAATAAAGAAATTATATAAATATAAAATATATAATATTTCAAAAATAAAATAATTAGAAAAAAACTCATTAAGAAAATTTTTACATTGGACTAATTTAATTACACATTATTATTCCCTATATATTAATAGTTTCTCTCCTTTTTTTAAAAAAATTAATGTTACTATATACTTATTTAATTATAATCCTTTAAGAAAAATTTAATGAAAAAAGATAATTTTATAGATTTAAATTATTTATCATTGATTTTAGTGAGGTTGAATACTAATAAAACCAAAAATTTTATTATTTTTATTATGAAATTCAGTAATTTTATACCCACTATTTTCATAACATATGAGTGTATATTATAATATAAATAGGACAAATTTTAGTTTTTAATGATTAAATAAATATTTTTCATATATAATAATGGATCCTTGGAAGTTAATTACTTGATTTAAAATCACACAATCCATTGTAAAATTTAGTTAATCATATTCAATGACATAAGGATGTAAAATTGGATCAAAATATCATATAAGAGTTAAATGAGAAGTTCAATGGCTCAAAATGTGATGCAAGTGAATTTTTTTTGTTAATTAGAGGATATCACTGGCTTTGAAATACATTTATATAAATAAATCAGGATATTATGAGTAGTTATAATCCCATGTTGTTACCCATAACATATCCTAGGCGAGTGATAAAAAGATGTTTTTTGATTTGATATTCATTATAGAATATGAATTACATATATTAATATGTGTTGAATTTGAAAATAAGGGGTTTAATATAAACTAAAATTTAAAACATCGTGATGTCAGTTCCTATGATTAAAATATCCATGAATGATATCAAAATATTTCTAAAAATATATGAGATTATGTTCAAATAGGAAATAAAATAGGAAAAAAATTATAAACTAAAATTAAAGGGGAATGAGATGTCACAAATTTTTATAGATTTATTTTATTAAAGGTTATATTGGGAAAAACATCACGGCTCATGATGGAGATTTTCAATAAATAATGGTAGACTAGTTTAAATAATCTCAACTATATCATAATATTAAATATCCTAATAAGGTAACATAAAGAATTGAATAATAAAAACAAATTTTATTCAGCCATGTAAAAATAAGAGACTATCCATTTGATCTAGTAAAAAATTAATAAAAAATAGAAAATAAACATGATAATTCATAGAAGATATGAAATAACGATAAGAGAAGACAAAGAGATATCAATAGTGGCAGTGACAGTTGTCAATAATTGAATGGGATTAGAGGCGGTTATGTTTGAGTAAGAGGGGCTAAGGTTAGTTTTTAATAACAAGTTTTAGGCTGGTTGAAATAAAAAAAATTATAAATGAAATTTGAACATTTTTCCATGATTCTCTACATTTTTTATTTTATACATAATGTAAAAAACTTCATCCAAATGTTTTTTTTGGATATTTTATAATTCAAGTAGAAAACTATTTAAAAATTTAGTTATAAATAACTGACATTGTAAATGAGTGATTTTATTTTGTTTGTTTACTTGTGAATATACAAATTAATATACAAATTCCTGAAAAACTAAACAAAAAGTGGGAGAAAAAAAATTAAACATATCTTAAATAAAAGTAATGGAAAAAAAGGGTAGATAACAACGAGAGAATATGTGAATTTAGAGATGGCCCAATCATAACCTTCAAGAACCTCTAATAGTTCCAATATTAAAGAGGGAACTGATCCTTCTCTTGTGATAACTAAACACAACTTAACAGTAATATCCAATATTTCCCAGTACCTTTAAGCACTAAAAAGTAATATGGAAGAATATGAATGTCCACTAAGGAGTCCATAGTGTGTGTGAGTATAAAATAGTCATTAGGGAACCTCAAAAAACGTTTCATCCTTATAGTGATATAATACATGTATATATGGACATTTCCAATCATTTATATATATATAATAACTTTATAATAATATTCTATAAAATAGACAAAAAATAGATATCAATCAATATTTAACATGAATGATACATCCATATACCAAATGGTGTTATACCTATCTTTCCACTTTTAAGCATCATCTCATGATATGAGATTAGAAAGACTGTAAAATCTTATAGTTATTCGTAACAAATAATCACAATGAAATTTAGGTACAATACCCATACCATAAAGGTTAGTGAGTATAAAAGAGTTAGTTATTTCTTGTATCACATATCGTATGGTCAATTGGAAAACCACAGAGTGGGTACTCGTATATAGTTTATATAACAACAATACCAACACAAGGTTTACCTTAACACCTTTCTATACTGTCATATGATATACCCTCTTTCACTTGTAACTAGAATGTAAAGATATCAAAATATTAGCAATTCCCAAAAATCAACATTAAATACATGACCTACATGCTTTCAAAAAAATTATAAATCTTGCTTAACAAAATAAGAAAACAACATTCTTGACAAATTAGTGTAGTAACATGATTAAAAAAATTATTAACATTATTAACATAAAAATAAGAAAAATGCTTTAAATCCAAGCTATGATCAACACACCTATTCATTATACCATATCTTCATGGAAGTAACCTACATGAATTATAAAAAAATACTGAGTATTAAACCAATCCTAAAATATGGTACAACTAGAATAAAAGGGAAATCATGATAGTTTTAGACCAATGTAACTACAAGGGTATAACATATTTTACTTCTAGGACACACTAAAAAGATACTAGTTTAAGTAGTTGTTATTCCACTATATGAATTTTTACCAAGTTCACATGAACCCAAGTGGTTATCTATTGTGGCTTATATTTGATATTTCATGGGATAATATGGATTTTCATAGCCTACAACTAAGGCTAAAAGTTGATAAAGGGTTTTTTGATATAATTTTATAGGTTCAATATCCTATTTAATAGATTTAATTATATTAATGGTTTAAAAAACCAAACTTGGGATAAAAAATTATTAAGGTAACTATGTTTCAAAATAATAAATATTTACCCCAGGGAGAACATATTTTTAGTAAGAATTTAAAATATAACTCATTAAAAAGTAAAGCGAACTAATTAAGAAATAATTCATAAAATAATCTATTTATAAATTAGGTTTTTATTAAACTTCACAATTATTTATGAAATCATTGGTACATATCAATATTTAAGGTCAGATAATTACTAAATAAATTAACATTTTCATGTTGTATTACTTACCACCACATAAGAAACTAGATGCCACATCACCACCGAAGTACTCTCTTAACCTTATGTTAACTGTGATTCCCTAGCATATAGACAATTTAGGTTTAGGTGTGAATTCCTGTTACTTATCACAAAATATTGTTAGTAATCAAGAGTGTTAAATTTAGTTTTAATATGTAAAACCAATGAGGCTTAATAAAGGGGTGAATCTTAGTTTTCAAAATGCCTATAACTAGTTTTGAATCAAATAACAGACCAATGATATTAGCTTCATGCCATGTTTTATGTTAAGTAAAAGATCCAAAAACTTTTTATGACATGAATTAGTAAAAAGTATGAGTATGTGTTACCTATCATAGAAACTAGGGAAAATACAATATTTATGATAATGTATCACATGGGGTCTAGAAACAGAAGCAGAAAAAATTAAAGTTGTGATGTAACCAATTGGTAATGGGTTTTCATTTTGTGGATCTAAACATGCCTCATTGAAAGTGTATTTTCTATAATATATAAAACACAGTACAAAACCAATCATGTACTTCTAAAAAATATATATGAACCTCTTTATTAATTTAGAAAAAACTATAGGTATGAAAGTTACAGGTGTAGCTCAAGAATCATTTAGTGTGTCAAGGCCACTTAGTATAAATTAAAGTGAGAATTATGATTCCAAAAGATCGTGGAAAATATCTAAAAATATTAAAATTTCATTTCAAGAACCAAATGGACCAATAAAATTAATCTTGATAATGGGAAAATAATAAAACATAAAAAAAAAGCAATCAACATCATAAATACTCCCATATATATAATATCCTGAAGCCCTAAATTATCTCCAATGAATACCTTTGATTTTATCCTCTAAAACAAAATACTCTAGGTTAATTAATACATTAATTAATTTATACTAAAACGATGATGAATAATGGGTAACCAAATCACACAAGTCTATAGGAAGCAAGAGGTGATAAAAACCCATGTTTTTGGATGAATTCCATTATACATTGGTGGAAATCAACATTAACCACCATTTTCAGCAAGAGATTTGAATCTAATGGGAAGAATACAAAATAAATGAGAATAATGAAGTTGTATAATTTATTTTTAAATAAAAACCCCTCATGAATAAACCATTAAAAAGGAATGAAGAAGATAGATATGAAAACCAAAGAGGGTTCCTCACTAGCTAGAAATAAATAGTGTAAAAGTACAAATTTCCCCCATTATAAATTAAAAAAATAGACCCAACCCCTTGACAACATTTTTTTTAATATGTACTTGGTTGAAAAACCTATAATTAATGAGATAATACCTTGTTCGTCGGACACCCAAAGACATATGTGTCGGATCTGTACACAACAGAAGCTTGGCGGTTAGGAGGACCCAACTTTGACTTTTCTGTAATCGATGACCAATCTGTGATCAACACGACGATGACCAAAAATATCCATAAATAGAAATAAAATATTAATAAAAAGAGAATAATAGTTCTGGATCCAAGAAATATGACCTTTCACATCAGGTTTATAATTAATTTAATAATTTTTGAAGAAACTAAATACCTGGGTCTTCAGAACATTTTTCATTGATGATCATTGATCATCCAAAATGACCCTTTCGGATTTCAATCATTTCAATATCATGGATCCAATGTATAATCTCTCTAGTTTTGATCCACATGTGCTATAATGGTCTCTGATCAACTCCACTCGTTTTGCGGGTGCTATCACGACAAAATTAATGTCTTATATCTACCATTCTTGATTGGTCGTTCTTTGGTCTTAAAGAACATCTCTCATTCATGAGAGGGAGAGATGAGAGGAGTAAAGAGAGAAAATATTTAGCTCAAAAATTTTCAATTCACTAGCTTTTGGCACCATAGAAGTACCTACCTATTAATCAACATGGGGTTTCAGTGATAATATTTAATTGAGAAACAATAATTAAATGAAATTTTAACTATTAGTGAAAACACAAGCCAAATAATAACAATGACATCAACATTATTTTTTGTGTGACAACTTTAAAAAAATATAACTATAAATGAAATCTTGTTCCAAAAAATGATAAAAGTATTATCATTATTTATTACCCCATTGGATAAAAATTATTTACCGGCATGTAAATAATTAAATTTTCAAAGGACATGGTCTTGGTCCGTTCGAACCCCTCTTACATTTATTGAACACAAACCACTAGAACCGCATAGCGTGTGACCCTCTTGGATCCTATCTCATTGGAATTAGGTGGGATTTACAATAGTATAAGATTACTATCTAGTAATGGGTCAAGGAACACCAGAGAAATAACTTAATGTCACAATAATGTCATCCACATACGAATGATCACAGTGTAATGTAATCTATTTGTCACAATATCTCATTAAGTGGGTTTCATGATAGTGTCACCAACTTATATTCTTGATACATAATTCTTTTACAACCAAAAATAAATGCGTCATTATACCATGGACAAATAATTTAGGGGGAATGTACTATTTCAATCAATAGGACAAGATATAAACTTCCATAAATTGAAGGGAAAAATCCTTCCACGACATATCCATTTATAAAATTTCATTCCTGATGCACCCAATGTACCCTAATTCCCACCAGCATATGGAATGACAATTTTTGTTAGAAAATATATGTTCATGAGTCGTAGAACGTATTAATGATAATCATAAAGTCTATGGACCATTACACATGCTTGCAGATAGGAATATATGATGACACCAAAACATGCAGAATTCCTACTGGCATGTTTGTTCTCATAATCTCTCATCTAGGAGATTACCATCTGTGAAATTCATGAGAATAAATCTCATATTCTTACGAGTACTCACATCTGATAATATTTATACTATGTGCCCCATCATAGTATGTTATCTAACCTCAGAATTATATTTATGAATATTTTCATATCACTTCAAAGTTCTCATCATAGTGGGGAACTTATATGACCTTATTAATTTGACAAATTTTCTAGGAAATTATTACATTATAGTCATAAAGAATAATGAACAATATGTAATAATATGTTTACTCATTAAATATAATAAATATTCATATAATCAATGTGAAAAAAGTTGGTTCTAGGAAACTAAATCCAACAAACCCCCACTTGGACTACAGACAACTGCCTATGACTTTCAGTCCTCTAGACCTCACACAATGATCATGATTCTTCTAAGTCAAGGCTTTAGTCAAGGCTTCCATCACATTGTCTTCCATGGAGTAAATGTTCATTTCATCTTCACATGTCTTAGAAAAATCCCTCAAGAGATGATACTTCCTTAGTATGTGCTTCATCAGTTGATGTGACCATGTCTCTTTTGTGAGATCCACCACTGTATTATTATCATAATAAAGTGTGAGAAATATTTACTGATATGTACCACATCCATCTCTTGGATGACGATCTGTACCCAAACTACTTCTTTAGATACCTAATAAGTTGTGATATACTTGGACTCTACTATAGAATCTATGACCACTACTTACTTTGAGAACTTCTAACTCACAAAACCTCCATTAAAAGTGAAGATGAGTCCCGTTTCTGACTTCATGTCATCTTGATTAGTCTGGAAACTAGTATCCGCATATCCTATGATGACTAGTTTCTTATATCCTCCATAAACCAAGAACATATCATTATTACACCTTATAAAGTTAAGTACAATCTTGACTTCCATCCGATCGTGGTCACCTGGATTAGCTTGATATATTTCTACCTCACTTAATTCCTAGGGGACATCTAGCCTAGTACATGGCCTAGAATACACGAGTGACCCAATCACTGATGCATAGGTAATCCTTTCCATTCTCTTTATTTCCTCATGCATCTGAGAATACATTTTCTTGAAATGATGAATTCTATGTGACGCTGGCAGAAATCCCATATTGGATTGTCCCATACTAAATCTCTTCAGTATCTTGTAAATGTATGTACATTGACTTAGGTCCAAAAATATCTTCGTTCTATCATGATGGATTTAGATCTCCATAATATATACTACCTTGAACAAGGTCTTCATAGAGGAGAATTTATTCAACCATTCCTTATCAGACATTAATATTGGTATTTCATTTCCAATAAGTAATATGTCATCAATGCATACTATTATGAAAATGACTGCACTCCCACTAAACTGTTTGTACACACAAGTCTCACATATGTTCTTTATAAAAACAAATTCTATTATGACTTAATCAAAACAATTGTTTCATGACCTAGATTCTTTCTTTAATCCATAAATGGATTTTTTTTTCAACTTACATATCCTATTGGAATTTTTTGGAGTCACAAAACCTTCATGTTTTTTCATATAGAAATCTTTCTGAAGGTTCCCATTAAGGAAGGCTATTTTTAAATCCATTTTCAAAATCTAATTTTCATGGAAAGCAGAAATGGCCAATATAATTCAGCTAGATTTCAACATTGCAACTCATGAAAAGGTTTTGTCATATTCAATGCCTTAATGCTATTTAAGCCTTTTTTTCAACCAGTCGTGCCTTATAGGTATTGAATCATCCTTCAATGTCTAGTTTCTTCTTGAATAACCATTTTAAACCAACAGTATTTACATATACTAGAGGATCTACCAAAATCCAGAGTTGGTTTTGGTGCATGGAATCCATTTCTGAATTCATGGCTTCTTACAACTTGGAACCATTTGTTTCACTTACTAGTTCCTTGTAGGTTAAAGGATCATTATTATCCACTAATAATGAGTCACCATCCTCGATAACTAGAAAACCATAATTTTTTGGTTCTCTAAACCATCTTGTACTCCTACATAGTAATTGTGTCTCTAGAACATATCATTATTTCACAATACTTTAGGGAATATGCTTCTACACCCACTCTTGTGTACCTTGAGCCTCAAATTCATCGAATTCTATCTCTCTCCCACTATCTCTTTTGGAGATGTGCTCCCTCTAAAAGAATATGGAATGTATATCCCCTATAACAATCTTGTTCTAATGGGTCATATAGGTAATATCCCGTTAATTCCATGGGGTATTCTATAAAAGTACACCTTGTTCCTCTAGGTGAATGTTTGTTACCTGAAGAGGCCTTAATAAATGATTTTCTAACCCACACGTGTAAATTTGATAACATGGATTTTCTTCGACTCCAAATATAATATGGAAAACCATTTATCAATTTAGTTGCTACTTGGTTTAGTATCTTTGTTGTTGTATGTAACACATATCTCCAAAAGTATAATTGAAGACTTGAATGACTCATAATTTATCTCACCATGTCCAAGAAGGTATGGTTCCTCCTTTCACATACACAATTCCACTGGTTTGTGTAATGAGGTGTGAGTTGGGATAGGATCCCAAACTTCTATAAGTAATCAATGATGTTTTTATTAATATATTCTTCACCCCATTCTTTGTAGAGTTTCTTAATCTTCTTACCAAGTTGGTTCTCAACTTCATTCTTGTATTCTTTGAACTTATTAAAAGTATATTCCTTATACCTCATTATGTAGATATATCTATATCTAATAAAATCATCTATAAAAGTTATTAAGTATGAGTACCCACCCCTTTCTTCAACAGTAAATGGTCCACAAACATTGGTATAAACCAATTCATGAATTTATTTAGCTCTTTTACCATTTTCACTATGTGGGGATTTGGTCATTTTTCCTTGTAAACATGTGTGACATACACCAAGTGGTTTTAGTTTGAATGAATCTAAATATCCATCTTGATGTAACTCTATCAAGAATTTCTCATTTACATGACCTAGCCGATGATTCCAAAGTTGGGTTTGGTATGATTCATTTGAAGTAGTTTCGTTATCTATTTCCATTACTTGGTTTGCGTAATCCAACATGTAAAGACCTTTATATAAATGTACCTTACCAGAACAAATTATAACAATATAAAACAAAAAACATTCATTTTCAAACATGAAAATAAATCCATCAGTATCTAGTATGGATATAGAAATAATTTTTTTGGATACATAATGCCCACAGTAACATCCTTTTAATACCAAGATTATTCTAGTAGGAAATGTGAGGTGGTAGTCCCTGACAGCTACAACAACAAGTTAAGCTTTGTTGGATGCTAATAGATCTACCTGCCCTCATTCAATTTTATTGAATCTAATTGGTTTCTGTATTTGGATACATATGTGAGGACCACATGCTTTATCTAATTCCCAAATTTTAGAAATAGAAAAATTGAACTTGATAACAAATGCACTTGAAGCTTCCCCTTGCTTCTTTAGTTGGGTGTTGTTTTTCTTCCAGTGGACCTTGCTACCTCATGTGAAAAAAAAAACAGATTCTTATTCCCTTCTTCCCCCTTGATATTACTTTTCATGGAAGGGATGGAAGAATATTTGGGATTAAATATCTTCGCATTCCCTTCCGGGCAGAAGGAATTTTGTGCTTCATGTCTTTATTGACATGGAAAAGGAGGATAAAATGATATAGTAGAGACTTATCAATGTTCTTCATATTGAAATTCACAACAAAACTGGAGAATCTATGAGGGATTGATGTGAGAATGAGATTGGTACCAAGTTCATGATGGAGTTTAAACTCTAGAACCTCCATATGCTCAATATATCTAATGAGATTCACTATGTGAGGCCTAGATGGGGAACCCTCTCCAAGATTACCGTGAAAAAGTTACTTAGTTATGTAAAACCATTTATGTATTTATCTATCCTGGTAAAGAACACAGAGGTTCTCAATCATGCTATATGTATCCATGTTTTCATGAGACTTCATTAGTTCACTAGACATTGATGATAACATGAAACATTGAACATTGATCGCGACGTTCATATGTTTCTCATTGACCAAGAACTCTTCATCACTTGCCTCTTGGGTAGGTGGATTAGATAATGAGTACTCCATCACGTAAGATTTATTTTCAAGCCATAGAATGACCTAAATGTATCTAAACCATTCCCAAATGTTACTGTGAGTGAGGATGTTGTCTTTATCTAGTATTTATCATAAGGTTAGTGTGGTTGAAAAGTTTTTAATTTTTATTAAACAATTAAAATAGCAGATAATTAGTACTTTATTGATTATATTTTATGAGAAATAATCAATTAATTTGATTAAGTCTCCCACTACTTTATCATGTCCAAATGGCCCTCACTATTGAACATAGAATGTCTAGTTTCTTAGAAATTCTAGTGGCAAAGATTCATATTCCCATTCATAGGACCCCAATAAGGGTTGGTCAATCTATTTGAAGGTATTTAGGTAGGAAAATCTTTGCCAACTATGGGCATGCAGCTCCTTGTTCCATTGAGTGGACCCCCCAATCCTGAAATCATGACTTGGATTTCCTCAACACTTTCTTCCAATATTACACCAAATCTAGAAAGGTATACTTCTCTTGATGTAATATGGTTAAGTCAACCCAAAACATTCATAAGGGGTTTCTGTATAAAAGTAAGTGTCCAAAAAATGGTCTTCCAAACACATAACATTAGGAGGAAGAAAGGGAAACAAGGAATTAGAGACCTAGGGAAATGTATTGTGGTGTAGGGAAAAAATCTATGATTCGCAAAGATTACTCCCACATGCCAAAACCCATGAAGACCAGGTCGGCCAAGAAGGGTAGGAAAAAGGAAAACACAATCCCACTGAAAGGGGAAAGTGAAGCAGCGGTAAGAAATACTAGAGATATGGATGGAGAGGATGGGGAGTGCTTGAGGATTATCTTGTTAGCAAGGAAGAAATTCTTGAACAACAGGTTCGACTAAAAGTCTCAGAAGAGGTTCTTAGTAGAATTGATGAAAGGAAGATAAAAGCAGAGACCAATGAGGAGAAAATAGTGTGTCTAGATAAACAAGACTTTATTGTGGCCAGAGGCTTCAATGAGAATAAAATCAACACATTGGAATTTATTCAGACAATGTAACTGATGATCTCTCACCTGGAAGTGCTTATTAGCAAGGATCCAGACACCCAGGTTAGTTCACTGCACTGGGAACTATATCGAGTAGTCGAGTCATGTAATCATAGTATGGTGTTTATTGATTTTTTGAGCTCTTTTATCACGTAGTGGTGTATGGATTTGAACCTTGGTTACCATTTTCCCTAAAAGTGGCCTTATCTTACTAAAAATTTAAATTTGGTGGTAAAAAAAAGTAACGGAAGGATGAAACTGACATAATATTTTATTAAGGGATTTTTATCTCTTATGCATAATTTTCTTATTATATTTTTCACATGCTTGTTAATATTAAATGGAACTTACTTAAGTTATTAACCATTTCTTGATAATATTTATGCATTAGATTATTCTATTTTAGTTCCATATTGCATGATTTTTTAATTAATTAATTATGTGATCATGAAAACACATCCATAATTACAAACCATGCAACTATCAGAAATAAAATAAAGGGAATGATCTTGAGCTTTTCTAATAGTTATTTTATATAGTTTTTGATAAAATAACACTAACATTGGGGAGAAACACCTTGAAAATTTTATGGTTCCTTTCTATAGCTTTCCACCTTTCCACCTATGTATCTGCTTGGATTGGTTTCACCTCACCTCCCTACTTGAACTACCTCCACAAAATTGGGAGATCCATACATTACATATGATTTTTAACTCACATGCATGTGAGGGGTAAAAATGGGGTTTACATAAAATAAACCATTGGCACGTAGGCCCTACATATTAATGAGGAGGGATGGAAAAC
This sequence comes from Viscum album, assembly GCA_963277665.1. Classification (NCBI taxonomy): domain Eukaryota; kingdom Viridiplantae; phylum Streptophyta; class Magnoliopsida; order Santalales; family Viscaceae; genus Viscum; species Viscum album. The sequence continues at coordinate 275,356,355 of OY728123.1, read as the reverse complement.
ATACCAATAATTTAATTTAAAATAAATTAAATGGAATCCAATCACATACAAAGGTCTGGTCTCTCTCATGATCATCCATACACATGCAATGAATTATGTATTTTATAAAATTAGAATTAAATTATTTAATAATTATTGTTAATATAAATTATTCTTGAATCGATTAATTATTATCTTTAATTAATAAATCCTTTTATGTTAATTTTTCTCTGAATTTACCTAATATTCCTATTCATAACCTTAGAGGTAACATAGTGAACACCCATTTGAAACTACATGATATGTAATTATGAACATTACACAAACATTAAAGTTTTAATTTTTTGTAATTTGGTAATGTACAAGGTGTGTAGTTCTGAATAAACGGTGTATACTTCCTTCACCATCTTATCTAAAGTACACACCTTGGGACTTGGAATGTGAGGTGTACTATTGAAATCTTGTAGTACATGGAATGTCCAGTGGGACACATGTCATGTTGTCTTCGGGTTACACATTTACTAGTCATCTTAGAAATGTAAAGGATACATGGTTTAGCCCTTAACCCGAAGGGACTACACGTTGTGTCCGCCGGGCCACACGATGTGTCATCAAGATAATAGTGTGCTAGTCTGTCTTGGTCAACACAAGGTGTAAGAATTAACTACACCTTGTGTCATAAATGCACATGGCTTGAGTCATTGATTAATTACTCCCGATAAACTGAACACAAATACATGGTGTGTAATCCAAATAACATGGTTTGTATCTAAGAGAACATGATATTGAAGTCTGAATATAGGATGTGTACTTTTAGGTCACCTGGACAGAATTTCCAGTGCCTCCTGATGGGTTCCTTACATTAATTGAAATAGAAATATTATTCATTTCTGTTAGATCTGGGAGAAACGAAAGAGGAAAAATAGATCTTGAAATCCAAATTACTAGAAATATTAACCATGAATTGAAAAAATAAATTATTAAATCATAAATCATTAATGAATTTTTTAAATAATTATAAATGATGATGTGGCCGCTCTAATACAAGTTTTCAGATCTGTACACAGCGAAAGCATGGTTGTTGGGAGGTCCCAACTTTTATTTTTCTATAATCGGTGTCCAATCTAGGATCAATATGATGGTGAAATCCTGCATCCATTGATTGGAATCAAAGAATTAGAAAAGGATAAGAATAGTACCAGATCTGAGAAAGAAGATCTTTTATATCTTTTTTATTGTTAACTATTAATTTTTGAAGAAATTAAATACTTGGGTCTTCGGTACATTCTTTGTTGACAATCGTTAATCATCTAGAATGAAACATCTAGATTTATTTCACAATTGTTGAGAGGATCCATAGTATAATCCCTCTAGCGATGATCAACAGGTGCTCTAATGGTCTCTGATCAACGCCACCCATTCTCCGGTTTCTATTGCGGAAGAAAGAATACCGTGCGTTGATCATTCTTGATCACTAATTCTTCAGTCTTGAATAACATTTCTCATTCTTGAGAGGGAGAGATGAGAGGAGTCAAGAGAGAAATGTTTTGGCTCAACAATTTAAAATTCATCGGAGTTTGGCACAATAGATGTACCCACCTATTAATCAACATGGGGTTTTAGTTACAATTTTTAATTGTGAAACATCAATTAAATGTAATCATAACTATTAGAGAAAGCTTTTTTCCATATAATAAAAATATAGAAACATTATTTGTGGTGAACCAACTTGCACAAAATAGAACCATAAATGAAATACCATGCCACATATTGATAACATTATTATTATTCTTTCTTATGCAAACTATATAAAACATATTTTTCGACTTCTAAATAATTAATTTTTCAATGAAAATATTCTTGGTATATTTAAAAGCCTCTTACATTTATTTAACACTCAAATAAAATAGTTTATTCTCTTCAATAAATGTTTTTATTTTCAAACTAGTAAATTAATATTTATTAAATGTTCATTAAACTAAATAAATATATTTTATTCACATTCTGGGGAATAAATATTTATTTCCTTTATGCGATCATTTTTACTTGAAAAAAACTATTCCTCTTCCTTGAGATTAACATTTATTCCCTTAATTAAATTCAAATAGAATTCAATCAAGACCACCAGAAACATTCTGTGTGTGACCCTCTAGGATTCATTCTCATTGGAATTAGGTGGGTTTTCCTAAATTCCATGATAACTATCTAATAATAGGTTAAGGTTCCTAGGATAAAGAACTTAAAGTCACAATGACAAAATCCACATACAAACTCTCATTGTGTTATATAATCCCTTTGTCACAATATCTCATTAAGAAGTTTTCATGATATTGTCATCAACATATATGTTTGTTATTTCATTCTTTGACTACATAAAATAAACTCATTGTTACACCATGGATATCGAATTTAGGGAGATAGTTCTATTTCAATGAATGGGTTGAGATATCATCTTCCATAAATGGAAGGGAAAAATCCTTCCTTATCTTATCCATTAATAACATGTCGTTAATGACACACCCAACACACCCTATTTTCTTCCAATATATGGTGTGACTCTTTTCGTCAGAAAATATAAGTGTGTGAGTAATGAATCATGTTAATGATATTATTAAAGTCTAAATACCATTATATACGCTCATAGATAGGAATATATGATGATACCAAAACATTTGGAATTTATATTGGTGAGTCTGTTTTCATAATCTCCCATCTTGGAGATTACTAAGTGTGAACTTCATGAGAAGAAGTCTCATCTACTAATGAGTAATGGCACCTAACGGTCTGTATAATATGTGTCCCATCATAGTATATAATCAAACCACAAAATTATATTTAATAATTTTTTCATATCACATCAAGGTTCTCATCATAGCGGGGAACTTCTATGACCTTATTAATGTGACAAATACTTTAGGACATTATTACGTTATAGTCATGCAGAAAAATGAATAAAAAGTAATAAGATGTTTAATATCAAAATGCATTAAATATTCTTGTAATCAATGTATAAATAGTTGATTCTAGGAAAATAAATTCGACAATATAGACTCCATAAATTGAAGGTTGTGCCACTCATGGTTGAATCTAAATCATAATCCTTAATTTTTTATCCAAAACAAACATCCAAAATAATCAAAAATCCATCCTAAAATACCTAAGATCATATAAGAATCCTCAAAAAATAGACCCATGAACCAGAATTAAATATTTAGGGAATATAAAAATTAACCATCCACAATTCCCATATATGATTGTAATAGTGCCCTGGTCACCATAGATAAGAAACAATCCATTAAAATATCCACATTTTGATTTCAAATATTAAAAAATAAAAATTTAATGTTTTAAAATCTATTCGGTCACTATGCATGGGCATGGTGACAATGAAATACACAACCCTAAAAAGAAAAATACCCCTTTCAACATTTCAACTTTGTGTGCATATTAATGGGCATGCATCATAACCATTAATGTTGGAAATAACATCCAAAAAACATATAATTTTAGATCATAACTCAATTTTAATACCATAAAAAACTATTATCAAATTAAATACACAGAAGTGAAATTGTTTGTGTCACATAAATGATATTTTTTAACATAGATTTGTTAAATTATTCATAAAAATTCATCATCATACCACCAATATTTTGGTAAATGAAGTAATAACCTCATTCAATAAAATTTAAAAGAATGTTTCCAAATTCTAAAGAAAAGACGGGTAGAAACACAAATTTTTTTACAAAAAATTAAGAACATCCCTATGAGATAATGTGTGCAATGAGAAACTATAAAGATGAATTAGCCATTTGAAATAGATTTTATGAACTTTTATTTCATCCAACCTTCTAGAATAACTCTTTTGATTAATTATTTAATTACACCAATGATAAATAAGAATAAATTATCCAGTTATATGATTTTGTTATGTTTAAATATGATATTCCACTTCCCAAGTGTCTTTTATATGGATCATGAAACACTTATTTTTTTCAACATGAATGATTCCAATCTATGATGGTTTAGTGAATATAATTTTATTAGGTGTTTGACATTGAAATCATTGAAAATAAGGGATTCAAATATAATAATTGGACCATATATCATAGATATAATTACCTCACATGTATATAAATGTAGTGGTTAATATAAGATATGAATTTTTTTAATGAAAACTTATTTAAGTTGGAGTTTACAATATGACCATGGTTTTAAAATATCACTATTTATTTAGAAACTGGAATTATTTACCTAAAATTTATCTACAAATAATGTAAAATGTTTGTAGCTAAAGTTAAATTCTATTTTTTATGAACCATTATTATTTATTTAATTTGACGGTAGGTTAATTCCTAATTTTTTTTTGTGATTCAAAAGTTTAATGTGTACTATAATTTTGTCAATCCCCGCGGATGAGAGTACACTAAGATATAACTTTAGTACAAACATAAAAACTTTAAAGTTGATTATTTTTCCACACACATCAGCTAGATGTAATGAGTTTTTTGGAAGGTTAAAATCACTACCATATAATAGGAAACATAATTAAGTTTAATTAAATTCTCTAAAAACCTATCATGGAGGTGGGGCAATTAATGTATAGTGAATAAATCTAAAGGTCCAATTTTAAAATTTATTTAATTATACTTCTTTGTGTGTGTCAATTATCTTCCTAAATGAGTTGATGAAAAAACAAATTATACCATCAAAAAGAAAGTGCAAGAAAAATTTATTGAAAAAATATTCTCAAGTTTTATATTACGTAGGATTTTGACCATTGACCCTAGAACCCATTTAAACAACTAATTACCGGGAGGTGAATTTGAAAATCAAGGAAAAAATTTGAAAACCTATGTATTTTTAATAATATATAACTTTTATGGTTTATTTGTATTTTTGATTATAAATATATATATATATATATATATATTATTTAATCATATGTGTATGTCTATATCCTATCACAAATTATATTATATAATTTAGTATATACTAATATTAGATTAATTTTTTTAAAAAAAATTTAGATAGAAAATCATTTTATAAATATCTCTCTAACATAATTTTTAATTTTATATATCTAAATAATTATTTAAATATTATACATTTTATAAATGTATATTTATGTCAATTATATTTATTAAAATTAATATTAATTATTCTGATATAATAAATAATTTTTTAAATATTTGGAATGAGAATGATTTTTTTATTTGAAAATGAAACAGTTTTTTACACTAGAATTTTTTCCCATGAACAGTATAGTTTTGTTGAAATGTTAAATTTATAAATTTTATAATTATAATTTGAAAAAAATTTATTATTATTTTTATTAATCATGTAAAAATTATATTTGTGTGATATTTAATGAATTTTCTAAAAAATTTGATTTCTAGGTGAATAAAGAAATTTTTTTTTTTACAAAATCATAAACTTTTATCACATGATCATGATATAAAAATTAATTAAAAATTATAATAAATTTTTAACGAAAAATATAAATTTAATGATAAAAAAATAAACTTTAAAATAATATTTTGAAGTTTTAAATTATGGCTAATATTTAGGGCCCTAAGTTATGTTTTATTCTAATAATTTGTTTTGTTATTTTCATTGAAACACATATTCATAAGATGACATTAAAATTTGGATTTATTTTAGAGATTAATAAAAAAATTAACCACAAACCAAAAAATTCAATGTGAGTCAATACAATAATTTTTTTGGTGTAGATTCGTTTTTATAATTTTAAAATGAAATATTTTAAAAAACGAATTTTGTTGCATTAAAAATAATATTTATAAAAGTAATTTTTTATCTAAAAAATGAATATTTTGAAATGGGTTTGAAATTTGGAATCATCAAGATTAAATTAGGTAAAAAGTTCCATTTCATTTTTATTCATAAAACTAAATTACCATAGTAAAAGTTAGTCTCCACCATAAATGCTAAAATATGGTAAAGTGGTTATGTTAAGGTATATGGTCACACAATAATAGAGAACCCAAACCTTAAATTCTTAGACAGTGTATTTAATGAACTAAAATTATATCATGTCAATTTTGTTCATATTTTATCCACTTTCCTTGATAATGTTTTCCACTTTTTTATATAATGAGATTAATATTACAGAAATGTCATCCCACTCTTCTATAAATGGTTCACTTCACCACCCCACTTATTAACACACATAGAGAACGTTATCTTGATAATTTAAAATCTAAATCCTTCCTAAAACTTATTTTCTATACCTATAAATTTTTTTCTCACTAAAATACCAATCTATGAATTCAAAAAGTGTAGTTTGAAGGTGGATATCCAAGGAAGAGGTAATTGTCTTAACTGACTCATTTATACTTAATTTTACTTACACAACCTATAAATCTATTATAACCGTACTAATATAGTGGATTTAGTATCATTATTATAATTAAATGTTATTATGTTGATGTAATTACCATTATATGCCTCCTCTCATCCTTTTGAAAATATAAACATGACCCTTATTATATATGGAGAAACCCCTCCCTAAATAACATATTTCAATTTTCCTAAAAATAATATATGGATGGATTTAAACATAAATTACATGAATAAATATTACATTTATAACACTGTTATAGTTTCATGGAAATATAACTTGTCCATTATATTTATAATATTAACAATAAATGGTCATCAGAAAATTAAACAACCTAAAAAGAGCACACAAGACACATTTATTTTTTAAAACTTATTTCGAAAAAATGATCAAACTATTTTTTATGAAAATGTAATGATAAGGAATATATATAGATATATGGATATTATTAATCTACTTTACAAATATATTGAACATGTTCAACGTACAAAAGTTGTATTTGAGAAATTGATCAAACAACTCCAAAACGACCAATGCCGATTTAGTAAATAAATGAAGAATGATAATACATGAAATAAAAGGTACAATAATGAGGTAATTAACATGAAATTATTTGTTAATAAATAGTTAATTAATCTAATTTTACTAAATAAGAAGAAAGATGACTTACAGAACAAGTCATGACTTAAGGTAATAGATTTTTCTTTTAAACCATTACTCTAAAAGTTTTGAATTCATTATATCAAAACATTCTCTTGAATGTCCATATTATTTATATTGTATAAAAAATATCTTCTATATACACTAATAATTTCATAAGTTCATTTTCAACCATCTATACATTTCTTTACAATGATTTAAAAAGAAATGTTTTCAATATTTTCTCTGGGGGTCATTTTTGAATTTTTTTATAAAGGAATGATTTTTTTTTAAAATTTACTATTAGATAACCATTTCCATATTTCATGTTTTTTCTTATTTATAAATAATAATTTAAATTTTTTTATATATTTTCATATTTAATTAAAATAATATTATTTTTTTAGTTTTTAATTTAAAATAGTTATCAAGGAAAATGATATTTATTATTATTTTTATGTGATAAATATAAGTGATTGGGAATACGTGTTTGAATTAATATTTTTGTGAGTACAAAGATGAAATGTAGAAGATGGTATGTGTTTTTTTAATTATTATAATTTGGGAATTGTATACGATGATGGGTGACATTAGGATATAACTCTCTAATCCATTTGGTAATGATTTAGTATCTAGAGAAAATTATGTTTCAATAAGCCTGTTAAGTTATTTTATTACAGGTTATTGGAAGTAACTAGTTATGTTACTTGAATTTAAATGGTGATTTTTAAGAGTGATATAAAAATGATTCCCTAATATTCCATTATGACTTACTTTTCTTGAAATTTTTTTAATGTAAATAATTATATTTCATGAAATAAAAATTTTATTTTGTGTGTAAATATTTTTTTTCAGTCTTTTTAAAAGTAAAGGGTTTATGTTGAAGGAATGTTTATGGTTTGTTATGGATTTAACGTTTTCTTAAATTTTCATGTTTTCTTAAGTAACATTAAAAATTCATCCATTTTATATACATGATATGAATAACCTTTATAATATATTTATGAAAAGGATTTTCTTTTGGGAGTATGAACTCATAGTTCTATGTTACATGGTAACACATTTCAAAGGATTTCAATTATTTCAATGGAATAACAAAAGATAAGATTTTTTATTATACCACTTTTTGATTATCATTCCCATCCTATGTTTTTAGAATGTTTTTCATAGGGTTTTAGTATAATTGGAAATGATTTGGAATTTTAGAAATGGATAAGAGATGTTTCTCTTAAACAAAGAAAGTGTATCATTAAAAGAATTTGGTTAGTAGGAAAAAATGTCCATATATACGAAAAATTATGGGTTTTGTTCATAATTATCTAAAAATATAAATCTAAAAATGTTATGGGAATGTATGTATTGAAATAATTTCTATAAATCATATAATTATTGATTTATTATATACAAGATGTAATAATAGGTATCAAATAGGGGTTTTGATAAATTTATAAGTTATGATTTAATTGGGTGAGGATAATTTAAGAATTATCCTCAACCAATAACATCTAAACCTCAAAGTATATCTAAACCCTAATTTGAAACAAAATGTAGCACCTCATACATTAATATATAATTAAAATATTTATAGATAACTTTAGAGTTTAATATGTAATTGTAACTCTATAGGGATCATGTTATCGACATAGAGTAAGCGCATATTGGGCCTATTACTAAATTAAATTTTCTCAAATTCAAAGGATTATCCATAACGTATATGATTTGAATGTCATGAATGATGATGTTTTTTTGAGAAATATTAGAAAATGTGTTCACTAGAACAAATATAAGGGATATTTTCATGGGAATTAATGATTAATTGAAAACAAAAGAATAAATATTGCCTCAGTCATGGTTTATTTCTTCATTAAGGATGTTGCGTGTTCATCCCAAATTAGTGTATTATCATTTAATGGTGGGGACCAAAAGCAGAGCCCCTTTAGTGGTGATCAACACATGATCCTTACATCATTTGACAATTCCAACGAAACATTTTTTGCTACCACAACAAATTGAACATCTTGAGTGGTTCAACATGATCACTTCACATTCCAATGGGATTGATTGATTTAATTTTATTCTTCCTTATCCTGTTAGTAAGATAGGAGGAGGAAGTTATTGAGAGGAATGTTGTTCACATCGATTATCCTTCCTACAAATGTCGAAATTTTCAATTTATAGGTGCAAGGTTAGTTTTTAATATTTAATTAATTACACAAGGGAAATTAATTATATATTTATCCCATAATGAGCCCCATGTCTTGTATAATAATAATTATAATTATAATATTTTATCTTATGTTTTGTGAAAACTCTCAAAATGATTAATATTTTTATTTTGATTTGGTAAATAAATATTTATCATTGGACCTGAAACTCCATCCATTCACCCTCCTCATAATTTATTAAATTTATGAATAAACATTAAAATAAATTTTATTCAATAAATAAATAAATAAATAAATGTCATAATTTTAATAAATAAATAAATATTTTATTCACATCCTTATGAATAAACATATTTTTTAATATTCACACAACTATATAAATTATATATTTAATAATTAATTAATTATTTTCATGTAAATTAAAAGTGATAAAAATATACAATATATCTAGGTAATTAAATAATTATCTTTTGTATTGATATTTATTTAATATTTGTGATCCTTGAACAAATCTTGAATTATATTACTTTTGGGGTGTAGAATAAAATTTATTACAGCTTTTAAATATGAAAATTAATTAATAGAGAACAATAGACTCACTTTTTTATGAAATTATCGGTCTCTTCCTATGTGGAATTTCGTGGGCTTACCTAAGGTCTAAGATTAATACCTAACAATGGGAAAAATCACCCACAGAGTACGATTATATGTCACAATGAAAATAAACACATATAAACACTCATTGTGTAATATAATCCCTCTGTCATGATATCTCATCAAACAGGATGCACACCAATGTCATCAACCTATGTTCTTAATACTCATTTATTTGACTATATGAAATGTAATCATTATACAACATTGATATGGAATTTAATGTGATCATTCCATTTCAATGATAGGGCTGAGATATCAACTTCAATCAATATTGATGGTTAAAATACTTCCTTGAATTATTCATTAGTAACATGTAATTCATGACACGTAATATACTAAAATTGTCCAACATCATATGTCATCATAATATATGTAAATACATGTAAGTATGTGATAAATGACATGTTTTAATAATAATATTAAAGTCTACAGATCATTACACACACTCATAGATAGGAATATCCAATGGCACATAAATGTGTGGATTTCCTGCAGATAAGTCTATTATTGTAATCTACTATCTAGGAGAATAAAATGTGAAAAAATTAGGATATGATGTCTCATATTATTATGAGTACTCAAATAATATGGAAAACAAACTATGTTTCCCATCCTAAAATTTTACGTTACATTATAACAATATTTAAGAATTTCATCACTGCATTTCAAGATTCTCATCATAGAATGAAACCACTATGAAATTTTAAATGTGACAATGTCTAGGAAATTATTACATTAAGGTCATGATGAATAATGAAAAAAATATAAATATATTTTATTAATATTCACTTCTTCAAATATACATGTAATATAATGTAAAAATAGTTGGTTTTATGATACTAACTACAACTGACTCCCACTAGGACTAGAGACATATTCTTAAAAATTTTAGTCTGTTATATCTTATATGATAATATTGTTTCTTCTGATTTATTTCTTTAGTTAAATGTTCTATCATGTTATATTTTTTGGAATCTCTTCTCATTGTGACATCACCTCTCTGAAAAAAATACCTTAAGATATGATATTTTCAAAGTACGTGCTTCATCTGATTATGTGACTTTGGAACCATTAAAAGATCCAGTTCAAAAGTATTATCATAATATAGTGTGATAAGTTCTCTACCTATTGGAATCAAATAATGACCTTGGATAAAGTTTCATATCCAAAAAACATCTTTAGATGCCTCAAAATCTATTATGTACCCAGACTATACTGTAGAATTGGTGACCTTGGATTACTTGAATCTCTTTCAATTCAAGAAACCTCAATTCAGAGTGAAAATTAATCAAAACTATGGTTTTAGATCATCTTGATATATTTAGAAACTATAAATTGAATACCCCCTAATAGCTAGATCGTTATCTCCTCTAAATACTTGGACCTTATCATTATAATTCCTTAGATACTTAAGGATTGTTTTTTACTAGTATCCAATAGTGGTCAATAGAGTCATCTTGATTTATTCCAACTGTTATTAAGGCATAGTATAAGTCTAGACTAGTAAATAACATGGAATCCATGGCTAACCCAATCACTAATGTGTATGATATCCTTTCCATTCTCTGTCGCTCCTTATGTGTCAAAGGAAAGCTTTTCTTGAAATGAAGAATTCCATGTGACATTGTAAATAATCGCTTCATAGATTGGTCCCTATTTAATCTCTTTAGTATCTTTTTAATTTATAGATTTTGAATTAGTTTAACCATCTAGTTGGATCTATTGTGGTGGATCTTGATACCAAGAATGTATAATACATCACATATGTCCTTTATGAAGAACAAAGTGTTTGAATATTTATTAATGGAATTTATGGCCTTTATTTCATTAATAATAATTAATACATAATATATATATACTATTAGGGAAAAACTTGCTCCTATAAAACCTCCTTTAGATAAAACACTCATACTCATTCATTATGAGACTAAATCTTGTGATAGATTCATCAAAGTTAATGTTCCATAACCAAGAATCTCTATTTAGTCCATAAATGGATCTATGCAATTTTCATACTTAGCACACTTTGTGTCACAAATCCATCTAGTTGTTTTATATAGACATATTCTTGAAGGTTCCCATTAAGGAAGGTTTTTTGACCTATATTAGGAAAATATCATAGTTACAGTAAGATTCTATGGAAATTATAATTCTAATATATTTCATTATAGAAACTGGTGAAAAATTTTCTTCATAGTATATTCCTTAACACTATTTGAACCTTATTCATCTATTTATACCATATAGGTTCTAAATTTTCCATCTATGTCCGGTTTCATCCTAAATACACATTTTCAACCTATGGGATGTTAATATTATATAAAATATATAAAAATTCCAATAGAATTTTGGTACATAGAATCTATTTCATAATTCCTAACTTTTTTTTCAATTGGTATCATCTATGCCACTTACTAATTCCTTGTTATTTATAGGTTCTTTTTTGTTATCTAATAATGAGTAAAAATCATTGGCATCTAGAATACTATATCAACATAGTTCTATTAACTCTCTTATACTCTTACATTATAGATCCCAAATTCATAATGCAGAGAATATAAGAAAAGAGAAAACAACACACACAAATTTTTACAAAGATCATTACTAAGTAATTCTACATTCCATGATTAAGCTATGGTTGTTTTATGGATTATCATATCACTACAATTTTCAGTGATTTAAAATGCATTGAATTGGTATATAATGTTTAGGAATGAAGTAAACAATATTCCTAATTCTGTGGTGTTATTTATAATTATTCCACCAGTCTTCAACGACATTGTTTATACTATAACCACTAGTTCTTGAAATATGTTTAATAAGAACACTGAAAATATATCTCTACTCAACTGGATGAATTGCCATCAACTATATAGTCTTGTAACTTTACTGTAGATCTTCTAATATTACTGAATCAACAAGATTACATGAATTTTTCCCATTGTTATCCTCTTTTAGAATGATTAACAAAAGAATCTAAAAATACAATCTAAGTGGTCTCCTTCCATTGCAATATCAAATGCTCAGGCAGATTCTCCACACAATGATGAAGTTCCTAGAATCAATTAAATGGGTGTCAATTGTGTACAATGTTTATTCAGGAATATTTAGATTCAAGAATCATTTTAACAAAGTCATAATTTTCTATATTTTTGAATTATAAAACACTAACAACTTGGATATAAAAATTTTGATAATAATTCTTGATTCAGTCTCAAATCAAGGACACTTCATGCATAATTTTCATGGAATCTAAAACCATAGCACAATCATTCGGGATCTCTATTATTTTATGCACTTATAAAATATGATTTGGGTATCTATTCATGTGTTCATGTGTATTTATGATCACATGCCTGTTCATCACGTTTGAATTCTTATACTAGAAAATAAAAATGCACACTACCTATTATTTTCATGTGTTCATGATCCCAGTCAAATAGTTCCCCCAAGTCTCTGAGTTTGAAAATATTGTTCACTTCTTTTTCACATGAAATTTCATGTATTATACTCACTTTGTTTCCACTTCACATGACGCTTCCATGATTCATGCAAAGCACACGACCTATCCAAGGATACAATAAGTGCATTATATGTTAATTTGCTTCACATTATCTGAATGTTGATCCAAATACTTCTACAATAACACTATTCCATTAAATTCATGGAATGACTTCCAGGTATACTCCTCGACTTTATGAAATTACCACGGGATGTCATCATCTCCTTCATGTGACCAATAAGGGTTCACCCGTTGTTTTCTTCTTCCATCACAATTTAATTACACAAGGTAGTCAATTATCTATGACTATCTTAGATGCCTTGAAATATCTGGATGTCTTGTTGATTTATTATTTGAAAGAAAATAGATCTTTCCTCAATATCACCTTCTTTAGACAATATTTTGTTTGTGGGTCTCCTATTATATTCTTCTCTTAACCAAGATAGTTTTATTGAAGTTACTTCATGTGGAACATGGTGTTTTTTCCACATGTATTCTTCTTAAAAAGCATTATAAGATCAGAAGTCTCATGGGTTACTCCTTCATGTGACTGGATCACATAGGCATCCTCTGTATAGAAAGTTTCCCTCAATTTATCAAAAATTCAGTAGAAACTCTTCACTTTTACAAGGATTGGTTTTTATAGAGGGGGTACACCACCTATCCTCCAAAAAAAGGTTTAATAACAAAAATATCCTCTTCTATAAGTATCATCATGGTGATCATGTGATCACATGATTACTTCAATTGATCATGATACACCTAAGTTATTCATGCTAGCTTCTTGATAATTTGAAATATCCTCAAAATAATAATTTAAAATAGCAAGATCCTCATGCACTTATATATAAATTCCTCATCTTGTTATGGTTTTGATGAATTTACACATGAAATCATGTTTGTCTTCCTTCTATCACTAATTCTTGTGATATAATCCTTTGATGTCATATGTTCCTGAGAAGCATCACGCATTATCTATTTCTCAATCCACTTTATCTCATGACATAATTCATGTAATTTCTTCAAGAAAATTTTACTCAGGAAAGATGAAGTTACATGCCTATTATCAGGGAAATCAAATTTTCCTCAAGCTCTTGGATGGCTAGTTGTCTCATGCTTGTGTGGACAAACCATAATTGGATGAAGGTATAAGATAAGAAACATTTTCAAATTATACACTACATGAGATTAGTTTATTTTAAATCATGCGATGTAGTATTGAATGGGTGGTGTAGATTGATCGTGTCTAATAGATGCTGTTATATCCATAGGTTTTTAAAGTGGATGAATAGTTTAAACTATAAAAGTTTCCCACAATGATATCATATAGAGACATCTATTATGTATTTTAGAAAATCATTGACCATTGTTTAGTTGACCATCCAACGGGGTTCACCACCCATACCACCTACACACACCACCACCCAGGCTTCAGCCCAACAGGCTTCTATCCCACACTATTCATGTGCACTCCATGTGCCTTCCATATAATCATGTTATGGGTGAACACCTATTCCAACCCATGCCATTCTTAGCATGGACATGGATGGGATCCCATGGGTGTTTTGACCCTGTTGGGTCCTTCAATTTCCATGGTTGATCCTGGTATATGCTATACCTTCATTTGGACATTTTTTTAATTCATCATGATTAAAATACATTGAATAATATACAATTATAGAAATATAATTCCTTGCCAAGATAAACTCCTTAACTACATTTCATATAGCACCCTTTCTTCTTTTTTCATGTCATGTAGCCTGTTATAGCATGATTCATCATTCACATACACTTGTTTTAAAAATGTGAAAAATCATTCAAGACATTTGTTAATAATTAAATATCACTTAAAAAATCCTCAAATTATAAAAGGAGAATTTTTCATGAATGACATCCAATTCTATTAGATGAATCCTAAACAATTCTCCAAGATTCAGAAATAATCATAGATAATTTTTTAAATGGCCACCAATGGATCTATAAAGATTCTCCATAAATCATCACCAATCATGGAGAATTTTTCTTTTAAATGACCTCCAAAAAATACAATAAATTCTCCAGGAATCATGACCAATCATAGAGAATTGTCTTACTAAATTACCACCATTGATTCCCTAAACATTCTTCTGGAATCATAACCAATATTTTTGAATATTTCAGAAACTGTTTTCCAAAGTTATCATCCTATGATTAAACACTTATCATAGAGTAATTCGTCATACATTAAATTTTCATTCCTTCTACTAGATTGAAAAAAAGTACAACCATGATCATCAACCATACACATGGGTTTTTTAATCTCCCCTTGGTATTTTCTGTCAATAAAATTTCATTTAATTAATTATAACATATCCACTATATAAAAAATAAATGAAAAGGATTAATGTAGGGGGGTTGTTCTTCCTTTTATATAATTTGGAGACTCCTCATTTTATTAAATAAGGATGGTACCACATGGTTCAATTATAAAAGATCCTTTATTTGGTCTACTTAAAGTCTATCTAGGCTAACTCGGTGTAGAAAAAAAGAGATATGTAACCAATGATATCTAATATATCTACTAAAAACCATGCATGTTATATCATTCTCATAAAATATTTATTTCTCAAATATGAGGCTACATAAAATATATTTATCAAGTAATATATTCTCCTGCACACTTATGTAAACACATCATAAATTTTATGTGAAATAATGTTTTAATCCCCCCTTATATGAGCTTACTCATCATCCAACCCACCGATGATGAATATATTTTATATATTCAAGACTAGGTAATGAAGTGTAATTCATTTACCTATGTCCTCAACATATGTAGATATGATATGAATTTATATATAATCCTGAAATAAGAATGTATTTCATCTCCTTTATATTATCTCCCCATCAAGGGGTGAACTACCATTTAGTTTTTATAGTTTAAAATTTCAACATATAAAATTCATTATATTTACATTTATAATCCACCATTATGTAACAATTCATTTTTATTATCAAATCTTGAATAATCAGTCCAACTCTTTTTCATCCACTTTTAATGAAATTAACATTCAATTCCTTGAATTTTAATCCCACAAATAAAATAGAATAAGTAAATAAGGTGGAACACTAGTGACCTTATTAATAGACGAAATAGGGATGATAATTTCCTTAAAACCAATGGAATCCTTTCCATGTAGCTCTAAAGTGTCCTGTACTCTTCATGCTTGTGTCTCCTTTTCATTTTATATTTCGATCTTTCTTTGATAGCATGGTTACTTTCCATCCATTCACCTTGATCTTTTTTGGATTATTTTTCCTCACTTCTTCTAGTAGTGAAGTACCCTCCCATGGTTCTTGTTTTTTTTATTTTCAATACCCCCTTGATCTAGTATAATAGTTATACATTTTTTTCATTATGTCCATATCCCTTTCACCAACCACACAATTTTTGATAGAAACCTGAGTTTTCATGTGTTTATATCCACTTTTGAAATTATAATTCTTTTTCATGTGGAATAATATGTTTTCCCTTTTTTCCTTTCCTCTGTAGAGTTCTTCAGCCATAGCTTTTTGAATTTCCAAAGAGACGTTCAATTGACCAGGCAAGATGATTAAGCAATATTTCATAACATATTATGTCTTGGAGTTTCAACCTAGATTCTTCAAAACGTTTATGTAGACTTTCTTAGAAAAAATATAAAAATAATTTTTAGGAATTTCTTCAATCAATCCTATATTATGGTTTCTCTATTGGATTTATTCTCTTCATAATTTCAGCTTACTTCCATTCATTTATTTATCATGTTTGTAGTGGTCCATAGTATGACCTATTTTCCATAATAAAAGTATATTATATTTGTTGAGATGAAATTATTGGATTCCAAATTATCATTATTCTTGGGTGTATCTTGCTTCATAGTTTTCAGGACTTCCTCATTCCATATATTCCTCAAGGAAGACCTTTCAGATTTTATTATATATTTCCAAATATTTTGTGGTCTTTTATTCTCATTGAAATATATATAGTTCATGGTTGGAATATTCCATTACTCATCATAACTATGACAAAGTACCCTGAAATAATCAAATAAGACTTTAAGATAACATGTTAGGTCTATAAGACCTCTCCATTCCATAATATTTTGTTTTTAAAATCACAAACACCTTCTTTGTAAATATATTTTCCTTACACTTACATACATTTCCTTTCACTTACATAAATTACCTTATAAAAAAAATTTCCCTATACTTTTGAGTTAAATATATTTTTACTAAAGTTTTTTTAGAAATCTATTTTACTATACCAGAAAAGTTTGTAAGGTTTCGAAATTTGTTTCCTAGTAATACCATACCAAAATTCCTTAAGACACTATTTCCCATTCTCTATTTTTATGATGATACGGATTTCCATCTTAAATGAATTATGGTATCATATTTTCTTTATACTTAGATTTCCATTTTTTCGGTTTTCTAAAAGTTCTTAAACTCCGACTTCCTAGTTATCAGTACAGATGTTTCTTAAGATATATTTGTCATACCAATACTGGGAATCCCGATACCAAAATTCTTATATCGTTTTATGCCATACCAGAAATTTACATTCTGCATTTCTAAAAAATATTTTCTTAATAACGTTTATGTTATAAATAGTGATACTGTTTCTTATTATACCGATATTGGAGAATAAGAAACTGGTTACAATAATTTCCTTATACATTGCCTTCTATAATCTAATACTAGTTATATTTTGTCATGCCGTAAATTATGATACTGGTACTAGAATTTGAAAAAAGAAGTTTTCATAAAATATTTCCTTATACTTTACTCGTACCCATTTTATTAAAATCCATTTCGAAATCCATAATTCCTAAATTTATTATTCAAATCATTATTTCTGTAGAATTCCGAATCTTTTAATTACTTTCATATCATTTCAATTTTATCAGATTCCATGTTCCTTACACTTAAGGTGTAAGATCTTTATATTAATGGTTGGTTATATAAAACGATGTCATTGTTTCTGTTATAAACTAACCATTGTATGTTTTACACATGTCTAGGTCCCTCCGAGATTTAAGGAAATATGATCGTTCGAGTGGAACCGACCAGTAGTTTTTGAAATCTATAAATAGGACCTCAGATGATGAGATCCGAACAAGTTCACTAGTTCGCGAGTTCACACGCTTTCATTTTAGAGTCCATATCTCTAAAAGTGAATTTCTATAGAGTGAGAGGCTCTTATATACTCTCAGGTTTCGTGTAGAAAGTTTTAACGGCTTGTTCAAACATTTCTTCATGTAGAGGTTTGATTTCCTTAAAATCAGAGACTTCAGGTTGTGAAGTCAGAGGTTCCAATTTCCTTACAAATCGAGGGGTTGCGGGGATAGAAAGACAGATACTGATCTTAGGATTGAGGGCTTACCCGGGTGTAGGTAAGACATAATTTCTTATAAGTATAAAACAAGGGACCTTTATCCAAGGTTGTTGGATACCCTCCTCTTTGGGTTAAAATAAGATCGTAATTTTCCGCTGCATTGTAAAACTTATGAATTTTTATTTTTGTATAAACTTTCTAACTTGTATCTCTGATTGTAAGATATTCAATACACCTTGTGGTAGAATCTCTTTTTATGAAAAGTTTCTCATGATTTTGACTTAAGAACTTTATATTTCACTAAGATGGTAATTTCTTATTAGAGGTGTTGTAAATTTTTTTATAAAAATAATTCCTTGAGAAATTTTTAAAGTATAAAATTCACCCCCCCTATTGTATATTATGAATATTCAGTGCTATTTAAATCCTTATATTTGAATAGATTAGTATTTCATAATCTCATACCAACCTATCTTAACCAAATCTATTCCCGATATATAGATTCTTCTTCATCTATATTGTTTTATTCTATTTTGTAGGTTTCTTTATTTCTTTATATATATTCTCCCTAAATAAAATTATTCTATAATTTTCATATATAGACACATTATTCCAATAATAAATGTCCTGATTCCCAAATTTTGAATAGCCCCAAAAATATACAACAAATATTATTCATTTTCTTATAATACAAGTATGGATTTATTTAGTAATGTACTATTTATGGATTCATATTTAGTTATTAATAGAATAATTTTATGTGTTATTTTTATTTATATTTACAATATCCCCCTTAGTGTTTTTTCAAATTAATGAGAAATTTTATCAACCCACATCTTAATAGATTATAGCTTTGATCCTTTACTAGTGGATGAGACTACATTAGTGGAAACATAATTAATTAGTTTACGAGTTACCTTATTCCCTGATTTTTTATAACATTGGTCAAGAGTTTATTTTGAGTTCCTATTTCCATAAATATGAGTCTCTTCAGATACATGATTCTCATAAAAATTTTATATAGAAACATACCTTCTTGATGTTTGACTCGCTTTATATGTTTCGGTGGAAGAATTACTCTTCCAAAAAACATGGGAAGTTAAAACATGTGTCTCTTTCAAATTTATTAATTAAATATCTAGTTATATACATTTCATTATGAGAAAAAGATTCTCATTTTCAACTATTATCAGTTTTCCTCACTAATAACTTATCTATCTAATAATCTGATCTTTATGTTGTTTACTACCTTTAATTACTGTGTTTTCATTATATTTCATTATTCTAGATTTAACTTCAAACTAGGATTACTTGAAACTTATATTATATTTATAAAATTAATCCATATAATGTATTTTCTACATATACTCATCTTTCAACTTGGTCTTTTATTCAACGAACAAGTCAAGATCTTTTACCTTGCATGTTTTTTCTTTAACATGAGAATCTATGACATTCATGGAATCATTGAACAATGTTTCATGTTCATGTATTACATAACAATAAAAATGGTTTCTAATAGTGCACTCATGATTATTCTATTGTGATTATTCTTCAATTATTGAAATCAATTTATTGTAAAGTGTCACAAATTCTTACATTGCATCAACAAGGCCTGTGATAGGATGACACCTTTTTAATTTCTTTGTAGGTGTATCCATCTATTAATTAATTTCTTCTTCAACCTATTCTATTTCATAAAAATATATCCTTGAGTTAACAAATTATATATGAAATCAATTATTTAGGAAAATTAGACCAATATCTTTTAAATTGAGAGTAGAATCCTTTAAAAAAATTTGTAGATGAAAAATTCCTCAAACTCTCTATAATGTGAATTATTTTCTTCATAAGAATCACTTTCAAGTGACTTGGAAAGTGGGAATTGAACCTTCTCATATTTCTTTGATATTTTTCTCAATATCTTTACTTCAATCTTCTTCATATTATTCGTAGTTTGTTCATTAACCATCATGATTTCATCGACAGGAGTGGAGATTAAATTTTCCACATAAGGTACAACTGAATTAACTTCAAATATGAAGTTCTTATATAAATGTGAAAAAAACTAGGAAAAAATCTTTGATCCAATAAGAGGCGTACCTATGATCTAATACAACATGTTGAGCCCATAGGTATTGTGTATGGATAGTAGGTGTGAATCATTGTACGCAAATTTTTACTAAATTTTACTTTTTTTCAATTAAAACCTCTACTCTTTAACCTCTAACCCTGTTAAGAGGAATGAATCTATTGTGTGATCATAAAAATTACATACACATGCAACGAAAATAATAAAAGATACAAAAACACTTGTAGATTGTTACAAGGTTTGGTTATAATACCCAATTATCTCTGTGATCAACTAATGGTTGTTTTAAGAATTCTCATATCACTATAATTTATATTTATTAAAAATTAATACAATTGGAATAAAATGTTCATGTTGTAAGTAATAAATATTACTGAGTCAATGGTGTTATTTACAACGGTTACCCCAGTCTTCAATGGAATTGTTAATAATGGAACCAAAAACTCTTCAAATATGTTCAATAAACACAACAAACAAGATCTATCTACTATATTGGTTGAATTTTCATCAAATGAATAATATTTTCCCTTAAAAATAGGTATCCAACTCCTACTGAATAAACATTATTAGATGCACCTTTTCCCACTTCTCTACTCTTTTAGAATTATCAATAGATGTATATGTAATTACACTGTAAGTTGTCTCCATATTTTCTATATCAAATGAATGGGAAGATACACCTTCCATTGTTGAAGTTCACAACCTCAATTAAATGGGTGGAAGTGGTTCACATAATTTCTTCAAGAATATTTATTTGAAATACAGATATTAAACAATGAAATCTTTTTCTATCTTATTAAATTACCAAACACTAGTAACTCAATTTTATGATCTTATAATAATTTTTCTGGAATCAATTTCAAATCAAGGACACTTTATTAATGTTCTTCATGTTATTAAAAACCATATCACATTAAATTTTTTATCTCTATTATCTTATGCACTTCTCAATTATGCTTCATGTATCTTTTCACATGCGCATGTCTATTGATGATCACATGGATGTGCCTCACATGTGAATTCTTATACTATATAATACATAAACGCATTATATTTTATTTTCACATGTTCATGAGACCATGAAAAGCTTCCAAAAAAGGGTGTGAGTGTGAAAATAATATTCACTTATTTTGAATACACAATTTCACGTACTGTAAACACTAATTTTCAACTTCACACAACACTTCACTGATTCTTGCGAAGCACATGAATTTTTGAATGTTATGAGAAGAACTTGATATATTCATTACCTTATAATTATCTTAATGAAACTGTTACTCTGTCTATAAGCACACAGTTCTATTGAATATTTAGAGTGACTTCT
Source organism: Viscum album (assembly GCA_963277665.1). Taxonomy (NCBI): domain Eukaryota; kingdom Viridiplantae; phylum Streptophyta; class Magnoliopsida; order Santalales; family Viscaceae; genus Viscum; species Viscum album. The sequence continues at coordinate 275,334,277 of OY728123.1, read as the reverse complement.
GGGTGTTACAGCTCCATTTCATGAAATGATCACATGATGTCACTATCTCCTTCTCGTGACCATTAAATGTTCACATGGTGTGTTATTTTTCAATAACATTTCCATCACACAAGGAATTTTAGTGTCTGTGAGTGACTTAAACCTATTACAAGATCTAGATGTCTTGAATATTTCTTCTTCACAAGATAGTATATATGTCCATGATATCACCTTCTTGAGAAAATAGTTTGTCTGTGGGTCTCCTCATCTTTACATCACATAACCAAGATAGTTTCATAGGGGCTCTTTCATATGAAATAGGTTGTGTTTTCTATATGTCTCGTTCAATTATTTATTGAGATCAGAAATCTCACAGGTTAATACATATCATTATTGGATCATGTAATGTTACACTGTATCGAGAGCTTCGCTCAATTTATTAAAAAAAAAACAACAACACTTCACTTTTCTAATTATTTGTTTTTATAGAGGTATATACATCACCTATCCTCTAAAAATAGTATCATTTCATATAACACTTTATATAACTAGTGATCTTGGGATATGTAATGTTGAACATCTCGACTTCTTCAAGCACTGTTGAGGTGATCATGTCCTCATATGATCACTTTTCTTGATCATGTGACACCTCAGTGGTTCACATGTTCTTCATGAGAATCACAAAATACATAAAAAATGTTTTCAAAATGTGGGACCGTCATGTGCTCAAATATAAATTCTTTATATTGCAATGGATTCAATGACTATCCACATTCCAATATGATTGTGTTCCTTCTTCCACTGGTTCTTGTGATAGAATCTTGCAATTTCATATGTTCTTGTGAAGGATCCTATAAAATCTTCCTACGACATAACTTTATCTCATGACATACTTCAAGCGATGGATTCTTCACAATCATACGCAAGAAATATGAACTCCAATAACTATTCATTGTGAAATCAAGTTTTGTTGAGCTATTGGGATGCTTGGTTGTCTCGAGCTCTCACGGACGAACCATGGGTGGATGATGTTTGAATACGAGTTCCTTTTTAAAATTATACACTATGTGGGATTGGTTTATTTTAAATCACATAACAAGGGATTGGACAGATGGAATAGATTAATCATATCCGATGAATGATGTTATATTAATAGGCTTCTAAATTTGATGAATATTGTCCTACATAATTGTGTACCACATCGATTTCACATAGTAGTATCCCTAATGTACTTTAAAAAATATGGGACTATTTTTTAGTAGATGTGGAAATGGGATAAAAACACTCATTCCACCCACACACACCACCACCCAAGATTCAGCAAAGAAGGATTCAGGTCCACACTATGCCCACACACTCTACGGGCCTTACACATGGGCCTATTGCAGTCACACACCTATGCCCACCAATTTTACCCTTAGGATGGACTTGGATGATCTCCCATGGGTGTGGTGACACTTTTGGGTCCTGCAAGTTCCCTGGTCGAGCATATATGAGGCTGGTACTTTGAATATACAATTTTTTTAATTAATACTAATTAATATACATAGAAAAATATCAAATTATAGAAATATAATTCCATTCCAATCCATACTCCTTAACTCCATTTATTATAATTCTCTTAATTCTTATTCACATCGTGGAATTTGTTACTACATGGTCAATATTTCACTTCCACCTATTGTAGAAATTGGAAAACTCCATCAGCTCATTTATAAACCATTTCAGATCACTTTCAAAAATCGTCAAATTTTACAAGGAGAATTTTCCTAGCATGAAATCCAATTTCATTAGATTAATCTGTAAAAATTCTCCATACATCATAAACCATAATGAAGAATTATTTTACCAAATAACCACAAATGAATCCATATAAATTATCTAGGAATAACTCCCAATAATATATAATTTCCTTACCAAATTACTATCAATTAACCAATTATAATTATCCATAAATCATCACCAATCTTGGAAAATTGTCTTACCAAATGACCACTAATGAATCCAAAACAATTATCCAATAATCAACACTAATTGTCCTGAATATATATGAAACTCTCTAAAACTACCACATTCCATGATTAAACACTAATCATAGAGGAATTCATCATACATTGAATTTTTATTCCTTATATATTTACAAAAAATACACTCATTCTCATTAACCATCCACATGGGATTTTCATATAGAGTACTTGGGTCTCTGGAACATCTACTTTCATGAGTCTTTTTTGAATATGTCCATGTTCCAACTCTTTCATATATTTAGCCTTGACATTATCAATGTTTATATCACTCCTACACTCTATTTCAAATATGTGATCCCTTCAAGAAATGCAAGGATATGTTAACCAAAACATTATTATCCAAAGGGTAATATATGTAATATACTTTAATTTCATTATGATACCCTATAATGATACACTTAGTGACTATGGTTGAATGTTTTTTTATAGATATAGATCTAACAAATATTACCCAACTACACACCCATATATACAATAATAAGGGTTTAATTCCATAAAAAATCTGATAAAAATACAATTTTCTTATTTAGGTATTACTCGGTAGAGTATACATGATGTCATCCATAATGCATATCCCTAAAAAGATAAAGAATACTTTCATGACTTATCATTGATCTCACTATGTTTGATAGGGTGTAGAAATTAATTTCAATTACACTATCACATTATGGTGTGTTAGGAGGCGCGAGTTGATATAAATTACTAAACTCCCATAAATAATTAATAATTTCTTGATTAAGATATTCTATTACATATCATATGTAGAGTTTCTTAATATTCTTACCAAGACGTTTTTCAACACCATTCTTTTATTCTTTGACTATGATAAAGGAATCTAACTCATACCTTATTATGTATATATAAACACATCTACAAAAGTAATTAGTAAAAGTTATGAAGTATATGTACCTAAACCTTTGTTCAACTTGAAATTTTCCACACACATTAGTATGAATTAATCCAATAATATATATGACCCTTTCAACTATTCCACTAAATAAGGATTTGGTTACATTTCTTTATAAACATGTATGACATAAACCACATGGTTTTGTTAGAATTAATCAAAATCCATCATGGTTTAATCTAGACGAACTCGTTTCATTTACATGACTTGGATGGGAATTCCAAAGTTGGGTGTGGTATGAGTCCGGTTAATTTCCATTGGTTTTGATTTACATTACTTGGTTTGTGTAATCCAACACTTAATGACCAATATTTTAATATGACTTACCATAAAATATGATTTATTTATAAAATAAGTGACACTTTTTCCCCAATTTTAAAGTAAATCCATTTGTATAATGTATGGAAACACAAATAATTTTTTTAACTGATGACACATGATAACATTATTTCACAACCAAGATCATTCTAGTCAGTAATGTGACTATGTAGTGTCCAATATCCACAACAGAAAGTCTCGAACAATTGGATTGTCATATATCAAACTCAATATGATAAATAATTAAAAATATACTTGGTTCTTATATTTGAATAAATATGTGAGTACTACATGATATATCTAACACCCAATTTGTATAAACTAATAGATTTAACTTGATAATAAAAAACCAAAATATTCCACTTTCTTCATTTCATAGGTGTATTTTTCATTTGAATGGAACCTCTTTATATATAGAAATAAATATCATCTGGTTACCTTTTATCCCTTAGGATCCACCTTTTTTTGGAAGGGTGTTGCGTTCCAGCCTTTGACGTAATGATAGTCTAGAAACTCTTTACAAAAACGTTTATCTCAATCACTCTATGGAATTTTTTTTACTTCATATCCTTATCAACATGGGGAATTAGTGTGAGAAGATATATAAGAGACTTTTCTATGTTTTTCATATTGAAATTCAAAACAAAACTAGTGAAGCTATGAGGGAGTTATGAATGAATGAGATCAATACACAAATCATCATCTATGGTAAACCATAGAACCCCTAGGAACTCAATGTATCCAATAAGTTTTACTATTCAAGGACCATCTATCACATGTTATACAAGTTTTCTTATGAATATAACATTATAGATATCATATTATATCCTTATATCCCTCTTTTGGGAAATATCATAGATATTTTTGAGCATGATATTGGAATCCATGTTCTCAGGTGACTTTATGAGTCCACTACAAATGGATAAACATTTCAAACACCAAAAATATATAACATATTTCATGTATTTTTTCATTGACATAAAAATAATCATTACTCATATATTTTACATAAATATCATTAATTGAGTTTTCTCATAGGTAATATTTCCGTTCATGGAACCAGAAAACCAATAAACAACCAAACCATTCTGGGAATTTACATCCAGTAAGATGATTGTCGTTCTATAGAACTGGTGGTGGGGAAAATGTTTTTGAAAAAACTTTAAATATTCTAAAACAATATCAAAGTATATAATTATTACTTTAATTAATTACAAATTATGTGAGATATAATAATTTAAATTTTATCTTGTATCTGACTATTTTATCATGTCTCAACAACCCTAACCATTGAACTTGGATTGTCCCATTACATGTAAATTTTCATGGAAATGATCAATATTTCCCACCTTATGATCCATACAATGTACATTAAAATTATAAGAATGTTTTGTTGGTATGATGAAATTCCAAACACGATCTTGTAGTACCTTGTTCCATTGAGTGGACTCCCAATCAGGAAATCCTATGAAATCCAAAACACTTACCTCTAAATTTTTATTGAACACACTATATTTGTAACACCCTGAGATTTTATGAGATATATATATATATATATTTATTATGTTATAAGAAACACCAAAGGAATAATTCAATACACACAACACTAGCTTGGCTTGCGTTACACGCAAGAGCAACCTTCCTCAATAGCTTGCGTTGTACACAATACTGAGTTTAACTAAACAATGATATAATATTATAATATTATTAATTAGCCATTATGAATATTATTAACCGAATTTTTAATTTTATAACATTATAATTCATCTTACACATTTTCTATAATGAGATATGAAAACAAAATCAATTTTCTCGGATAAAAGAAGTATTATTCAAAAAAATGCACTTTTACTGCCTTTTAATGGCGCACCCATTTTAAATATAATTTTTGAAAAGTTTATAAGTAAAATTTTACAAAATAAACTTCTTCTTTTGAATCAAGATATAAATATTTACATTGGATAAATTTTTGATACTTTTCTGATAACTTTCATATTTTGATGAATAGTAAAAATACACAAATATTTTCTTAAAAACAACATTTTTCAATCAAGATAATTTATGTGGCTAATGATAAAATTTGATGATTTTAAAGTATAAATAGAATATATTATTAAAATTTAATTTAATTCGAGTCATTATCATTAATTTCACATTGAATTCATAGGTAAAAACATTTCAATCTTTTCCAATGTTTTATCTTTTAAAAACTTGTTTTCTCAATAGCGAGATTAATTTAAAATTAAATATTGAAACTCCGGTGTTTTGAATTAGGAAAAATGGATTCCATATTTGGAATTAGTAGGTACAAATTATGTTAATAGAATACTTTTTATTTTTAGACTTTATGAATAATAACTACGAAAAATTTTATTTACTACAGTTAAAGGTAAATTGTGTAATTAAGGGTAAAAAAAAGAATATACAATTACCCTAACACCTTCCAAAATACTATTGGATTAATTAAAGTTGACCCATATCACATAAGGGTTGGAATATATTCATTTCATGGACTTTTGAACATCAAAATGATATAATTATTATTAAAACCAAAGAAAGTGACAACATGTCACTCTCTTATATATTATAAGTGTAATAATTTTAATTTAGTGATAAAACTCATAAACCTTCGAATATAAATAGTGTCGATAAATATAATAAAATTATATACATCATGAGAATTTATTTATAATTTTTATGGGTTAAATAATTATCATTAATGATGACACAATAGTGATGTAGAAATTATTTTATTGACTGAAATATTAAATAAATGGTTTTAAAAATATTAAAATAAATATTATATGAACTAATTAATGTTCTCCAAAAATTTTCTAGATGGATATGACATGTTATTAATCTATATAGTATATTTTTTTGTATATCCTCTGTGTGTATTTTATTTAAATTCAAATAAATTAACAGTGTCAAAATTGACACTATTGTTATTTTATAAAAATAACATATTATAAAATTGTTTAAAAATCACAAAAATATTTAAAAATTATAAATTTATATTTATATTTTCTAAAATGTCATTAAGTATCTAATTATGGATAATTCAAAACACATAAGTAATTATTTATAACAATTTAAAATTTAGAATATTATTACAACAAATAAAATTAAGTAGATTAGATAAAGATAAATCACGTTGATATGGTTTAAAATAAATTTCCAACATGTATAAATATTATTGGTTGATAATATTGAAACCCTATCTCATCTAATATTATTATTTGAGTCATTTTTGGAAGTTTTTATGTGGGGTTTGATTTTATTATAAATAAATATTTTAGAGGTTTCCAAAAGTGCCCCTCTCCTCTCTTATAAAAGGGCACCTCCTCCCTCTCCTCCTCACAACATTTTGAGCCTTCAAGCTCGGAAAAAACCTATATATTTCTCTTATAAACTTTCCTAGAAACATTCAAGAGGTCATGGTCTTCTTAAAAGACCATCTTTAGTGCCCTAAGAGGAGGTTTAGAAGAGGCACGTCGAAGAAGAGGTAATATCCTTTACCGATTCTTTCAAATTTATTTCTTCTTCTACTTCTTCTTCTATATTTGATTCATTATAAAGTAATAACATCAGAATCACTCATATACTGATATTTTATTAAAAATATGAAACAACCCTATTTCACCTTCTATCCATCCTACGGAGAATGAAATCACCACGCGTGCATACATACGGAATATCGTCTCCACATCGTGGTGTAATCTGTTTTCCACCACCACCTTACTTGGATGGGTATAACGATGTAAAGAATAACTATATATTATTATTGTAACATGATAATAATTCTTAGATATTCTATCATCCACTCAAATACCATTCAATAATTGTGGGAACAATATCGTCGCTCGTGCATACGTACGACTTACCATCTCCACGGTGCGATATGATTCGTTCTACATGATCTTAATTAAACCATGATTATATAAACAAATTTAATGAATAATATATGATATATATTATAATAATACCATTCATTAAATTATGTTTCTATAACCTAAAAAGAGAAATAATAATTTATTCGAGAAAACATGCATAGGGACATAATGCAATGAACACCCAAATAACAAGTATCAATGAAATATTACTAATAAGAAGATAAGAATATGACCATATATGATATTATAACAATTTTTATGATTCTGGAATAAGTCAATGAAATTATTTAATTCATTATACAGGAGGTTCAAATATGTACAGAGCATATCATACCTAATGTAAGGGAAAATCTCACAATCTCATTTTTATATGATATTTTGTATACTTCAAAATTTACTAGGGCATATTTATCATCCAAATCCATTTTCCTCAATATATAATATTATTTCTATCCTCCTATAATTTTTTATATCCAATTTTTCTTATTGGTGAATTTTTAGTAAAATATATGAAAGGAATATTTTTTCGTTTTCAGTAAGAGATACTTTTTTGACTTTTCCAGCCAAAGTATGAGAAGAATGTTTTTTAACTTATATGACATGAATGTATTTTTATGATTCCATAGAAAATTATTTCCATGAAGCTTAATTTAAATGTTTTTAAGTTTATTTTCAATAAAATTCTTTTAGTTTAAAATTTTATGACATATTGATAAAAGAAAAAATGTTTTTGAAGTTGAAAGGATATTTTCCTCAAGAATGAAGTTCAAGTGTTTTATCAAAAATATTTTCCATATAAGATAATATAGGGTTCAATTTCTATCCATATTATTACATTTATTTGATTATTTTATGAGGAATTATTTTTATGAAGTCCTTTTATCTAATATAGATTATGTTATGATGACATGATGTTTAAGAATCCCATTTTAATTACATGGGTTATGCTATGATGTATGATTTACGATTTTGTGGCACACATAAGAATGGTTTCATTATGAGATGGGTGGGACCTATATCTCCCACCAATTCATTGGGTAATGATTTATATATCATGAGATATACATGGCTGGAATGACATGTAAATCCGGTTCAGTGATATAGGACTAGAATGCGGAGTGAACTCAATTCATTAATGGACATTGTCTACTATGATGGTCTTGGAAATGAGTCTTGACTAATATGAAATGATATTATATGATTATATTTTTATTCCACAAATTTTCATGTCTTATGTTATGAATATTGGGATTACATTTCACTACTATGATTTATCCCATGTCATGATATTATGATCTCTTTTGAAGGATAAGATTTTCAAAATGTTATGTTCTTATTAATATAATATGATCGATATTTCCTTTTTTTTCCCTTACTAAGCATTTGAGCTCACCCTTTGTATGTTTTCTTTTCCCCAGGTCAGGAATAAGTGTATTAAGTAGGATATGCCAAAAGGGACTCTAGATATGATGAAATAAACAAGAGAAAATGTTGATGATTTGTGAACCAGTTGTTTATGTTTCCCAGTTTCTAAAGACACTATACCTATACGGTCCTATCATGGTTTTTTTATATGTTGTAATAATTATGCTTCAATTTTGATGTAATAAAAATGTATGTAAAGTATGGGACATTATGGTTGGTATCAAAGTAAAGGTATAGTCAACCTTTGGAAACTAGGATATGAAAGCCTTAGTAAGAATGTAAACGCCCCGACCCCAGCTACCCAGAGTCGGTGCATTACTACATAACATTGGCATGATCACAAGAAAGATCAAATCTCGAAAGACCGATTGGTTTAGTAGCCTTGGAAATACTAGATATATTCATATGTTTTACATTACATCATAAAATGAAAAACTAATACAACAACATAATGTTTACACTATTAACCCCTCATAAAATCCCTGCAGGTCATTCATAACTTACTTCTTCACATCCTGGGAAAAATAAAACATAGAAAAGGGGTGAGCTCAAATGCCCAGTAAGGATAACAATATAGCGGAAACTTTCATCAATAAGAATAAACATTTAAGGCAATGTATAACTAAAACAAAAGCCTTTTAAACATGAACTTTAAAAATGGTATGGCATAAATAAAATGAAATAATGCCATTTACTTATTCACATGGATATTCCACTAATCGAATAATCACATGCAAAAATAAATAACCACTTTCATAATGTTGGAATGCATAATGCCAGACTATCATAACCACATAGCCAAGGCCTCGTGCCAAGACTACAAATAAGATTTTGTCAAGGCCTTGTGCCAAGACACTAGTTTGTCTCATGAGACCTACCGATGCATCGAGGAGCTATAGCGGGCTCCACCCGTCACTTATTAAGTCCAATGCATTCCCATATGAAAAGGTTTAAACATAACATAAACATTCGTATTAAAACTAGCATACGAAATTTAAATAATTTCACCATAAACTATGAATGGTATAAAAATAGCACATCCACAGTCAAACATATCACAAAACCTTCAATACAATATAGAAGTTTTGTATCATAATAAATCAACTTCAAATAATCTTAAAATCCATCAAAGGATGTTGACATAGATGAAATCAATATTCTTTTTAAAGAAATATCTCCTTTTATTTTGAAATCATTTAAGATCCATATAAAATAAAACATTTTCTTTGAAAATATTCTTATAAGCTTGTAAGGGAAGCTTTTAAGATTTTATAACGGCGTAAAATAACCGCACCCGCCGTATAAGTTAAAAAAAACATTCTTACCTCAATTCTGTCGAAAAGGTTAAAAAGGACCTTGATTTGAAAACGACGGAAAGATTCCTTTATAAACCTCTTATAAAAAGTCAAACAAGGGTATAAATGACTTTAACCCATATTCTTGTAAATAGTAAAAATGTTTTGAAATACATTTTTAAGAAACATGGATGTGGATGATAAAGATATCCCAGTAGATAATTACGTATAAACAACCTCGGATAATGAAGAGATTGTGAAATAACCCTTACCTTGTACTTTTCCTTGGTTGTGGTAGTTTAACCTCCTGTATAATGGTGAAATAATTGTTATTAAATTATACAAGAATCATATACATTAATATGATATCATATATGATCTTTTAATATTGATTTGATAATAATATCTTAGTATTATCGTTGTTTCGGGTGTTAACTTACTTGTTTTCTTTCATATGTTTTGTTACGTAAGACATGTTTGTAAAGGATAGGTTGTATATTATTCATATCCAGAATGATATCAAGTCCTTAAACATCATTTTTAAATCATAAAATGATAATTACGCTTTAATGGTTACGATGGAGAATGAATCTCATCGCGTTCGTGGAGACGGTAGTCCGTACGTACGCACGAGCGACAATATCATTCTTTTGATATTAAAATAATATATAAATGGATGGTATATCATATATACAGAATCATTAACATGTTATATTTATTATTTACATGAGTTACACATCATTATTATACCCATCCAAATAATATTATATTGAATAACAATTACACCACGACGTGGAGACGGTAAGCCGTACGTACGCACGTATGGTGACATGTTATTCAAAGGGTGGATAGAATACTGAATATGATTGTACCATATTTATAATAACATCACAGTATATGTGAGATACTGGAGTTATTATTTCAGAATGGTAAGAACAAAGGAAGAAGAAGTGGAAGAAGAAATGAACTTAGAAAAGGGTGGTGAAATCATTACCTCTTCTTCGGGTTCTTCCTTTTGATTTGATCAAAAGGGATCCTTAGGTTGGCTTTCTGATCAAACTAAGGCCTCTAGGTTGTAGTGAGGGATGTTGGGAGAGTATTTGGGCAGAGTTTGGCCGAACCAAAAGGCTTTGAAGGTGTGAAGAAAAGAGAAGGAGGAGTGCCCTTTTATAAGAGGGGTGAGGGGCACCTTTGGAAAAGCTAGAAATATTAATTTATAATAAATTCATATTCGGTTTCTAATGGCTCCAAAGTTGATTATTCAAAGGTTAAGGTGGGGATAGGTCGAAAAACACTCAACCAATAGAATTTAGACAGGTTTGGGTACTTATATTAACCTTATCTTTAAGTATTAACTCTAAGTTAATTAGTTTCACTTTTACAATGTCTCTTTGTATTTTTATATAATATGGTTAATAAACTTACTATATACATCCAAGCGACCCCCAAGTGGTCCATTAATGATTAACCTACCATAATATAAGTCTCTTGGCCGAACCTTAGATTTTTAGGAATTTAATATCAATTAATAATATAATATTTGTTTTAAGAACTCTTTTATGTCAATTTTGACACTATTCAATAGTTGATTTTTGTGAAACTCATAACAGATTGATTACTTAGAACAAAGTCAATTAAATCAATCCTAATATCTCATATTATCCTAGAAAATTAGTTTAATTCATTAAAAGTTTCATATTATATTTATTTGGGTATTTATAATATCAATTATTTTAATTTTTCACTATTTTAGTAATTACTGCATCATCATTGTGTCATAAATAAAATAACTTATTTATTGTCTAAAATTTATAAATAAAATATCATTATGTAGGAAATCTTTTTATCTTTCTAATGAATATTTATAATCGAAAATCCAACATGTATAACCCTATGTAAAAATTGTTCTTCTAAAAGATATATGCTTGTGTCATTTTTGTATTCATTTTAACTTAATTAAAATAAAGTGTCATTATCACTTACAAGTGGATCCATGGGGTCCCAAAATTGACACAAAGATGCCCATGGTCGACCATGTATCAACCAATAGGGTTAAGACACGTTTTAGGGTAATTTTGTATTATTATAATATTATTTTTTTAACCCTTATTTACCGGATTTACCCTTTAACCATGGTAAATAAAATATTTACCGCAGTAATTATTCAAAATGTCTAAAAATAAAAGTTACCTATTTACATAATTTGGACATCCTGATTCAAAATATGGAATCCATTTTCCTAAATTAAAAACACAGAAGTGGCAGAAATTAATTTAAAATTAATTCCCGCTGTTAAAACAAAAAGCGTGTTTTTAAGAGATAATAACTATCAAAAGATTGACACTTGTTTATGTTCGGTTTAATTGTAAAATTATGTCCAATGATAAACATTAAATTGAATGGTAAAAATATATTCTAAATATACTTTAAAACCACTCAAATTCATAATTTATCACTATTAATTATTTTGATTAAAAAAGTTGTTTTTAATTAAAATTTAGAAATTTTCACTATTCATCAAAATATGAAAGTTATCCGAAATGTACCAAAATTTCACCCTAGGCTAATTTTGATATTCCGAATCCAAAAATGAAGTCCATTTTGAAATATAGAATATATATGATTTCAAAAATTAGGTATTACTATTCACAACGGCTAGTTTAATTAGTTGTGGTGTGTGTTAGAACTCGAGGTTGCGTACAACACACGCTATCACATTATTCAAAGGGAAACGTACCGTAGAAGCTTGGGGTGTTACATTCTCCCATCCTTCAAATAATTGCGTCCTCACAATTTCTAGGGTATTACTGCATAAAAAGACTCGGGTGGTTCTTCATCATAAGTTCCTCAGGTTCCCACGTTGCCTCTTCCATCTTATGATTTCTCCACAAAACTTTTACCAGACGCGTCGTCCGGTTTCTCAGTACTTGTTCTCTTGTATCAAGAATCCTGACGGGCTCTTCACAATAGGAAAGATCGGGTTCCAGTTCTAATTCCTCATAGGTGAGTACATGCGTTGGGTCAGGCATGTATTTCCTCAACAGAGATACGTGGAACACATCGTGAACTTTGGAGAGACTTGGCGGCATTGCCAATCGGTAAGCTACAACCCCAATTCGTTCTAGAATTTCGAAAGGTCCGATGTACCTGGGACTCAATTTACCTTTCTTACCAAAACGTATGACTCCCTTCCACGGAGATACCTTCAGGAAAACATGATCACCGACTTGAAATTCCAAATCCTTCCTTCGATTATCGGCATAGCTCTTCTGCCTACTTTGAGCTGCTTTAATGTGATTTTGGATTACTTTCACCTTTTCCACCGTTTCCTCCACCAGCTCTGGGCCTACAAGTTTTCTTTCACCAACGTCATCCCAACAGGTTGGTGTACGACATCTCTTTCCGTATAACGCTTCATATGGTGCCATCTGAATACTCGAATGGAAGCTATTGTTATAGGAAAATTCTACCAGAGGTAAATATTGATCCCACATACCCTGAAAGTCAAGTGAGCAAGATCTCAACATGTCTTCTAAGGTTTGAATAGTCCGTTCTGATTGTCCGTCTGTCTGAGGGTGGTAAGCAGTGCTCAAATGAAGTTCAGTATCCAGGGATTTCTGAAGACTTTTCCAAAACCTTGAAGTAAAACGGGGATCACGATCAGAAACAATCGATAGGGGTACTCCATGAAGTCTCACAACTTCATTAATGTATAGTCTTGCTAGACGTTCTAGGGGTAGATCTTCTCTTATAGCAAGAAAATGTGCTGACTTGGTAAGACGATCAACAATAACCCATATTGCATCGTTCCTTATAGGAGTCTTTGGTAGCCCCATGACAAAGTCCATTGTAATATTGTCCCATTTCCACTCCGGTATGGGAAGCGGTTGCATGACTCCTCCAGGCTGTTGCCTTCCAGCTTTCACTTGTTGACAAACCATACATCTTGACACAAAATCAGCAATCTCCCTCTTCATGTTGTCCCACCAAAAATGTTCCTTCAAATCCTTATACATTTTGGTGCTCCCAGGGTGTATAGAGAAATTGGAACTATGAGCATCATCCAGCAATTCCCTTTTTAGATCAGGTATATTGGGAACACAAAGTCTCTTCCCGAATTTCAAAATTCCATCTTCATACACAAAGTCTCTCAATCTCCCATCATTTACAGCTTTAATCTTCTTTTGGAATTCGTCAGCATCGGTCTGAGAACTCTTAATCCTTTCTAGTAAAGATGGTTTGGCAACCATTTGAAAAAGCATTGATGTTTCACCTTCCTTGGTTATTCCCATGTCCATTTTCACTAGATCCATGAAAATTGGATCCCTTTCAATTCTTATATTGTTCAAAACTCCATGGTCTTTTCTACTCAAAGCATCTGCCACCTTGTTTGCCTTCCCCGGGTGGTAGTGTATCGTACAATCATAATCCTTGAGTAATTCAAGCCATCTCCTTTGCCTCATGTTGAGTTCTTTTTGTGAGAAAATATACTTCAAACTCTTGTGATCAGTATAAATCTCACATTTTTCACCATAGAGGTAGTGCCTCCATATCTTCAAAGCAAAGATCACAGCTGCTAACTCAAGATCATGAGTAGGATAGTTTTGTTCATGAATTTTCAACTGTCGTGATGCATAGGCAATAACTCTATCATTCTGCATAAGGACACAGCCAAGTCCTTTCTTTGATGCATCACTATAAATAACGAACCCATCATTCCCCGATGGTAGAGTCAATATAGGAGCATTGACTAATCTTCTCTTCAGTTCTTTGAAACATTCTTCACACTCTTTTGTCCAAACAAATTTAACCCCTTTACGTGTGAGCTTCGTTAATGGGTTAGCCAATCGGGCAAAATTCTGGACGAAAGGTCGATAATAACCTGCCAAGCCAATAAAACTACGTACCTCAGTTATACTCGTAGGTGCTGGCCATTCTTGGATTGCCTTGGTCTTAGAAGGATCAACAGAGATTCCATCTTTAGAGACAATATGGCCAAGAAAAGAAATCTCCTGAAGCTAGAATTCACACTTGCTAAACTTTCCATATAATTCATGCCTCCTCAGAGTCTTCAAGATAATGCGCAAGTGATTTTCATGATCTTCGTAGGTTTTGGAGTATACCAAGATATCATCAATAAATACCACCACAAATTCATCGAGATACTCCTTGAAAACTCTATTCATTAGATCCATGAATACAGATGGTGCATTAGTCAATCCAAACGGCATTACAGTAAACTCGTAATGCCCATACCTGGTTCGAAATGCTGTTTTCGGAATTTCTTCCTTCTTCACACACAACTGATGGTATCCAGATCGAAGGTCAATCTTTGAAAAGTATTGAGCTCCATGCAGTTGGTCAAATAAATCATCAATACGAGGTAGGGGATACTTGTTCTTTATTGTTATAGCATTGATCTCCCTGTAGTCGATACATAACCTCATAGATCCATCTTTCTTTTTAACAAAAAGAACAGGGGCTCCCCATGGAGAAACACTAGGGCGAATAAATCCCTTATTACTCAATTCCTCTAGTTGTTTCTTTAGTTCGACTAGCTCTACAGTGGCCATTCTATAAGGGGTCTT
This sequence comes from Viscum album, assembly GCA_963277665.1. NCBI lineage: Eukaryota > Viridiplantae > Streptophyta > Magnoliopsida > Santalales > Viscaceae > Viscum > Viscum album. Next base: position 275,318,845 of record OY728123.1, on the reverse strand, counting down.
CGATATAGGCCTTGATCCAGGAATTAAATCAATGGAAAACTCTACTTCTCGTTCTGGAGGATGTCCAGGTAAATCTTCCGGAAATACATCTACAAACTCTTTCACAATAAGTACATCCTCTATTTGAACATTTCTTTCCTCACCGACAGTTATTTCATTCTCTTCCTCCCCGATAATTGAATTAAGTTGAGCTACAGGGGGTGGATCTAAATAAGAATTAGGTGGTGACGATTCTGCTCTAAAAATAAGGTGCTCCTTATCATTATCATCAAGAATCGTAACCTCTTTCTTCTTACAATAAATCTTCGCATCATAGTCTGAAAGCCAGTCCATACCGAGGATTATATCAAACTCAATCATAGGTATGACGATGAAATCAGCAGATAAAGAAAATTTATGTGCTCTAATGGGGACTGATTCACAAAACTTTGTTGCAACGATACTTCCCTTAGGAGTTTTAACTGACAACTCCCTTATTAAATCAAATTGGAAATATCTAATTTTCTTAGAAAACTGGGAAGATATGAAACAATGCGATGATCCAGAATCAAATAATGCATTTGCTAAACTTGAGGAAACCATTAAATTACCTGCCACCACGTCTTTCGGAGCATCTACCTCAGCAGTAGTGATAGCATAAGCCTGGCCTTGATCCCTTGGCCTTTTCTGAGGTAAGTTCTCCTGACGCTTAGGACATGCATTTGCATAATGCCCCATCTCCCTGCAATTGTAGCACTGAACGTTGGTAGCTTCCTTCTTCCCCTTGCAATCATGAGCTTGGTGGCCTTTTTCACCACACTTGTAATAGACTCCCATTCCCTTCAGGAAAGCACCGGGGTGTTTCTTCCCGCACTTACCACAAGATGGATATTCAACCTTTCCCTTCTTCCCCTTATTTCCATTCCCAGATTGATCAGCAGGTCTCTTCTTCTCTTGCTTTGCTTTAAAGTCATAAGACTTAGAGAATTCCTTTTCGGTCTTGATAGCACATGAGACAATGTCTTCGTACGATGAAAAGGATTGTGAGACTAATGCTCGACGGAGAAATGGTTTTAACCCATCAAAGAAACGATCAATCTTACTTCTTGGGTTGCGAATATAATCTCCAGCATACCTCGCTAACCTTGTAAAGTTAGCCTCATACTTTGTGACATTCTCATCCTCCTTTTGTCTCAGACTCAGAAATTGTCTTTCCATATCTGCTCGATGGTCGCGAGGAAAGTATTTTTCTAAAAACAGATCTTTGAACTCCCTCCATTCCATGTTTGATACTTCATCATCTTCCTTCATGTTTTGAATCAATGACCACCATTGATCAGCATCTCCAGTGAGGCGGTAAACTGCCATGGTAACTTTTTCCCTTTCACTACTCCCCAAAGCCTGAAATATTTTCTCTAGGGAAAATATCCATTGCTCAGCTACTAAGGGATTTGTACTCCCATTGAACGTTGGTGGTTGTTGTCTCATGAATCGATCTAACATTGATCCTCCACGCTGCGGATCAGGGTGCTCCATACGGGTAAGGTTATTATTCATAACCTGAGTAAGTTGTCCCAGTATGGTGATTAGCTGATCGGCACCAGTTGCATCACCAGCCCCACTATAATTATCTTGAGCAGGAGGGCAATCCCTACATGGAGTGCGTGCATTGATACGGTTTCCATTTCTTCCACTAGGCGCCATTTCTAAACAATGGCATAAACTAGATCAGTTTATGAATCAAAATACATAATCCCATACTTATAAAACACTTAACATAAATTGAACTATCTATGGATATAATCCATAATCATAAATATGTTTTCTTTGAGGAAGTATATACTCATAAACCCTTCATAATGATTTGTAAAGAAAGTGAGAGTTATCCTAAGCATATCCCCCGGGAGTGTCGTAACCAAGAGTGCAGCAAGGCCCGTTGTCGTGCACCAGTTCCCGTTCGAGTCTAGCTCAAAGCGGTGTTTTCGGGTTTTACCCCTAGGTACATCTGTGCCAGAGCCGCCTCTACCTGCTCGTATCCAGACAGGGATGTATTGCTCGCAAAACTCACAAAGTCTCTACAATACCAAAATTCTAGGAAGTTCTTCTATATTAATCCTCAAAGTTCATCTTAGGTCTACGTGCTCTAATCAGAGTTTATCTAAATCTAGCTTCCAAGGTTTGTACTAAACTTCCTCTGATACCAACTGTAAACGCCCCAACCCCAGCTACCCAGAGTCGGTGCATTACTACATAACATTGGCATGATCACAAGAAAGATCAAATCTCGAAAGACCGATTGGTTTAGTAGCCTTGGAAATACTAGATATATTCATATGTTTTACATTACATCATAAAATGAAAAACTAATACAACAACATAATGTTTACACTATTAACCCCTCATAAAATCCCTGCAGGTCATTCATAACTTACTTCTTCACATCCTGGGAAAAATAAAACATAGAAAAGGGGTGAGCTCAAATGCCCAGTAAGGATAACAATATAGCGGAAACTTTCATCAATAAGAATAAACATTTAAGGCAATGTATAACTAAAACAAAAGCCTTTTAAACATGAACTTTAAACATGGTATGGCATAAATAAAATGAAATAATTCCATTTACTTATTCACATGGATATTCCACTAATCGAATAATCACATGCAAAAATAAATAACCACTTTCATAATGTTGGAATGCATAATGCCAGACTATCATAACCACATAGCCAAGGCCTCGTGCCAAGACTAAAAATAAGATTTTGTCAAGGCCTTGTGCCAAGACACTAGTTTGTCTCATGAGACCTACCGATGCATCGAGGAGCTATAGCGGGCTCCACCCGTCACTTATTAAGTCCAATGCATTCCCATATGAAAAGGTTTAAACATAACATAAACATTCGTATTAAAACTAGCATACGAAATTTAAATAATTTCACCATAAACTATGAATGGTATAAAAATAGCACATCCACAGTCAAACATATCACAAAACCTTCAATACAATATAGAAGTTTTGTATCATAATAAATCAACTTCAAATAATCTTAAAATCCATCAAAGGATGTTGACATAGATGAAATCAATATTCTTTTTAAAGAAATATCTCCTTTTATTTTGAAATCATTTAAGATCCATATAAAATAAAACATTTTCTTTGAAAATATTCTTATAAGCTTGTAAGGGAATCTTTTAAGATTTTATAACGGCGTAAAATAACCGCACCCGCCGTATAAGTTAAAAAAAACATTCTTACCTCAATTCTGTCGAAAAGGTTAAAAAGGACCTTGATTTGAAAACGACGGAAAGATTCCTTTATAAACCTCTTATAAAAAGTCAAACAAGGGTATAAATGACTTTAACCCATATTCTTGTAAATAGTAAAAATGTTTTGAAATACATTTTTAAGAAACATGGATGTGGATGATAAAGATATCCCAGTAGATAATTACGTATAAACAACCTCGGATAATGAAGAGATTGTGAAATAACTCTTACCTTGTACTTTTCCTTGGTTGTGGTAGGTTAACCTCCTGTATAATGGTGAAATAATTGTTATTAAATTATACAAGAATCATATACATTAATATGATATCATATATGATCTTTTAATATTGATTTGATAATAATATCTTAGTATTATCGTTGTTTCGGGTGTTAACTTACTTGTTTTCTTTCATATGTTTTGTTACGTAAGACATGTTTGTAAAGGATAGGTTGTATATTATTCATATCCAGAATGATATCAAGTCCTTAAACATCATTTTTAAATCATAAAATGATAATTACGCTTTAATGGTTACGATGGAGAATGAATCTCATCGCGTTCGTGGAGACGGTAGTCCGTACGTACGCACGAGCGACAATATCATTCTTTTGATATTAAAATAATATATAAATGGATGGTATATCATATATACAGAATCATTAACATGTTATATTTATTATTTACATGAGTTACACATCATTATTATACCCATCCAAATAATATTATATTGAATAACAATTACACCACGACGTGGAGACGGTAAGTCGTACGTACGCACGTATGGTGACATGTTATTCAAAGGGTGGATAGAATACTGAATATGATTGTACCATATTTATAATAACATCACAGTATATGTGAGATACTGGAGTTATTATTTCAGAATGGTAAGAACAAAGGAAGAAGAAGTGGAAGAAGAAATGAACTTAGAAAAGGGTGGTGAAATCATTACCTCTTCTTCGGGTTCTTCCTTTTGATTTGATCAAAAGGGCTCCTTAGGTTGGCTTTCTGATCAAACTAAGGCCTCTAGGTTGTAGTGAGGGATGTTGGGAGAGTATTTGGGCAGAGTTTGGCCGAACCAAAAGGCTTTGAAGGTGTGAAGAAAAGAGAAGGAGGGGTGCCCTTTTATAAGAGGGGTGAGGGGCACCTTTGGAAAAGCTAGAAATATTAATTTATAATAAATTCATATTCGGTTTCTAATGGCTCCAAAGTTGATTATTCAAAGGTTAAGGTGGGGATAGGTCGAAAAACACTCAACCAATAGAATTTAGACAGGTTTGGGTACTTATATTAACCTTATCTTTAAGTATTAACTCTAAGTTAATTAGTTTCACTTTTACAATATCTCTTTGTATTTTTATATAATATGGTTACTAAACTTACTATATACATCCAAGCGACCCCCAAGTGGTCCATTAATGATTAACCTATCATAATATAAGTCTCTTGGCCGAACCTTAGTTTTTTAGGAATTTAATATCAATTAATAATATAATATTTGTTTTAAGAACTCTTTTATGTCAATTTTGACACTATTCAATAGTTGATTTTTGTGAAACTCATAACAGATTGATTACTTAGAACAAAGTCAATTAAATCAATCCTAATATCTCATATTATCCTAGAAAATTAGTTTAATTCATTAAAAGTTTCATATTATATTTATTTGGGTATTTATAATATCAATTATTTTAATTTTTCACTATTTTAGTAATTACTGCATCATCATTGTGTCATAAATAAAATAACTTATTTATTGTCTAAAATTTATAAATAAAATATCATTATGTAGGAAATCTTTTTATCTTTCTAATGAATATTTATAATCGAAAATCCAACATGTATAACCCTATGTAAAAATTGTTCTTCTAAAAGATATATGCTTGTGTCATTTTTGTATTCATTTTAACTTAATTAAAATAAAGTGTCATTATCACTTACAAGTGGATCCATGGGGTCCCAAAATTGACACAAAGATGCCCATGGTCGACCATGTATCAACCAATAGGGTTAAGACACGTTTTAGGGTAATTTTGTATTATTATAATATTATTTTTTTAACCCTTATTTACCGGATTTACCCTTTAACCATGGTAAATAAAATATTTACCGCAGTAATTATTCAAAATGTCTAAAAATAAAAGTTACCTATTTACATAATTTGGACATCCTGATTCAAAATATGGAATCCATTTTCCTAAATTAAAAACACAGAAGTGGCAGAAATTAATTTAAAATTAATTCCCGCTGTTAAAACAAAAAGCGTGTTTTTAAGAGATAATAACTATCAAAAGATTGACACTTGTTTATGTTCGGTTTAATTGTAAAATTATGTCCAATGATAAACATTAAATTGAATGGTAAAAATATATTCTAAATATACTTTAAAACCACTCAAATTCATAATTTATCACTATTAATTATTTTGATTAAAAAAGTTGTTTTTAATTAAAATTTAGAAATTTTCACTATTCATCAAAATATGAAAGTTATCCGAAATGTACCAAAATTTCACCCTAGGCTAATTTTGATATTCCGAATCCAAAAATGAAGTCCATTTTGAAATATAGAATATATATGATTTCAAAAATTAGGTATTACTATTCACAACGGCTAGTTTAATTAGTTGTGGTGTGTGTTAGAACTCGAGGTTGCGTACAACACACGCTATCGCATTATTCAAAGGGAAACGTACCGTAGAAGCTTGGGGTGTTACAAAGAACCCTAAGGATATGTATAAGCATAGAACACAATCTTAGTGTTTTAGAAATGGACATGAATAACCTATGATAAGACATAAAGTGTGAAATTTTATTCCTGATTATGTGGTTTTACTATTGTAATTAGTGTTTCTCACACTATGCTTCATGGTTTTAGTCAATGTATGGAACCCGAATGAGTCGTGTTAATGCTGAATGTGATGGGAAATGCATTGATTGTCCCCCTGATCAACCAAAAGTTTTGGGAGCTAGAAAGAAAAATCTTGTATCCATGCTCACACAACTTTCTCAAGCTATGAATCATGCAGGTCTTCCAAACGAGCAAAAGAGGGAGTAACATTCTGTTGAATCCTTTATGAGGAAGCGTCCACCTTCATTAAATAGTTCTCCTGATCCATTAGTTACTGAAAAATGGACCAGTACCATTGAAAATATGTTTTGAGTCCTTCAATGTTCTGAACATGATAAAGACATCTTAACAGTATATCGTTTGGAAGGTTAATCTTATCAATGGTGGAATCTTGTCAAGAATACAAGGAAAATGGATGAAATCGATTCTAGGGAATGGGAAAAGTTCAAGAACTTATTTTTCAATAAGTACTTCCCTTGTATTCTTTGAAAAAATATGGAGAAGGAGTTTCTTGAACTAAAGAAAAAGGATGATGAATCTATTGGTACCTATGAAGCAAATTTTACAAGGCTTGCAAGGTATACTTATGGGATTATTATCCGATGTGAGAGTAAGATCGAATGATTCTTTATTGGTTTAAAACCAAGTCTCTAAAGGTAAATAGCTATAAGGGACTTCAATAGCTATGAGGAAATTTTTCGATATGCTCTCAATGTTGATATGGAGATTGGAGTAACCCATCAGTCATAGAGGTTTGATAAGAAGAGGAAAATGGAATTCAAATGAAAATCTAAAGACCACACTGAAAAGAAGATGAGTTTTCCCTTATGCTCTATGTGTGGAAAGAAACATGGAGGGAATTGTCTTAAAGGGAAAAGTAAATGTTTTATGTGTGGAAAATATGGTCATCGGACAATTGAATTCCCCAGTAATGGAAAAAATATGTCTCGTGACTCGAATAAAGAAAAGGCTACACAGAATGAACCTCCTACACATCAATGTTACAATTTCAAGGAAATGGGGAATTATGCCAATCAATGCCCTAATCCATGGGTTGTTGATTATGATCGACGTCAACAAACTCTTAAGGCCAAAGACAAAGGAAAGTCACAAGAAATTTCTATTGGCGATGTGGAATATGATAACGAAGTGGTGAATGGTACACATACCATCCACTCTAAAGTAGAAAATGTTTTATTTGATTCTGGATCCACCCTCTCTTTTATTTATAAATAATTTTATAAGGGTATCGACGTACATCCCCCACAATTAGCTGTTGAGTTAGCTGTGATAACTCCTAACGGCACAACAATTACATCAAAAGTTTAAAATTCTTCTCCGATTGAAGTTTGTGGGAAATTTCCTCCTTCAAATCTTGTGATCCTTCCTATAGTGTAATTTGAAGTGATTCTTCGCATGGATTGGATTTCTTTATGTGGAGCTCATATCAATTTCCAAAGAAGGGAAATCACATTTCATATTCATGATCAATCTATGATCATCTATCAATTCAAGAATGAATATAACCTTCCAGTGGAAATTTCATCCATCTTATGGGTCTTGATTCTAATAAATGAAGGTTATTTATCTCAAATGGTTTGAGAGAAACTCACGATTATGAATATGACCATTTTACGAGAGTTTGATGATGTCTTTCTAGAGGAATTTCTAGGTCTTCCACCAAATCGTGATGTTGTGTTTTCAATAGAACTCATATCGGGTGCTATGACCATTTAAAAGACACCTTATAGAATGTCTCCAATTGAGTTGCAGGAATTAAAGAAGCAACTACAAGGGAATCTTGATAAGGGATTCATACGCCCTAGTGCATCAACTTGTGGAGCACCTGTTCTGTTTGTTAAGATGAAAGATGGATCAATGAGACTCTACATTGATTATCGAGAACTTAACAAGATCAATATCAAGAAAAAATATCCTCTCCCATGTATTTATTGTAACACCCCAAGCTTCCACAGTACGTTTCCTTTCAAATAATGCAATAGCGTGTGTTGTACGCAACCTCGAGCTCTAACACACACCACAACTAATTAAACTAGCCGTTATGAATAGTAATACCTACTTTTTGAAATTTTATAAATTTTATTTATCAAAATAGACTTCATCTTTGGATTCGGAATATCGAAATTAGCCTATGTTGAATTTTTGGTATTTTTCTGAGAACTTCTAATTTTTTATGAATAGTGAAAATTACTTAAAAACAACTTTTTAAATCAAAATAATTTATAGTGAAAAATTATAATATTTAGTGGTTTTAAAGTATAATTAGAATATATTTTTACCATTTTATCCAATGGTGGTCATTAGAATTAATTTAACATTGAAATCAGACATAAACAATTGCCAATCTTTTGATATAAATTGTTTCTTAGAAACACGCCATTTTTTGTAACAGCGGGAATTAATTATAAAATTAATTAATGCAACTTATATGTTTGGAATTTTGTAAAATAGATATCATTTTTGAATTCGGAATATCAATTATATATTAAGGTGAAATTTTGGCTTTGTTCTGAAAAACTTCAATTTTTGATGAATAGTGAAACCACTAAGTGGTAGTTAAATAACCGATTTTTCATTTAAATGAAATATTACCACTTCTGCGATTTGATTTTCAAAAATCCGACATACATGGTTGTCATTAAGAAGTAAAATGTGGTTCAATGAGATTAAAATAAATTTTTGGTGAATAATAACTTTTAAGTTCTTAATCGCGATTAGAGGTAATTAGTGTAGTTTAAGGTACAAATAATATTTTAATAATATGAGATGAGCATGACACTTATCCTACTCCTATTGGATAAGTCATGGACTACCAAGACAACCCATGGGTCAACTTGGGGACCCCATGGAGCCACTTTAGTTATAAAATGACATAAATACCTTTTATTTAATATTAAAGTAAAAAATGACACAAACATAAAATTTTTTACTAAAACAATTTTTACGTGGGGTTACACAAGTCCACATTTTGATTATAAATATTAATTAGAAATCTAAAAAGATTTCCTACATCATAGTATTTTTTTTATAATTTTTAGACATTAAATAAATTAAATTATTTATGGCATCATTATGATGTGGCGATGACCTCATTATTTAACGATTTAAATAAAATGAGAAGATAATGCAAAATCCAAGGCTTACACTTGTCCAAAGCCTATTTGATGAAGATATTTAGAACCCTTATCACATTATCCACGAATTATATAAGTGTGGGACCTTTATAATCTGAAAAGCATTGTATAATAATGTAACATTTCAATCTTTCCAAAAGAGCCCCTCCTCTCCTCTTATAAAAGGCCCCCACCTCTACCACCTTATTCACACTTTCAAGCCTTTTGGTTCGGCCAGCCTCTCCCAAATACTCTTCCAACTTCTCTCCCTTCATCCTAGAAGCTTTAATTTAGTTAGAAAGCCATCCTAAGGAGTCCTTTTGATCAAATCAAAAGGAAGAACCCGAAGAAGAGGTAACATTTTCATCACCCTCTTTCATGTTTCTTCCTTCTTCCACTCCCTCTTTGTTTATTATTTCAATTATAAAATTATAACTCCAGTATATTCTATATACTGTGATGTTATTATAAATATGGAACAACCATATTCAGTGTTCTACCCATCATTTGAATGACATTTCACCATACGTGCGTACGTACGGCTTACCGTCTCCACGTCGTGGTGTAATTGTTATTCAATATATTATTATTTAGATGGGTATAATAATGATATGTAATTCATGTAAATAATAAATATAACATGATAAGTATTCTGCATATATGATATACTATCCAATTATATATTATTTTAATATCAAAATAATGATATTGTCGCTCGTGCGTACGTACGGACTACCGTCTCCACGAACGCGATGAGATTCATTCTCCGTCGTATCCATTCAAGTATAATTATCATTTGATGATTTAAAAATAATGTTTAAGGACATGATATCATTCTGGATATGAATAAGATACAACCTATCCATGAAAAACATGACATACATAACAAAACATATAAGAAAACGAGTAAGTTAACACCCGAAACAACGATAAATCTAAGATATTGTTAACAAAACAATGTTAAAAGATCATATATGATATCATATGAATGTATATAATTCTTATATAATTTAATAACAATTATTTCACCATTATACAGGAGGTTAACCTACCCCAACCAAGGAAAAGTACAAGGTAAGGGTTTACTTCACAACCTCTTCATTATCCAAGGTTGTTTATACATAATTATCTATTGGGACCTCGTTATCATCCACATCCATGTTTCTTCAAAATATATTTCAAAACATTTTTATAATTTACAAGAATATGGGTTAAATTCATTTATACACTTTTTGACTTTTTATAAGAGGAATCTTTCCGTCGTTTTCAAAACAAGGTCCTTTTTAACCTTTTCGACAGAATTGAGGTAAGAATGTTTTTTTTAACTTATACGGCGGGTGCGGTTATTTTCCGCCATTATAAAATCTTCAAAGCTTTCCTTACAAGCTTATAAGAATATTTTCAAGAAAATGTTTTGTTTTATATGGCTCTTAAATGATTTCAAAAATAGAAAGAGATATTTCTCTAAAAAGTGTTTTGATTTCATCTATGTCAACATCCTTTGATGGATTTTACGCTTATTAGAAGTTGATTTATTATAATACAAAACTTCTATATTGTATTGAAGGTTTTGTGATATTTTTGACTATGGATGTGCTATTTTATACCATTCATAGTTTATGGTGAAATTATTGACATTTCGTATGCTAGTTTTAATACGAATGTTTATGTTATGTTTAAACCTTTTCATATGGGAATGCATTGGACTTAATATGTGACGGGTGGAGCCCGCTATAGCTCCTCGATGCATCGGTAGGTCTCATGAGACAAACTAGTGTCTTGGCACAAGGCCATGACAAAATCTTATTTGTAGTCTTGGCACGAGGCCTTGGCTATGTGTTTATGATAGTCTGGCATTATGCATTCCAACATTATGAAAGTGTTTTGTGATTTTGCATGTGATTTTTCGATTAGTAGAATATCCATGTGAATGAGTAAATGACATTATTTCATTTTACTTTTTCCATATTATGTTGATGTTCAAGTTTAAAAGGCTTTTGTTTTAGTTATACATTGCCTTAAATGTTTATTTTTATTTATGAATGTTTCCGCTATATTTTTATCCTTTCTGGGAATTTGAGCTCACCCCTTTTCTATGTTTTATTTTTCCCAGGAAGTGAAGAAGTATATTATGAATGACCTGCAAGGATATTATGGGAGGATAATAGTGTGGACTGTGGAGACATTATGTTGTTGTAGTATTTTTTCATTTTATGATGTAATGTAACATTTACGAATGTATCTAGTGTTTCCAAGGCTACTAAACTAATCGGTCTTTCGAGACTTGATCTTTTGTGATCATGACAATGTTACGAAGTAATGCACCGACTCTGGGTAGCTGGGGTCGGGGCGTTACAGTTGGTATCAAAGGAAGTTTAGTTCAAACCTTGGAAGCTAGATTTAGATAAACTCTGATTAGAGCACATAGACCTAAGATGAACTTTGAGGATTAGTATAGAAGAACTTCCTAGAATTTTGGTATTGTAGACATGTTGTGAGTTTTCCGAGAAATACATCCCTGTCTGGATACGAGTAGGTAGAGGCGGCTCTGGCACAGATGTACCTAGGGGTAAAACCCGAAAACACTGCTTTGAGCTAGACTCGAACGGGAACTGGTGCACGACAACGGGACTTGCTGCACTCTTGGTTACGATACTCCCGAGGGATATGCTTAGGATAACTCTCATTTTCTTTACAAATCATTATGAAGGGTTTATGAGTATATACTTCCTCAAAGAAAACATTTTTATGATTATGGATTATATCCATAAATAGTTCAATTTATGTTAAGTGTTTTATAAGTATGGGATTATGTATTTTGATTCATAAACTGATCTAGTTTATGCCATTGTTTAGAAATGGCGCCTTGTGGAAGAAATGGAAACTGTATCAATGCACGCACTCCATGTAGGGATTTCCCTCCGGCTCAAGATAATTATAGTGGGGCTGGTGATGCAACTGGTGCCGATCAGCTAATCACCATACTGGGACAACTTACTCAGGTTATGAATAATAACCTTACCCGTATGGAGCACCCTGATCCACAGCGTGGAGGATCAATGTTAGATCGATTCATGAGGCAACAACCACCAACGTTCAATGGGAGTACAAATCCCTTAGTAGCCGAGAAATGGATAAATTCCCTAGAGAAAATATTTCAGGCTTTGGGGAGCAGTGAATGGGAAAAAGTTATCATGGCACTTTACCGCCTCACTGAAGATGCCGATCAATGGTGGTCACTAATTCAAAACACAAATGAAGATGATGAATTAACAAACATGGAATGGCAGAAGTTCAAAGAGATGTTCTTAGAAAAATACTTTCCTCGAGACCATCGAGCGGATATGGAAAGGAAATTTCTGAGTCTGAGGCAGAAGGAGGATGAGAATGTCGCAAAGTATGAGGCTAACTTTACAAGGTTAGCAAGGTATGCTGCAGATTACATACGTAACCCAAGAAGTAAGACTGGTCGTTTCTTTGATGGGTTGAAACCATTTCTTCGTCGAGATTTAGTATCACAAACCTTCTCTTCATACGAAGGTATTTTCTCGTGCGCTATCAAGACGGAAAAGGAATTCTCTAAGTCTTATGACTTTAAAACAAAGCAAGAGAAGAAGAGACCTGCTGATCAATCTGGGAATGGAAATAAAGGGAAGAAGGAAAAGGTTGAATAACCATCTTGTGGTAAATGCGGGAAGAAACATCCTGGTACTTGCTTGAAGGGAATGGGAGTCTGTTACAAGTGTGGTGAAAAAGTCCACCAAGATCATGATTGCAAGGGGAAGAAGGAAGCTACCAACGTTCGGTGCTACAATTGCAGGGAGATGGGGCATTATGCAAATGAATGTCCTAAGCGTCAGGAGAACTTACCTCAGAAAAGGCCAAGGGATCAAGGCCAGGCTTATGCTATCACTACTGCTGAGGTAGAAGCTCCGAAAGATGTGGTGGCAGGTAATTTAATGGTTTCCTCAAGTTTAGCAAATGCATTATTTGATTCTGGATCATCGCATTGTTTCATATCCTCCCAGTTTCCTAAGAAAATTAGATATTTCCAATTTGATTTAACAAGGGAGTTGTCGGTCAAAACCCCTAAGGGAAGTATTATTGCAACAAAGTTTTGTCGATTAGTTCCCATTAGAGAACCTAAATGTTCTTTACCTGCTGATGTCATCGTCATACCCACGATTGAATTTGATATAATCCTCGGTATGGATTGGATTTCGGACCATGATGCAAAAATTTATTGTAAGAGGAAAGAGGTTACGATTCTTGATGATGATGATAAGGAACACCTTATCTTTAGAGCCGAATCGTCGCCACATAATTCTTATCTAGATCCACCCCCAATAGCTCAACTAAATTCAATTATTGGGGAGGAAGAGAAGGAAATTACTGAGGGTGAGGAAAGGAAGATTCAAATAGAGGACGTACCTATTGTGAGAGAATATGTTGATGTGTTTCCGGAAGATTTACCTGGACATCCTCCAGAACGAGAAGTTGAGTTTTCCATTGATTTAATTCCTGGATCAAGGCCCATATCGAAGACCCCTTATAGAATCGCCACTGTGGAATTAGTTAAACTAAAGAAACAACTAGAGGAATTGAGTAATAAGGGATTTATTCGCCCTAGTGTTTCTCCTTGGGGAGCCCCTGTTCTTTTTGTTAATAAGAAAGATGGATCTATGAGGTTGTGCATTGACTATTGGGAGATCAATGCTATAAAAATAAAGAACAAGTATCCCCTACCTCGAATTGATGATTTGTTTGACCAACTGCATGTAGCTCAATACTTTTCAAAGATTGACCTTCGGTCTGGATACCATCAGTTGCGTGTGAAGAAGGAAGACGTTCCAAAGACATCATTTCGAACAAGGTACGGGCATTACGAGTTTACAGTAATGCCTTTTGGATTGACTAATACACCCTCTGTTTTCATGGATCTGATGAATAGAGTTTTCAAGGAATATCTTGATGACTTTGTAGTGGTATTTATTGATGATATCTTGGTATACTCCAAAAGCCACGAAGATCATGAAAATCACTTACGCATTATCCTGAAGACTCTTAAAAGACATGAATTATATGGGAAATTTAGCAAGTGTGAATTCTGGCTTCATGAGATTTCTTTTCTTGGCCATATTGTCTCTAAGGATGGAATTTACATTGATCCTTCTAAAACCAAGGAAATCCAAGAATGGCCAGCACCGACAAGTATAACTGAGGTATGCAGTTTTATTGGTTTAGCAGGTTATTATCGACGTTTCGTCCCGAATTTTGCCAGATTGGATAACCCATTGACAAAGCTCACATGTAAAGGGATTAAATTTGTCTGGACAAAAGAGTGTGAAGAATGTTTTGAAGAACTAAAGAGAAGACTAGTCAATGCCCCTGTATTGACTCTACCATCGGGGAATGATGGGTTTGTTATTTATAGTGATGCATCGAAGAAAGGACTTGGTTGTGTCCTTATGCAGAATGATAAGGTTATTGCCTATGCATCACGACAGCTAAAAATTCAAGAGCAAAACTATCCTACTCATGATCTTGAGTTAGCAGCTGTGATCTTTGCTTTAAAGATATGGAGACATTACCTCTATGGTGAAAAATGTGAGATTTATACTGATCACAAGAGATTTAAGTATATTTTCACACAAAAAGAACTCAACATGAGGCAAAGGCAATGGCTTGAACTACTCAAGGATTATGATTGCACGATACATTACCACCCGGGGAAGGCAAACAAGGTGGCAGATGCTTTGAGTAGAAAACACCATGGAGTTTTGAATGTGATGAGAATTGAAAGGGATCCAATTTTCTTGGATCTAGTGAAGATGGACATGGGAATAACTAGGGAAGGTGAAACATCAATGCTTTTTCAAATGGTTGCCAAACCATCATTACTAGAAAGGATTAAGAGTTCTCAGACCAATGATGAAGAATTTCAAAAGAAGATTAAAGATGTGAATGATGGAAGATTGAGGGACTTTGTGTATAAGGATTGAATTTTGAAATTTAGGAAGAGACTTTGTGTTCCCGATATAACTGATCTAAAAAGGGAATTGCTGGATGATGCTCATAGTTCCAATTTCTCTATACACCCTGGGAGCACCAAAATGTATAGAGATTTGAAGGAACATTTTTGGTGGGACAATATGAAGAGGGAGATTGCTGATTTTGTGTCGAGGTGTATGGTTTGTCAACAAGTGAAAGATGGAAGGCAACATCCTGGTGGAGTATTGCAACCTCTTCCCATACCTGAGTGGAAATGGGATAATATTACGATGGACTTTGTCCTGGGACTACCAAAGACTCCTAGAATGAATGATGCAATATGGGTCATTGTTGATCGTCTTACTAAGTCAGCACATTTTCTGGCTATACGGGAGGATCTACCACTTGAATGTCTAGCAAGATTATATATTAATGACGTTTTAAGACTTCATGGAGTACCCCTATCGATTGTTTCTGATCGTGATCCTCGTTTTACTTCAAGATTCTGGAAAAGTCTTCAAAAGGCCTTGGATACTGAACTTTGTTTGAGCACTGCCTATCACCCTCAAACAGATGGACAATCAGAACGGACTATTCAAACCTTAGAAGACATGTTGAGATCGTGCTCTCTTGACTTTCAGGGTATATGGGATCAATACTTACCACTAGTAGAATTTTCCTATAACAATAGCTTCCATTCAAGCATTCAGATGGCACCCTATGAAGCGTTATACGGAAAGAGATGTCGTACACCAACCTGTTGGGATGACGTTGGTGAAAGAAAACTTGTGGGACCAGAACTGGTGGAAGAAACAATGGAAAAGGTGAAAGTAATTCAAAACCACATCAAATCAGCTCAAAGTAGGCAGAAGAGCTATGCCGATAACAGAAGAAAGGTTTTGGAATTTCAGGTGGGAGATCATGTTTTCCTAAAGGTATCTCCATGGAAGGGAGTTATACGTTTTGGTAAGAAGGGTAAGTTGAGTCCCAGGTACATCGGACCTTTCGAAATTCTAGATCGTATTGGGGCTGTAGCTTATCGTTTGGCGATGCCGCCAAATCTCTCCAAAGTTCACGATGTTTTCCACGTATCTCTGTTGAGGAAATACATGCCTGACCCGACGCATGTACTCACCTATGAGGAATTAGAACTGGAACCCGATCATTCCTATTGTGAAGAGCCTGTCAGGATTCTTGATGTGAGGGAGCAGGTGCTGAGAAACCGGACGACTCGTCTGGTAATGGTCTTGTGGAGAAATCATAAAATGGAAGAGGCAACGTGGGAACCTGAGGAACATATGATGAAGAACCACCCGAGTCTTTTTATGCAGTAATACCCTAGAAATTGCGAGGGTGCAATTATTTGAAGGAGGGGAGAATGTAACACCCCAAGCTTCCACGGTACGTTTCCTTTCGAATAATGCAATAGCGTGTGTTGTATGCAACCTCGAGCTCTAACACACACCACAACTAATTAAACTAGCCGTTGTGAATAGTAATACCAACTTTTTGAAATTTTATAAATTTTATTTATCAAAACAGACTTCATCTTTGGATTCGGAATATCAAAATTAGCCTATGTTGAATTTTTGGTATTTTTCTGAGAACTTCTAATTTTTTATGAATAGTGAAAAATACTTAAAAACAACTTTTTAAATCAAAATAATTTATATTGAAAAATTTTACTATTTAGTGGTTTTAAAGTATAATTAGAATATATTTTTACCATTTTATCCAATGGTGGTCATTATAATTAATTTAACATTGAAATCAGACATAAACAATTGCCAATCTTTTGATATAAATTGTTTCTTAGAAACACGCCATTTTTTGTAACAGCGGGAATTAATTATAAAATTAATTAATGCAACTTATATGTTTGGAATTTTTTAAAATAGATATCATTTTTGAATTCGGAATATCAATTATATCATAAGGTGAAATTTTGGCTTTGTTCTGAAAAACTTCAATTTTTGATGAATAGTGAAACCACTAAGTGGTAGTTAAATAACTGATTTTTCATTTAAATGAAATATTACCACTTCTGTGATTTGATTTTCAAAAATCCAACATACATGGTTGTCATTAAGAAGTAAAATGTGGTTCAATAAGATTAAAATAAATTTTTGGTGAATAGTAACTATTAAGTTCTTAATCGCGATTAGAGGTAATTAGTGTAGTTTAAGATACAAATAATGTTTTAATAATATGAGATGAGCATGAAACTTGTCCTACTCCTATTGGATGAGTCATGGCCGACCAAGATAACCCATGGGTCAACTTGGGGAACCCATGGATCCACTTTAGTTAGAAAATGACATAAATACCTTTTATTTAATGTTAAAGTAAAAAATGACACAAACATAAAATGTTTTACTAAAACAATTTTTACTTGGGGTTACACAAGTCCAAATTTTGATTATAAATATTCATTAGAAAGATAAAACTATTTCCTACATAATGGTATTTTTTGTATAATTTTTAGATATTAAATAAATTAAATTATTTATGACATCATTATGATGTGGCGATGACCTCATTATTTAACGATTTAAATAAAATGAGAAGATAATGAAAAATCCAAGGCTTAAACTTGTCCAAAGCCTATTGGATGAAGAGATTTCGAACCCTTATCACCATATCCACGAATTATATAAGTGTGGGACCTTTAAAATCCGAAAATCATTGTATAATAATGTAACATTTCAATCTTTCCAAAAGAGCCCCTCCTCTCCTCTTATAAAAGGCCCCCACCTCTACCACCTTATTCACACTTTCAAGCCTTTTGGTTCGGCCAAACTCTGCCCAAATACTCTCCCAACTTCTCTGCCTTCATCCTAGAAGCTTTACTTCAGTCATAAAGCCATCCTAAGGAGTCCTTTTGATCAAATCAAAAGGAAGAACCCGAAGAAGAGGTAACATTTTCATCACCCTCTTTCATGTTTCTTCCTTCTTCCACTCCCTCTTTGTTTATTATTTCAATTCTAAAATTATAACTCCAGTATATTCTATATACTGTGATGTTATTATAAATATGGAACAACCATATTCAGTATTCTACCCATCATTTGAATGACATGTCACCATACGTGCGTACGTACGGCTTACCGTCTCCACGTCGTGGTGTAATTGTTATTCAATATATTATTATTTAGATGGGTATAATAATGATATTTAATTCATGTAAATAATAAATATAACATGATAATGATTATGTATATATGATATACTATCCAATTATATATTATTTTAATATCAAAATAATGATATTGTCGCTCGTGCGTACGTACGGACTACCGTCTCCACGAACGCGATGAGATTCATTATCCGTCGTATCCATTCAAGTATAATTATCATTTGATGATTTAAAAATAATGTTTAAGGATATGATATCATTCTGGATATGAATAAGATACAACCTATCCATGAAAAACATGACTTACGTAACAAAACATATAAGAAAACGAGTAAGTTAACACCCAAAACAACGATAAATCTAACATATTGTTAACAAAACAATGTTAAAAGATCATATATGATATCATATGAATGTATATGATTCTTGTATAATTTAATAACAATTATTTCACCATTATACAGGAGGTTAACCTACCCCAACCAAGGAAAAGTATAAGGTAAGGGTTTACTTCACAACCTCTTCATTATCCAAGGTTGTTTATACATAATTATCTACTGGGACCTCGTTATCATCCACATCCATGTTTCTTCAAAATATATTTCAAAACATTTTTATTATTTACAAGAATATGGGTTAAAGTCATTTATACCCTTTTTGACTTTTTATAAGCGGAATCTTTCCGTCATTTTCAAAACAAGGTCCTTTTTAACTTTTTCGACAGAATTGAGGTAGGAATGTTTTTTTTAACTTATACGGCAGGTGAGGTTATTTTCCGCCGTTATAAAATCTTCAAAGCATTCCTTACAAGTTAATAAGAATATTTTCAAGAAAATGTTTTGTTTTATATGGCTCTTAAATTATTTCATAAATATAAAGAGATATTTCTCTAAAAAGTGCTTTGATTTCATCTATGTCAACATCCTTTGTTGGATTTTACGCTTATTAGAAGTTGATTTATTATAATACAAAACTTCTATATTGTATTGAAGGTTTTGTGATATGTTTGACTGTGGATGTGCTATTTTATACCATTCATAGTTTATGGTGAAATTATTGACATTTCGTATGCTAGTTTTAATACGAATGTTTATGTTATGTTTAAACCTTTTCATATGGGAATGCATTGGACTTAATATGTGACGGGTGGAGCCCGCCATAGCTCCTCGATGCATCGGTAGGTCTCATGAGACAAACTAGTGTCTTGGCACAAGGCCTTGACAAAAACTTATTTGTAGTCTTGGCACGAGGCCTTGGCTATGTGGTTATGATAGTCTGGCATTATGCATTCCAACATTATGAAAGTGGTTAGTGATTTTGCATGTGATTTTTTGATTAGTAGAATATCCATGTGAATGAGTAAATGGCATTATTTTATTTTACTTTTTCAATATTATGTTGATGTTCAAGTTTAAAAGGCTTTTGTTTTAGTTATACATTGCCTTAAATGTTTATTCTTATTTATGAAAGTTTCCACTATATTTTTATCCTTACTGGGCATTTGAGCTCACCCCTTTTCTATGTTTTATTTTTCCCAGGAAGTGAAGAAGTAAATTATGAATGACCTGCAGGGATATTATGAGGGGATAATAGTGTGGACTGTGGAGACATTATGTTGTTGTAGTAGTTTTTCATTTGATGATGTAATGTAACGTTTACGAATGTATCTAGTGTTTCCAAGGCTACTAAACTAATCGGTCTTTCGAGACTTGATCTTTTGTGATCATGTCAATGTCACAAAGTAATGCACCGACTCTGTGTAGCTGGGGTCAGGGCGTTACATTGATGACTTATTTAACCAACTACACAGAGCTCAATACTTTTCCAAGATTGATCTTCATTAAGGGTATCATCAATTAAGGGTCATAAAGGAGGATATACCAAAGATGGCATTACGTACAAGTTATGGACACTATGAGTCTATAGTGATGTCGTTTGGCCTTAATAATTCCCCTGATATCTTCATAGATCTAATGAATAGAGTCCTTAGAGACTATATCGATCAGTTTTTGGTAGTCTTTATAGACGACATTCTTGCCTATTCAAAGAGCATAGAAAATCATGAAGATCGCCTGAGAATTGTATTGAAGACCCTGAGAAAGGAGAAGATTTATTCCAAATTTACCAAGTGTGAATTTTGGCTTTAAAAAATTTCATTTTTGGGTCACATAATCTCAAAATATGGGATATACGTGGATCTAACAAAAAAAGGAGGTTATTTAAAGATGGTTGAGACCAAGAATAATAACTAAAATCTGAAGTTTTCTTGGTTTAGCTGGGTATTATCAACCTTTTGTGAATGATTTTTCAAGATTATCCAACCCACTCACCAAATTGACTCAGAAAGGAGTTAATTTTGTTTGGACAGAGGAATGTGAAGATAATTTCAAAGAGCTAAAAAGAAGGTTAGCCAGTTCACCTATGCTCACACTACCTTGTAGTGGAGAATGGTTTATGATCTACATTGATGCATCAAGATGGGGTTCGGGTGTGTTCTCATGCAAAATGATATAGTGATAACTTATGGCTCATGATAGCGGAAAATCCAAGAGAAAAATTACCCAACTCATGATTTGGAGTTAGCTATGGTAATCTTTGCATTAAATATTTGGAGGCATTATCATTATGGTGAAAGGTGTGATATTTATACTGATCATAAAAGTTTAAAGTATATTTTCACACAAATGGAGATGAATATGTGCCAAAGAAGATGGTTGGGGATGATTAAGGATTACGAATGTTCAATTCATTACAACCCTAGGAAAGCAAACAAGGTGGAATACACATTAAGTTGACAAGACCATGCTAGATTATCCATGATGAGGATCACAAAGGACCCAATATTTATGGATTTACAAAGGGTGGATCTTGGAATTTTAATGAAAGGGGAGATATCTTATCTTTCTTAAATGAATGGTAAACCATCTATACAAATAAATACTAAAGAGGTGTAGAAGGAGGATGTTGGGATTCAAAAAAAGGTGAGAAATGTTTCTGAATTCAACCTTGATTGTGATGGGATAATAAGGTTCAAGAATCGTTTCTGTATTCCTACCATACAAGAATTAAAGAAGGAGCTGCTGGATGAGGCTCACAGTTCTTCATTCTTTATTCATCCAAGAAGTACAAAGATGTATAGGGACCTAAAAGTGTACTTTTGGTGCGATGGCATATCGCCGAATATGTCTCTCGATACTTGGTTTGTCAAGAAGTTAATGTTGAATGACAGAATTCTAAAGGGATGTTAAAAACATTACCCATACCAGAATGGAAATGGGAAAAAATCACTATGGACTTTTTCATCAGACTTCTCAAAACATCCCAAGGCAATAATGATATCTGGGTTATAGTTGATCGTTTTACAAAGTTGACACACTTCATTGCTATTAGAGAGGATTTATCTCCTAGTCAGCTTTCCAGGATATATGTAAATAAAGTGGTAAGATTTCATGGAGTACCACTTTCCATTATATCTGATCGGGATCCGAGGTTTACCTAAAAGTTTTGGTGAAGTCTTCAGCATGCTCTAGATACAGAGTTGAGTTTCAGCACTACCTATCATCCTCAGATAGATGGTCAGTCTCAGAGGAAAATTCAAACTTTGGAAGACATTTTGAGAGCTTTCTCTAGGGATTTCAAAGGTGGTTGGTATCAACACCTACCTTTGGTGTAATTTTATTATAATAATAGCTTTCACTCCAGTATTCATATGACTCCTTACGAAGCTCACCATGGAAAGAAATGTAGAACTCCAACTTAGTGGGATGAAGTTGGGGAAAGAAAGATATTAGTAACTGATGTTGTTGATGAGATGTCAGAAATAGTCAGATCTATTCAACAACACATAAGAGCGGCTCAGAGTCGAAAAAAATATTATGTCGACAACCGAAGAAAAGACCTAGAGTTTGAAGTGGGTGATAAAGTGTTCTTATGAATATCTCCTTGGAAGAGAGTAATGAGATTTAGAATGAAGGGAAAGCTGAGCCTTAGGTATATCAGTCTTTAGAAGTACTGAATCATGTTGGGAAGGTAGATTACCAATTGGAACTTCCACCAAATCTTTCTCAAGTTCATAATGTGTTCCATGAATCTCTCTTGAGAAAGTATATACCTGATCCTTCACATGTACTAAGCTCAGAAGTTGTACTACTAGAGCAAGATATTTCTTATGAAGAACAGTCAATAGAGATTTTGGATCATAGAGAAAAAGTTCTACCACTCTCTTTGTTAAAGGTTTATAGAGGAACCACTAATTAGAAGAAGCTACATGAGAACTTGAGGATATGATGAGGGAGAGGTATCCTCATCTGTTTGTTACGAAGTTACGAATTTCGAGGGAAAAATTATTTTAAGGGGGGTATAATGTAACACCCTGAGATTATATGAGATATATATTTATATATATTCATGTCTTATATTATACACACCACCAAAGGAATATTTCGCTACACACAACTCTGGCTTGATTGCGTTACACGTAAGAGTAACCTTCCTCGATTGCTTGTGTTGTACGCAATACCGAGTTTCAATAAACAATGATATATTAGTATAATATTATGAACTAGAAATTATGAATAGTATTAACCAAATTTTGAATTTTATAGCATTATAATTCATTTTACACATTTTCTAGAATGAGATATGAAAATGAAATCAATTTTTCAGATAAGAGAAGTATTTAAAAAAAATGTAGTTTTACCACCTTTTGATGATGCACACATTTTAAATATAATTTTTGACAAGTTTATAATTTTAATTTTATAAAATAAGCTTCTTATTTTGAATCAGGATATAAAAATCTACATTGGATAAATTTTTGATACTTTTCTGATAACTTTCATATTTTGATGAATAGTAAAAATAAGCTAAATTTTTCTTAAAAACAACTTTTTTCCTCAAGATAATTTACGTGGTTAAATGATAAAATTTAATGGATTTAAAGTATAAATAGAATATATTTTTACCATTTAATATAATATGAGTCATTATAATTAATTTCACTTTGAATTCATAGATAAAAACATTTCAATCTTTTGCAATGTTTTAACTTTTAAAATCCCGTTTTCTCAACCGCAGGATTAATTTTAAATTAAATATTTCATCTTATCTGTTTTGAATTTGAAAAAATTGATTCCATATTTGGAATCATTAGGTCCAAATTATGTCAATAGGATATTTTTTTATTTTTAGACATTATGAATAGTAACTACTGTGAATTTTATTTACTATAGTTAAAGGTAAATCGGGTAATTATAGGAAAAAATGAGATTATAAAATTACCCTAACACCTGAAAAAATTCTATTGGATGATTAAAAGTAGACCCAATTACTTAAGGGTTGGAATAGATTCATTTCATAGACTTTTGACTCTGAAAATGATATAATTCTTATTAAAACCAATGAAAATGACAACATGTCACTCTCTTATATCTTATAAGTGTAATAATTTTAATTTAGTAATAAACCTTATAAAACATCGAATATAAATTGTATATAAAAATATGATAAAATTATATACATCATGAGAATTTATTTAGAATTTTTAGGGATTAAATAATTATCATTAATGGTGACACAATAGTGATGTAGAAATTATTTTATTGATTTAAATATCAAATAAATGGTTTTAAAAATATTAAAATAAATATTATATGAACTAATTAATGTTCTCCACAAATTTTATAGAAGAATATTCCATGTTAGGAATCTATTATAAATTTATGTTCAAATATACCCTCTTTTTGGATTTTATTTAAATTCAAATAAATGAATAGTGTCAAAATTGACACAATTGTTATTTTATAAAAAAACATATTATAAAATTGTTTATAAATCACAAAAATATTTAAAAATTATAAATTCAAATTTATATGTTCTAAAATGTCATAAAGTATCCAATTATAGAAAATTCACAACACATTAGTTATTATTTATAACAATTAAAAATTTAGAATATTTTTACCACAAATAAAATTAAATAGATTAAATAAGGATAAATCATGTTGATAAGGTTTAAAATAAATTCCAAACATGTATAAATCGTATTTTTTGATGATATTAAAACCCAATATCATCCAATATTCATATTGGAGTCATTTTTTGATGTTTTTAAGTTGGTTTTGAGTTTATTATAAATTAATATTTTAGAGGTTTCCAAAAGTGCCCCTCTCCTCTCTTATAAAAGGGCACCTCCTCCCTCTCCTCCTCACAAAATTTTGATCATTAAATCTTTGAAAAAACCTGTACATTTATCTTATAAACTTCCCTAGATACATTCTAGAGGTTTTGGTTTTCTTTAAAGACCAACTATAGTGCCCTTAGAGGAGGTTTAGAAGAGGCGCGTCGAAGAAGTGGTAATATCCTTTACCGATTATTTCAAATTTATTTCTTCTTCTACTTCCTCTTGTTTATTTGTTTCATTATAAAGTAATATCATAAGTATCACTCATATAATGATATTTTATTTTAAATATGAAACAACCCTATTTCACCTTCTATCCATCCTACAAAAAACGAAATAACCGTGCGTGCGTACGTACGAAATACCGTCTCCACGCCGTGGTGTAATCTTTTCTCCACCACCAACTTACATGGATGGGTATAATTTTGTAAATAACAAATATATATGATTATTATAACATGATACTAATTCTGAGATATTCTATCATCCACTCAAATACCATTCAAAAATTATGGGAACGATATCATTGCTCGTGCGTACGTACGACTTACCGTCTACACGGTGCAATGTGATTCATTCTACAAGATCTTCATTAAACAATGATTATATAAAAAATAAATGAATAAATCTGATATATATTATACCAATACAATTCTATAAATTGAGTAGCTATATCCTGAAAATAGGAATAAGATTTTTTTCGACAGAACACGCATAATAACATAATGTAATGAACACCTGAATAACAAGTAGCAATGAAATATTACTAATAAAAAGATAAGAATATGACCATATATGATATCATAACAATGTATGTGATTCTGGAATAATTTAGTGACATTATTTAAATCCTTATACAGGAGGTTCGGATACGTACAAAACAAATCAGACCTAAGGTAAGGGAAAATCTCGCAATCTCATTTTTACACGAGATTGTTTATACATCAGAATTTACTGGTGCATATTTATCATCCACATCCATGTTTCCTCAATAGGAATTTTTATTTATATCCTCCTAAAATTTTTTAAATCCAATTTTTCCTATTGGTGAATTTTTAGTAAAATAAATGAAAGGAATCTTTTGTTGTTTTCACTACTAGATACTTTTTAACTTTTCTGACCAAAGTATGAGCATCTTGTTTTTTAACTTATACGGATTGAATGGATTTTTTTGATTCCATATAACATTATTTCCATGAAGATTATTTTATAGTTTTTCAGGTTTATTTTCAATAAAATTCTTTTAGTTTAAAATTTTATGGCATATTGAGAATGGAAAAGAAAATTGAAGTTGAAAAGATATTTTCCTCAAGAATGAAGTTCATGTGTTGTATCAAAATTATTTTCCATATAAGATAATATTGGGTTTTGTTTCTATCCCTATTATTACATTAATTTGATTATGTTATGAACGAATTATTTTTATGAAGTCCTTTTATCTTATATGGATTATGTTATGATGGCATGATGTTTAAGAATCCCATTTTTATTACATGGGTTATGCTATGATGTATGATTTATGATTTTGTGGCACACATAAGAATGGTTTTATTATGAGATGGGTGGGAGCTATATCTCCATCCAATTCATTGGGTAAATATTTATATCTCATGAGATAGACATGACTAGGAGGGAATGTTAATCTGGTTCAGTGATACAGGACTGGAATGAGGAGTGAACTCGGTTCAGTAATGGACTTTGTCGGCTATGATGGTCTTGGAAATGAGTCTTGACTAATATGAAATGATTATATATGATTATGTGTGTATGCCACAGAGTTTCATGTCTTTTGTTATGAATATTGGGATTACATTTCACTACTATGATTTAGCCCATGTCATGATATTACATTCTCTTTTGCAGGATATGATTTTCAAAATGTTATGTTCTTATAAATATGATATGATTGATATTTCATTTTTCCCCTTACTCAGTATTTGATCTCACCCTTTGTATGTTTTCTTTTCCCCAGGTCAGGAAGAAGTGTATTATGTGGGATATGGCAATAGGGACTCTAGATATGATGAAATAAACGGGAGACAATGTTGATGATTTATGAACAAGTTGTTTAAGTTTCCCAGTTTTGAAAGACACTATACCTATACGGTCATATCATGGTTTTCATTATATGTTTTAATAAGTATGCTTCAATTCTGGATTAATAACAATGTATGTAAAGTATGGGCCGTTATAGTTGGTATCAGAGGAAAGGTATATTCAACCTTTGGAAACGTGGATGTGAAAGCCTTAGTAAGAACCCTAAGGATATGTATAAGAATAGAACACAATCTTAGTGTTTTAGAAATGGCCATGAATTACCTATGATAAGATCTAAAGTGTAAGATTTAATTCTTGATTATGAGGTTTTCCTATTGTAATTAGTGTTGCTCACACTATGCTTCTTGGTTTTAGTCAACGACTGGAACCTGAAAGAACCGTGATAATGCTGAATGCGATGGGAAATTCCATGATTGTCCCCATGAGTAACCAAATGTTATGGGAGCTGGAATGAAAAATCCTGTAGCTATGCTCACAAAACTTTCTCAAGCTATGATTCATGCAAGAATTCCAAAGGATAAAAGGAGGGAGAAACATTATGTTGAATCCTTCATGAGGTAGAATCCACCTTCATTCACCGGTTCTTCTAATCCATTAGTGACTGAACAATGGATCAATACCACTAAAAATATATTTTTAGTCCTTTAATTTTCTAAACATGATAAATTCATTTTAGTAGTATATCATTTGGAAGTTGAAGCTGATCAAAGGTGGAATCTTGTCCAGAATTTAAGGCAAAGGGATGAAATTGAGTCTATGGAATGGGATGAGTTCAAGAAATTATTTTTCAATAAGTACATCCCTCATATTCTTAGAACAAATATGGAGAAGGAGTTTCATGAACTAAAGCAAAAGGGTGATGAATCTATTGGTACCTACAAAGAAAATTTTACAAGGCTTTCAAGGTACGCTTCTAGGATTATTATCCAACATGGGAGTATGATCGATCGATTCTTTAGTGGCTTAAAACAAAGTCTCCAGAGGGAATTAGGTATAAGGGACTTCAATAGATATGAGGAAATTGTTCGATGTGATCTCAAGGTTGAGATGGAGATTGCAGTAACCCATCAGTCATATGGGTTTGATAAGAAGAGGAAAATGGAATTCAAAGTAAAATCTAAAGACCACACTGAAAAGAAGATGAGTTTTACCATATGGTCGAAGTGTGGAAAGAAAGATGGAGGGAATTGTCTTAAAGGGACAATTAAATGTTTTAAGTGTGGAAAAGATGGTCAATGGGAAATTTAATGCCGCATTAATGGGAAAAAGATGTCTAGTGATGCGAACAGAGAAAAGGCTACACCGAATGAACCTCCTACACTTAAATGTTAAAAGTTCAAGGAAATGGGGCATTATGCCAATCAATGCCCTAATCCAAGGGTTGTTTATTACGATCGACATCAACAAACTCTTAAAAACAAATACAAAGGAAAGTAACAAGAAATTTCTATCGGTTATGTGGAGTATGATAACGAAGTGGTGAAAGGTACACATACCATCCAATCTAAAGTAGAAAATGTTTTATTTGATTTTGGATCCACCAATGCTTTTATTTCTGAATAATGTTATAAGGGTATTGATATAAAACACCAACTATTAGTTGTTGAGTTAGCTATGACAACTCCTAATGTCACAACAGTTGCATCAAAAGTTTAAAATTCTTCTCCGATTGAAGTTGGTGGGAAAGTGCTTCCTGCAAATCTTGTGATCCTTCCTATAGGGAAATTTGATTTGATTCTTGGCATGGATTGGCTTTCTTTATATGGATCTCATTTCAATTGCTAAAGAAGGGAGGTCAAATTTCATATTCCTGATCAATCTATGATCATCTATCAATGCAAGAATGAATATGGTGGAAATGTATTCCATCTTATGGGTCTTGATTCCAATAAATGAAGATTATTTATCTCAACTGGTTGGAGAGAAACTCATGATTATGAATATGCCCATTGTAAGGGAGTTTGATGGTGCCTTTATAAAGGAATTTCCCGGTCTTCCACCAAATCGTGATGTTGAGTTTTCAATAGAACTCATACGGGGTGCAATTACCATTTCAATGACACCTTATAGAATGACCCCAATTGAGTTGCAGGAATTGAAGAAGCAACTCCATGAGAATCTTGATAAGGGATTCCTACACCCTAGTGCATCTACTTGGGGAGAACGTGTTCTGTTTGTTAAGAAGAATGATGGATCAATGAGACTCTTCATTGATTATCGAGAACTTAACAAGATCACTATCAAGAACACATATCCTCTCCCATGCATTGATGACTTATTTGACCAACTAAGAAGAGTTCAATACTTTTACAGGATTGATATCTGTTGAGGGTATCATCAATTAAGCATAAAAAAGGAGGATATACCAAAGACCGCATTCTGTACAAGGTATTGACACTCTGAGTTTATAGTGATGTCGTTTGGTCTTACTAATTCCCCTGCAATCTTCATGGATCTAATGAATAGAGTCTTTAGAGACTATCTCGATCAGTTTGTGGTAGTATTTATAGAAGATATTCTTGTCTATTCAAAGAGAAAGGAAGAACATGAAGATCACTTGAGAATTTTATTGAAGACCCTAAGAAAGGAAAAGCATTATTCCAAATTTAACAAGTGTGAATTTTGGCATCAAAAGGTTTCATTTTTGGGTCACATAATCTCAAAAGAGGGGATATCTGTGGATTCAGAAAAAAATAAAGGTTATTGAAAGATGGTCGAGACCAACAATAGTAACTGAAATCTAATTTTTTCATGGTTTATCTCGGTATTATCGACGTTTTGTGAATGATTTTTCAAGATTATCTAACCCAATCACCAAATTCACTTGGAAAGGAGTCAAGTTTGTTTGGACGGAGGAATGTGAAGACAATTTAAAAGAGCTAAAAAGAAGGATAGCCAGTGCACTTGTGCTCACACTGCCTTATAGTGGAGAATGTTTTGTGATCTACAGGGATGCATCCAAGAAGGGGTTGGGTGTGTTCTCATGCAAAATGATTTGGTGATAGCTTATTCCTCACAACAGTTGAAAATCCACGATAAAAATTACCCAAATCATGATTTGGAGTTAGATGCGGTAATCTTTGCATTAAATATTTGGAGGCATTATCTTTATGGTGACAGGTGTGATATTTATACAAATCATAAAAGTTTAAAGTATATTTTCACACAGAAGGAGATGAATATGCACCCAAGAATATGGTTGGAGATGATTAAGGATTACGACTTCTCAATTCATTAACACCTTTGGAAAGCAAACATGGTGGAATACACATTAATTTCACATGACCATATAAGTATATACATGATGAGGATCACAGAGGATCCATTATTTATTGATTTACAAAGGATGGATCATGGAATTTTAATAAAAGGGGATATATATTATCCTTATAAAATGAATGTTCAACCATTTATACAAATGATGATTAAAGTGGCACAAAAGGAGGATGTTGGGCTTCAAAAGAAGGTAAAAAATGTTCCTTAATTCAACCTTGATTGTGATGGGGAAATAAGGTTTAGGAACTGTGTATGTATTCCTACCATATAAGAATTAAAGAATGATCTACTGGATGAGGCTCATAGTTCTTCATTCTCTATTCATCCCAGAAGTACAAAGATGTACAGGGACCTAAAAGTTTACTTTTGGTGGGATGGCATATTGTCAAATATGTCTCTCGATGCTTGGTTTGTTAGAAAGATAAAGGTGAGAGACAGAAGTCTAAAGGGACGTTACAACCATTACCAATACCAGAATGGAAATGGGAAAAAAATCACTATGGACTTTGTCATTGTATTTCCCAAAACATCCAAAGGCAATAATGTTATCTGGGTTATTTTAGATCATCTTACGAAGTCGGAACACTTCATTTATATTAGAGAGGATTTCTCTCTTGATCAACTTGCCAAGATATATATAAAAGAAGTGGTAATATTTCATGGAGTACCACTTTCCATTATATCTGATCAGGATCCTAGGTTTACCTCAATGTTTTGGTAAAGTCTTCAGTATGCTCTATATATAGAGTTGAGTTTCAGCATCGCCTATCATCATCAGACAGACAGTCAGTCTGAGAGGAAAATTCAAACTATGGAAGACATTTTGAGATATTCCTCTATGGATTTCAATGTTGGTTGGGATAAACACCTACCTTTGGTGGAATTTTCTTATAATAATAGCTTTCACTCAAGTATTCAGATGTCTTCTTATGAAGCGCTATATGGAAAGAAATGAAAAACTCCAACTTGCTAGGATGAAGTTGGGGAAAGAAAACTAGTAGGACCTCATCTTGTGGATGAGATGTTAGAAAAGGTCAGATCTATTCAACAACACAAAAGTGCATCTCAGAGTCGAAAAAATATTTATACCGACAACCAAAGAAAAGACCTAGTGTTTGAAGTGGGTGATAAAGTGTTCTTACAAATATCTCCTTGGAAGAGAGTAATGAGATTTGGAAAGAAGGGAAATCTGATCCCTAGGTATATCTTCCCTTTTGAAAAAAAGGATTGTGTTGGGAAGATAGCTTACAGATTGGAACTTCCACCAAATCTCTCTTAAGTTCATGATATGTTCCATGTATCTCTATTGAGAAATTACATACCTGATCCTTCACATGTACTAAGCTTAGAAGTTGTACCGCTGAAGCAAGATCTTTCATATAAAGAACAGCCGATAGAGATTCTGGAATGTATAGAAAAAGTTCTAACACTTTCTTGGTTAATGTTTTATATAGGAATCACCAATTATAAGAATGTACATGGGAACATGATGATATGATGAGGGATAGGTATCCTTATCTGTTTGTTACGAAGTGACGAATTCTGAGGCTGAAATTCATTTTAAGGGGGGTAAAATATAACACCATTATATTTTATGGGAAATATATAAATACATTTTTTATGTCTTATTTTATATGCAACACCAAAGGAATCATTCATTGCACACAACACTGGCTTGTCTTGCGTTACATGCAAGAGCAACCTTCCTCGATTGCTTGCGTTGTACACAATATCGGGTTTCACTAAACAATGATATATTTTTATAATATTACAAACTAGTCGTTATGAATAGTATTAAATAAATTCTGAGTTTTATAACATTATAATTCATCTTACAAATTTTCTAGAATTAATATGAAAACAAAATCAATTTTTTGGATAAAAGAAGTATTTTTCAACAAAATGCAGTTTTACCACCTTTTGATGGAGCACCCATTTTAAATATAATTTTTGACAAGTTTATAAGATAAATTTTACAAAATAAGTTTCTTATTTTGAATCAGGAAATAAAAATTTACATTGGATAAGTTTTTGATACTTTTCTGATAACTTTCATATTTTGATGAATAATAAAAATACATTAAATGTTTCTTAAAAACAACTTTTTTCATTAAGATAATTTATGTAGTGAAATGACAAAATTTAATCATTTTAAAGTATAAATATAATATATTTTTACCATTTAATATAATTTGAGCCATTATCATTAATTTCACATTGAATTCATAGGTAAAAACATTTCAATCTTTTGCAATGTTTTAACTTTTAAAAACCTATTTTCTCAACAGCAGGATTAATTTTAAATTAAATATTGGAACTTCATATTTTTGAATTTCGAAAAATAGATTCCATATTTGGAATTAGTACATACAAATTTTGTTAATAGGATAATTTTTATTTTTAGACATTATGAATAGTAACTACTGTAAATTTTATATACTACAATTAATGGCTAATCGGGTAATTAAGGGTAAAAATAAGATTATAAAATTATCCTAACACCTGGAAAAATTCTATTGGATGAATAAAAGTAGACCCATATAACATAAGGGTTGTAATAGATTTATTTCATGTAATTTTGTCCATGAAAATGATATAATTATTATTAAAACCAAAGAAAGTGACAACATGTCACTCTCTTATATCTTATAAGTGTAATAATTATAATTTAATGATAAACCTCTTAAAACATCGAATATAAATAGTCTCCAGAAAACTAATAAAATTTTATACATCATGAAAATTTATTTAGAATTTTTAGGGATTAAATAATTATCATTAATGGTGACACAATAGTGATGTAGAAATTATTTTATTGATTGAGATATCAAATAAATGGTTTTAAAAATATTAAAATAAATATTATATGGACTAATTAATGTTCTCCACAAATTTTCTAGATGAATATGACATTTTAAAAATATATTAAATATTTTTGTTATAATATATCCTCTTTTTGGATTTTATTTAAATTCAAATAAATCAATAGTCTCAAAATTGACACAATTGTTATTTTATAAAAATAACATATTATAAAATTGTTTAAAAATCACAAAAATATTTAAAAATTATAAATTGAAATTTATATGTTCTTAAATTTTATAATGTATCCAATTATATAAAATTCACAACACATTAGTTATTATTTATAACAATTAAAAATTTAGAATATTTTTACCACAAATAAAATTAAATAGATTAAATAAGGATAAATCATGTTGATAAGGTTTAAAATAAATTCCCACCATTTCTAAATATTATTGGTTGATGATATTACAATCCTATATCTTCTAATATTCGGTTTTGAGTCATTTTTGGAAGTTTTTATGTGGGGTTTGAGTTTATTATAAATTAATATTTTAGAGGTTTCCAAAAGTGCTCCTCTCCTCTCTTATAAATGGGCACCTCCTCCCTATCCTCCTTACAACATTTTGAGCCTTAAATATCGGCCAAAAACTGTCCATTTATCTTCTCCACTTCCCTAGAAACATACTATAGGTCCTCCTCTTCTCCAAATACCATCTTTAGTGCCCTAAGAGGAGGTTCAGAAGAGGAGCATCGAAGAAGAGGTAATATCCTTTACCGATTCTTTCCAATTTATTTCTTCTTATACTTCCTTTTTTTTATTTGTTTCAATATAAAGTAATAACATTAGTATAAATAATATACTTATATGTTATTATAAATATGAAACAACCCTATTTCACCTTCTATCCATCCTACGGAAAATGAAATCACTGCGCGTGCGTACGTACGGAATACCGTCTCCACGCCATGGCGTAATCTATTTTCCACCACCACCTTACTTGGATGGGTATAATGGTGTAAATAATAACTATATATGATTATTATAACATGATACTAATTATTAGATATTCTATCATCCACTCAAATACCATTCAATAATTATTGGAACGATATCGTCGCTCGTGCGTACGTACAACTTAACGTCTCCACGGTGCGATGTGATCCATTCTACATGATATTAATTAAACCATGATTACATAAACCAGTTGAATGAATAAATATGATATATATTATACTAATACCATTCTGTAAATGACGTAGCTATAACCTAAAAATAGGAATAATAATTTATTCAACAAAACACACATAAGAACATAAAGCAATGAACACCCGAATAACAAGTAACAATGAAATATTACTAATATTAAGATAATAAAATGACCATATATGATATAATAAAAATGTATATGATTCTATAATAATTCAATTAAATTATTTAAATAATTATACAGGAGGTTCGAATACGTATAGAGCATATCATACCTAAGGTAAGGGAAAATCTCGCAATCTCAATTTTATCCGAGATTGTTTCTACTTCAAAATTTACTAGGTCATATTTATCATATCCATCCATGTTTCCTCAATATGTAATATTATTAATATCCTCCTGAAATTTTTTAAATCCAATTTTACATATTGGTTAATTTTTAGTAAAAGATAAGAAAGGAATCCTTTGTCGTTTTCAGTACGAGATACTTTTTTGACTTTTCCGACCAAAGTACGAGAAGAATGTTTTTTTAACTTGTACGACTTGAATGGGTTTTTATGGGTCCATATAAAATTATTTACATGAAGCTTCATTAATAGGTTTTCATGTTTATTTAATATTAAATTATTTTAGTTTAAAATTTTATGACATATTGAGAAAGGAGAAATGTTTTTGCAGTTGAAAAGATATTTTCCTCAAGAATGAAGTTCAAGTGTTTTATGAAAATTATTTTCCAAATTAGATAATATAGGGTTCGGTTTCTATACCTATTATTAAATTGATTTGATTATGTTATGATGGAATTATTTTTATGAAGTCCTTTTATCTTATTTGGATTATTTTATGATGGAATGATGATTAAGAATCCCATTTTCATTACATGGGTTATGCTATGATGTATGATTTATGATTTTGTGGCACACAGAAGAATGGTTTCATTATGATATGGGTGGGACATATATCTCACTCCAATGCATTGGGTAAAGATGTATATCTCATAATATAGACATGGATGGAACGATAAGTTAATCCGGTTCAGTGATTCAGGACTGGAACGAGGAGTGGTCTCAGTTCAGTAATGGACTTTGTCCACTATGATGATCTTGGAAATGAGTCTTGACTTATAAGAAATGATTTTCTATTATTATGTGTCTATTCCACAAAGTTTCATGTCTTATGTTATGAATATTGGGATTACATTTCACAACTATGATTTATCCCATGTCATGATATTATGATCTCTTTTGCAGGATAAGATTTTCAAAATGTTATGTTCTTAGGAATATGATATGATTGATTTTTCCTTTGTTTCCCCTTACTAATTATTTGAGCTCACCCTTTGTATTTTTTATTTTCCATAGGTCAGGAAGAAGGTTATTAAGTAGGATATTCCAAAAGGGATTCTAGATATGATTAAATAAATGGGAGACAATGTTGATGATTTATGAACCAGTTGTTTATGTTTCCCATATTATAAAGAAACTATAATTATACTGTCCTTTCATGTTTTTTTATATGTAGTAATAAGTATGATTCAATTCTGAAGTAATAACAATTTATGTAATTTATGGGTCATTATAATAGTAATTAAATTCAATAATTTTTTTGGTAAGTTGACCCAAAATCTAAGTTAATACACCCTAATAATTAAAATTTTCACCTGACTATATCATAAAATAATACATTAAATATAGTTTATCTTAATTTATATATTAGAATGTGTAAGGACTTAAAATTAACTTGTGGGATTCTTTTATTATCCATAAACAATCATACATTTTCCATTAACATGTTTTCTAAAATTAATTGTATTATTCTTAAGTGATTAAACATGTATTGATAAAATAATCACTCGTAATAATTTTATTTTAATTCCAAATTTTCATATTAATAAATTTATTTATATGATTACAGGAATTAATCAATAAAATAAATCATGTATCAAAACAAATATAAAATAAATAAAATGTTTCATGACGATGATCTTTAACTAGAAGTTGGTTTATTGAGTGTAAAATCAACAAACCATTTACTTGAGGGAAAAAACACATTTAACTAGTTTGGGTTTTCTTTGTTGTATTCCACCTATATATTGTGTATCACCATGGTTTGATATCAAAACATCTCTATCATTACGCAACTCTATACTCCTGGGAGATCGCTCCTTAAAATTCATTTATTTCACATTAAAGTGATGAAAAAAATGTGGAGTCTATATAAAATAAATTATGGGAACTTAGAACTATACATAATAAATAGGGAGGGATGAATCACATTATAGTAATTCATTTTAAATAGAATAATTAAAACAAATGTAATAATTAAATTAAAATAGACAACACACATACAGAGTTGTAATGACCCATTATTTGAGTGGAGTATTCCTCAATAAACAAATATTTTTTTAATAACATTATCAACATGATAAAATGAACTTAAATGGATCGTTAACTTTTTTAATAAAAAATATATTGACCATAGTAAGGTAGACGTAAAATAATAATGTACAAAAAAATATATCAACATTATGAAATGAATGTAAATTTGTATACTATTTTAACTAGTGAATAGAAAAAGATAATAAAATATTTTTATAGTTAGAATTTAATTTCAGAAATGGATATTTTTCAAATGTGATTTTTTTTTATAAATAATATATCACCATTAATTTTATAATAATGGTTACTATTCCTAAAGGATGATTTCATACAAAACAAATTTCACTATACTTATTAATTTTAATTAAAAGATAAATATATTGATTATAGATTTTTAATATTAAAAAATATATTCAATTTTCCCATACCATGAAAATATTATGACATGAATATGTTTTTTGATTTTTCAGTCATATTTATTTTTAAGTGAGTTGTGTAAAATACTATTTTCACAAATACCACGACTTTTACAACATTATTAGAATATAACTATGACATGAAAATTTATAAATATATTTTCGATAAAAAATATATATTTTATAATAATATTTATAGGTTAATAATATTAATTTTAGTTTTCTAATTTATATTTTTCATTTTAGAACATATGATATATAGTTTTTTCCAAAAAAAATTGTTTTAATACATTATAAACTTATTATTTCAAAATTGAATTCCTTTAATTTTTAAAAATTAATTTAATAAAATTAATTTCATATATAGAATTATATTTTCCAAATTATTTTATAATTATAATTTTTTATTTAGGTTATAAAGGCTAAGTTACCTTGGTAAAAAAACAAGTTACGATAGTAGAAAACCAAATGGTATGAAGGGGAAATCTGAGGAGTAGAAGGAATAAAATGTTAAAAAATTGTTCTAATTAATTTAATGAATATTATCATATAGAAAACATATATCTACTAATTTATTTTAGATGTTTTTATTAAATTTACATTTGTAACATGTTCTCCCTTTATATTATGTTTTTATAATTACAAAAACGCCATTCTCACCACTTAAAAAAGGGCCTCTACCCACCCCTCATATTCCACTCAAAGAACTCAATTTCTAGTTGGAAATATACCTTTTATCATTAATTTATTATAATATTATTTTTATTCATGCTTTTTTCAGAATATATTATCTTAAGACATATATTTTCAAGGAGTCTTCCAAGAGATAGCCCAAATCCTCAACGTGAGTACTTTTTTCCCAAACTACTTTTCTTTTCTTTTTTACATTCCCAAATATAGTTGTATAAATAATATATAATTACATCATTATTAATTTTATAAAAAAATTTTTTATGTTAATAGAATAATTATTATTCACTTTATTCCCATTCAATTAATAATAAAAACTATCGTTCATGCGTTGGAAAGATGATTGCCGCCACAATGCAACGCTTTCCGTTTTTTTTCACAACCACCTCTACTCAATGATTATAAGGAATAAATTAAGTAATAATAATAAAATATAAAATATAATAAATATTATTATTATAAAAATAATAATCCACCTTTTTTCCCTATCATTCCCAAATAAGTGAAGGCATTAATAGTGCATTGCACGAACTACCTCCTCCATAAAGTAATTTATATCATTTTTCATCCAATTTATTTATTATTTATTAAAATATATTAAAATATAATTAAATAACTTCATATTTTCTAAATAATATTTTTTTATTCTATAACAATGTTATCATCACAAAATAAGCCACATTCAAAATCAAATCATTCATAAATTATCGTATTTTCTTGTTTGGGGTGGTCTAATCATCTACTTGATAAATAACATAAAATAATATCATGGATAGATATGAAAACATAATTACTGATAATATGTGATTAAAATAAGTAAATAATTATTTTATTTTCTTCTTTAATATTAAAATTTTTATTAAACTCCTTAATTAAGATACCAACATTCATTCATTAAAGATCATCGAAATATGCTCATCATTGATTTCCACATTAAGGATAGTAACCCAAAATCATAAAGAATGAAATTGTAAAATTATAAATAATTATAAATAATAAATAATAGTACCTTTTATGATAATAAAATTATGATCTTTGTGAGAATATTGATGAATAATACCACTTTTATGAAACTAGTTCAAAATAATTAAGAATATTCACACTCGATATTGAAATCAAATAATTAAAAATAATTTAATTATAGAGTATAATAATAAATTATATTAGTAAAATGTTATAGATTTGAATAAAATTATTAAATAGGAAAAAAATATTTTTTTCATCATGATATAGTAGGTTAAATTACTTCCATGGAAGTTGAGAGTAATGGTATAGCGATTTTGGTAACCCAAACTCATTCCATTGGGTTATGTGATTTCTTTTTGAATTTATTTCCAATATGTTCAATAAATTAATTTATTTTCTATTTTAATTGATTTTGTATAGTATTTATATAGGAGAAAGTTTTTTTTAATTAAATTAAACTTCTATAATGGTTTTATTTTCACTTTTTACAAAAATACAGAAGATATAATTTAAAAAGATACATTTCGCTATGAATTTTACAATTTTGATTAAATTTTTTTTTAAAAATGAAATTATATTATTTGGAGTTCATTAACTTATTTATATACAAAAGTTATCAATATTTAATGGTTTTATGATTCATTTTTTACAATAAACTTTTCATTTATTATGTTATTATTTTTGGGTGATCAAGTTTTCAGTTTCAATTAATTTAATTCATGGTGATATTTTATACTATTTAGAAATTTATAAAACCAATTTTCATTTCCATGTGTTATTTTTACTATGAAAGGTGAATGATTATTATTTTTAAGCTTTATGAAAACCATTTTTATTTTGATGGATTATTTTTGAAACGTGAATTTTTTTCTTTTAAACATTTTATAAACCCATTTTATTTCCATAGTTTCTCTATGATCAAATAAATAATTGATTTTTTAGTGGAAACCATATGTAGGAATAATGATGGGTGAGGTCAGATATCACCCTCAAATTCATTGGTTAAATATTTATATCTCATGAGATAACTATTTTAAAATATTTTTTATTTTATTTTAATTGAAGACACTGAAGGTGTGACTCTTGAATGTAATGTTCCCTATACAAATGTTTGGTTCATTTTTAAAATACATCCCAGATTCCTATCTTCTGATCTCAAGATTGAAATTTTAAGATAAATATTTATGAGATATGTTATAAATATTTTTCTTCTATGTTGATATTTTACGGATTTCTGTTCGTATAACTTGTATTTTGATGATCACTTATGTCTTATGATTATTACTAATATTAATATAATATTTATACCATGTACCTATTGTGTCATATTATTATGGTATCATCTTTAATGAAATGTTGATGTGTTTTTTTAATTAAGGATAATTTAAAATCACTACTATCTTATATTTTCATTCCCAAGGATTTAAATAAAGTTATTACATGTGAACTATTTTGAAGGGGCTTTAGAGTTGCGAGGTTATGAGGAAATATTGAAAAGTATTGATAAATAATTTGTTTATGTAGTAAATCCACTAAGACATTAAACATGTATTCCAATAGTTTTTTCAACCATTTGTGAGATGGAATGTTTGTTATTGTAAAAATATTATATTAAAGTGTTTATTATGCTTGAGTCAATATAGATGGTATCAATGAAGTGTTTATTTATTTTGGGTATTATATTAGAGAACATTAGTTAAAACTTCAAGTAAAATTCCATTGGATAATTCTACGTATATGATAACATCATGATGTTTTGGTAATATAGATTTTATGTAGATTTTATACAAATTGCATCGATGTCTAGATACTGGGAATTGGAGATGGCTAAGGAAAAAATACACTAAGGGGTTATCACCTTGAAAATGCCTGGTTAAGTATCAAATAAATATTTAATCTAGTGTATGATAAGTTGGGATAAGTCTTCACACCTAGATAAACACTTATTTAGGATATACTTTGGTTAATTCTAATTCTATTTATGAACCATTGATAAGGAGTTAAGAACATTATTATGGTATGTTTAGGGATCTTAATAAGAAGTACACAATGAATAATCACGATTAAAGCCTTGAAATTTTTATGTTATGGAACAGATATCATTTATTATTTTCCCTTATATATTAGTTGAGTTATTTTTATATATATTATTATTGACTATATATTTTCTTTATTTATGAGATGTCTATATCAAGGAGAAACATGGTTAATAATGGAGGTGATGGGAAGTGTGATGATTATACAAAAGAACTAATAAATGAGATGGGATATGGTGTATGAAACATCATAGGACTTATTACCCAACCATAAAATCATATGAATAGTAACTTAAACCATGTTGACATATCAAATGCACTATGTAAGGAGAAACTGATTATCACATCTTTAATACGCTAATGCCTACCCCCATAAATGGATTCTATAATTATAACACCCCAAGACTATAATAAATTCCATTTATAATAAAAATAATTTTGTTTAAAGAAATAGGAATTTGTTCCAAAACCTTAATAAAAAAATAATCTAGTTTCGATATTTATTTATACGCAACACTAAGTTGGCTTGTGTTATACACAATACTGATTTCCTTCAATAGCATATAATAATCAAAAGAACAATGATAGAAGTGTATATAACATCTCAAGGATTTATAATATATTTATTTTTACAATATATATATATATATATAATTAAATTTTTTAAATTCATCAAAATATATTTTATAGACATATGATAAGAAACAATCCAGTTTTACAAAAAAAACTATATTTCTCTAAAGGTAGTTTTATCACATTTAAAAGAAACACATATTTTAAAACTAAATTTTAAACAATTTATTAAAATAATTTTTCAAAATAAAGATTATATTTTTAATTTGGAATGTCAATAATATCTTAGGGTTTTCATTTGGTATTTTTCTAAGAAAAATCCTTTTTTTATGAATAGTAAAAAATACTGCAATTTAGTAGAAAAATTTATTTTTGATTAGATAAATATTAATGTTAAATTACATTTTAAATTTGTTTTAAATTATAAATAGATCAATTATAAATATATTAATACAATTAGGTCATTTTAATAATCATCATATTTAATTTAGATATAAAAACATAATTAAATTTTGAACATTTTCACTTTAAAAACCCTTTTTTCACCACGTCTCTATGGTTGGATTTGATTTTAATTTTTCTACTTCTGTCAATGGAATTTGTAAAAATGGATATACATAGTTTAAATAAGTATAATATTTAAATTATAATAATATAAAAAATGTTTTTGACCAAAAATATTAGCGAAAGTGGTTAAAATTAATTATTGTGACAAATGTAAAAAATTAGTTTACTTAGTGGTTAAACTTAAATCATAAATGGAAAAATGACCTTGAATTTCATCCAAAATCCATTTTATGTTTATATTTATTAAATATACCCACTTTTTCTAATTTTATGAGTTATGGGGATAACATTCTATGAAAATTACATATCTAATAAGTTATATAATTAAAAATATAAAAAAGGAACATTCCTTACCACTGGTATTTATAAATCCTTCAGAAATGGAAAAACACCACTTTTAGGTTATATATATAATTTTGATATATAAATTATTTATTTTTAAGAAAATAATTAATCATTAATTTCTAGATATGAATTAGTTACATAAAATACTTAACAAACACCAATACAATGATTATTTAGTTAATAATTAATGAAAATAAATTATACTAAAACTATTAAAAGTGGATAAAATTGAATGAATTATTGTGTTACCTTATTTTTGTAGAGTAATATTTCATTTCAAATATCTATAAACTTAATATTTTCTAATTCAGTAATTTTATGGATATTTGTATATTTAAATTATATAACTAATACCAAAATTGACTTTAATTTTATTTTATAAAAAATGATATTTTATTAAATGATTTAAAATTACTAAAATTTCAATATTATAACTATTTATTTTTTTAATGTTAATAAATATAAAATATGTTATATTTATGTAAGAATTTAGATTTTATGATGAACATATTGACCCCTGAATTGTTAAAAAATTATTAGCATGGTTTTGGTTAAAGTAGTATTTTTTTGTGTTACCTACACTTCTATTGAATTAATTTTCAAAAAATATGAGATATTTATCATATAAATTAGGTTTAATATTTTATAATAAGTTGGTATATGTTTTATAATAGTTATAAATTTATTTTAGTCTTATTGAATTAATTACATAGGTTATAAAACTAGTTACCTAAATGAAAATTTGAAATGAAAAAAATATGGAATGTTAAAGACTACGGAGCAAAATGATAGAAAATTTATTTATTGTTAATGTTTTGTGAGTTTTTATTGACCATAATTAATATTTAATCTAATATATGTCCATTTTTAAATAACATGAGGTAATTCATACCTCCTAATAGTGTTTACCTTTTGGTATTTAAAAACACGTCGCTCCTACACTGTAAAAGACATTCACCCTTCCCCTGGCCCTAACCTCTCATGAAACATCATACCATCCAACCCTTCCCAAATTAAATCAAAAAATTACTTCCATAATAATATAATCCAATATATTTTTATAAATAAAAACAAGGAATAATTTTGGTATAAACCAAAAGGAGTGACCAGAAGAAGAGGTAGTATTTTTCAGCATGATCTTATTTTATTACTTTATATACCTCTAAAATTATTCTTATATATTGATTATATTATGACCTTAGTATTAAAAATATAATGTGATATTTTTATATTAATGGTACAATATATAATTTCACACACTTCCATCAAATGAGAGATTTAATCATTTATCGTGTGTACGACAGACTACCGCCTCATGAACAGATGTCATTTGTTCTTCCATTACCACCATTATTAGTTCAAAATACTGATTAATTTATAGTTTATATATGATATATATGATATATATGTTTTTTAATAATTTATTTATTCTTTTTAAATTATTATATAACTCATAAATCCACGTGTTCCATTTTTTGGGAATATGATTACGTCGTCTGTGGACGTATGGACTACCACCTCCACAAAGCAATGAGGTGCATTAACTCTTTACATGGAATATATTAAAGTTAATTTAAATGAAAATATGTGATTTTTTTGAAATAAATATGACACTAGAATTATTATATATATATATATATATATCATTTTGTTTTAATTTATTTAATATAACAAGAAAATGGAAATGACGTTCATGTATATGTTCAACCTACCATCTTAATGAACTGTGTATTTCATTTCATATATACAAACATTATAGACTATTATTAAAACATATTTAATGAATATATATAATTTTTACATCATGGATTAAATTCTTGATAGCATTAAATCATGTTCCAAGTAATTGGATGAAAAATAACAAATCATAACATACCAAAAAACAAGGCAACTAACAACCGAAATGATGAAAAATATGAAATGTTATTAATGAAAGGGTTATGATATGTTAGAAAAGGATTATATATTAAATATTAGATATTAATATGTTTATATTATAAGTTAAAAAATTTCTTAAAAACATTATAGAGGAGGTTAAATTGAATTCAACTAAAAGGGATAGTAAGGTAATGGATTTTCATCTAACTTTTTACAACTTTGAGATAAATGTCACATTCACCAGTTACATATTTTGTGTGGTGTATATACTAACACTTTTGATATATTATATCATGAATCCTTTTTTCATAATGGAATTTAAGGGTTTACTTAGAATTATCTCATCAATGTTGATTTTACTTAAAAATTACCAACTAATAGAAGTTATCTTGCACTCTCACTTAATTTTATGATTGTTAAATTTCTGTTGAGATAATAAATATATTTTAATAATTTTCCATTAGAAATTAAATTTATATTTAATATCCACATTCTTGTTTAATGGATATGATTATTTTCTGAAAAATATTTTATTTTTAAATAAGGTGTTGACATTGATTGTCATCTGATTGACTAGGGAAATATTGATAAATCTGTGTATTTTATTCAATATGGATATTTGATGAAAATAAAAATTATTAATTAATAAAATAGATTATTCAATATATTGGGAATGAGTTATACTAATATGATAGAGGTTTGGGATCATTTAATGTGATCCCCATGTGTTCCGGACTGGCTAGTGAATT
Organism: Viscum album; assembly: GCA_963277665.1. Lineage (NCBI taxonomy): Eukaryota > Viridiplantae > Streptophyta > Magnoliopsida > Santalales > Viscaceae > Viscum > Viscum album. The sequence continues at coordinate 275,274,362 of OY728123.1, read as the reverse complement.
CCCTATAGGTTGGCGACCGTTTAATACAAGCCTTGTGATGCATCAGTAGTCTCATGAGATGAAATTGGTTAGAATCACACCCTTTGAGTTTTTTTCCAGGATTAATCATATAGGTTTTCTCTCCACATACTTAAATTGTATTGAGAATATATCTTGTTAGTATAGATTTTTTTGTTCTAGATACATGACATCTAAAAATTAAGAATTACGTTTATTTATGTAATTATTATCTAGATGATTATATATATGAAAAAACTGAAGGATGCATTTTATTATGATATTATTGATTTAATTTCATGTTTGTTTATATATTTAAATTAAAATATTGTTCATTCATTATTGATTCATGGTAGTTTTCACTATACATAACCCGTACTGAGAATTTGAGCTCATCCTAATTTTTTTCCTTTCCCCAGGCTATGAAAAAAATATCCTTGAAGGAGTTTTAAAGGATATAGTTTATTAGATTTTGTTTTTCATTATGTTTTATTTTTTATTACCAATGTAAAATGGGTTCCATGAATGTATATGGTTTCCAAAACATCTAAATTTATCGATCCTTAAGGGTTTTATTCCTTGTAATAATTCCATAATAATATAGTAAGGCAACGAATTTGGGTTTCTAGGGACAAGGTATTACACTAATACACATATTGCTGAGTAGTGGATCAATGCAATGTAAAATATATTTTCCATTCTTCCGTGTTAAGAGAATAATAAAGAATCTTGGTTATCTATTTTTTATAAGGATATGCTTACCAATAGTTATCTCTCATTAACAACACCAAAAAAGAGGAAACAAACATAATTGAAGGATATGAGATTAATAAAGTATTATTAATCAATAACATTACTCAAACTCATCACATTACATGGAGAGATACTTTTTAGAGTTGAATCAAAAGGAGGGTTAGACTGTTATAAATTATAAAGAAAACCTAATGAGGATTGTGATGTATGCCTCTAGTAATATCTTTTAATTTAAAAGAGAGACCTACTATTTCATTTTATTCTTAAAACCAAGACCTTGAAGTGAGTTAGACATAAAAGATATTAAAAACTATAAGGATATTTTTCTTATGTGAGCTTAAAATGGAGATAGAAATCAGATACTACCATTATATCAGGGATACGACAAGAAGTACTGAATATCAATATAAATTTGATGGTACACCACATGGGGGTGAAGGTTTAACTCCTCACTTTCTAGAATTATGGGAAGAAGCAGATGGGAAATTTCCTCAAAGGATAATGTATTTGCTTTAAATGGTGTAAAGTAGGCCACCATGGCCAAAATTACTGAAGTTAGTCACAGATTAAAATTAATGAAATATAGGAGAATAAGATCCCATCTAATGATCCACCAACACTGTAATTCTTTGTGTGAAATGATATTGGGACTTATACAAATAAATTCCCTAACCCTTGGGATAATAAAGAAAATAGGCCCAAAAAACCTCCCACTTTGAGTAAACAAGGAATTGAATTTTTTATCACTACAGTTAAGGCATATCATGATAATAAAGTAATGACAGGTACACATTATCTCGTTTCATGATATTCTAATACCTTATTTTAATATGGTTCATCATTTTCTATTATCTCACACAAGCTTTCTATGAATATGAAATCACCACCTCAAGTAAAGGGTATTTTACTATATGTGGAAAAATTGGCGGCACAATGATCACATGTATGATATATAAATCTTCTTTGACTATGATGTTTTGGAGGATACTTCCTACAAATTTAAGGTTACTACCATTGGTTGATTGTCACATAATATTGGGTATGGATTTCCTTTCCCAACATAATTCACATATCATTTATCAGAAAAATAAGATGTCATTTTACATTATAAATCATCATGTTATCATATATTAACATAGGAAAAATAATATACTACTATTTTAATAAAATTCTATAATATAGGACCTGATACCCAAAAATGAATGATTTCAAGCTAAAATGATCAGATAGGAAGTAAAAATTAATGAAATGCCTATTTTATTAGAAGATAATGATGTATTTTTAGATTAACTCCATAGTATTTCCTTAAAGTGTGTTTTTTATTTTTTTCATTGGACTCATACATATATTCATTCCTTTATTGAAGAGTTAACATATAATTACCCCCATTGAATTAGACAAATTAATAGATAACATTAAGAGAATCTAGATAAGGTCTTTGTATGCCAGAGTGCTTTGTTGTGGGATACAACATCCTTCTTTTTCAAAATGAAGGATGAATATACACATATTTGCAATGATTATTGTGTGATTAATAAAATCAAAATCAGGAAAAAGTATCCACTACCATATATCCATGATCTATTCTACAACTCCATGGAGCTCAATATTTCTCAAATATAGTAAATTGATTTGGATATCAATAGTTAAGGGTTAAGAGGTAGGATATTTCAAAAATAACATTTCAAAGAATGTATTATCATTAATAATTTATAGTGATTCCATTTGGAATCATCAATACACATACTATAATTTTGAATTATATTAATATAGTCATTAGGGATTACCCTGAAAAATAAATGGTTTTATTTATAGATGACATTCTATTATATTTTAGGAGAAAGGAAGATTATAAAGTTCATTTAAAGATTATATTGGATACCATAGTAAATGGGAAACTATATTACATGTTTATAAATTTTTAATTCTTTCTATATAATGTATCATTATAGGGACATGTAATGAATAGTAAGGGAATATCAATAGATCCTTCAAATATTAATTTTATTGGGTAATGGAAAAGATAGACCATAGTAAATGAGATCCATAGTTTTCTCAGGTTAGTTGGATATTATATATACTTTTTCAGTAATTTATAATGATTATTAAATCAATTAGATATAATAATATGGAAATTTGTTATGTTTCTATTTATAGTGGAATTTGAAGAAATTTTAATGGAATAGAAGAAGATGTTGGTCACTACACCAGTACTGATATTACCATGAAGTATTGAAGGTTTCTAAAATATATATATTCTTTGAAAAATTTATTAGGATTAATCCTTATAAAAAATTATAGTTAATTTTTTATGGTTCATGTCAATTAATGTTTCATGATAAAAATAACCCAACACGTGGTTTTGAGTTGGAAGCAGTGATCTTTAAAATAAATATTTAGAGACATTATCTCCATAGTGAAAGGTGTTATATATACATTGACCAATGCACTGATTTCCTAAGGTGGTGACAGTCGTGGAGTTGGCCCCTCCCTCCCTATTGGAGGGGGGATAGTCCCACTAAACCATATTTCTACTCCATACATTGACAATTTCTTCCATTCTTAGACCTTGTTTCCCTACCACCTTTCCTATTGAGTTCACTTATCCCAATGGTTAAAATTCTATTAAATAGATCGAATCAGCTAACAGTTTCATATATTGAGTTATCCAAGGCTTAAGAATATTCTAAATATAACCTTGTGGGCTCACTTTAGGAAATAAAGGCCTTCGGTTGACAACTTCAACAGGTTCTTCTTCGGCTCTTGGGGTCTTTAGTAACATGCATCAATTGGTATTCTCGATAATCGACATTTGATGATGCATTTTTCTTCAGAGGAATATATGAATCTTTCCTATTATAGATCTCATCAATATTTCAATGAGTATTTATTTTTCCTCATATGATGGTCTTATTATTTCCACTTGAATCATGATTCTCCTTCTATGTTGGTGTGGGTAAGCTTTACGGATCTTCCAATAGCTTTCCAAAATCAATTGATTCTATGAATGATTGAAAACATGGTTGGTTTTTATCTTTTTTTGATAGTCAGGAAAATGATATTTTCCACCCTATTTCCCCTCAAATATGGGTTGAGTTAAATGTCTCAAAACATCCAATATAATGGGTTTGGATCACGGTTTGGGAAGATCTCTACTAGAAGCAGACAATTTTGTTTGAGTCTTAGACCAACTGATACTTGTCCTATAAATGGTTATGGAACCGTCAATCAATTTTTCATCATGTTTTCATGGTATAAAAAGTTATTGTTTCTATCCCATGACTGGATTTTGGGATTTTATATTCCGAGGACCTCATAGAGATTTATTTTGGATCTGATTCATTTTTTTCTTATCAGTGTGAGGAAAGAACAAATATTTCCAATCCAAAGGTGGTGGATGTTTTTTATTTTATAATATTGGATTAGGGCGGCTATAGTCCGATGATGGGCTCATTCAATCTAGGAGGAGATGTGGATGTGCACATTTTTTCTCCTTTGGAATCAGTTTTACTTTAAGTGGTTGGGAAAGATCTCGGGGGATAAGCACCAGCATGGTCCTGAAGCCTAGCTCAAGAACATAATGATCAGGCTAGTTTGTTTTTTCATTTTCCTTTAGCAGAAGGGGACCACATAGGTGTGAAAGATTTTTTAGAGTCAAAAAATGAGGAATTGAAACCAATGAATGGATTGATTAGCATAAAAGGGCCACTAGAGAGTGAAGATGTGCTCCATTTTCATGAACCCAATCATGTAGGTCTGTCTCATGTGGCTGGTGAGGGAGGTCCATCATGATGCAAGTAGATGAAGGTTTAAAGGGTTGGAAAGAAAGAAGTTACAAGGTTTATTTCTAAATTGAGATATGGCTACAATAAATCTTGGTAACCAATTTGAAGGGTTTTTTGAGGAAGTGTGGGTTCAGAATAAGGAACCAACATAGACACCCATCTCTAGTGATGTTCTGGAGGACAAGTGGCTGCTTTCGAATCCGGGGCTATTTCAAATGATTTGGGAATACAAATCCCATTACCTGAGAAGTAACCCAAAGGATAATAGGTTTTTTCAAAGGTTGAATATGTTTATAACATTTATAGAGAAATATATATTAGCAGCATGGCAGATAGAGCTAGCGGAATTCATATCCCAAGGAATAAGAAGATACATAAGGGGAACCATGATGAAGGGGGATACATTGTGGTTAATAGTAAAAAACTATATAAAGGAGAAAATACTACCACCTGCCTAAAAAATGAAAATAGTATATGCTAATAGAGACAAGGCAGTAGTATGTGGACCAATACCTCAAGACCAGGAATTAAATATGGGTACAAATCTAGGAAGTGGACAGATAAATGCCATATGTCAATATGTTAAGGGCAATGTTCAGAGTGGTGTGGTGGGAGAGGAAAAAGGATAGGAATATAATTACCTTGAGATAATTATACACAACGTAGAAGATATGTAGGAATGCATGATCAAACTAAATGGACCAAGGGATGATTTATATTAGATAATAGGAAAAGTGGTTTGAATTAATTTTATCAAGGATCAAAGGGTATGGATTAATCAACACGATTTAATTTTGTTAAGGGGATTCAATGAAAGGAACATAAATGCATAGGAGTACTTCCACACTTCGGACTATAAGGTGACTCATTTTGAAGTCTTAATCAAGGAAAACTCGAGTTCTATGGTTAGTTAAATGGGGACTATAACAGGTATGCAACTCTATTATTCATAAACTTATTTTTAATTATTATGTGCCTTATTTATTTGTTAGATGATCCTTGACTTTGTACTGCTTGGTTTCCCACATTTTTATCAAAAGATCTTTTGAATAAAAAATTTAATTTTTAGATAGTTAAACATGTTTCAAATGAGATGTTTATTATTGAAAAAAAATTATTAATTATCAATACATTACCACATAGGGAAGAAGAACATGTTTTGTGATGCTCTAATTAGGAAATATCATTCTTTCTTATCTAAGATAATGATTGAAAAAAGAACAATACTCATGTATTTTCAATGGATGAATCCTAAAATCATAATGGCAGGGGAGAAATCTTATCTTTCTTAAATGAAATCTCAACCATTCATTCTTGAGATGATAAAAGAATCCCAAAAAGATATTTCATAATTATAGAAAAAATTCAGTGTTTGTTTTAGAGTTTAACTTTGATAAATATGGAGTTATATGGTTTATAACATATATATGTGTTCTAAATAAACCATAAATAAAAGGGAGAATTTGGGATGATTCCCATATCTCATCCTTATTTATTAATATAAGAACTATGGATATATATATATAAATAAAATCATTTGATGAGATAACATGAAAAAAGGGATCATAAACTATATATCATGATGCATAGTATGCCAACAAGTTAAGGATTAATGAAAGATATCTAAGTGTATGTTCCTACCATTACCTATACCATTAAGTAAATGAAAAAAATTACCATAAATTTTATTATACGGTTCCCCAAAATTTCAAAGGGATATAAATCTATTTAGGATGTAGTCAACCACCTCACTGTGCCAGTTTATTTTATTTCCATAAAAGTATATTTTTTTATTGACAAAATCTTAATGATATACATAAGGGAAGTGGTAAGGATCCATGGAGTTCCACAATCTATTGTATCTGATTGGGATATGAGTTTTTCATCAATGTTGTGGATAATTATTTTGAAATATTTGGAGAAAGAATTGTGATTAAATAATACCCATCACCCTCATATCGATAGTCTATTTGTGAGAAGTATTCAAACATTGAAAGATATATTGAGACCATGTTTAGAGGATTATAAGGATGTTGTGATCAACACCAGAATTTTTTATATTTCATATATAACTTAATTTTCTATTCTACCTTTCAAAAGGCACCATAAAAGGATTTTTATGAAAAAATATGTATGAATCTAATATGCTAGTATGTAGTTGTAGAGAGGAAGTTAAGAGGTGATGAACTTGTCCCATAAATAAAAGAGAAGGTTCAAACCATTCAATTTTATATAAAGTTTGAAAATGTTGGAAAAATATTTATATAGACAATATTCGATAGAAATATAATTTGAATTCAGTGAAAAGTTTCTCCTCCAGATGTCTCTATGGAAGTGGGCACTAAAATTTATGAGGAAGGAAAAGATAATACCAAGGTTTATTATTCTCTTTGAGATCCTTGATCATATCAAGGTAGTATAATATCTCTTAACACTACCTCAACACCTATCCCAAATTAATTATTTGTTCTATGTATCTATTTTGAGGAGGTATACAAGAAAACCATCATATGTACTAAATTCAGAAGTAGTATAATTGGAATGTGATCTCTCATATGAGGAACATCCAGTGGAAATTCTAGATCAAAGATATAAGGTGATATAAACAAGAATACTCACATAGAAATATTTTTATCGAAGAATCATATGTTAAATGAAGTTACATGGTAACTTGAGAATGTATTGAGAAAAGAGTAACCTCACTTGTTTTTATCAGAGAAATAAAATTTCAAGGTTGAAATTATTTTTAAGGGGTTCAACATAAAGACCCAAGATTTTAATAAAGTAATATTCCTTAAATTAATATCAAGTTCAATATATTTATCCAAAAAAACACCAATCCTTAAGGGATAATGATACATTTTCATAAAATAGATATTGACCAGTGTAAAATGTCTATTAAATAAGAAGGTACAAATAATTGTAACCACATTTAGAAATAATGGTTTCCTTTATTACCATTTCAACTGGTTTATATAAGGTTCTAATAAAATGTTTTTAAACATATAATTTATCTTCCTAAATTAATATTTTTCAAATATGATATCATTTTTGTATAAATAATTGTTTAACAATAAATGTTAATGAAATTTTAATATACCAAAATGTTTATTTCAAATAAAACAATCTTTCCCTATACATTATGATTTCATTTTAAAACTAAACAAATTAATTATAAAATTTTAATTTTAAAAAATTAAATTCATTTTTTTACTTATCCTTAAAATATTATCTTAATATTTCTTTTTATGAATTTATTAAAAATATTTATTTTTAGGTGAATAGTTCAGAATACCATTTCTACATTTACCAAGAAATTTAGAACATTATTTGTAAATAATTATAAACTCGAAATTTATGGAACTTTTTTCTAGGACAAATATTTATTTTATAAGTGACCTTTTAATTTGAGAATATTTAATTTAATTTTCCAACTTATATTTGACTTTTTAGAACATAGGTTATATTTTTCAAAAATTTATTTAATACATTATGAATATATTATTTCAAAATTGATTTCAATAAAAACATTTATAACTAATAAAATAGAATTTACTATATATATAATTATAATGTCCAAATTATGTTATAAAAATCATTTTATTTTTGGTCTTAAATGGTATGTTGCCTTGGTCAAAAAACTAGTTACCTAGTAGAAAACCAAAATGTAAAAAAGGGGTAACCTAAGGAGTAAAAGGAATAAAATTTTAAAAAATGGTTCAGATCTAGTGATTGGGGTTTGGAAAAAAAAAACTTATATTCACTCAATTATTTCCCTTTTTTTATCCACTTTAAATTTTTAAGATATGCTCCCTTCATTTTTATTGGTTTAATTTGAAAAATTTTATTCTCATCCCTTATAGAAGGAACCTCACACAACCCCTTAAAAACTAATAATATATTCATTTTAATTCTAAAAGTCTTCCAATTTTCATTAAATTATAATATCATTCCTTTTACTTAATCTAATGGTCATAAGATATTACATTAAATCCTCTATTTTGATGGATACTTCCAATGGAAATCCCATGTTCCAATCTAATTAATTTTTTCCTAACTTATTTTGTTTTCATTCATACTTAATAGAGTATAATTTTATAATTAATATATTATGAAATATTTTTTTTCATACTAAAATTTATTATTCCATGTTTATAACCATTTAACACCATTTACCTTCTCTATTCATAAAAACAAAATCATCGTTCATGTATTGTACAAACTAACACCCCCGTGAAGTGACGACTTCCATTGTTTTTACCAGTACTCCTACTTTTTTTATTATAAGTGACATATTTAAGAATAAAATTTAAATATATTATATAATTATTATTATGAAGAAAAAAATTATAATCCACCTTCGTTCCTTCTCATTATTTGAAAAATTAAAATGTCAACCGTTCATTGTGTTGACTACCATCTCTAGAAAGAAATATATCTCATTTTTAACTAGTTTTTGTATTATTTATTAAGATAAATCAAAATATAATTATAATACTTAGAGGTATTTATATAATATCATTATGTCTCTTTAATAATCTTATAATGAAAAAATAGACAACTTTTAAACTCATGATCATCTATTAATTATAATATATTCATGTTTGTGTCAGTCTAACACTTACGTGAACAATGTTATAAAATAATATAATGGAAGGATAAGAAAACATAATTACTGATAATATATGATAAAAATAATTAAATAATTATTTAATTTTTGTTATTTTATTATAAAACTAATATTACACTCATTAATTAAGATACCAATGTTTTTTCATTAAAAATAACATCAATATTATCATTAGAAATTCCATCTTTATAAATCATGACAAAAAATACTTTAGAATGAAATTATAAAATTATACATAATTACAAATAATAAAATAAATTACCTCAAATGATCTTGGAATGATGAAATTTGGGAGAATAATGAAGAACAACATCACATCTCTGAAATCAGTTTAAAACAATCATGATTATTCACAGATGATATTTAAAATAGATAATAACTAACTAATATACATGTTGAGAATAATTTTACATCAATTTTATTTAAGAAAACACATATAAATAAGGTTTTAATATTTTGAATTAATTTTTTGTCTTCATGATACAGTTGGTTAAATCACCTTTGTGTAAATTCAGTGTAAAGTTAAGGGATTTGGAAATTTAAACTTCTTCCTTTGTGTTTTATGATTTATTATTGAAATTATTTCCCCTATTTTCAATAAATTCATTTATTTTATAGGTTTAATGATGCTATATGTTATATATTTTGGTAAAATAGTATTTAATTCAAACTAACTTCATGAACTGGTTTTATTTTTACTATTTTTATAGAACTCTTTTTGAAAGGAGAATCATAACTATGACTTCTAAAATGATGATTAATAAATGTTTTCCAAGAAAAATATTATTTGATTTGAATTTAATTTCATGATATATATTTTAAATAATCATTCATCTCTAATGGAGTTATTTTTTATATTTAACCATTCATTTATATTTTATTATGTAATTATTTTTGGGTGATCAAGTTTTGAGTGTCAGTAGAATTAATTAGTAGGGTTATATTATATAATTAATAAATGTTTTGAACCCCATTTTTATTTCCATATGTTATTTATGATATGAAATTTTAAAGGTTTTTTTTAATTTTTATGAAACACAATTTTATTTTCAGGGGTTCTTTATTAAAAGTGGATATTTTTAATTTAAGTGATTTATAAATCACAGTTTATTTTCATTGGTTCTTTTTGATTTAATAAGTTATTCATCTTCAAGATTAACTCATATGTAAAAATACTAATTGGTGTCATCCTTTATCACCCTACAATTCATTTTTAGATGTTTATACCTCATAATATACGTATTTTTTAGTATGTGATGGTCTCTTGTAAGGGTGGGCACTGATGACGTTACTCAGAAGTGTAATTTTCCCAATGATAATGTTTTTAATATATTTGAATGATGGTAAATATTCTTATATTCTAATCTTTTAATTCAGGATTTATACTAAATGTCTCAGATCCATGTTATTACTGTTATTCATCCATGTTTATATTTTATGGATTTATATTCTTATACCATATCCTTTAATTCCTTCTTATCTATTTTGATTATTACTCATACTAATATGATATTTTTCCTATGATCATGTTTTATATAGTGTTTATGATCCCATATTTGATGAAATGTCAAATTTTTTATTTATATTCCCTTATTGAGAATTTGAGATCGGCCATTACATTTTAATTCCCTAGGATTTAAACATGGACAACACTTGTGAAATATTTAGAAAGTGGAATAAAGTTTATTTTTTAAGGAGAAGTTTTTTCAATCATTGTAGAATAATATTTTTTATATATCCAATACTCTAAGTCTCTAAACATGCGGTCCTTCAGTTGTTATGACCATTTGTGAGATGGAATGTTTTTTCATGTTAAATAATGATATAAATGTGTATATTTTTCTTGGTCTATGAGAATAGGTTAGTATAATATCATGATCATTAACTTTTTACAATGAATATGAATAAAAATAAATGGATAAAATTTATTTTTATTCATTATTAAATTAAGACAAAACACCCATGAATTAATATAATAAAATATTTAATTAATTATTTAATTCAATTTTATTTTAATATCTATGTAATACATGTTGGAGATACCCATACATTGTCACTATTTGAAAAATGGTCTTTAATTTCAGTTTCATTTAATTTTAACATTGTTTTTTAACTGAAGTTGAAGTCACTGATGTAAGAAATATGATATTGGATGTTGGTTTTGTTTAAAACTGATGCTAAATAGGATTTATATTGGTTTTTAGCAATGGGTTTTTACAAAACTTATGCCAAAAATACCCATAGATATCATTCTTAGCATTAGTTTTTAAATAAACCAATTCAAAAAAATTAAACAAAATTATTTTTGGAATATTTTTTTAAAACAAACACCAATAATTAAATTAAAATTTTAATATGTTTTAAATCATTTCCTAAGATTCAATTTAATTGGTCATTGAGCTAAAACAGAGTTATAGATAAAAAATTATGGTTGTTGGAAGTATGATTTCTCAACATTTTGAAATATATAACTTGATTCAAAGAAATCATGAGAAACATGAATAAAATTACATACACCAAATGAAATAAAATAAACCAAATGATTTGAACATTTTTATATTCCCTTAGAAGTTTCTGTCAAAATGATATATTTTTTATCATCATATCTCTTAGTTGTAGGGTAGAACTCATCAAGAGACACAAACAGTGATCAATAATTAATTTTTCACCTCGGTTGGTAAATACCATTCAGATGTTTTATATTTGTAACTCGATCATAAGAATAAATCATCATTATAAGGAAGATTATCAGGATTTTTAGCAATGAAGGAAAATAATAGTAATGAAATTAAATGATCAGTATAGATATTGTGCTGAAATCATCGATTGAATCCGCTTTGAATGTTTGAGAGAATCACAAAGGATAAAAATTATGAATTAAAGAGAAAATATATTTATATATATTTAATGAAAAACAATTAATGACATTGTATTAATATTTAGATGGGATTGTAAAAATTGTAACAAGTATTGTAAACAAAATTGAAATACTAATCCCATGTATTTTGGGATACTTTTCTACAATAGTGTTTTTACAAAATCAGTGCCAAAAATTATAATAGGTATCATTTTTTGCATTAGTTTTTAAAGAAATCGACACAAAAAAGGATATATAATTATTTTTTGGAATTTGTTTTTTTAAAAACTTGGGATGAAAACAATATATTTTTGGTGTCTATTTTTTTTAAATAAAAATATTTTAAAACAAAGTTTTTACTATGTTGTAGATCATTTTATAATCATAGATTTGACAAGTCATGGAGCTATAATGGTGTTATGGATCAAAATTTATGAATGTCAGATATTGAACTTCCATAAGAGAAGTTTAAAGAAGTCCAAATTTCAAAGGCCATAACTTTTGATCTATAACTCTATTTGATCTCCATGAATATTGAAATATAGGATTTAGAAATTATTTAAATCCTTGTAAAATTATTTAACATTAGTGTTTTTAAAAATTATCATCAAAAAAGATTTTGACATTGGTTCTTCAAAAAAACTGACGTTAAAATCCTTTTAATGTTCAACTTTTGATGACCAATTTTTTGGATCTATAAGTCTATTTAATCTCCATGGCTTGTAAAATAGAATCTTAGGCAATGATCTAAAACATAGTAAATATTTTCTTTAATTATTGGAACTAGTGTTTTTTAAATTGATTCCAATTTTTTTAACTTTTTGGCATCAGTTTCCATAAAAATGACACCAAAAATGATATTGATGGGTATTTTGGCATTATGTTTTTAAAGAAAAGATTACAAAAAACAAATATAAATCCTCTTTGGCGTCAGTTTTAAATAAAATAGATGCAAAAAGATTCTACGTAAACATATTTTGTACCATTGTATAAGAAACTGGCATCATATTTTCGATGTTAAAGCAACAGTTTCTACTAGTGTGTGGAATAAAATAAATTAAATTAGTCAATTTTATTTAAAATTTAATAAAATAAGTACAGAACTAGTACATGTAAGAAACTCAGTGAGTACCTATTCAAAATATTTAGCATGGTCTTCATTACCTATAATGCACCCACATGACATATCAGATACACGACTTGTGAAGTAATTTTACGGCATGTATTGTCAGTAAATAACACGTGGAAACACAAGAAAAGTACATTTAATATACCAATTAAATCCACCCAATGTATATAGTAAGTAATGACCATTTATGAATTGTATTTATTTATTTTACATAAAATTAATTATGAATTTAAAATAATATAAGACCTATCATATGGTAAGTACTGTTAATAAATGACACATGGAACACATAATGACGATGTTTAATGGAGTAATAAATTAATTTTAATTTATTTGTTGCAAGGTTGTGTACAAAACATATACATCTATATATAAACTATGTATCTCACTTAGCACATTTCTGTGACACAAATCCAGTCACTGGGCTTGTATTGCAACATGGACACTTCTACAATACACAACTACACAATATGTAAACTCTATATAACATCCTTGTTACATGGTTGTTAGTTCTTACACATCATGAAAATAATACCCAACAAATATTTTACCATGCATTTTCATCGTGAAAACATGTTAACTATATAACATGTAACTCATTTACATGGTGTCCAATCTGAGTTGCTATGTTGTTGCCTATCCAGTTCAACATAGAGAGTTAATTTAATAAATTCTCATGTATTTATTTCATGATAACCTATAGAAACTATGGTTTGTCTTAGTGTACTCTACTATGATACACAACACATAACTTTTGGCTATATGATGTGTACTCTTGTTCTATCCTACTAGAATCACCACCAAATTCATGTAGGTTTTTCATTTTTTCTTCAATAATTATTCACTAAATATAGGTTTTATGATTGTGAAACATATATGGGAAGATGATATATCAATACTATGATTATTAAAATGAATTTCTCTAAATGGAAATTAACTTTTATATACATAAACAATAAATAGTCGATAAATAATTATAAAATTGAATATGAACCCTATGATACAACGTGATGTTTTCGGACACACTGGATGCACTTATTAGGCCTGTGGAAAACTTAAATTTATTCAGACTTAGTGGATAATCGGCAATGAACATGACATAAATGTCATGAAAAATTAAATTTTTCAGAAGAATATTGAAAAAAGTTTTCATAATAACCAAGAGAGATGGTATTTTTCTGTTAATTTATGATAAATTTTAAATATAAGAAGAAAGATTCCAATGGTCATGATTTTTATCTCTATTGATGGTTTTGTTCATTCAAACCTGATCGAAGTATCATTATTTAATAATTAGGACCCAAAGAAGAGCTCCTCTTGGGGAGATCCACACTATTTTTTACACTGAGTGTATATGTTTTTATTTGTTTCTCTGTTTTATTAAATTTTAGTCCCTTTATTTGAAAATAAATAATTTTTTATCTTTTATTATTTTCATTTATTTATATTGAATCTATTTCTTGTGTTAATATTTGAAATATTTTGACAATAGTTTCTTATAATTTTTGTTTAGTAATTTTTTTAATAAAATTATAGAATTAATATTTTTGTATCTCTTATATAAAATATATTCCTTAATATATTTTGTCGATATATGTTTTTTTCTCTGTTTATTAGTATTATGATTCATATTTTATATCTTGTTAATTTTATATTTTTAGAATACTTGTTTAATATGTTTTTAATATTTTATTTTTAAAAATAAATTTTTTATATATTATTAATATTATATTTTTAACTATATATTTTATTTTATAAATATTTTTTAAAATTTATATATCTATCTATATATATATAAACACGTTTTCACATCTTATATATAGTGTATCACACACTTTTTATCCTCTGCAATGTGTGTGTAGCTTAGTCCTCAGTGTATCTTCATTACTCTTCAAAAAATCATCCATACCAAAACATATCCATGACATGTCCTCCTCCATGAAATGTGTCTAGTCCATGAATAACTTCATGCTTTAGCATCTACATAGCTTGTCCTTATGAAAAATTCACTGAAACATCACGTTGATTTGCTTTACTGCACCCAACAAAACACCATCCCTCATCCATAGCAGTATCAATATAGAACCAAACTAGGAAGATCATCTATATGATGAATTAACTTAAGTAAATTCCACACACAAGATTCATACATCATCGCAAAACACAAATCCACCGACACATCCATTTAAGCCTCACCTGATGACACTACTTCTCCCGACCAAAACTAATTCTACACATAATGACACCGAGTTCTAACCTTCCATGATATCTCAAGATTAAAATTACTATAAAATGGTATATATAATGTCACCATGAAGGATAGTTTTTTTACCTACCATGAGTTAGGTAGTATTTCAACCTACTGTGATTACCCTATTCTGAGTTACCAAAAGTGTTACCAACCTACCACAGGAGGCCTTCTAGCATACCAAGAAGGATTTATAAGATTACTTTGAATAATTTATAAATTACCATGATGTAGAAAATAAATCAACAAACTATCAGCTTTTATTTCATGTTACCATATGTTTTTTTAGTTAATGTGTACTATATTTTTCCATTCCATGTCTTATATATTAAACCTACCATTAATATATTTTTTATGTGAATTTTTGAATTAATTTTTAAATTTCCTACATGGTTTGTATACCAAATGTATAGATGAATTTTTTTAAGTTAAATATACTGACCACATTATTTTTTACATTGTTAGTATACAAACCACATGAGAAATTTGTATTTATGATCATTATACCGACAACAATATAAATTTGTTTGCATGTTCAGTATACAGATTGAATGAAAAACATTTTTACATGGTCAGTATACTGAATCCAAGATAAATTTGTTCACACATTTAGAATACTAACCACACAATTTGTTTTGCAGGATCAGAATACATACAACAATAATAATGGATCACTATTAGTATATTTCATTGTTTTTTTGAGAAAAATTAAATTATTTACTGTACTTTATTTTAGGGATATTATTATAATTTAGCTAACAATAATTTTATTAAACTTATTTTAACCATTATATTTATTATACAATAATTATAAATTTTAAAGACTAGTGAAAACTATTTTACAAAGAGAATATTTTTGAAATTATTTTGAAAATAATAATTTCCATAATAACAGTTTTGTCGTCTGTTTTTTATATATTTTCAATTATCATATTACTAAAAGTTAGTGTGGTAATATTAAATTATTATAATTATTTTAGAAACTCTCATTTATCTTAATTATTATACTCAAATTGTTTTAAATTTATTTGATGTAGGAAGAAAAGGTGCTAGAATTCTTTGATTTTGAGCAAGATAGGTCACATTATATGTAACGATATTATTCTATGATTTATTATTTTCTAATATGACATTATATAATTAGATATTTAGATGCTCCATGATATCGGGGTTAATGATGCAAGATTAGTCATTGGAATTAAAACAAGGGTGAGAATGAAAAAACAAACTCAACATAGTTTATTCATCAAGATTGAAGATATACGCACATAGAGAGTGAAAAAATAAAACATTAATATGATAATTGAGAAGTTTTTATTTATTAAAATTTCTATTGGTTCATTACCATGATCATTAATGAATTCATTATATTGATCATCAAATATTGAAGTGATCAATGTTCATAACCTGTATTGATGATCATTATCATAATTTGATCGACTATTGTTCCTAAATTCTATCTGGTTTTCATTGTTTTATTTTGGCTATATTTTTTTTATACTTCTAGAGTTAGTTTAATATTTTCCTATCCAAAATATGTTTAACTATGTTATTCCTAATTTACAAAAGGAAGGTTTTATTATGGATCCTAGATAAAATTCAAGAGATATATAACTCTTGTAAAAGTCATTTAGGGTTATACTACCATGTGAGATAAAAAGTACATCAATAAATGGGTTATAACTCTACATTAAAAGTAATGAATTAGTGAATACCATTCTTATCACTATGTAGAGAATATTGAAGAGTATAATAGGATATTTCTTATTCAGACTACTAAAAAATATACATTGTTCATTTTTTGTTTTTCATTTAACAATTAATTCAATTAATCACTTGTATAATAATATTTTGATTAGATAAATTTTTAAACCACTACTCACCCCTATATTCAATCATTATATATCATTGGGGGAAAACTATTATTAGTGTGTGGTTTCTTTTAAAGATATTTTTATTACAATTTAATTATATTTTTGAAATAACTATTATCCCATACATAATAGTCTAAGGAAAGATCCACTTCTTTTTATGGAAATTCATTTATTTAAGATGTTGAATCCCATCAGACCAACTCAATTCAATGGAAGTGACTATTTACACTAGAAGGATCAGATGAATGAATTTCTAAAAAATATAGTTCTTAAACATTGGGATATCATGTCAATACCTTATAAAATAACGGATATAGATTTAAAAACCTTAATGGGAAATGATGGTACAAAATGTTTTCAAAACAAAAACTTTAAGAGTTATATGTGTTATTATTAAAGTATAATTATGTATATCCATATTTCATTAGGTAAAACTACATATGAATTCTGGATAAATTTAAAAGCAACTCATCAAAGAACTAACAACTTTTAAAGAACCATGTAGGGTATTCATAGTGCTGAGTTTCAAGAATTCAGAATGACTGATCAGGAGAGGATCAATGTGTTATACTATAAATTCACTGAAATTGAAGACAACATGGTTTCAATCTGGGATACCATGAATATTGATTTATTTTATGAAATAATTATTTGATACCATCAAAAAATGTGGTACTCATAGATGTTTTATATTGAAGAAATTAAATATTTCATTGAGTTCTCAATGGATGAATTGATCTGATCACTTATTAAATACGAGTTGGGGTTGAAGAAAGATAATAATGAAGAACATTATTAATAAAAATGTGTATCATTCAAATATAATATAATTTTTTTACAAATTCCACTAATTATATGTTGCACAAAGTGAGAAATGTGAAATTGAAGGTTTTACTAAAATATTATATAAGTACATGAAAGGAAATAGATATTTTAATAATTTTCCCAAATGATATCATCAAAAGGATGAAATAAATATTATTAACAATGGTAATTGTAGTAATTACAATGTTTTCTAATTCATATGCTATGAGTGTTAGAAAGGGAAAATATTAAATTAGACCATCCAAAATTGAATGAATAACAAAATGATAACCAATACAAGTAAGAGTTAAAACCTGTATATCATGATAGTCAGATATTAACATAGGTGTTAAACTTGGGTAGTGATTATTTTTAGGGTGAAAAGGAATTATCCAATATATGCTTGATGGGAACAACAATGAATGAGATAAACACAGATTATGATCATAATGCATGTTATGATTTTAATATTTGAATTGAAGATTAATAATTTAATAAAAAAATTAAAAGTTTCAAAGTGAGATTTTGAGAATTGCTGAATTTTGTAGAGAACCAAAAATAATAAAGTTAATGAAAAAACAAAAATGTGAAAGGTTATAATTTCAATAATTTTTTACAAAAAATGGGTTGATGATTATAAAATGATTATGCTAAATGATAAGAATTAAAGAATGAAATATTTATTATACAAAAGTAATAAAGAAAATGAAAGGAGATATAAATTATTTTAATGATATAAATAAAATTGAGGGATAATGTGAGATTCTCAAACATGAAAAAAAATTGAAAAATACAGGAACATGTTCAAATTTGAAAGTATATGATGACCTGGATGTTATTCAAAAAGAGAATGAAAATCATAACATTTATATTATTGGATTGAAAGAAACGAGTTTTTTTTTAAAGAAAAATAAAAATTAATAATATGATGGATATGAAACAATATAATAATGATAAAACTAGATTTTGTTACAATATACATATTTATAAGATGTAAAAAACAATATTTTTCAAGTAGAGGGAATGTCTCGAATGTTACAATAATTATATATAATATGAAAGGAAAATTTGAAGATGAATTTTATTTAATATTTATATAGTAATTATTCCACCCCAAGAATTTTATTTCTAATAATATATATTTGTTAATACACTATAATAAATTTATTAAATCAGAATGGGTGCCTGAGAGTTCTATCACTAATCTAGTTAGACCCAAAATAGCATGGTTATCAAAAAAATTATATTCTTGATTTATATTAATGGAAACCCACCTAAAGAGTTATAAAGATACTTGGTATATGTAAATTGAATTATACAAGAAAAAACTCGTGATATTTTTATTTTTTACCTTTTAATACATGTGATGGTGCTACTGTCACGTTTAGTGATACCTCTAAAGGCTTGGTAAAAGGTTACAGAGAATTTGGAATTTTAAAATAGGTTATAACGTATAAAATATTATATGTAAATGCCTTAAAACATAATTTAATTAATATCTCACAACTTGGTGATAATGGAATGAGTGTAAAGTATGAAGATAATAAATATATTATTTTTAAATATAATTAAATTTTATTTTATGCTATTATTAAAGGGAATATATACTGAATAGATTTTTTAGAACCAAAAAAAAATTAATTTGTTTGAATACTATATAAGTAGACCATATTAAATATATTATATGATTATGACCAGTTAATATTCAAAAACTGTAAAAGTTTCAAAATAAGGATAGGTTTTGGAACTTCCATATTTAAAAGCATGTATTTTGTGTGTGCTTATTTTAAAAAGGGTAAACTTAAAAAAATACTTTTAGACATGTTAATAATTTTAATACTACAATATTTCTATAACTAATAAATCTTGTATTATTTTGAAATGTGACAACTTTTAGTTTACAAGTAAGACATATGTGTTTTTAATTTTAAACAATTTTAGTAACTTCACTTAGACTCTTTTCTTATCTCATTAAATTGAAATCCTAGATAAGATTATTAATTTCTGTACATTCATTATGAATCAAATATTTATTTAATATAATCAATTGTAAGTGATAAAGGTATAATTTTTTTAACTTATACTTTGAATTTTTTTTGATGATAGTGGATATTTCTATAATTTCTGTAGCCATAAAACACCATAGAAAGTTGTTTTGTAGAGAGGAAAAAATAACATTTCATGAAATAGAAAGGACTATGATAATATAAATCACCTTACCCATGTATTTTTAAGTGGAATAAGTTAAAAAATATTTATATATATTAAATTTATTTACATTAGACTTCTATTAAAGAAAATACCTTATAAAAAATTTAAATAAAATAATCTTTGATTGGTTAATTTAATGTTTTTTGTTATAGATTTTATATTATAAATACTACAGATAATCATGATATGTTTTATGTTAAAAGTGATTAAGGAATTTTTATAGGATATTAAATTAATAATAAATATTATATAGTATTTAAAAAGATAACATTGTCAATGAAGAAATTTGTGCATGTAGAGTTCATTGAAAATAATGAAAAACATATTGCAGATTTTGATAATCCCTTTGAAGAATTTAAAGTGTGTAACATTGATGAAGACAATAATAACAATGAGAATTCCTCATTTGAGTGGGATAACATCTCTTCTCAATATGATCCTGTTAATTTTAAAACACATAGAGATCATTCAATATAAAATATATTTTGAAAATTTAATATAGATATAGAATTAAAATATCAGTTTTGAATTTATATGATGATTATTCTTTTGTTGTTGACAGTGTGCATATTAATGTTAAATAAACATTAAGTGCTTACAATGGTATAAATTATAAGCATGATGAACATAATAGTATTCAAATAAAAAATATTGGAATTTGATTAAGTTACATTAAGATAAACTTTATATTGGAACCAAATTGATTTTTTGAAATAAAATGGACAAGTCGTGTAATATAGTTATAAATAAGGATAGATTAGTTTCATAATTTTTTTTTAAAATAAGAAGTTATTTATTAAGAAGAATCATTTTCACCAATTTATATAATTAAATAAATTTATATTATATTATCCTTTTCAAGTTATTAAAATTTTAAATTTTCCCAATTGGATATAAAAAGTACATTTGTAATGGTGTAATTTCTGAGGAGGTGTTTGTTAATCGACCACCAGGTTTAAAAATGATGAATTATGAAATCAAGTTTCCAAACTGTATAATTCTTTGTTTAGTCTAAATAAAGCATGAAGAGCTTAGTATGACAGACTAATAAAATTTTTGTGGAAAAGTGATTTTAATAAAGGAAAGGTTAATCCAAAAATATATATAAATAATGTTTCAAATTATATTTTAATTTTAAAAAAATATGTTGGTGATATTTTATTTTTATTTAAAAATGATAACATTAATAATGAATTTTCAGAATAAATGTAAAATAATTTTTACATTAACTTAATAGGTGAATTAAATATTCTCAACAGTTATCAAAGATTTTAAGTAAAATATAGAATGTATTAAAATAAAATAAAATATACTAATGGTTTATTAAAAATTAATATCTTTTATGTAAAACAATGAAAACCCCAACAATCACTAATTCTAAACTGGATGTGGATGAATCTAGAAAATCAATGAATGAAAAAGATTATTGAGCAATGATAGGAAAACAACTTTACTTGATTTGAGAAAGGATTGATATTATGTTTTTAGTGTGTATGTCTGACAGATATCAATGTAATCGAAAATAAATTCATTTAAAGGCTTCCAAAAGGATGTTTAATAAGTTAAAGGAATTGTTAATGGTATTTTATTTTAGTATAATCAGAATTTTTTAATCTATTCTCATATTCTAAATATGATTTTGGTGGTTTTAGACTGGAAAAGAAAAATAAATTTGATATGTCTCACTTA
This sequence comes from Viscum album, assembly GCA_963277665.1. Taxonomy (NCBI): domain Eukaryota; kingdom Viridiplantae; phylum Streptophyta; class Magnoliopsida; order Santalales; family Viscaceae; genus Viscum; species Viscum album. The sequence goes on along the minus strand of OY728123.1, from coordinate 275,252,385 downwards.
CTCTATAAAAATTTAATTCCATGGTGTTACAAAAAGAAAATTTTCTATTAAATTATCCATAACTAAGTCTGTGTACATTACTGCTGAAAATTTCTGTTCAAAATGAATTTGGATAAAAAAACTATATCTGATATAAATTTTTATTTATAACAATTTCAAGTATTCTCTAACAATATTTTTTCTATTTCAATATCTAAAAATACTTTTCAAGATTATAGGTAAAACTAAATGGATGCTATATTTCATTTTTAAGAGATCATGTCAATAAAAGGTATATCATTCATGAATACATTCTAATAGAAAACCAACATGCATAAATGTTTACTAGAAAATTTTATTATGTAAGGTTTAAGAAATAAAATTTTGAACATATTTTGATGGAGATTTAGTTTTTGATTTCATGCCAATATTTTTTTTATTCATATATTTGTTGTTATAAAATCACGAATTCAGGTGAAGTTATCCCATTATTGTATTTTTTAATATACAATATTGTTCTTTGAAAATTTTTTACTTGGTGTTTCATTTTACCTTTTGATAAATTTCAAGGAGGGGGAGAAAATATGGGAATTTTAAATTTACAAAATTAGTTTTTGTTTTGAAATTTTCAAAAGGGGGGTATTGTTTACAATGAGAGTTTTTGTTTTTATTTATTTTATTAATTTGTCAAATTGTAATCCATTCATTTAAAAATGATTTATTTTTTATATTTTAATTATTTTATATTATTTGAACTATATTTTTTTACATGTGTCATTATTTAAAATATTTTAATATCAATTTAATATAATTTATGTTTATTAATTTATATAATAAAATTATAGAATTAATATTTTTATATCTTATATAAAATAAATTCATTTAAATTATTTTATTCATATGTTTTTTAGTTTTATTTGTTAGTATAATAATATAGATTTTATATGTATTTAATATTATGTTTTTGAAAAATACATACTTTATATCTTCTTAATATTATATTTTAAAGATACATATTTTTTAACTTATTTGTATTATATTTTAAAATACATATTTTATGTTCTGATTATTTTTTTCACATATATAAATATATAAATATATCTATAAGTTATGTGCCGTGTATATAGGGCATACACACACTATTTGTCCTATTAAATGCGCATGCAACTCACCCTCCAATATATCTTTATCAGTATTCATCCAAGAATCCATGGATACACCAGTTCACAATTTTTCCTCCTCCAAGATCAAAATCTAGTCTGTACCAGCCCCCAAGCTTCTGCATCTACATGTATCACCCTTACAATTAATTAACTGTAGAATATCTTTGATTTTATTTATAGCACCAAGTGAAACACCATCCCTAATCGAAGGAAGCATCATTGTCGTGCAACCCTATAAATCATTTCCATAAAATTATGTCACTTCATCTCTTCTCATGCACTAGATTTAGATAATTAATCTCATCAGCAAGTTATAGACATGTTTTTTCAAGCCTATCCCCCAACATTGCATCATCCATACATGAATTTTTGTGCTCATGATGAAACCAAGTGCCAAACTACCATGATGTATCTTGCTTAAACTTACCATGAAGTGGGATATATAAAGTTATCATGAAGGATAGTTTTTCTACCTACCCTGAGTGAGTTAGTATTTGAGCTTACCATGATTATCATATTTTATATTACCACATGTGTAACCAAACTACCACTAGATAATTTCTAATTTGTCATGAAGTATTTATGAAGTGACTGTGACGAAATTTCTAAATTACCATGAATCAGCAATTAAACCAACCAACTAACACCTTTTTTTTTCAATTTACCACAATGGTATTTGATGTTTCCAGATGTTTTATTATAACAACAATAAATATTTTTATTTTTTGTGTATTAAATTTTAACCTACCATAAATTATATATTTTTAATCCATCAATTGATCTTTTTAACTTGTTATAGAGTCAGAATAAAAAAATCACAGTAAAAATTGTTCACATGTTTAGTATACCGTCCAGATGAATTTTTTTCTCATGATCAATAAATAGACTGAATGAAAAATTTATTCAAAAGATCAGTATACTGATTATAAGATAAATTTATTTTCATGATCAGTATACCGACCAAAAGACAAAATTTTTATCAACATCAGTGTACCGACTTCTAGATAAATATGTTCACACAGTCAGTGTACAAACCACATGAAAAATTCATTGTACGGTATATATACATACGACATGAATAATGTCTCATAACTAATTCATTACCTTTAATATTTTTTAGAAGACATTCATTTTCCAGTATACTTTATTTTAGGGATATTTTATAGTTTAATTAACTATAAATTCATTAAAAGAATTTTAACCATTATATTTATTTTTTAAGAGAGTTATATATTTTAGAGAATATGTGAAAATTATTTAATAGAAAAAATATAGCATAAAATATTATAGAAATAATAATTTTACTAATTATAATTTCATGCACTATTATATATATCTTTTTAATTATAAAATTATTTGAAGTTAGTGGGATAGTTTTTAATTTTTTTAGATTCTGGGAAAAAATATCATTGAAAAAAACAATCTTATTCAACATGTTTCAAAGTTATTTGATGTATGAATAAAAAATGATATAACTCTCTGATTATGAGAAAAATAATTCAATTTATAGGTAATAATATTATACATTTATTTATTATTTTGTAACATGAAATTATATTATTAGTTTTTTGGTACTCTAAGATCTTAGAGATAATGATATAATATTATCCTTTAGGATACACTAAAGGGAGAATGCGGTATAATATACATGAAATAGTTTATCCAAGGATATTGATAATATATGAACATAGAGAGAGAAAAATACAACCTTAATATGATAATTTTGAAGGGCTGAATTTTTTATAAGACTATTGTTCTATTTTCAAGATCATGAACGACTTCATAATTTTGATCATCCAATGACAATGTGATCAACGTTTTTGAGAAACATCAGCCTTTATCATCATCTTCTCCACAACTATTATTAAATTATTTCTTAATATTTTCACATCTAAAGTTAATTAACTAGGTTATTCCTCCTATCTAAAAGGAGTGTTGGGTTGTGACTCCAAGGCAAAAGTCAGGTGTGATGTGGCTCATATAAAGGTCAGTTCATGTTATTCTACCAAGTGAGAAAATGGTATTTCTGTTACTCTATTATAAATCCCCATAAAAAGTAAGGAATTAGTGAAAAATAATCTTGTCACAAAGTAGAGAAGATGGAAGAGTATAATAGGATATTGGTTATCTGAACAACTGTAAAAACATCATATGTTCATTTGTTTTTTTCTCTACACAATTAACATTGATAATCACTCTGAAAATTATTTTTTGATTAATAAACTTTTTAATGTATTATTAATCACCCTCAAGAAAATATTTATATATCACTAAGACATTAAAACAAGTTCATTCTATATCTAAAAAAAATATTGAAATGTTGGGTGCTAGCACAATCAATTGATCACATTTCATTGTTTGGTTTGATCTCTTTATATTCTTATGAGCTACAAGGAATCACACTTTTTCTTCTCAATCATGAGGGAAAGAGAGGAGGAGGAAGGTTTTGAGAGGAATTTTTTGCACAATGGTTAAATAATTCAAAAATTACATAATAGTCAATTAATAGACTCATTTTTAGGTTTTCATATTAAATTATTTTCAAAAGGGACCTTAATAATATATTAAATCAATAATGAATTTTATGCCATATAAAATAATAGAAAAGTTATTTTTTCTTATGGATTTTTTAAAATCACACAATGTTAAATTTTATTTTTTACAATCCTATAAATAAATATTTATCACCAAACTCAATAATCAGTGTATTCACCCCACATCATTTATTGTATTCGTAAATAAATATTTAAATAATTTTTTTATTCAATAAATAAATAAATAAATAATTTATAATAAATAAATAATATATTAATAGTTCAGTGTATAAATATTTATTTAATATCCAAATAAATAAATAAATAAATTATTATTTTTTTATTTAATATATTTCTAATTATAAGATAGAAGTTAATATTATATATCTATGTAATTTAATAATTACATTGTAAATTAATATTTATTAAAAATTTGTGATCATTGAATAAATATTAAATAAATATTAAATTTTTGTATAGGGAATAATATTTATTCCAACTATTGTACAAAAATAATTCTTTATTGAGATCAGTGAAAACCCTTTTTTGTGACCCTATAGTCCTTTTACGTGGAATTAGGTGTGTCTTCCCAACGTCTAAGATTATTATCTAACAATAGATAAAGTAACCCAAAGAGGAAGAAGATATGTGAAATTGACATTGACTACATACCAATAGTCATTTTTTAATATAATCCGTTTATCAGAATACCTCATTAAGAAGGATACATAACTATTTCATTAACCATTGTTGTTGATACATTTTTCTTTGACTATATAAAACAAACTCATTTATACACCATTTTATTAGAATTTAACGTGATAGTTCCTTTTCAATCTATATACTGAGATATCTATTTCCCTTATGTTTTTTGGAAAAAATAATTTATCAATATATTAATTAATAACATTTCATTTGTGACACACCCAATGTATCCAAATTCACAGCTATCATATTTTTTCAAATTTTATGATAATATATTAAATTTTTTGAGTTATGAAATTTATTAATAATTATCATAAATTCTAAGTACGATTACACATGATCAAAGATAGAAAAATTCAATGAGTTTTAAATGTGTGGATTTCCCATAGATGGGTCTGTTATCATGATCTCTTATCTTAAAGAATACCATGTATGACCTTCATGTGATGATGTATTATCTACTTATGAGTACTCATACTCATAAAACAACATATAATGTGTCCCTTAATATAATTAATTGGTACTAAACATAATATGTAATGGTTATAACATTTTCAATGAGACAGATACACTAGGATATTATTATGTTAAATTAATATAAAACAATGAACAATATATAATAATAGAATTTTTTAATATTCACTTCATCAAATATAAAATCAATCCATTTTATAAATAGTTAGTTCTATTACATAAATTGTAATAGAATAAAACATATATGAATGGAAAAAATGAAGGTATTATACATGGAAGAATAACTAGTAGTGATATATTTACTTTAGAAAGATAAAATTGTGAGAATGTAATTTCTTTAGGGGGTATGTATTTTTAATGAGATATCACTTTTATAGATTTTTAATATTTAGGATTATGTTTCTTTAAACATGTATATATGTTAATATCATTCCTCAGATGATATTATTAGTCAATAATATACAAATTATACATTTAAAATTATTATTTTTATTTTGTGAAAAAAACAATTTTTTATTTATTCATAGCTTTATCTGAAATTATATATATCTAAATATCCATTTAATTTTTGGATATTTTATAATTGGATATTTATAAAAATTATATGGATTCAAATTAATATTTATTATTATGATCTCTAAAAATATTTTTATTAAGGTTTTGAATATGAATATTTTTTTCATTTCAAAAAGTAATTGTTTTATTTTTAAATAATTTGAGTTTCTAGGGAAAATATGGTATTATTTAAAAGTTAAATGACTAAATTTTAGAATCTAAATTTTATAAAATTGATTTTATTTTTGTATTAATCATGTAAATATCATTATAAGTTTAATTTTTTGGATTTTTATAATAATGTTAAAATTTTGGTTAATAGTAAAAATATATTTTTTACAAAAAAACTGTTATGACATCATCATGATATAAGCATGGCGTAAAATTTTATGAAATATTTCTATTACAGAAAAAATTATTTAAGGATTGAAGTAATGGATTTAAAAATAATATAAAGAATTTATAAACCAATATTTGGAATTTGAGAGACTAAGATATGTTTTATTCTAATAAGAATTTTTTTTTGTTCTTTTCTTTTTATTACATATTGAAAAGGTATCATTTAGTATTTGACTTCATTGAAAGTCGCATAAATATCCTTCTATTGAATATAGATGATAAATTTTATACGAATTAGTATTTTACAATATTTTGTTATAGAATCATTTTTATCTTTATAAATTCATTTTTCTGAAAATATATTTTTGTTTCGTTATGTGTATTTTTAATGAAAATAATTTTTAACACCCCAAAAAATTGAATCTTGTAAAATGGATTTAAAATATTTAATCATAATTATAAAATTAGATAATTGGTTCTATTTCATTTTTAAATACAAAATTAAGTAACCACAGTAAAATTCATTCACCATGATAAATGATAAAAAGTGGTATAATGGTTAAATTATGGGATAAGATCACACAATATAAACAAACTTTTCATTAAAAGAGTGTATATAAATATTTTAGAACTTCCCATTACCTATTGGTAATTTTTATCCATTTTTTATCCACTTTCTAATAGAATGAATTCACATTTTTAGAATTCTGAAATTTATATTACAAAAAATTCCCCTCTAATCTATAAAAATACCTCTTCACTACCCACTTCTCCACACACATTTTGTAACATCCCTAACCTGGGAGCCACTAAACAGGTGCCCTGAGCCGGGTCACCAAATGACCTCAAGTGTTCCTCCCCATACACCAAAGGTTTCCAACTAGCTGTGAGGGTATAATAGGTCACATGGGGAGACTATACCCTCTTTACAAGAGTAATCCATAGCAGAATACAATTAAAATAGCAGAAACAATAAGAAAATTAATAACATGCATAGATAACCAACTCTAAAACTAGGTAAAACCATATAAAATAGTAAATATGTTACTCCATGATATAATTCAAAGTGACAAAAACACAAAAAGAAATAAAAATAACATAATCCCCAAATAGTCTTGACTCCATTTCTGGAACTTCACCCATAGTTCTCCCATGACCAACTCAACAACCTAGCATAGGTTATTTTCCCTTGTCTTGGCCTGCAAGCATTAAATCTTCTCGGGTACTCAATGGCCGCCCGAGTAGGGTGTGAGTATAACTCAGAAGGCCACCAACAACCTTGTCTATGAAATATAAAGTTAGAGTTGATAGTTCGTAAAAGTGATAAGTAATGGAAAGTAAAGGTAAACAGTTCAATATGCCTTTCTATATTATGTTCCTTTAAATTATAAAACCATTGAATCCAAGTTCACTACTCAGGAATTCCATGGTTTAAACTAACTTTTTCATGTGTTCAACGGATTATTCATGTTCAATATTCTCAAGCATATGGGAATAAAAATAATGTCATATATCACTAGGAATCTCATTATAATGACCTCATAATCCCCACCTCGAAGCCTCAGTCTGGGTGGAATGAAACAGTTAGGGGATTAAAACTTTATCTCTTTCCATAACCCATGCATTTAGGGGTGGATCTATAACCTGGGTTCAAATCAACCCATGGGTGTACAACATCAATTCTATAACCCACTCCAACAATCCATGTGCACATGCTTACCTATCATTCACTATAATTAACCACATCACAAAAAATCATATCAAATATCATTTAAAACATCACCACTGTGGGACTCCTCATGTTTTAATCATGTTTTAATGATCCCAATTCCTATAAATCCTGTAAATCCAATAAATCTTGTAAATGTTGTTAATACTGTTTCATCTATCTCAAATCATGTGTAGACATGGTTAGTTTATTTACGATTTAAATAAACTTTTGACTACATCTTGTTAATCATAAATCATGTGTGATTATTGTAAATTATATTTATCATTGTTCTATAATGATTTCCTATATGAATGATTAAGTCTAATTCATTACACAAACATTACTTCTTAATACTATTTAAATATATTTGGCTATGTCTGAGATACCGTGATTCGACCACCGGTTCTAGTTTCCCAAAAAAGGAAATATACATCATGACCCAGACACAGTGACCAAGACACTGTGACCTAGACACTGTGACCCATAAACAGTGAGCCAGACACGGTGACCCAGACACCGTGACCAAGACACCGTGACCCAGACACAGTAACCCAGACATTGTAACCTTGACACCATGACCCAAACACCACAACCAGTTTCATATATCCTGATGTTTGTGACCCTGGTTCCTTTCTGCCATCACTATGACATCATTCGAAGTTTATCCAAGCACCATACACCATGATTCTAACACCACATTTGTGATATCGGTGTTTGGTATCAATACAACTATGCCATCATTTTTTCCCACCTCTCAAAGGAAAATAGGAATACATCATTTCATAGTGACACCATTTACAAGTGATATTGTTTCTGGATAGATTGTGACACTGTTATTTAACCTGTTTTTTCAGTTTCAATTTAACTTCTAACGGTCATATTTGAGTCATTTAAATGCACTAACAGAATTGATATTTATTTGTAGAAATTTCACCTAGAAATACAAGGTACGATGTGTATAATACATGAATCCATTCGATTCCAACACATGCACTCCCAAATAAAAATGAATACGTGGCACTGGAACAATAGACAAGAAGTAGAGAAGCAGATGTGCATAAATTTTGAAAAGAGAACTGATACATGAAACAAAAAACAACTAAAGAACACATGAATAACTCTCAATTCCAAAGTCTGGACAACCATAGATCAGATCTAAAAACATGTTTGTATTACCACCTCTATGAGGAACGCGATCTAGATATATTACACCTTCAATCTAGCAAACTTGCGATACTCTATTTTTCACAAGAGGACTTGATACTTGCATCTGCTTCTTCTTACATGTCCAGAGATTCATAGAATAACACTCAGAGAACATCTTACCTTCTCTCATCATATTTGATCTCTTATGTACTATTTTTAGCTTTTGAGAAGTGTGTGTATGTCTTTAGTAAAATAAACACTACAACACAAATAGGGTTTAGCGGCGGTTTTGTTGCGGCAGTTCACAAAATCGCCGCTAAACGTTTTCCGTGAAAGGTTTCACTGCGGTTTTTAATAAACCGCCGTGAAACCCATTTTTTTTAAAAACCTGCGACCCTTTCCCCCACCCCTATTGCGTTTACCCCACAAACCCTCGCCCCTCTTCCCCGATCCCCCCCCCCCCCCGGCCCCAGCGACACTCGCGCCCTCCGGCGACCCCCGCACCCCCCGTGCCCCCCGCGCCCCCCGCGCCCCCGCGACCCCGCGCCCCCCGTGCCCCCCGCACCCTCCGGAGAACCCCACACCCCCCTCGACCCCCGGCGACCCCCGCGCCCCCCGTTCCCCTTAAGCCCTTCGGAGACCCCCGCACCCCCCGCAGCCTCTAGCGACCCCCGCACCCCCGGCACCCCCCGCGACCCCCTTCGATTATGGAAAATTTTAGTTATTTCTTGGTTCTTTGATTCGAATCATGACTTTGTTACACAATGTGAATCTACGCAGGGTAGATACTATGGGTTTGGTTTAGAGCTTGAAGAAATATAAGTCATAAAATATTTTAAAGTTTATAATGGGTTGATTAGGATTAATTCAAACTAAGGATAATTTTTTGGGTATTTTTATAAATCGTGGAATTCACACCCTGAAAGGGGTTCATGACCTGAATTATTTAGAACTAATGGTTTTTATCATGATTTACATATTACTCTTCTTCCATTCAATGTGAAGACCTCCCTCATAAATCCTAGAAAGATTTTAGATAATATTGGGTATCTTCCTCTACCAGATTTCTTTTCTTAGGGCATTTTATCACTAGTGTGGTGGGTTGTCTTCCTTTGGGTATGTGTAATATCATTCACTCTCTTTATCATTTATGTTCTTGGTTTGGTAGTGTTGTGTGATATGGTTTCGATGGTTTCATAAATAATATGTGTTATCAATCAATCCATTGTGGTTTTCCCTCATTCCTTTTCTATTTGAGGAATATCTGCTTGTTTCCAATTTATGTTGTTGAATGATCTTAGGTTTCTTATTTTTATAAGGTAAGTGTATCTATACAAGTGGTTCTAATTTAAAATTTCCTTATATTCTTATTAATTTCTTTGGATTGTTTCATGAAATTGATGGATTTAAATGGATTTTATGGAAAATATACATGTTTTTAAAGAGGTCTTTCTTCAAAAATGGTTTTTCTCACGAAAAGTGGTTGACTAAATTCTTTAAAGGGTGGATTTGTTTTTAAAATGGGTTTTCAAGCTTGAAGTCGAAAGGATTTATTATTAAAATTGTTTTATTATATGTGATCATGGTTTCTAAAAAGATTTTGAAAAACTTGGAACATTAGGTGTCCTTGGATGCATTGGAAATATACTTCTCACTCTTTTTTTATGTAATTCCACAAGAGGTTTTATGACACTTTTTTGTGTGTAATTCCACTAGAGGTTATATTAGTTGAATCCACCTTAATCTTGGATTGTGGATTCTCTTTCATGTCTAGAACGTAAACCCATAGTTTGGATCCCAAATGGTGGGTTTTTTCATTGATGATTTGTTTATCACATGATGGTATTTTCATGGTTACTTGCTCAAACAGTTATATTATAGTATATCTATGGTTGGGTTTTTCTATGACTACCCTATTTCTTCTATTCTTAACATATTCCTAGATTTTTTGTATATGGTTTTTTTATGAAAATCGAAGGATTATTTTAAAAAATTGTTTTATTTTATGAAAAATATATGTAAACTAGATTTATTTTAAAGATAGAGATATTGAATTTTTGATATTAGAACTTGTAATTTTCTCTTTTTGTTTACTATCTTTGTATAAAGATGGTTTGGTGGTGATAGATGGTCACGTAGGGAGATGATAGTATTGTCTTTTTTATCTTTATGGTTTGGCCTATTTAGATTGAATTTTTTATACTAATGGATGTTTATCTTTATTTTTTATTTTAATTTGGTTTCATAACATTATTTTCTAAAACAAGATAATACTTTCATGTCTCTTTATTACACATCTCCATGTATAAGACCCTCTTGGGAGACTTGCCTAGTTTTCCCTAGTCTGTTCATTATAAATTGATATCAAAAGGAATATTAAGCCTGGAATGTTACAATACTTCATAGTTTTTGTTTTGTGTCATTGGTAGACTAGATTTAGTAGCACTAAAATTTAGTTAATATGTGTGGGATGGTGCCTAGACATCTCACCTCCATCTATGAATTCAAGTTACTATGGGTGGTTAGTTATTTTGGAAATTATTGTCACATGGTCTTTGTGTTTGATTGAATAAACTAGATTTGGTGTCTATTTAAAAAAAACTATTCCTTTCTTATGTTTTATATTTCATTAATAGAATTCATAAATTCATAAAATTATTATTATTTTAAATCATTAATATGGATTATGGAATTTGTTCTATGATTTAGTAATTTTCTCATGACTAAATGGGTTTTCATCTTGTATTTGTTAGATGATTCATACTAGAAGAGGTCTTATGAATCTAAGTGATGGATTTGTGAGACGGGTTTAATAGGAGAATCCCTTAGTGGTATCTTCTTTAGTGGAAATTATAATATGCACTATTCATACTTTGGTTATGAAGGTATTAAAAACCCAAGAGGAGTAGTGGATCATGACTCATAATTTACTAACAAGAATTCACCTATCTTTCATGGTGATAATGGAATCTAGAAATATGAGGAGAGGATTGAGTAGATTGGTAGGAGATTTAAAATTCTAAAGATTCTCAAAGAATCTAAGGGGTGGGAGTCAACATATATTCTTGATGAATTGGGAAGGAAATGGTGAGACTCAGTTGTGCATGCTATATTTCATGAGGATCTTACGTGGGAATCCTTCAAGAAAATATATAAACTATAGTTTTATCCTAAAATGTTACATGTGGAAAATAACTGATACTTTCTAACATTATAAAAATGGGAATGTATTTTTATATTTTATTCCACTAACTTTTTTAGGTTGGTGCATTTCAAAGTGGATATTATTACCAATGTTTACATGAAATCTCTAAGGTTTGAAATTGTGACAAGTGTCTCCTAAGAAACCTGAGTGTGACATGGATTTATATTTATAGTGACACTTAATTTTGATATACCTGCACACTATTGTTTGTTTTATATTCATGTACTAGATTATGCATTAGAAACCATTAGTGGTGGCATACTTAATTTACCTCACACCATATTCAGTACATGGATTGGTACCCAGATAGTCTTCTTTGTCATAGGAAATACGACTTTGATATGGTTGGTTGTGTATGAAACCATTGAGAAACATCATTACTCTTGGAGGACATATAAGGTCAATCCTAAACAATCACATAATGTCTTAGGTTTAAAATGCATTATAATCAGTTTCGATAACACGTCAATGGGGTGTTGATTGAGGCAACATAAATGTGTGACCGATATTGTTATAAATACCGACTGGTATCCCATTTCTGGATATAGAAAATAAAATAAAACATTTAATTGAGATGACCAAGCATGTGAGTACATGAGATGTTAAGGAAAGTTGTAGTATTTTTTGTGAGGGTGTGGAAGTAATCTGAGTGGAACAATGTATCTCATTAATGTAGTGGGGATAGAAATTGTTTGAGGAAACATAAATGTGTGATTGACAGTGTTATGATAATTGTGTATCCCGATATTATTACTGCTCCTCAATGAGGTGTTCACGATGTCTCCTAAGGACCAGACTTGTTTGGTTTGTCTGGGAATGCTAAGTAAGTGGTAAATGTGATCAATGAATCATCGTTATTATATTATGCATACTTTATGATCAATTGGTCATCTTTATTATATTATGATTTTTCAATCCTACACTATCGTATATTTTTTGTAGTCACATTGTGATATACATGGATAAAAGCTGGATCACATTACCGAAGAACACACCTCAGTATGTTAATGGTTTGAATGAGTTTTTAGATTTTGCGATTTCTAATCGATCCGTTGAAGGGAGAATAACATGTCCATGTCCTAAATGTAAATTTTGAACATGGTTGAAGAGAGATGAAGATTATGAAAATTTAATACTGAAGCAATTCCCTGGTCAATATTTGTGTTGGAATTGGCATGGAGAATCGAACAATACAGAAAGATTGAGCACTGATGTTAATCCACAGAATGAGGTCCCATGTTCGTCGATAATGGAAAATGAAATGAAAAACCTCATAAATGATGCATTCAGCACTGCAAGACACCACTATCAGCATCAAAACATATCAGAACAACCAGAAGAGGGTGCTACAAATTGCAACATGACAAGTGATGTTTTTGAGACTGTAACACAAGTAGATCAAGATTAGAACATATCATTGGATCCTCCTATTGATTCTGTAGATCCAAATGTAACGGAAAACTTCACTGATAAAAATGTGTTTCATGATTTAGTTGACGATGGAAATCAAGAGTTGTATAGTGGGTGTTTGAAATATTCAAATCTTTCATTTCTGCTGAAGTTATACCATATCAAATGTCTATGTGGAATTACAAATAAGGCAATGTCCATCATATTGGAATTGATTCGTGATGCATTTCCTGAAGCAAAAATCCTAGAATCTTTTTATGATATGAAAAAAGTTGTTAACAAGCTTGGTCTGAATTATATAAAAATACATGTGTGTCCCAATGATTGGTTGTGTAGTACAAGGGGATGTGATTCTTTGGTCGATTTTCATGTATGTGATTTTGGTAGTAGTGAAATGTGCTATGAAGAGGTTGTGGTACATGGTTATGGGGTCATGGATGTGGTGTAGTGGTTGTAGAATAATGTTTTTGTAGCAGATTCGTTGATTTCGTATGTGGTGATAGAGTTTCATGATGGTTTTAAGGAGTATTTGATTTTGTGATATGGGTTAGGCAAAGTGGTGTGGAAACAATGGTGGATGTGTGGTGTTGTGGTGATAGTTTTGTGAGTTGAATTAGTTGTAGCATGGAGTGGATATGTCAGTTTCTCTGTTATCCATGAGATGAACTATGTTGACAATGTAAATGATCTAGGTTAGTAAATAAAAAATATTTATTGGAAATAGATATGTTATAAATTAATCAAATGAAAATGTAAAGTTTTATGTGAATTGTAATGGATAAAAAATAAAGGTGGTGAAACATGTATGTGGAAAGTGGAATGTTGTGTTAATGGTGTTGTGATTGTCTTGGGTGATTCAAATAGTGATTTAATTGGTTGTGATTATTGATTTGTGTTATGGTGTGGTGAACTAATAAGCTCAAGTATAGTTTATGTGGACACATAGGTTTGGTATTGTGGAATATCTATATACCATGGATGTTTCTATTATTTTATACACAAAGAATAATTTATATAAAATTACAACTACTCAAAGTTTTAGAGTTTTAGGTATTTTCACCAATAAATATGATGGTGGTGAAATTTAGGCATGGGTTCACACACATCCTCTCACTTCATTCAGAATTAGTGACACATATTGGTGTTGGAGAATTCATAGAAACGATGTCATGTCTATGGTGCCTTTCGGTGGGAATTGATCTATTAGACCCAATTTCTATGAGTGATAAGTTATGTGTTTCTATGTGATATATTGTGGGGTAATTGATGGTAGGAGGAGGGGACAATGATTATGTCCATCAAATTCATGATACCTTAAGACTCTTGTTCTAGTTTGGATGCCATTTGACAGAATATGTGTCTGTGGGTGGGAAGAGATGTTAGGTGGTAGTGTATTTGTCTACATGTATGATTTATTGTGAAGTGATGGACTATGTGTCTACTGGTGGTATGTGATGTGATGTTATGTCCTAGGTGATTGCTGTTGGGATGTTGTGTGATGTGATAACCCATTTGTATATGGGAAGGATTTGATGTGATGTGACGTGGTTTGTTTGGATGGGATGGGAGCATTGCTAATTAGATATAAGGTTGTGAGAGTGGAAAAGTAACGTCTAATATATAGTGGGGTTACATTAATTTTTTGTTGAACACCATTCCATATGATAATATTGGATCAATTATTTGATGAGTAATCCATGGTGTATAAAGGATTATTTAGATGAAATGTATGGGGTTATATGGTTTATTCTATTTGATGGCCAGCAAATTAACACACCATTTTCCCCTAAAATTGAAGACTTCATTAAGACCTAGATGATTATATCTTTTTTTTCTCGCACTACATGTATATTATAGTTTTCAGGATACAAGAATAACTTTCGAGACTAAACTGGACATTACCAATTCAAATAGTATTCATGTTACTTAACTGGATTTCAATTATCATTTAGAACATTGGGATACATTTATGGAATAAAATATTTTTAATTTTGATCATCTGTAAACTACAAGTATAAATCCATGTGACCCCCAATCTCTTGTTTCATTTGATGTTATCTTGTGTTTCATTCTAAATCCATAATTTTAGGTATTTTGTATGCTTTAGGTATTCTTATTGAATTAGATCAACTTTTTCATCAACATTAAATGAAAGAGTGTTTATGAATATTGCGTAGGTGGTGCATAAATTTTGTCCTTATTATATATATGTTGTATGTGTTGTTTGTTTTGTTTTCCAGGGCAGTGGTGGAGTATAAACAGAAATCCATTTTTTTTTCTGGGTTAGCATTTCGCGGCGGTTTTAACTGCCACTAATGTTTTACCACATATACATTTAGCAGCGGTATAAACTGCCGCTAAATGTATTTGGAAGACTGTTTAGTAGCGGTTATAACCGCAGCAAAATCACATCGGAAATTGCGGCGGTTTTAACCGCCGCTAAGAAGGCGACTGGCACGCCTGAGTTTCGCGGCGATTATAGCCACCGCTAATTAAATAGCCCTTAAAACCGTAGCTAAATTTACCAAAAACCACCGCTAAATGAGGTACTATGACGCTTTTGTTTGACTGCCGCAAAATGCATAAAACCGCCGCTAATTGATTGATGATTCCATGTTTAGAGGCGGTTTCTGTAAACCGCCGCCAAACCATATAGCGGCGGTTTAAACTGCCGCTATATGGGAAAAAAACCGCTGGTAAGAGGCGGTTTTCCTATAGTGAAACACAATTTCCTACACTAAACTAAAGAATATAAGATATAATTCCCCTCATATCTTTTTAATTTTTTTACTCCCAATGATTGGTGTGGAAGAGGTCCTTTTGTCACCAGGTAGTTTTTACCCAAGAAGAGTTATGGAAGAGGTCGTGTGACTTGGACCATCTTGCACAATGTTGGTTATCCCTATCCAAGGTGTGGATAAAGATTATTAATATAAACTTATTGGTGGAAGGTGATCACCAAGTGGAGTCGATTAGGTCTCATCTTGAGACCGAACCACTTGTTTTATCCACTATGTATTTTAATTTAATTTTTCTATGATTTAATGTGTATTTCTGAAAACAGTAGATTTTACATCGATAGTTAGTCTTGGATTGAAGATATAATTACTTCAAAAGTAGTATCAATAATTCATATTGATATTACTAAGAATTAAACAATCTTATGAGAGGTTATTTGAATAGTCAAATTTTTATAACCCTATTACCTTTATTGATTAGGTTGTATTCATTTCTGTTGGGGAACATTTTTAGGAAAAAAATTAATAGAAATTTTTAATAGATACTCAATTCACCCGCCCCCATAATGAGAACTCTACTCCAAAGTATATTTTATATTAATGAAAATTTTATTCTTGTTATGTCTCTATTTTTATAACTATTAAATTATGATTTTAGTTCTACTTTAATGATCTGAAATTTTTTGTTAATTCTAAATTTATAGATCTTTAAAAGTATTTATTTATTATTGGTAATATACTAGAACGTTATACAATAGACAGACCTCCATTCTTTAATGGAACTAATTATTCCTTATGTAAAATTAAAATGAAAATGCATTTAGAAAGTGTGGGCTTTGAAATTTGGTCTTCAATTATAGATGAGTATAAGATTCCTATTTCTGATAGAATTACTTGGGATTCCCCAAACAAGACTGCTTACAATAAAAATTGTAATACCAAGAATGCTTTATATTTTTCTTTAGGAGATTTGGAATTTAATAGAATATCTGTATGTAAAACTGCCCATGAAAATTGGGATACCTTGTTTGTTTCACATGAAGGAACTTCCACTCTGAAAGAAATGAGACACGATACTTTTACTATTAAATATGATAACTTTAAAATGAAGCCTAATGATCCTATTTCTATCTTGTATATCAGGCTCAATTAAATTTTCAACATAATAATTTCTCTTAGAAGAGAAGTTACTACCAATGAACAAATAATGAGGATTCTCAGATGTCTACCTGATAGATGGAGAGTAACCTCTGTCTCTATTAGAGATTCATGTAACATAAGAAAATTTCTTGTCAAAGAAATCCTTGGGAAAATAATGATGTATGAAGAGGAGATGAAAGTCAACAAGTAATATGAGGATGAACCCAAAAGAAAATCTGTGGTATTCAATACCACCGCCTCTAATCACAAAGAAAAGGAGAAACTACAAGTCTCGGTAGAAATTTCTAAAAGTGAACAATCATTTCCTAAAAGTGATGAGGAGATGGATCAATTAGCTAGAAGTTTTAAGAAAATTTTACTAAAGGAATAAATTTTTTAAAAAGCCTAATTCAAAAGAAGATATGGTCAAAAGGGAATTTTGGAGAATGATTGGAAAGGAAATGACAAGTCTGATGGGATAGTATTTTATGAATGTAAGAAAAAGGGACATGTCAAGGCTGATTGTCCCAATCTCATGTATAAAAATAAATATGATGAAAAAGATAGAAAGTATAAAAAGGAAATGAAAGAAATATGGATTGATTCTAAGTATAGTTAAAGTGACTCGGAATCTTCACATGTTGAATAGGAAAACAAACCCAATATGTGTTTCATGAAAAACACATTTGTGGTAACACTGGAATCTCCGGTACAAAATTTTTATTATTCTAGATATGAAAGTGATTATTAAAATATGTAAAAAAAATGTTTCTGTATTGAAATATTCTTAATATACATGTAATGAAATAAATTATAAATAAAATTCATTAATGAAATAGTTTTCTCTTACCACAACTGATAAATTTGACCTTACTGTAGAAAGAAAAAATGTTCAATTTTTTCAAAGAAAACAATGAACTAAATATATCAAATGAGAAATTGAAAAGGACATTGAAAGGTTTACTAATGGTTAAGATACCATGGAACAAATTATAGGTAAACAAATTTCCCTTAAATACACTACTAGTATTGGCTATCAACCTGGTAAATGAAATTTTGTAAAAACAAATTTTGTTTCTAAATCTAGAACATACAACTTTACTCCTAGTTCAGGAAAACATTCTGCTAGTTCAAATTATGATACACTCTCTACTGTTTCGAGATTTTCTGGACCAAATAGAGTTTATTTTCCAAGTACAATTCATAATTATTATAATAAAAATATGAGGCATATTTGGGTTCTTAAATCACTAGTTACTAATATTACTATACCCAAACAAATATGGGCACCAAAGTCTGACTATTTTGTAGGAAATTTGTTTAAATATCTCCTATGAAAGCTTATGGTACATGGAAAGTTGGTGTTCAAGACACATGATAAAAGACTATTCATGCTTCATAAACTTAATAAAAATTTATGGTGGACATGTCACCTTTGGTGACAATGCCAAAGGAAAAATCATTGGCCTTAGCCAAATCAGTAACTCTAACTCAGTCTTAATTTTCAAAGTACTTTTTGTTTATGTAGTGAAATATAATCTGCATAGTATTCCACAACTATTTGATTATGGATTTCATGTTAAATTTGTAAATGTTGCTTTCTATGGTTTTAATTTTAAAATGAAATAGTATTTTCTCCATTGAGAAATGAAAATGTATACTCTGTTAACATAGATTCTTTAGTTTCTCTAAATACTTCTTGTTTAAGTGTATTTCACAAAGAGTCTTGGATTTGGCATAGGAGACTTGGACACTGCAATATTCACTCCCTTAGAAAGATAAATCTAAAATATTTAGTCAGACACCCTCCCAAACTTGAGTTTCCAAATGATTAAGTGTGTAATACTTTTCAAAAGGAAAAGAAACGCGCAATTTACATCAAACCAAAGAAAAAAGTGTCAACTTCTCAACCACTTGAGTTTGTTCAAATGGATTTGTTTGAACCATCTAGATTTTCTAGTTCAAATGGGAAGCACTTGGTTTATGTTCTCATAGATGAATTTTATAGATATACTTGGACTTTATTTTTTCTTCACAAAAGTGAATCTTTCTCTCAAGTTTCCAAATCTACTAATACTTTAGAAAATATAAGTGTAATTAGAATTAAATCCTTAAGAAGTTATCATAGATGTGAGTTTTAAAATTTGGATTTCGAATCCTTTTTCTCACAAAATGGATATAGTCATAATTTCACTTCCCCTAGAACACTTCAAAAAAATAGAATTACATAATGACGAAATAGGACCTTGTAAGAAATTTCAAGAACCATGCTTAGTGAAAATGAATTAACTATTTTTTCGAAGATGAAGCTATAAATTCAGCATGCTATATTATTAATAGAGTGTTGATTAGACCTATTCTTAAAAGAACTCCATATAAGTAGTGGAACAATAGAAAACCCAAAGTATTCTACTTCAATTTTTTGGGTTGCAATGTATATATTATTAATTCTATGAATAATCAAGACAAGTTTTCATCCAAGAGTGATGAAGGAATTTTTCTAGGATATTCAATATCTAATAAATTCTATTGTCTTTTCAAAAAATGAACTAAACGTGTGGAAGAATATTTCCATGTCATGTTTAATGAGACAGATCCACATATTCCTAATACCTCTCTAGAGAACCTGGAGGATGATATGTCAAATATGAATAGTAATTCTATGCCCTCCAACTATCCTCTAAAGGAATCTGTGAAAACTTCTAGTTCTGGAAATTCTCCAGATTCAATTCATAATGAACTCGAACCTCCTGAAGATCCTAAAATCACTATCCCCTATTTTTTTAGATCTATAAGAACCCTTAAGAACCACACTTTAGATGTTGTGGTAGGATAATTAGATAAAGTAACTCAAAATAGAGCTTCTCCTAGAAATCAGGTTGAACATCAAGTTTTCTTATCACAACTTTAACCTAAAAACATTAATGATGAATTTTTGGTGATGGCTGTTAAAGAAGAACTTAATCATTTTGAAAGGAACAATTTTTGGAAACGTGATGATAGAATAAAATAAATATTGACCATAGGTACTGAGTGGGTGTTTAGAAATAAGGTTGATGAAGCTAGTAAAATAGTTAGAAAGAAGGCCATATTGGTTGCACAAGGCTATAGTCAAGAGGAAGGAATTGGCTGTGAGGAGAACTTTTCACCAGTAGCTAGACTTAAAGCCATCAGATTCATACTTTCTTATGCGGAACATCTGAATTTCAAACTATATCAAATGGATGTCAAGAGTGCATTCCTGAATGGGTATATAGTTGAGGATGTATCTATTGAACAGCCCCTTGTTTTCACAAATCCTCACTTTCCAAATCATGTTTTCCTATTATAAAAATATTTCTATGGTTTAAAATAATCTCTAAGATCTTGGTATGATAGATTAATCACTTTTCATATTTCCAAAGGTTTTACAAAAGGTACAGGTTATCCTACCCTTTTTATAAAACGAATTTCCAATGATGTTTTAGTAGTTAAAATTTATATAGATGATATTATTTTTCGATCTTCAAAAAATTCATTATGTATTGAATTTTCTAAAATGATGCAAATTAAATTTGAAATGAGTTTAATGGGTGAACTAAATTTCATTCTTGGATTTTAAGTATTTAAAAATAAATATGGTATTATTTGAAATCAAAGATAATATAATAAAGATCTAGATATTTTTTTTGGATTGGATAGCACTAAATGTAGTGATACTCCAATGAGTACTACTTTTAAGTTGTATCTTGATGAATATGGAAAATATGTTGATCAAACCACTTACAGAGGAATGATTGGAAGCTCACTCTACATAACTTTTATCCAAGATGACATTATGTTTAGTGTATGTATGCATGATCATTTTCACGAAAAACCTAAGGAATGTCATTTATATGTTGTTAAAAGTATTTTCAAATACCTCAAGGATACACCCAATCTAGGACTGTTCTATCCTAGAGGACAATAATTTGAGTCAGTTAGTTATTCTAATGCTGATTTGGGGGGTTGTAAGTTAGATAAAAAATGAACCTCTGGAACATGTAACTTTTGAGGCCAGTCTCTAGTATCATGGTGTATTAAGAAGAAAAACTTTGGTACATTATCTACTACCGATGCTAAATACATAGCTGCTGGTAGTTGTTGTGCAAAAATTTTGTGGTTGAAAAAAATATTACTAGATTATGGATATCAATTTAGTCATGTACCTATAAATTTTGATAACAAAATTACTATTAACATCTCAAGAAGTACCATTTCACACTCTAAGACAAAACATATTGTTGTATGACATCACTTTTTAAGAGACCATTATCAAAAAGGTGATGTCACTTTAGAATTAATTGAAACTGAATATCAGATTACTGATATATTCAACAAACAATTAAATTTTGAAAGGATCTATTACATCATACATGAATTAGGAATGATAAATGTTAAGTAGAAAGTAGATTTTCTTCAAAAACTTACGGACTCACAGCTTACTATTTCACAGTTTACAGTTTCACGAGTCACTATCTTAAATTTGATGTATCACTCTCACAGTTCTACAAGTTACTGTCTTGGAGTTTTTATTTCATGTTTAAGGTCTCCTTGTTACTATCTCTTGGTTACTGTTTTTCAGTTACTATATCAAACAATACGGTCACACTGTTTTGGAGTCACATAGTAGAGATAACAACATGAAAACCTGTTCTGTTCTCACCGTAATAACTCTTTTTTGTTTAATTTGTATTTTATTACCTATATCATTTTGATTGATTATTTTACTTTTTTATCCTGTTATTTTGAATTTTCAACACTTAATATCCCTAAATGATAAAAATGAAATATATTTCACTCTTTTCTTCACTCGATCTCTCTTCTCTCAAACCATAATTCCTCCTTCAATCTTTCATCTCTATCTCTCTCTAAAACCAATTTTTGAATGCCCATAATGAAGTTCTCATCCTCATCAACTCCTGAGAAGAAAATATCTAAGAATAATGTGAAAAGAGAACCAAAGATAGTGCCCAAAGGACCATTGAATCTACATCATGTTGATATAATACTAGTACTATAAAATTAAATCTTCCCTAAGTGGTTGCTGCTAAGTAATTCTTTAGTTATGAATGTATTGAAAGTATGGGGATTGCTGGAGTGGTTCAAAAAAGAGAAAAGGCCAATTTATCCAAAGTTTATTGCTCAGTTCTATTAGTTTGTTCAGTTTTATTTCAATGATGAAGATTTTTTTATTGTGAGGAGATGGATTAATGGAAAATGATGCACCATTTCTTTGGGGTTATTCGCTCCTTTCCCAAGGGATACCCCATGAGGGAATCATTGAGGACTATAAGAGAGGTCCTCCTCCTCCTAGTGATATTTTGTTTTTAGAAGAGGCCTTAGGAAGCTTGAATGGAAATAAAAATAAGGGAATATCAATTTCTATTGAGTTTGATGGTTAAACTAGATTGTTGTTTAAGTTTATTTAGAATATGATTTGCTTAAGAAAAGGATATTTTTCTACCCTCAAATATTAAGATGTATTTTCGATACATCTTATGAAGAAAGTAAACCATATTAACATGTACAAGTATATTATACTTCATTTGTGTGAGTTTATTAAGACAAACTCAAAGTATACCTCCTAGTTCTACTCAAGGTTAATCTCTGTTATATTGTATGCTAAAGTAATGGTTGGACTGATTAAATAAGTCATTAAATAATTTGAATTCTCTATCTTGAAGGTTTTAGTCAATAGGATGAAAATTAGTTTAAATCTGTGGAAAAAAGGCTTTGGTGGAGGATAATGAAAGGTTATATGAAATGTTTAATCTGGTTGAGCATCCTTTAAGACCAAAAAATATATCTGATCCTGATTCGGAACCAGATGAAATTGGTGACTATCCTATTGAATAGAAGTAAGAGGTAGATGTTGCACCTCGAGAAGAAACTATCTTGGATAAGGAAGATAGTGGACATGTTCTATAAGACATAGTTGAGAAGGAAACACCTGTTACAGAAAGATGTATTGATTTATAATAAGAACCTACTTTTGGACAAGAATATGTTATTAATGTAATGTAAAGGGCTGTTCCGGAGGAGCATCTAGAAGAAGAACTTTCTCTTGAGAAAGAAGCTGCAGTGTAGGAACATTTAGAGGAACAACATAATCCTGATTTTATCCTATCTACTGAGGAAAGAATGGGAAAAATCCATCCAGGTGGATAGAAAAGAAATGGGTGAGATTATTAGAGATAATCTTTTAGAACTGGTTCAAGGAACTGAATCTCTTAGTCCTGTGAGAGATTCACTTGTTGAGGGGGAGCATAACCCTAGTCTAAAAAGTATTGAAATTCCTAATATTATTGAATGAAGATATGTATATACATGGTATAATTTCCCTAGATACATTGATGTAGATGATACCTAAGAAGCTTCAGTTAAAGGCATGTACCTCTCTACTGTGTTTCAATTGAAACAATTTTCTGCTCTAGAGGTAATATCTATAATGGATCCTGAGTATGTCTCAGCTCCTATTCCTAATCCTTCACAAGAACCCCCTGCTTTCATGAGTCAGAGTGATTTGAAATCCTTTGGATCTACTTTATTGGATGGAGTTGAAAATATTATTAACACAAAACCTACTCCAATAACAAATTTAAGTGAAATAGATTCTTCATTCCTATTAGAGTGGATCATATGTAAGATTTAGACAAAAATTATTCATGAAGTTAAAGAGTTTAGAATTAAGAACAAACAGCTAAGTGATGATGTGAAGTCTCCTAGATCTATGGTTGGATTTGTGTAAAAAGTGTTGAAATTAGGACAAGATCCTATTTATTATCCTATTGAGGATGTTAGTGGTTAGATTCCACATGATGTTTCCTCTCTGATTGAATCGAATTTGACTTCATTGGCTGAAAAATTGGATAAGAGAAATAAGAAGATAGTCGAAGAGATGCATGAGCTTGTTATTATTCTCAACAAACTAACTTATGAGTAAAAGGTATGTTTATAGAAATTTATAAACCTGCTCATGTACCTCACATCAGCTGTTACAATCTCGATTGCCTCTGGACAGTCATCTCAATCCTTTGACAGTGATCTTCTTAGAACTATGGTTAAGGAGGAACTTCGTTCAGTGTTATGTGGTTTTGAAAAGGGGAGTCTATCTACAGTTGTCAAGAATAGTGACATATTACTTGATTTGGTGAGGATTCAATTAAATATTACAAATGACACTCAAGAAGAAATTACTAAGAATGTGGATTTCTACTTTAATAGTATTTTCTCTAAGCATGATATGACCAATCATTTAATGTATATTTTAGTGAATTTGAAAATTACCCCTTTCACTCAATACTTAAAGAATCAAGTTAAAAATATAAAAGATTTCACTCCACTATTGGACAAATTCATGGAGAACAAAGATGATTTTGAGAAATCAATGTAGTATGGTGGTGATATTATTACTAACTTCATTTTGTTGTTGAAGCCTTATATTCATGTGCAGATCACTACTATTGTGGCTCATGTAGCTGCACCCTTGCAGTCTAGTTTACCACCTTCCTCATACAATACCTTCGAATCTACCTCAATATTTGTATCTTAGGATCTGAGCTAGATATGACTAGTTATCCTTGACCAAAACATGCATCGGTCTTCCACCAAACCTACTTTGGCACCATATTTTCTTGAAGTACTCCCTCTTCCTTCTCTAATTGTTGGATCACTCCCTTCTTCAACTTCTACTTCTACTCCTTTGGCTTCTTCCAATGCTACTACCAAGGGAAAATAGAATACAATTAGTGTGGAAGAAAAGTGAAAACTATATTTTGATAGGGATGTTTTTTTATTTTTTTGACTACTGTTTGTAATGACACAACTTTTTCTATCTATTGCAACGTGGACTGTTTTTGTATATTCTCTTCTTTACACTCTTTCATTCTTTTTCTTTTCATCTTTTTTATAATCCCAAAATGGGAGAACAAAAATCTAAGGCACTAGAAAGAACACTAAGAATAGATATCTAATTCATATGATTTGGGATCATCAAAAAGAGGGAGATTGTTGGACTCCTCATGTTTCAATCATGTTTTAAAGATCAAAAATCATATAAATCCTATAAATATAGTTAATCATGTAAACCATGTGAATATTGTTAATCCTATTTAATATATCTCAAATCACATGTCTAGATTGTTGGTTTCATTATTCATTAAATAAACTTCCACTAAATCATATTAATCATAAATCATGTGTGATTATTGTAATCTATATTTACCTTTTTTCTATAATGATTTATTATATGAATGATTAATTCTAATTAATTCTATGAACATTAATACTTAAGACTATTTATAGATATTTGGATGAGTTTGAGAAACTGTGAGTTTGCCACCTGTTATAATTTTCTAGCAAAGGACCTAGACATTGTGACCCTAACACTGTGACCCAGACACTATGACCCAGGAACCATGACCCAGACATCATAACCCAAACATTGTAACCCAGACACCAAGACCTAGACACTGGGACCCAGACACCATAAACCAAACACCGTAACTAGTTTCAGATCTCATGAAGTATGTGACACTGGTTCCTTGCTACCGTCACTAAGACACTGTTTCAATTTTGGAAAACCACCAGAAACTGTGATTTTAACACCTCATATTTGCTATTGGTGCCTAATCTCAATACAACTATGCCATCATGACTGTCTCACCACACAAAGGCAAAGAATAAAACAATGTTTCATGGTGAAACCATTTCTGGATAGACTGTCACAACATTATTTAATCTATTTTGTCGTTTTCAATTTAATTTCTAATATTCCTATTTGAGTCATATAAATGCACTACCATAATCAATTTTTCTTTATATACATGTCACCTAATAGTATGTGGTATGAGGTGAATAATACATGCATCCTATCAGCTCCAACACATGCACTCCAAAGTAAAAAATGAAAAGCATGGCACTGGAACAATAGATGAGAAGTAGGGAATATGAAATGTGAACATTTTGAAAATAGAACTGATACATGCAATAAGAAACTACTGAAGAATAATTGAATCACTATAGATTCCAAAGACTAGACTACCGTAGATCAGAGCCAAGAACAACATCTCAGTACCACTTTCAAGAATAACATGATCTAGATACCTTACCCCTTCAAACTGAATGACTTTCGATACTCTATTTCTCAAAAGAGGACCCAATACTTGCATATGCTTCATCCTACAAGTCCAGAGATGCATAGAATAACACTAAGAGCACTACTAGCCTTTTTAAATCATCTTTTCTCTATTTTGAACCATTTTTAGCTTTCGAGAAGTATGTGTATGTATGTATTAAAACACACACTATCTCCTGCAATAAAATGAAGGATATAAGATATAATTCCTCTCATATCTATTTATATTTTTTACTCCCACATATGAGAGTGGAATACGTCCTTGTGTGACCTGGTATTTTTTACACATGAAGAATAGTGGAAGAGGTCGTGTGACCTGGATAGTCTTGTGCACTATTGTTTACCCCGATCCAGGGTGTGGATCAAGTTTATTAATGTAAAATGCTTGGTGGAAGGTGATCACCAAGTGGGGCTAATTGGGTCTTGGCTTGAGATCTATCCACTTTTTTATCCGTTTTTTCTTTTAATTACGTTTTCCCTTCTTTAATGTGTATTTCAGAAAACTCTAGATATTACTTTGATTGTTAGTCTTGTATAGAAGTTATAATTGTTTTTACTTATTAGAATAGCTTCAAAAGTAGTATCAATAACTCATATTGATATTTATGATAATTAATTTTTCTTCTGAGAGGTTATTTTAATGGTCAAATTTTGATAACCATATTATCTTGATTGACTGGGTTGTATTCATTTTTATTGGGAAACCTTTTTAGGAAAACATTTTTATAGAAATTTTGAATATATACTCATTTCACCCCCCCCCCCTCTTGAGTACTCTACTTTGACCAACAACAACAATATAAATAAATGGGAAATTAATATTATTCCTCAATCAATTAAGACATTCATTAATTATATCACTTAACCATTTATCTATATTTCCTATTACCCATGCCTTTATCATTAAGCATATTCAATAGTAACATTATTAATTATCATATTCCCACTAATTCCATTTAACCTATTTAAATGTCAACCAAACAGTCCCTTATCCAATAACCACATTATAAACAACTATCCACCATTCATTATAACTCGTCACATAAACCAATTAACCTACTCGCTAAGTTTCCACATCATTATGAGTCAATTTACTTGCTTATAATCTTGTTATCCCATTCAATAGGGTCATCACACCCCATTGGTGGTCTTAAAAATAGTCATGACATACTCCATGAATCCCATGAGGATCATGAGGGTTCATTTTGTTATTTAGGCACTCAATATAACGCATTTTTCCAATGGCACCAAGAACACATCAATATGAGAGGAATGATAAAACCCTACATGCACAAATCTAAATATGAACTTTGGGATATATCTTTTGGACCACTTACCATGAATCCATTAGAAAACACACCCTTAATTGAGGCCTTATATCCTGATATAAACCTCATTCAAAGCTTTACCCTAAATCTCACAAAAAATGATGGGGTTTGGAGCTTTAGATAGAGAGAAGAATGAGATATAAACCCTAAAATAAAAAATAGAAGTATGTTTTTGATTAGCCTTACCTGAATTTTCATTTCTCAACTGACGATAATCTAAATGACCTGGAGTTGAGGGAGAATCACCCTTCGGAGCTCTTGGGAAATTTGGTTCATTCCTAGCGTTGCAAGAGGGGAGGAGGAGGAAAATACTAAGTGAAAAAAAATCATGTAAATGAATTTTTGTAAAATTGTCAACGTTATAGGGTCGTACGGTTCATCAACACATTTTTACAAACCATTAATAAACCATGCAGATCAAACATTTTGAAAATACCTCCTTCACATGATTACCTAGGATTTCTGCACTGTTTTCCCTAACTATGCGCAAACTATGAAGGATGCCTAAACCCCCCCCCCCCCTTTTCATCTTATTTCATGTTCTAGACCCCCAAAAGACCCCCAAGCTTCACATGAACTTGGGAAAACACTTATCTAACCAAAATAAGGAACTAAAACTAAAACATAAACAAGAACGTACCTTAAATGAGATTCAGGATCAGACACATTAATCACATTTTATTTACCAATACCAACAAGAATCATTCCCCAAAACTATTTATCGATTCCTGTTAGATCCCATCTAACTAAAATATGAATCTAAGAAGGTTGAAGGTGTGTTTTAAAGGAGGATACCCAAGGAAAGGGTAATTGTCTTATCCATTTTCTTGAGGTTTATTTCTTCATCCACCTCCTTGAAATCTATTATAAACATACTAATATATTGATATTAGAATCATTATTGTATAAAAATATATTTTATTTATGTTATTTAGGATATCTATATCCCTCCAGTCAATTAGAAAATGAAAACACCACCCATGTTACATGAGAACTATCTTATCTACGAACAATATACTTTATTTTTTGTCATCGCCTTCTATATGGTAATAAAAATAAATCTAATGAAAAATATGATATTTATAACATTATTATGGTTATTTAAATATATATTTTCCTTCATATCCATAAATTTAATAATTAATGATTATTGTAAAATTTAACCACATAAAATAATCATACTAAAACACTTTTTTAATTTGACTATATTTTTGACAACTTGTCAAGAAATACCAACTTTTTTCTTTTAGAATGATAAGAAAAATATATCTATAAAATTGTGGTTATGATGAAACTATTTTTTAAACCATTTTACCATGTTAAATGTATTAATATAGTCTTGTGGGAATTGATCAAACAATCACAAAAAGAGAAATGCTGATTTTGTAAATAAATGTAACATGATAATAAATGACATAAAAAAGGATAATAACAAGTGAATAAACATGATAAAGGGTCATAATAAAGTAAATAATTTATGTAATTTTATTACTCCTGGGGGTAGAGGACTTATGAAATGATTCCGGACATGAGGTAATATATTTTTCTTTAAAACCATTACTTTTTAACTTTTGACATAATTTTCTCAAACATATCTCTTCTAAAAAAATATTGTTTATATTAATTAAAAAATTTATTACATATACTTAATTGATTTTACAATCATATTAAACTATCTTTTACTTTCTTTATAAATGTTTAAAAATGGATCATTTTAAAATTTTCTATCTGGGTAATTTTTTAATTTTTTATGAATATGTTAAAAATATATATTTATTTATTTATTATTTACTACTTGATCTCCTATTCATATTGTCTTTTCCATTATTAAATATAATGATCCCTTTTCTAATTTTCATGATTTCATATTTAAATTAAATTACCATTGTTTTATGATTCATTTTAAATTATTAATAAAAGAAAATTATATTTCTTATTATGTTTATGAAATAACTATAAGTTCTTATGCTTAGGGTTTAAAAGACTGTTTTTAGGAGTTTTATAATGAAATAAGAAATATTATGAATTTTTCTTTTAAATTATAGTACTTTAATAGCGTATATGATGATGTAGCAGCCTGAGATATAGCTCTTTAATTCATTGGGTAATGATTTATTTTCCAATGGAAATATATTGGAATTAGTTCATAATGTTATTTCATTATGGTTTATTACAAGTAATATCTTGTTTTTCTCTAATTATAAGTGTAATTTGTAAGATTTATAAAATTTGATGTCTCAGGATCCCTTCATTGCATTTATTTTCTTGTAATGAGTTTTAGTGGAAATAAATTTATTTCAAAAAAATAAGTAGTTGATTTTATGATAAAGGGATGTTTAATATTTTCAAAATAAAATTATTGTTTTTAGGGAAATATTATTGTTTTCTTGGTATTTAATGGTTTTTTAGGTTCTTATGTTTTTCTAAATCATTAGGGGATTGTAAAAGTGCCTTTTGTGTATAATAAACATGATTTTTTTTGTATTAAATGAATAATCAAAGATGTATAAGATTAATAATTTCATGTCTATAAGAATTAAATCAAGGATTTATTTAATTTTTAAATCCAATGCCGAGAATGAAATATCATAATATATAAATAATTAATTTATAAACAGATTTTGATTCAATATATCTTTTAACCTTTTCACCATTAATGATGGGTTTGAATACCCTAGTCATAAAATAAATTTATCGTATGATTCAAGGGTATAATTCCCCTATATGTGATCCATTTGTGGTCAAAAATCTTGAAATGCCACCATAGAATTACTAGGTTCTATCTTGGTGGATCCCAGTCAAATTAATTATTCAATGTTCATCAAAGTAATAATCTATTCATAGATTAAAGATTCATTAGGTTCTCTCAATACATTGAGAGTGGAGGAGGATTGACGCTTTAGTTCTAATGTATGTAATTGAGATGTTTCTCTCTTAAGTCTTGAGAGAATTATCTATAGGTCAGTTGAGCACAACATGTGATGTACCCTAGAATGTGATATAACCTGATATTTATAAATATAGGGTAGGGTAGTTAATTGTTTATAATACCTTATCCAATTCATTATTCCTAAAAAAACCCATGTCGAATAATAATATATATTACATTATTATTTTCATAAAACATGTAATACCAACAGAGCAATAAATATCATGTTTTAAAAAAATTAATATTTATATAAATGATATTTAATATATCATTTAGAAATAGACCATTATGATTAGTTTTTTACTCATCCTCGACATTCACATAACCTTTAATAGTGAATACTTATTTAATAAATAAATTTTCCTACACCGTTCAATGATAAATGTAAAAAATATTATATTCACTAAAACTTTTAAATAAGTATTTTTTATTATATTACATATTTATTCTTCTAAAATAACATCAGATTAAATAAAATCCATCAATCAAATATGAAAATTTATTTAACCAAAAATAAAGAATAATATTTAGTTAATATATTAAATTAGAAAATGATGTTAACTGAGATTTTAGATTCACTTAGTGTGTTTCCATCTAGACCACTTCATTATTTTCATTAGATAGAAATTCATAATGTAACACCCAAAAATTGCAATTAACTTTAAATAAGGCAATGACTTCGATAACTTCTTTCACAAAACATCCAATATAAACAATATTCAACATGTTAGAATAAATTTATTAATTAACATAATATGTATATCAATTAAAAATCTTTACCTTTAGAAGATAAATAGTTATTATGAGTTAATGTTCAAAAAATGGCGTTTCAGTGAAAGCAGTTTTCCTTATATTTTTTAATTACTATTAAAAGATAAATTTTAAAATCATAGAATTTTAATAAGATAAAATAACCTAATTTTTGAAATCATCCAAAAAATTGGCTTCGAATGATTTTTTGTGCTCTTCATAAAAAGGTTGGTTTTTAGTCAAAAAATATGTTTTTCAAAAAACATATAGTTTTTAAGACTTTACCATTATATAATAATGACATTAAAATTTATAAAACCTTTTAAGTAATAAAATATTAATTTCAGGAATAAAATTATTAATTCTAAAATATTCTATTAACTTATAAAACCAATATCAAATATTTTTTTCTAACTAAAATGTTACATTAATATAAAATATATTTTCATTATTTTATTTGAATAATTTATTTTTCTAGGGAAAATTGGTTTTGTCTTTACTTGGAATACTTATATCCTATTTTATTTCTATAATAAATAATTTTTTTTCATTAATATTAGTATCAAATATAATTATATTCAATATATAAATTTATATCATAATAAAATTATTTTACTAATAACAATTTCTATTTAATTATTTGTATTTATTTAAACATTATCTTTTCACAAATTTAGAAATTTTATTTCATAAAATGATGTTTAAATTTGAAATTATAATTTTCAGATTTTTATAATCTTAAATATGAAAATTTTTATTTAAAATTAATTACTATGGTTAGAAATAAATTACAAAGGTAAAAGACTGTTTGAGTAAAACAAAAAAAAGTTTAAAAAATCCATAAAGTACTCAAATATGTCAAAAAGGAGCGGTTGAGGTTATTTTTATCACAAAATATTATTTATCTACCCTTTTCTACATTTTTTTCTAAAACATTAATTTTAACCATACATTATTTTAAATGTATGGGTTACTCCCAAAACTACTATTTTTTCACTTATAAATGGGCAACATATTCACCACTTGAAGATGCACCTATCATTCAAATTTTTACTTGAAAATATTCCATTTTATCCTCTTATAATCGTATACCTATTTAAAAATATCATGGTGACCATTAGTTAGCAAAAATTACTTTATTTCCAAGGAAACTTCCAAGGAAAATTCAAGTCCCCATTGTGAGTATTATCAACTACATAGTATTTATTTTTTATTATATTAATTAATATTTATAATAAAAAAAACTAACATAATGTTATTAGTGTAATTAATATAATTTATTGTTTCTATATTAATTCTATTATCATTTTTATTCATATTCCTCTTCCCTTATGAAAAACAAAACATATGTTTCTGCATTGTATAGACTACAACTTCCACAATGTATTGGGTTTCATTTTTCTTCACCACCTTATAATGCTTCATGTAAGGATTTTTTAAAGGGATAAATATGATTATCAAGATAGAAATAAGGTTATTTTATGAAAAATTATATAACATATTAATTATATGATAAAAATGATTATCATGAATTAAATTACTAAAAATAAGTGATCTGAGAAGAAAATGAAATGTTTTATCTCTATTTAATGAATTTATATAAATTGTCATCAATTAATACTTATTTAAAATTATAATATATTAAACTAATAAAAAAATATCATTATTCTTTTTATTTAACTATATTAAACTAAACCATCTCATAATCATCCACTAATCATGGTAGGTTCATAATTGGGTCAGTTTAACCACCCCACTTAAACAATAAAATACATTTAGGTCATGGGAAACTATAATAAAATATTTATTTTTTAATATATTATAAATATATCTATAATATTTTTCTTTGTTTTTTTAAGGTAATATAAAAAATTTACTCATTAATTAATAAAAAACTTTCATTTTTTAAAAATCATGGAAACCTGATCATTATAGTTTTCATCTTCAAGGTTCGTATCCAGAAGTGACATGAAATAAAATTATTGATTTTTAAACTATATTTTAACATCAATTCTAGTATTATATATGATATAACTATGGTAAATTTTTTAATAAGAATATATATTGACACATCTATTATGAAACTAATAAAAATGATAAGAACTAGAAACACCCCATGTGGAAAACAAGAAGAATACATGTAGTGAATGTCACTTTACAAAAATAATGAACAAAAAATTGATATGATTAAGTTTTTTAAATAATTTATTCTTATATATATATATATGTTATATATGTGTTTAAGTTATTTTTGTGAAAGTTAGGACTAGAGGTAAGGTTTTTTATCTCAAATTTTACTCTTTCATACTTATTTGAAATTACCCAAAAAAATCATTTTAGGTTGTATCTTTTTTCTATATGAGAGAACATATCATGGATTATATTTTAATAATTTTATTTTAAATTAAATTAAAATATCTTTCATTCAAGGTAATTTTATTGAACTGTTACTCAAATAGTAAGGTTTTTCTTTGTCTTAATTCTAATTTATTGAGACATAATACATTATTCAGAACCATGTTTTATTGGAATTGTGTACTAACTAATGATATATATATTTTTATCATACTGATTTTATTTCATGGGATTTACTATTGAAATCATGTTCCATTATTCAAGTTCCTATTTTTTTATTTTTTTACCAAGCGGTAAGAGTTTTTGGTAAGTAAATTTTCTTTCATTGAGTTATGGTTGTTTCCATTAACTTATTTTACATAATTTTGGTACATTATACCCATTTATTGAATTATAGGGTATTATATGATTGTTTTATAATGATAAAAATTCTTACCATATAAACCCTTTGACAAATATTTCTCATTTATTAGGATATATTCATTTGGAACCATCCTCTTTGTTGAACTGTATGGATTATGCTCATGTTTTTCTCTTATTGACTTAGTTGTATACTCATTATTCTATATATTTTTAATTTTATATTTTACATAACTCTGATTAGATTATATTCACTAAGAAATAACTATACTCTATTGGCATGGGAAAAAGTATTCTCATATTATATATTCCAATACTGGCTATTATTTTAAAGTTGAATTTGTAATGTTTAACAATACAAATTATTTATTTGGATGGGTTATTGTCATGTTATCACATATATTTAAATAGAGAAATTATTTTAATTACTATATGGATTAATATTGGAAGGTTGACTATTTAATGTTTAACCATCCACATTCTTCCTCTGGATGGTTTATGATCATGTTCTCCCATTTATTGTCATAGGGAAAAATTGTAATTCCAATACATATGTTTACTGGAATATAGAATATGTATTTTTTAACCATCCACATTTTTATATATAGGATTTATTATCATGTTATCCCATTTATTAACATCCAGAAAATTATGGGCATTCCAATACTAATGATTATTTTCATGTTGAATATATATTGTTTGACCATACACCTTCTTTATATAAATGGGTTATGATCATGTTTTCCATTTTATTGACATAGGTAAATGTATTTATATTATTTATTTTTCATTACATATATAACATCATTTTATTTCAGAAAAAGTTTCCTCATGGAATGGTATGCAAGGTGTTGTTGACTGTACTATTGAATGCATTGTATTTTAATATGTGACAAATGGGGAGTAACATTTTATAGCCTAATGATTCATATAAAGGTCTCATGAGACAAAAAATGTTTGATTATTTTTTGTATGGCTTCCCATTTTAATAAGATGTGTTGACTACGGTGATGATGAAAAGAAAAGTGTCTTTGGACAAGACATTCACAACATGTTTTTTAGGTCTATCATCCTATATTCCATAAATTTGTTTTGTATTATTAATATCCATATTTCATTTATTGTTTTATATATTCCATTCTCTTAGTTTCAAGTTAATTATTCCTTTACTTTGTTTGCATATTGATTTCATAGTATTTATGACATGATTGATTCAGTTGTATATTTCCCTTAGTAAGAATTTGTGATCACCCTATTATTATGTTTCGATACCCTATGTTATATTGAAATTTAGTACACATGACATGTTTATAAGGATAACACATAAGGAATAATTTATGGGGGTGTTTAATACTGATAATTAATTGAGTAGTTTGTTACATAAAATGAAAAAAATATTCATTAATTGAGAAATATATAATCTTTATTAGTTAATGATGTGTCAAAATTCTATAAATCTGTAAACATGAAAATATCCTTCATATATAATTGATTCAATAATATTTATCAAATTTGTAACTATGAATGGTTATATCTTGTATTTCATAGATTATATCAAATAAAGTTTGTAAAGTATGTTTCAATGATCACCAAATCTGAGATTGTGGTCCACGATGTCTTAGTTGGTATCAAAAGTAATGTTTAGAGAACATCTGTCACTATAATGTTTTCTAGGATAGTATAAGGGTTAATATATTGAGGTTGATCATAATAGATAAAAATTTAGGATTATTATATTATTTAATTTTTAATATATCATGCATATATTATTTGGGTATTAGGATAAGGAAATTATAATAAAAAAATAAAGGAATACATCTAAGTATCACTAGTGAAAAAAATGAACTTCCAATTTTTTTCGGTTTTTAACATCATTTTCAACATTAATTTATTTAAATTGAAATTTTAAATATTTTTTTCAAATTAGTTAATAATAATTAACATTTTAGTAAATATATGCAAGAGGTTTTTCACTTATGTGATGAATAAATGATGTGAAAATGTATTAATAAATTCAATTTTTTCAAAAAAACAATGTTATAAATACATTACCTGGTCATTTTTTTCATAACTTAAAATAAATATTATATTTTAAATGGTTTTTTATATCTTTTTTTGGAAAAAAAATTAAAAACCAGGAAAAAATCCATATTTTTAGGTGGTTTTCCACATTAGAGTTAATATAACTGACTTGATAATCTGTTTATCATGCTTGTTGTTTTGAAAATATAAATGTGATTAATATATTATCAAATCATTTTTTTTTCATATCTATTATTGAAAAAATAAAAAAATCTAATTTATTAGTGATTTTCACATTGTATGTATAAAAACCAATATGGAAATTCATTTGTCACGTTGTTTTTTAGAAAAAATTATGGGATACATCATCTTCCTAAATTTTTCACATTAGTTATAAAATATAAAACATAAAAAATATTTTTTTAATAAAAATATACAATTCAATCTTTCTCATTAGTATAAGAGCATACTATAATTATAAAAACAACAGGTTCACAAGAATATAAAATTTGGAATTTGAACTTTAAAGTGTGCATTAAAAATAAACAAAAACCTAATTAGACCTATGAAATAATTTTTCCATTTTCATAGTAAGTGTCTTAGATATTTTACTGTATAAGTATGCGGGTCATTAAAAAATATGGATTAAACAAAAATAATTTAACATGTATTTTAAATAAAAAATAAAAAATTAAAGGAATAGTTTATAAAAAAATATGACCTTCTATAATTTTATAAGTGTCCCCATGGGAATTATATCATACCTAAGTCATAAAACATAGTATACACATTCTTCTACACTATATAGTTCATGAATATTTAGTTTAAAAATAATTTTTAAATTCAAAATAAAATTTTGCGTACTTACTCTTAAAATGTAGTAAATTTAAATGAGAAGTCACCTTTTTCTTTTATATATTTGATCTCTATGTTTTTCATTATTATTATATATCTAAAGTAATCGTGTTCATTTTTTAAATTAATATCCATAAAATAAATTTAAATTTCATTATAATATATATAATTATTGAAAAATTCAAATTTACTTGTTCTATACAGTCTTGAAAGTATTTTCACTTCACCATGAATAGATTATTGCTACTGAAGTTTCGTCTCTCTTGGAAGAAAATCACCCAAAATCCAGCGACGATTAATGTACAAAGAATTATAATGTGAGTGCATTTTCTATTAAGAGGTATAAAACATTATGAGATATACGTTTCATGAATTTGAATATATAAAAGCATAAAACTCTAAATAGTTAAATTATTTTGAAAATGTTCAACAATATAAACCCTTCTTTCTATATCATTCATTTTCATCTCTATAGATGAAATAAATTACGGGTTTATAAATCCATTAAATATTGTCGCATCATGATGCATAAATTTTTTATAAAGATACCTAATACAAATAAAAAATAATTATAATGTTTTAATAGATTAAAATAATTTATAGATATATGATAATTGACTTATATGAAAAATAATTTATAGTGTTTATTCCCAACTCATCTCTTGTTACAAGCACCATGATATCTTTTATTAAAAATCCTCACAGTCATTAGTCACCTAAAAATGACAGCTTCTATTTGGATTTTAGAAACATCAAGCAACAAATTTGAATATTTTTATGACCTATCATGACAATAAGAAGTTGTATCTAAATTCAAAATAGATTTTATTTCTTGTTTTCTATAATTTATGTGTTAACCTTTAAATCATTCTTATAAAAAATAGATAAATACATAAAACATGAAATGTTAAAACTAATTTAACACCAATATGAAATAATAGATATAATATAAATGCACCAATACTATAAATTTCTGATTAATTCTAGATATCCAAACTAAAAAAGAACAATTCTTTGTCCAACTATGCTAACCACATGTATATGAAATGGTATTCTTGAAAATGTATCTATAATATCTTTTAAAGTGACCATAATATTCTCTATCTCTATCTATTTATTATGAATAATATATCTAACATAATATATAATCACATATTAAACAGTTTGATATTGGGTATCTTAAATTTATAACTCACAATAAATGGGATGCTCTAGAGGATGAGGTGTAGGAATTGGATAAGTAGGAGGTGGTAGAGAAGTGAGATTTTTAGGAAGAGGTAGAGGAGTGTGATCAACATCTTGAAACTCTCTTTTCATATCATCAAAAGTAACTGTACAAAATATCTGATTATATCCTCTATTTTCTCACCCATATCATGAAATTTATCTTCCAAACATTCTATTTTTATTTTACAAACATCATCCATTAATAAAATATCAGAATCACCAAACACTTTTTTAACCGATACACATATTGGGTATCCATGTACATGACCTAGGTGTTTAGGAATTCCAAATGAATTATTTAAAATATCCTTCTGACCATCATCCATGAAGGTCTCATATGTTCTCTTCCCCTCAAGGGAATCCAATAATGAATATTTGAAAAATTTAGCAGTGAATCACCATATATAATGATACGATTTAACTTAGAAATAATAAAATATTAAATAAAATTTTACAATACCTTAGATACAGCCCATTAATCATCCATAAGATATTGTTTCATTTTTCTCATTTAGACCCTCTTTTATTCAACATGTCTTGCTGTGGTGGAAAGAGTGTCAACCCATATGGAGCCTAAATAATCAACTCAAAATTTTTGGAAAATTTCAACTATCCTTTTTTCTTCAAATAACATATAACCTCTATGAGATAAAGTATGTGGTTATGAATTTTTGTATTGCATCTCATGATGAGATCTCATTATTTACTAAAAACTAAGAATAAAAAATGATTAATATGATCATTTATATATAAAACTATCTAAAATATAATATTTCACTTACAAAAATCACTTATTTTAATCTACTTTCAAAAAATGTCTTCAATATATCTTCATCAATAAATTGATATATATCACATGGATTTTGATATAGTATATCACAAAAATTTAATTCTATTTTTAGGATTGATTTAAAATCCACCCATCTCCTAACATTCAATGCTAAACATGTATTCCTGAATCTTACATTATCAGGTATATCATATTTCATCTGATAATAAGGGGAACAACATATATTAGTAAAAACAATTCATGGAAAGTAAAATAAAAAAATCAATCAAACCAAAATTATCTCCCACAATTGAGATATTATCACTTTGTCAACAATTCTCTAATCATAATTAAAAATATGAACATTTCCTTATGATTTCACTGTAATAAAAAAACAAAATTATTTTCATTTGGACCCCTAGGAATATCATAATCATCAAAATAAAAGTGTTTCCTATGGTCATAGATACAAGTAACTGTTAGTTTTTTGTAAATTTGTATAGCCATGTTACCATCCCTTAATATCTTTTTTACCCTGTAGAAGTAGATGAATCCTATAAATAAGGATGATGAGTTGCATCAACCGTAGTATGTGTTTGTTCCTCACCAAAATTTTATGTATCATCCTACCTAAAAGTATTTTGAGGATCAAATTTTTGATGTTCTATTATCCAAAAAATCAAAGTAACAAAAAATTAGATTAAAAATATACAAATTTTCATGAACCCCTCCCCAAAAGTATACTCCTTGTGGTCCGAAATTGTGAGAAGAGAGATAATGACCCCCCGATTCCCACCTCCAGCAGGCCTTAGGTTGGTGGCTAACATCGAGGGTAGAGTAAACACAAAAATTGGAGGCATTACCCTCTAAGATACCACATAAAAAGAGAGAGAGATAAGGTATAAAAAAACCAACTCCTAATTAGAAAATAAGTAAACGAAATCTCAATTACACATATGTATTTTCATGCAAGAACTACTACAACTAAAAGGGGAAAACTATATGATCCAAAATAAATTAAAATGACTACCTTCACGAATCCCAAATAGCTCATGAAAACCCCTAAGCTAGTAATAACCAGACTAATCTGCAACCTACTACATGTGACCTGGAAAATAGTTTATATAACATATTGTGTAAAGACCCAGAAATTCCATATGATTTTTTTAAATTATTTTTTATTATTACGATTCTTCAGAAATTGATGGCACTTTATTCCGATGCCCGGTGCGTCCAGAATAGATTTTTGAACTTTTTTTAAGGTATGTTCAGTAAACGTGCGGGTTCCATTTTATATCATTTGAACGGGTGCTCAGATTAAAAATCTTATGGCACCGTTGAATCCATAACACCAGTATTCACTTAAGGGATTCTTAACTTCGACTAAAATTTGTAGGGTGAAAAAGTTAGTTTTTGTTACTTTTAAAGAAATAATAAAATAAAATAAAAATTGTTATTTTATTTTCCTACCACCTGTTGAGAAGCAGTGGTGATACTGATGGGTT
Organism: Viscum album; assembly: GCA_963277665.1. NCBI lineage: Eukaryota > Viridiplantae > Streptophyta > Magnoliopsida > Santalales > Viscaceae > Viscum > Viscum album. Next base: position 275,212,029 of record OY728123.1, on the reverse strand, counting down.
TTCAAGCCATTTAATGGCTTGAATCTTCAGTTGTGTAACCACACTATTGGGAATTAAGGGGTTAATTAATTAATGAACCTCATTAATTCTATTGATGTGTTACTCACCCTCCCCCTCTATTTAATTGAGGCTCAGGTTGGGGTTATAGAGAGGAATGTAAGGAACCTTTGGTGAAGTACTAGTACATCTTCCACCAACGGAGGATGAAAGATTGGGTGAAAATGATCCAGGATTGACGAACACAGTCGAATTCATTCAATGAGGACACTTCCTCTGCCACAATGTGACCCCACCAACTAATCATGAGGTAAAGGGTTTTCTATTGTTTAATTTTATGGGGTTTTTCATGATTAAGTCTAGGTGTTTTAAGATGAATTAAGCCCACCCTTGTTATGATGCTAATGTGGAGGGCACAGGCCAAATGAACATGGCCTGGACCCTCCACCACTTGATTTATTATTGCATTCTTCGAGGGTGGATTTCTCAACTTGACAGAACATTGAACTGGGAGGCACACAGCGACCACGACATCTTGGGTGGCCTATAGGCACAGACGGGAGTGAAAAAAGAGCTCTAAAGTGTTGCGGGAGCACCACAGAAGAAGCGCTAGTGTGGCACCAGTGTGGCGGCTCTGACGACCAGAACCGTAGGACGAGGGCGACGGCCAGCAACTGCCTGCTGCGGTGAAAGGGTGATGTCGCTCGACACTGCGGTGGACCGAAGGGTAGCCGGGTCACTACCGGCTGCGTAGGCGGAAGGCAGTGAACCATCACGTAGTGCTGGGAGGTGGTCGTGACATTAATTTCACAGTAAAGGTGAAGAGACCTACACCCCGCAAGTCCCACTGACATCCGAGGTGGCACCAAGTAGCACCACCGGTTACATAAAAGACGAACGACTCTTTGATCCATTCAAGGAGGGATCGTGTGACCCTTCACGTGGGTCACGCCAACTGGTGGGCTAGACCAGTTCACTGCCCAACTGGCTGAGCCCACCATGGCCTAACCCAGCTGGTTCGGGCTGGGCCGGTCTGCGGCCCAGCGGGCCGAGCCCGTCGCGGCCCAGCCGGTTCGGGCCGAGCCGATTCGCGGTCTAGCATGTTCGGGCGGGTCCAAGTCAGAGACAGACCAGGTTGAGTTGACCCGAAATGGGTCAGGTCAACCCAGGCTGGGTCAGGCCGGGTCGACCCGATCTGGTCAGACCGGACCCGAACCCATTTCGGCCCAGATACGCTTAAAAGTCCATATCTCGCAACCCAGACATCCATTTGACAAACCATCTATGGAAATGGAATCCTTTTAACTAGTTGGTCATTTTCAAATACTCCACCTATGTTTTGGAGAATGTTGGAGTACGTACATGTTAGATCGTACCTGAATCCAACTAGGCCCTTGGCACTAAAATGCCTATAACTCTCAGACCAGTCATTCGATTGATGCATCGTTTGATGCATTGGAACCCATATGATATGAAAGATCATTGGGTTACTTATTCGTGGGACTTCATTCTAGTTGAAATATGACCGATGGCTTGGGGATCGGATCATTCCAGAATCAAGTATACTATGTATGTGAATCTAGTGGTTGGATGAGATGTGAATAATGAAAAGTGAAACTGTATGGATCAACACCTAGAGTTCCTCTATGGATCAGCACCTAGAGAAATTGTGTGGGTTAGAAACTAGAGATCATGTGTGGCTTAACACCTAGAGATCCTATATGGATCAGTACCTTGCGATCCTATATGGATCTGCACCTAGCGATCCTATGTGGATCAGCACCGAGAAATCTTGTGTGGATCAACAACAGAACCTTTGATAAAATAAGATGATCTAGCTTTACAAATAATCATATGTACTTTTGTACTTAAATATACCTGGTTTGAGCTGAGTATTTTTCATTGTTATTGAGATCATGTTTTTTATTTTTCCTTTGTGAAATTCTGAGAGACTTTCGGGGGTCTCGAGGTCTCTACAGCGTATTTTTATACTTACCCCTGCACAGGTTTTTCCCACACCTTGTTTTTCCTTATAAAGACGACTAGTAGATCATCTGAGACTATAAGAGTTAGGACTAGGCAGTGCATAGTGGTGAATGGATGATATGGAGAGAGGTGGAGACAAGTTGTACCTACCCTTCAGGTAGGATCCTTGGTGGATGATCTAAAGAGTTGTTTTCTATTTTCTATTGTACTATATATTTCAGTTGGGCTTGTATTCAGGCCCCTTAACATTTATTACACACTTTTACTATTGTAGTTTTACCTCGTGGTTGCATCTTTTTGTGTTCTTGGACTGTTTTTTTTGTACATGTTTAAAGAAAATGCCTTCCCGTTTTAGGGATACACCTTTCTGGTGCTAGTCACCAACCCCTGGTCTATGGAAGGCATGCTTGGGGTAGTCACGGCATGGGCCCTGTGGGACAGGTCATTACAAAGTGGTATCAGAGGAGTCAGTTATAATGAAGAACAAGGACTCTAATATTTCCAATGGAGTAATATAGTTAAGTGTTTTGAGAGTGGTTTTTAGTTCGGGGAGTCCAGTTTTGGTGCGACGGGCGACATATCCATACACCATGACCCTAAATTTGGATTTCCAACTCACTGCACGAAAACACTAATTAGGTGTGTTTTGGAAATGTTTTACTATTAATTTATTTAGAGTCAGATCACCAGGTATATCTTATTGAACATGGAGCACCTGTTTATTTTTAGGATGTCACCGTGTAGTCAACCAGCCATGATTCTAAAGAGAGTACACGATGATGGCCCAACGAGTGACGAGGCTTTAGTGCAGGTCCCCCTTACAGTGTTGGCACTTTCAGGTGGTGTACCAGCAGCACCACCACTTAGAGAGTAGCAGTTTCCACCAACCCCACGGGAAGACCATGCACGATGGCTGATCATGTTGCACGAGTTCTTCAGAAAGAGGCCTCTGAGGTTTCAAGGTGAGACAGATCCTCAGGCAGCTGAGGACTGGCTGGAGGTTGGGGCATGGGTGTTTCACTTAGTTGAGATTCCAGCAGATTAGATGGTTATTCTAGATGCTTGCATATTCTAGGGAGTAGTTGGGAGATGGTGGAGTTTGATGCTCCAGATGCATGAGGAGGTGAAAATCTCTCGGTTGGACTTCGAGACCCTTTTTAGGGTGGAGTTTGTACTAGTGACTTTACGCTCAGTGCTTATTCAGAATTTTCTGCACTTATAGCATGGGAGCCTATCAGTGGCCCAGTACTCAGCGAGATTCACTGACCTCTCACGCTACTCCATCGACATGGTATGTGCCCATTCTTTAGGCAGTGGACCATAGAGCAGGGTCTCTGACAGGAGATCAGAGCATCAATGATATCACTCAATATCCCGAAGAAGGCTGGAGTGCTCGAGTGAGCATTATTTGTGGAGATATTTTTAGCTAAGTAGTCACCGACTGTGAGAGCCACCACTGGACAACAGGTAGTTCAATCATCAGTAGTAAGAAGTAGGCAGTTGATGCAGAGGTCCAAGAGGGCCAGACCTTCTGGCAGATGACTTCCGGATGCAGGGTCGGAGGTGCGGAGCTCATGAGGCAGAGGAGGTCTTATGATGACTAAAACATGTTACTCTTGTGGCAGATAGGGACACATGTCTTGCAACTGTCTGACTCCACCCGTAGATGATCAGAAAATTACTGAGTGAGCACTAAGGTAGCAACCGAGGTTCGAGCGAGGGGATCTATAAGGCAGCGAATGTGGCAGAGGAGTAGGTCATGCAGAAGGTGGTGGATGATGACTTTAGGTTCTACCACAATCACCCCAGGTGGTCCACCCCGACCACAGGGAATATGTGGACATAAGTGAGCTCAGCTACAGGCAGCATAGGCCTATAATCACGGTGCTCCATAGATAATTAGAGGTATGATCTATGTCAATTCCACCCTAGTTGAAGTTATTATAGACAGAGGTTCCAGTCACTCTTTTCTTTCCATGGAACTCCTTTAGAGATCAGATATTCCGACAGATATATTGGCTCGATCCCTACGATTAGAGACTCCGACGGGAGAAGATTAAATGATTACACACTGGTGTCGATATTGTGATATCACTCTAGAAGGTGAGAGATTTGGCTGGGATCTCCTAGTAGCATCATCGAGGCCCTATGATTTCATCTTGGGAATATACTAGCTATCCACAGTCCATGCTGAGATTGACTGTTTTAGGTGTAATGTGCGGTTTTTCCATGAGGATGGGACCAAGTTTTCATTCACTGGTGAGAAGGGAACCTTTTCAGCATAGGACGGAATTTCTTGGAGGACGGTGTATCCAATTACTCATTAGTTGGATATCCTTACCCTCGAATAAGTAGATGCGAGGAGTTTGAGTTCTCCTGTAGTGTTGGACCAGTATGCAGATGTCGTTCCTGATGATGTTCTAGGAATACCTCATCGTAGATATATAGACATCTACATAAAATTGTACCATAGGATGACACTGATATCTATGTCAACATATTGGATGGCCCCACATATCTTTGTGTGTTTCACGTAAAGATGGAGGACTTATAGAGGAAGGGGTTCATAAGGCCTAGTGTTTCTCCATGGGCATATCTAATTTTTTTCGCTAAGAAGGAAGATGGAAGTCTGAGGCTTTCTGTGGATTATCAGTGCCTTAACTAGGTGGACATGAAGAATAAGTATCTACTCCCATGAATTGATGATCACTTCGACCAGATGAAGGGAGCACAGTGGTTTTCAAGGATATACCTCAGATCAGGCTATCCACAGATCAGGGTAAGGGATGAGGACGTATTGAAGATAGCCTTTAGATGTCGGTATGGCCATTATGAGTTTTTGGTAATGCCCTTCGGCATTACCAATGCTCTGGTAGTGTTCATGGGGCTCATGAATAGGATCTTCCATCCTTACCTCGATCACTTTGTGGTGGTATTCATTAACGACATCTAGATATACTCAATGTCGGAGGAGGAGCATGCCAGACACCTACAGATAGTTTTGGAAACACTCGGAGTACACCAAATTTATGGTAAGCTCTTGATGTGCTAGTTCTGGATACGAGATGTTCACTTCCTTGGGAACGTTATCTCGGAAGTAGGATTTGTAGTGGATACCGAAAATATAGAGGCAATTCTTGGTTGAGAGCCACCCAAGAGTGTGACTGAGGTGAGATGTTTCTTCGGATTGTTTGGGTACTACCAGAGACTAATACCTGACTTTTCTAGAGTTTTGAAAACCTTGTTAGCTTTGAAAAATAATGGATAACCCTTTTTGTAGATGGAGAAATTCTAGAAGATTTTTAAAGAGATGAGGAAGAGGCTGATGAGTGCCCCCATCTTGAGGCTACCAGAAGAGGACGTTGGGTATGTAGTCTATTACGACACATTTGGGACCAGACTAGGTTGTTTCCTGATGCAGGAGCGATCATTGATCACCTACGGCTCATGGAAGTAGAGACAACATGAGTAGAACTATGTAACCCATGACCTAGAGTTAGAAGCAATGATCTTTATGCAGAAGAGGTGGTTGCACTACTTGATGGGTGAACATTTTACAGTCTACCCTGATCACAAGGTTTTAGATATATCTTCTCATAGAAGGACCTGAACCTGAGGCAATGACGATGGCTAGATTTCCGCAAGGACTACAAATTTATGATAGTCTACTCTTATGGGAAAAGGAATGTAGTAGTAGAAGCACTCAGCAGGAGGTCTGGTCTACAGTTGCTGAGTGTGGAAACAAAGCATCTAACCACATCTTAGTTATCCTTTATGGATAGTGATAGAGCAACTTAACTCTAGTCTATGATAGTTACTCCCCCACTCCTTCATTGAGTCAGGTAGGCACAGCTTGGGGACGTAGACTGAGAGGCCTGACATGCTCATATGTCCTCCAGAAAGGCTCCTAGTGGATTTTATGAAGGTGGGCAGCACGTCCTTATCTTCAGAGGATGCACAACAGTACTACTGACGTTATGAGAGGAGTTGTTGAGTTATTTACACACATCCAATTTGAAAGTAAATCCTAGAGTGTAGAAGATATACTAGGACCTCTGGTGTCAGTACTGGGGGCCATAGATGAAGAATGCAGTGGCAGAGATCGTATCACGATGACTCACTTGTCAGTAAGTGAAGGCTGAGCATCAGGTACCAGCAGGCTTAGCTCATCCAGTTGAGGTACCAAAGTGGAAGTGGGATGGTATTTCCATGGACTTCGTGATGGGGATTCCACAAATCTCCAGGGTCCCCGATTCCATCTGGGTGATTATTGACCAACTCACCAATTTGGACCACTTCCTACCCATCCAAGAGTAAGGATCAGTAGATAGCATGGGTTGTCTCTACGTACAAGAGATTCTACGACTACATGGGGTGCTGAAGATGATAATATCTGATCATCATGCTCATTTTACATCCCTCTTTTGGAATGGATTACAGGATGCATTCAATACATAGCTATTCTTGAGCACCACCTTTCATCCTCAGATAGATGGTCAGATTGAGAGAATCATTCAGACACTCAAAGACATGCTTCATGCTCATTTCCTTGATTTTGGACGTTTTTGGGAGGAAAACCTACCACTGGTGGAGTTTGCATACAACAAAAATTATCACTCCACCATCAACATGGCTCCATTTTAGGCCCTTTACGAATGACCTTCCAAATCACCATTATTCTAGAAAAATCCAAGGGAGTCAACACTTATGGGTACAGACTTTGTCCAAGCTACCATGGAGAAGGTTCAAATCATCCAGGAGAGGATGAAGACTACACATAGCCGGCAAAAGTCTTATGCCAATAGGATATGGAGACCCTTGAATTTTGAGGAGGGAGACCATGTCTTGTTATGGGTCTCACCCCGATGAAGATTATGGAGTTTTCGTCAGGGCATCATGCTATCTCTGAGGATCATCAGACCTTTCCATATCCTCAGCAGAGTAGCCGAGGTGGTGTACCGTCCATCTCTTCCCCACAGATGCACCGAGTGCATAATGTTTTCTATGTGTCGTAGCTGATTAAATACGTGCATGATCTATCGCAGGTTATCGACTAGGTTGAGATAGAGATCGATGATGAGGATATGTTTCTAGAGTTCCCGGTGAAGATGGAGGATCGACAGGAGAAATTCCTTCATGGGTGGTCGATTCCTCAGGTATGAGTTCATTGGTAGTACGAGAACCTCCACGAGATCACATGGGAGAGGGAGGCTTAGATAAATTATCAATAACCCCCATATGTTCCCTTAGTTTTGTTGTATCTTTTGAGGACAAAAATCTCAAAAGTGGGTATAATGTAATGATCTGAAAATTCCATATGATTTTTTTAAAATTATTTGGGATTATTATGAGTCTGTGAAAATTTACGATGCTTGATTCTGTGGACCAGTGTGCCCAAAATGGATTTTTGAACTTTTCTTAAGGTATGTTCAGTAAACGTGTTGGTGGTGTTTTCAATATTTTGAACCGTTGCTCAGATTAAAAATATTAGGGCACTGTTGAATTCGCAGTGCTGGGATTAGATTAAGTGAGGCTTAACTTCGACTACAGTTGGTCGGGTGAAAAAGTTATTTTTTGAGACATTTAAAGAAATAATAAAATAACATAAAAAAAATTATTTTATTTTCCTACCTCCTGTTGAGAAGTTTTGGTGGGAACGATGGGTTGTCAAGCCATTTAATGGCTTGAATCTTTAGTTGCATAACCACATCTTTGGGAATTAAGAGGTTCAATAATTAATGAACCTCATTAATTCTTTCTATGTGTTACTCACCCTCCCCCTCTATTTAATTGAGGCTTGGGTTGTGGTTATAGAGATGACTGTGAGGAGCCTTTGGCGAAGTACTACGGAATCTTCCACCAATGGAGGATGGAATCTTGGGTGGCAATGATCCAGGATCGACGAACATCGGTGACTTCATCCAAAGAGGATTCTTCTTCCGCAACAACGTGTCACATCCAACGACTCTCTAGGTAGGGGGATTTGTCTCATTTAATTAATTGGGATTTGTCTTGATTAATTCTATGTGTTTTAAGATGAATTAATCCCACCCATGTTATGATGATAAAGTAGTGGGCACAGTCGAAAGGAACAAGGCATGGACCCTCTGCCACTTGATTTAGCATTGCATTCTCTGGGGGCAGATTTCTCAACGTGATGAAACCTTGAACTTGGAGGCACATAGTGAATGATGTTTCTTGGGAGGCCCATAGGATTATAAGGGAGTATAAATGGAGCTCTAGATCATCTCTAGAGCCCCATTGAAGAAGCACTAGTGCGGCACCAGCGTGGAGGCGTCGGCAGCCGAAGCCAGCAGACGAGGGCCGCAGACGGCAACCGCTGGCCATAGTGGAAGGGAGGCACTACGGTGGACCGAAGGGTATCCAACTCACTTCTGGACTTGTAGTCATAAGGAGGCACATCTTCGTGCACTGCGGGGAGGTGGCCAAAGCATCAAAGCCACGACGGAGGCGAAAGAACCCACGACCTACAGGTCCCGCTGACAGACGAGGTGGCACCACGTGGCACCACCTGTTATAAAAGATCTGAATGGATCTTTTTATCCATTCCATAAGGAGGGGGCTCACGACCCATCATGTGGGTCATTCCAGATGGTGGGTTGGACCGTTCCGCTACCCAGCGGGCTGATCCCGCTATGGCCCAGCCCAGCCGGTTCGGGTCAGGCCGGTCTGCGGCCCAGCGGGCCGAGCCCACCACAACCCATCCCATTCAGGCTAGGATAGTCTGCAGCCCATCTAGTTTGGTCTAGGTCGGGTTGGGTTGGGCTGACTGGGCCGGACCGAACCCGAACACATTTCGGCCCAAATACGCTTAAAAGGTCGTATCTCGCAAACCAGAAGTTTGTTTGACAAACCGTATGCGGCACTAGAATCCTTGGGAAAAGAAGGTTCTTTTGAGATACTCCACCTATGTTTTTGATAAAGTTAGAGTATGGAAATTTTGGATCGTACCTAAATACAACCAGTCCCTCGGCAGTAAAATGACTATAACTCTTAGACCAAAAGTCTGATTGACGTGCTGTCTGTTGCATTGGAACCCATATGACATGATATATCATTGGGTTACATCTTTTTCTGACTTATTTCCAGTTGAAATATGACCGATGTCTTGAGGATCAGATCCTCCTAGAATCAAGATTACTATGTATAGGAATCCAGTGGATGGCTGAGACTTGAAGAATTAATAGTGATCCTATGTGGATCAACACCTAGAGATCATGTGTAGATCAACACCTAGTGATCCTATGCGGGTTAGAACCTAGAGATCCTTAGTGGCTCTGCACCTAGCGATCCTGTGAGGATCAACACCTAGCGATCCTGTGTGGTTCAAAAACTAGCTATCCAATATGGACCAGCACCAAGCGATCCTGTGTAGATCAGCAGCAGAATGCTTGATAGAGTAAGATGGTTTAGCTTTATGACATATCATTTGTACTTATGTACCTAAGTTATAACTGGTTTGAGTTGAGTCTTTTTCTTTGTGATTGTGATCATGTTTTGTAGTTTTCCTTTGTGGAATTATGAGAGACCTTCAGGGGTATCAAGGTCCCTACAAAGTATTGTTCAACTCACCCCTGCACAGGCTTCGCCCGCACCTTCTTCTGTCTTGTGCAGAAGAAGAGAAGCTCAGTTGAGACTATAAGAGTCTAGATTAGGTGGTGCACTGAGGGGACTAGCTAATGTGGAGAGCTGTAGAGATGAGTTGTACCTACCCTTTAGGTGGGATCCTAAGTGGACGATCTCAAGAGTTCTTTTCTATTTTATGTTGTATTTTATATTTCAGTTGGGCTTGTATTCCATCCCATTTACTTTCATTGCACACTTTTAATTATGTACTTTTACCTCATGGTTGCATCGTGTTGTGTTTTTAGACTGTGTTTTTGTACAGGTTTAAAGGAAATTCCTTCCCTTTTTAGGTATTTGCCTTTCTAGTGCTAGTTTCCAACCCCTATTCTATAGAAGTCATCTTGGGGTAGTCACGGCACGGGCCCTAGGGGATGGTTCGTGACATTGGGTGAGTATAATAGTATACTCAATAGAATCCTCCTTGGAGCCTCTCATCCAAAAGTAAAGAAATCATGCTAAAGCATAGTGAACAATAAATGAAACTAAATCATCACCTGAACATGTATACTATGTTCCTAGATTCACTATGGAAACATTCACAAAGTATCACATAAGAGATAATATATTATAATAAATAATATCAAGGGTAACCTTCTACCACATCTCCCCAGGTTTTCCTCTTTTCCCCAACACTGCATGTCCTAAGAATATATCTTCAAAAAGGCTATCCTGAAGACACCTCGGTGTAGCAACACAACATTCCCCTCATGAATCCTACCACCACAACCACCCAACCAAAATTAACCAAGTAGTTTCTTGGATCCATCATAGCTCACATAGCACAGATCATACATTAGGTAATATACCCAAGCCATTACTTCCAATACACCGAGTTAGGATCCTCAAGACATCAATGCATATACAATTACTCCAATAGTAGTCCATGAGAAACTATATACAAAATATATGTGTGTGAAATAACCACAATCCATTAAATATTTCTACACACATATATGTGGAAAACTATCTATCGTGCATACCATCACAAGTAACTACCAAGGGAAGGGATCAGGGTCAAAGGGGGTAGTCATCCATCTATCCTCCCACCGAGATGTTGGGGAAAACACCCCCAGGGAATATAACCCCCGAGGTGTTAGTTTCTTTAACCGAATTAGTGGAGTATCATTTAGGAACCCTAAAGGTCCAAAATATAATATAGATCACAACTACACTATGGGAAAACTGAGTATTAGACTCAATTGCAGCTAACATCTCCCAGACTCTCGGTCTCCACTATTAAGACTAGATATCATACAAATAGACAATCATTTAAAGATCTATATTCAGTTACATTATCCGTTTTTATGAATTTCACTTTATGTTAATTGATCCATTAACTATAACTTAAAGGCAATAAATTCCAAATTACATTTGATTATCATTCCAACCAAGATCCATGACCTCCAGGCATAACCAAACTGTTTCCACATCTTTTCATAATAACGTTCTCTATATTGTATCCTAGAAACATCCAACCCCACTGGTTAAAAAATTATTCATTTATTTAACAGCATTACCATTTTTCATATTCCCACGCATTATATAAAATCACCCTAATCAACCAAACAATTGGGGCTCAACACGGTGAGTAGATAAGATACCCACCAAGACTTATCCACATATAGAAATAGCATAGACCCATCCAACCTTGAGAAGCTAAACATAGAAATCACGTAGCAAACCTAGCACGTATTCGCCTCTTTTGGAAGGAGGGTAAGAAATACCATCTTCCTCAAGTAGCGAGGAAAGTAAAGTAGATTAAAAAACAAAATATTCAAAACAAACAATTTCACATCAACGGGTAAGACAATATTTAACCTGTTTCATCATCCCAGATGTTGTCCTCAACACCCACATGCATAAACCAATGCATCTTGAAACTCTGGGTTTAAACTACTCCCATAACCACTAGGCCTCCCTACCCCAACATACCACAACATCCCTCCAGTATCATCCCTCCCAGGCTGACATCACATCTAGACTTCCCTTCCCCGACAACCATAAGTCACGTATCAAAAGAACATCACAAGAAACATGAACAAACATAGAAACTTTCTCCCTGTCCTAAAACAATCCATTCACACTTTACACACAATGAGCTCTCACAACTACAATGTATAAGGTGATTGGACAAACAAGAAAACAATAAAATTAGGCCCTTCAAGGCATTATCTTTATCACACAGCTGGTTCTTATTTCATCTTGAATTAAACAATTCATTATTCAGAGGTCTGAACTACTGGAAACCAATGAAACAAGCTATCACAAGCTATCAAAAATTAATTTATCATGAATTTAACAATTTATCAAGAAGAATCAACATGATTCAGGTTCATTAACCAATTACATTACATATTCATATCTACATCAATTTGATCCACATAAAATTACAACAATAACAATCGGATTCATTAAACATGCTTCTTTATCTCTTTGCCAATTATTTAAACAATTAATTCCATATTTACATTCTTTTAAAATTCCATCAAGAACTATATGATAACTAGTATAAAGCGAAAACATAAGATCTCTACCAATTATTTAATATATTTCATATAATTATTAGGTCAATTCCATTGTGATAAATGGGATAAACAATTCTAACTCTACTACATGTAAATAAATAGATAAAACCCAAATCCCTTACCTCAAAAGGTTGTTGATGTTCTTCGCACAATAATGAATCAATGAAATAGATCACAATTACCTCTCCTATAAAAAATCCATCCACCCAAGGACACCGTAGAAAAACCACACCAACCAACTACAACTATGATTCCATTAGAAACATGCGGATCACATTCAATGAAAAGGAAAGGAGAAATAGAAGGAAACAAATCAAATAAACATCAAGAATTTAGTTTTATCATAACTTATATTGAATATGGATCACTACATATCGAAGGAGGCAGCTAGGGAACGTTAATTGATGAAGGAATCCCCAAAATAGTTAACAGAGCATCATCGGTTCACTTGTGGTTGAGGGAGATCCACAGTAGCAGTAGGTTTGAAAAAAATTGAGCAGCCAGAAAAAACATAAAACATACAACATTGGGGTATTACATGACATGTAATATCCTTTCACATCATGTAATGCCTCAAGGTCCAGTTCTGATGAAAAATGCATCACCTATCGATTTTTTTTTATTTTCCAAACCCCAAAACATTTCATGTCATGAATACCTCTTTTATGCTGTAAACAAACCCAAGAAATTGGATGTCACATCGTGTAATATAGTTACACAATGTGCAATCCCCAATTCCTTTCTTTCACTTAACTTAACTCCTCCAAACTTCTTCTGAACCACCTCTAAGCACTTCGATCTTCAAAAACATGCAAAGAGTTGATCCACGTGGATATGGTCCCTTAAATCAGACACCTCTCAAAACATTCTCTTCCTAAAGAATCCAAAACCAACCCAGAGAGAAAATCGAAAGGGTTCATCCAAACTTCCCCCCCCCCCATGAGATACCTCTCAAGAATACGACACCATTGGAACTCCCCACCTCACTTGAGGAACAAGCACAATACCACAAAACAAAAACAACCATATCCCAAACACTCTCTTGGGGTAGATAACTATAAAAAGAGACAAAGACACAATAATAAACAATAGAAATCCGTCTCATAACAGAAATGGTCCACAACCACCAAATTAACAACATTACAAGAGAAGATTTAAACATCAAACAACTCGGGGCACGGAGCACTTATCTGTGACAGATGTTCCCAAGTAATCTCATCCATGCCACTGTGCCTCCATAACACACATACCAAAGGGATAGAATGACAGTGCAATAAATTATCTTAGTGGTCCTAAATCTCTATAGGCCACTCCTAGATGGATGCATTATCGTGAACATCGATCTCCCCACAATCTATGATGTGAGAGTAATCATGATGAAAAAAACAAAGCTACAGATCGTGAAAACCATAATGTATTTGGATTCTCTATGAGGGAAGTGATACTTGATACGCCACATCTCCTACATGATCCAATACCTAAAAAGGCCCAAAACATTGGGGAGAAAGCTTACTCCAATAACAAAACATCTGCTACCCATGATGGGGATCCACCTTTAGAAACACGTGATCCCCAACGTCAAACTCTAAAGGTCTCCCCCTACTATAGTCATAGGATTTCTAGAAATCCTTCACTGCCATCATCCTCTCAGAAATCACTTGGATTATCTCTATCATATTCTATACCAGTTCTAGCCCAAGATCTTCTGACTCTTCGACCATAGTACCGTATAACAGAGAATGGAAAGATCAGGTATACAAGGCTTCAAATGGTACCATACTGATGGTAGAGTGAAAAATATTTTTGTAATCTAACATGAAAAATTGTAGTTTACTCATCCACAAACCTTCAAAATCAAGGACAAAAGCGTGCAACATGTCTTCAAGAGTCAGATGATCCACTTTGTCTGAGCATCCATCTATATATGAAAAGTAGTGCTAAGGCATAATTGAGAACCAAAATCATTCTTAAGACCTATCCACACCCTATAGGTAAAACTAGGATCTTGATTGGAAATTATCATCCTCAAAACTTCATGTAATCACACGTCCTCCTCTAGATATGGCCTTAATAGAACCTCCACTGAGCTCGACTCCTATATTTCTATCAAGTGGACTCATTTCATCAAATGGTCCACTACCACCCACATAGATTCATATCCATCCTGAGCTCAAGGAAAATTGGTAAAAGTCCATCAATTTGTCCTCCCACTTCCAATATGGGACATCTAATATTTTGATAAAACATTCAGGAAAATGGTGCTCAGTCTTCACCTTCTTGAAGACCAATCATTGAGACACAAACTTCAAAATTGAATGCTTCAACCCAGGCCACCAAAACCAAATCCTTGAAGATTGGTTCATCTTTGTAATTATATGATGTTTTGATAAATGAGATGTATGGAAATCTATAAGGACCATCTCACGTGATTCCAAAGGAATGAATATCCTCCCTTGAAATAAAACCTGATGTTGTTCATCCTCAGAACAACCATCAGGGGCCTCACCATAGACAACTTGGACTCTCCAGACCTCCACCACATGATCCACCAACTGGGACTCTTCCACCTTCTGCACCAAATATTACTATGTTGTCATCTAAAAAGGATGACCTCTTCCCACAACTTCCCACATATCTACATGTATTGCTGAAAATTCTTCCATCACTAACCCGAAATCACTTGATTTGCGCACTGTATCATGAAAATATTTCTTACTCAATGCATCAGCAACAACATTTCCCTTCCTAGGTATATATGAAATTTTGAAGTCATAATCCCATAATAAATCTATCCACTGTCACTAGTGCATGTCCAAGTAATGCTGAGATAAAACATACCCAAGCCTTTTATGATCAGTGAAGACCAAAAAGTTCTAGCCAATGAGGTAATGTCTCCACAACTTCAGAGAAAACAACACTACCACTAAATCAAGATCATGGGTGGCATAGTTATGCTCAAGGGGATGTAAGTTCCGAGACCCATATGAAATGTCCAATCTCTACTTCATCAAAACACATCTAAACCCCAAACGTGAAGCATCATAGAAAATCTCAAACTAAACTCCTTCTACTGGAAAACAGAGAACTAGAGAACTAACCAAATTCTCCTTCAGATACACAAATGTTTCCTAACACTAGTAATTCCACACAAATTCCTTATCCTTTTTTCTCAATTTTTTCTGAGGAGTCTCAGCCCTAGATAAATTTGATACAAACCTATTTTGATAGTCTCCAAAACCAAGGAATCTTTGCACATCTTCCAATATAATGGGGGATTCCAAAGACACAACTGCTTCTACCTTAGATGGATCCACCACTACACCCTTATGGGACACAACATTCTCCAAGAAGCAGACTTCTCGATCCCAAAAATCACACTTCAAAAAATTCCCAAAAAGATACTATTGATGAAGAACTCTCAAAATGGTATGCAAATTCACTGCATGCTTCTCCTCTAATGCGGAGTACACAAGGATGTTTTCGATTAAAACCACCACAAAATTATCCATGAACTCATATAACACAACATTCATAAAACCCATGAACAAAACTATATAATTCATTACACCGAATGACATCACATTGAACTCATAATTACCACGATGACAAAAAAAATGGTCTTTATTATATCATCATTCTTCACACACATCTAATGATATCCTGAATGCTGGTCGATATACGAGAACCATCCTTCACCCTTCAGTTGATTGAATAAATCATCATTCCATAGAATGTGATGGTTATTCTTCACTGCCACTAGATTCATGTGGTGATAATCATTACACAACAGCCAAATACCATCATGATTTTTCACAAATAAGATAGGTGCACCCCATGGTGACATGCTCAAATGAACAAAAACACACTACGAAAGACCATAGATCTATAAACGCATCTCTCGTAACTCAAGAGGTTCCATCCTATATAGAGACATCGAGATAAGAGACACACTTAGATGTAGTTCTATCCCAAACACGATCAATTATCAAAGGGGTAACACTAGAACCTCTTCTCAAAATACATCATGGTTCTCTTTAAGACCCTGGGAAATGTCAAAGGTTGAACCTCTAATGAACTCAACATATGTTCAGTCCTCAAGGATGACAAGGATGGACACACCTCTGACCGATCTGAGGGTCTCGGTCTCCAACAAACACCATCGAATCTTCATCCACATCAAACAACACCACTTTCCTCATGAATAAATACAGGAGACACTTCACTAAATATAACCAATCCATGAATATGATGGAATCATATAGTTATATTCATAAATATTGGAAATATCCACAAGAGTAGTGCTTTCCCAACACTAGCTCACACTCTTTACAAACTTCAAACAATTCATCTCGACCTCTAACTAGTATAGTCAACACCAAGGGCACTACAATCCTATCAACTTCAAGTCCCAAAGAATGGAAAAGGTCAGGTGATATGAAAGAGATAATTAATCCAAGATCAAACAAATCATGAACCCAATTAGAAAACAAAAAAAGGGTACCTCGAACGTTGTATGGCTCACGTGGCATTGGAAATTATAAAGCATGAAGCTAACCAATAACTTCTTTACAACCTTTCCGACCCTACAAGAGACTAACTCCATGGTCATGGTCGACTCTCTAAGGATGAGGAACATCCCATTTATATTCTATGTCTACACCATCCACTCTCTACTAATCCAAAACTGATGAAAAATGCTGCTACTACCTCGACTGGAACTACCTCAATAGTGGAACATGAAGTGGAACACATAACACATGCTGACTGGTAAAAAATTTTAGGCACCCTCATTGCTAATGACCTCATCCTCCATATGAAAAAAGCACTTAATCCCTTATCATAGTTCTGAGAGTTTACATCCCTATAAAAAAGAGATACTGAGGGCTAGGACCTACCTCCAGCTGATCGGAAACTCTTATACCCTAAAAACTGAGAATCCTGGACCAAAACTCTACTTTGTGAGGAATCCTGATGACTCCCCTATCTTGACGATTCAGTTCTATCTAATGTCATCTCAGTGACCTATTCCCTCCCCATCACCCTATAATATGTAGTCAGCATAAATAGGGAGTCCTGGCATGTGATCTTTAGATGCAAAGACTTTTTTAAATTCCTTTCCTAGGCCTCCTCATCTGGAAACTGCTTGGAGCATATTGAAAAAGTTTACTAAAACAGACTAAAAACACATTCACAATGGAGATCCCTTATCGAAGGGTAATAAACGTCTGGTGAATGGTCTCCCTTATAGTCAAAGAAAGAAACTCAACTCTAAACTACTCTCTGAACTCCTCCCACAAGACTGCTGACTCTTTGTGATCCCCCATAAACCAGAACCACAACTACCTCAATACCCCATGCATCATCATCAAAATCAATGATACCTAGTGCTCCATCTATGCATAGATCAAACTGAATACTATCTCAACCTCCTCCATACTATCATATGTGACTCTATCTGAAATGGATCCCTTGTATTTTTTTGGACTCTGGTGCTGAATCTCTCAAAGTGTCCTCCTCTGTGTTTCGTCACCGTCAACCTGTACTCTACGACGATCTCCTGGCATAGCCTACCGAACATATTCTATTCATCCCTAATGAGTATGTGGACCTAGATACATACCTTAAAAATAAAAAATAATTAGAGATCCTAAACATAGAATATGGAAGACTTTAACATTAATTAATTGATTTCATTTATTCATTTTAGTCTAACCTATACCAAGGTCTACCTATTCAAATATAGAAATAAGGAAGAATGATGCATGATCCCTTCATAGGTCTCTAACCTACAACCAGTATCAAGTCATTTAGTAGAAATTCTAAACTTAATGGTATGTGCATCGAATCACATGGGGGTAAATACCTATGTCTTAGATGGTCTCTATTATTTGTAGCCCTTTCTGAACTTGACTGATACAATTTCACTACCAACCCATGCATCCTCACTTGTTCCTAACTCCAAAATTCATTCTATCCATCAACAACACCTCTGATACCACTCTATCATGACCCCTCCTAGGCTGGAAATGTGATAAGCGAAACGATGACCCCTGATTCCTACCTCCCATAGGACCCGGGTTGGAGACTAGCATCAGCGATACAGTAAAAACACAAAATGGGAGGTATTACCCTACATGAGAAGACATGCGAAATAGATATATAATATAGACACCTAACAACTCATTCTTATACCATAGAGTAATTTAAATATCATGTACACATATGTATTGTCATGTAAGAACTACTATAACTAAAATAGGAAAACAACAACTACCAAAAGAACGTAAAACAAGAGTGATCACGAATCCCAAAAACTTCCTAAAAAACCCCGTGCTAGTAATAACCAGCCTGATCTCCATCCTGCTCCAAGTGACCTAAAAACTATTTATATAATGTAGTGTGAGTATAAATGTATACTCCATAGGATCCTCTATAGAGACTCTCTTCAAAATGTAATGAAATCATGCTAAAGAACATTGAAAAATAAGTGAAACTATCTCGTCACCTAAATGGGTATACTATGTTCCCACCCTCACTATGGATACTCTCACAAAGTATCTCATATAGGAGAATATATTATAATAAATAATATCAATGGTATGTTGCTACTATTTCCCCACAGGGTTTCCATTTTCCCCAATGTCTCACATCCTAAGAATCTCTCTCCAAAAAGGCTTGCCTGAAGAATCCTGGATGTAGCACCACAACCTGCACCTCATGCAACTCACCTACACAACCACATAACCAAAAGTTACCAGGTATTTTCTAGGAGCCACTAAAACTCACATAGCATTTATCACACATCCGGTATTATACCTCAATCCATTACAGCCCATACATCAAGTAAGGATTCTAAAATCATCATAACCTATACATGTTACACCTATAGTAGTCCGTAAAAAACTATATCCAGAATATATGTGTGTTAAATAACCAAAATCCATTATAAACCTCTACATAGATATATGGGGAAAACTTACCATCATGCAAACCAGCACAAGTAACTACCAAGATAAGAGAGCGGGACCAAAGAGGGTAGTCATCCGTCCATCCTCCCATAGGGATGTTGGGGAAGACACCCCCTAAGGCTCAAAATCCCCATGGTGTTATTTTCCCTAAATGATAGGGTGGAGCAGCATATAGAAACACTAGAGGTATAGAATACAATATAGCTCTGAACCACACTATGGAAAAAACCTAGCCTTATAATCAACTGTAGTTATTGTCTCTCAGACTCCCGACTGCCATTGTTAAAGCTAGATATCCGAAAATAACAAAACCATTTAAAGAGCTATATTAAGTTACATTATCTTTTTTATAAATTTATATTTAATTTAATTTAACATTTAACCATTAATTAAAAATTATCAATTCTGTATTACATTTAATTATCATTACAACCAAGATTCATGCCCTCCATGAATAACCAAACTGATTCCATGACTTCTCAGAATCACAACCTCAGTATTGCTTCTGAAGAAGTTCCAAACCCTTGGGTTAAACAATTATTCATTTATTTAACAACATTACCATTTCCCATATTCCATGTCATTATAGAAAATATTTCTAAGATACCAAATGAAAGGGTCTAAAGATATTGAGTAGATAAGCTACCCGTAGAGTATTTGCCACCTATAACAGGAGAGTACACCCATCCATCCCTGAGAAAATAAACATGGAAAGCATGTGGAAAACACTGCATGTCATCTCCTCTTTTGGAAGAAGGGTAATCAAGACCATATTCCTTAAGAAGTGGGAAAATAAATTAGATAAAAAAATAATATTCATCAATAACCACTTTCACATCAACGGGTAAGACCAGTTTCAACTGGTTCCATCATCCTTGGTATCATCCTCGACACCCACATTTATAAACTGATGCATCTCACCCCTTTAGGCATTAACTTCTACCACAACCACTATGAATTCCTACCCCCACATACCACAACAACCCTCCAGACTTAGCCATCCCAGGCTCACGTCACATCTGGGCCTCCCTGCCCCCAGAACCACAAGCCTTGTATCTAGAGAACATCACAATCAACAAGAAAAAACATAAAAATAGGCTTTCATCCCCAAAGAAAGTCATTAAGACTATAAAAACAATGATATCTCAGGGGTCCAAAGAATAAGGTGCTTCGCCTTACCAGAAAGTGGGAAACTCAAGCCCTACAAGGAATTATCTTTATTACACATCCAGTTATTATTCATTCTTGAATTAATCAATTCATTATTTACAAGTTCTAACTATGGGAAACCTATGTAACCAGATATAACAAGATATCACAAGTTAATTCCACAATAAATCTATATTGCCTTTAATCATTTATCAAAAATCATAAACATGCTTTCGGTTCGTTAACAAATCCCATTATACATACATATCTGCATCAATTTGATCCACATCAAATTGGAACAACAAAAATTGGATTCCTTAAACATGCCTCTTTATCTATTAGAAAATTAATTAAACAATTAATTTTGTCTTTATGTTCATTAACAATTACATCAATAACAATATGATAACCAATAAAGACATATATATCACACTATCTCGAAAATAATGAGGCAAAACATTGTCCTGGTGTAAAGAAACAACATACGATTGATACCAATTATTTTATTGGGTTTATATAATTATTAGATCAATTCCATTTCAATTAAAGGGATAAACCATGCTAAATCTATGAATTAACATAAATAAATAGAGAATCCAAGAATCCACTACATAAAAATTTTATTGATGTTTTTTTCCCAAGAACAAATCAAAGTAACAGATTTCGATCACCTCTCCTGGATCAATGGTATCCACCTGAGGACTCTCCAACAAATCTATACCAACCAACTACCAAGAAGACTCCATTAGAAACATGGAGATCACACCCCATCACATGTAAAAGAAAAATAGAAGGAAATGGGTTGAATAATCCTCAATAACGGAGGTAGATCATACCTTATATCGAAGATGGATCACTATGGATCGAAGGAGGGAACTAGGGATCATTCCTTGACTGAGGAATCCCCAAAACATTGAAGAGAGGTCATCGGGTATTCTGGGGTTGAGGGAGAGCCGCTACAACTGTAGGTTTGACAAAAATGGAGTGGCTATAAATTAATGAAACCACACAGTGTTAGGGTATATTACCTGGCATGCCATCCCCTTTCACAGCATGTAATGCCTTAAGGTCGATTTCGGCCAAAAACCGCTTCTGCTGTAGATTTTATTTTATTTTTTGAACCTTGAAACATTTCA
This sequence comes from Viscum album, assembly GCA_963277665.1. Classification (NCBI taxonomy): domain Eukaryota; kingdom Viridiplantae; phylum Streptophyta; class Magnoliopsida; order Santalales; family Viscaceae; genus Viscum; species Viscum album. Next base: position 275,190,621 of record OY728123.1, on the reverse strand, counting down.
AATCATGAATCCCTCTTTGACACTACGAAACAATTGGTGAAAGAGGATTTCATGTCCTCTAATATATTTACGCGACATGTAATCCCCACCTTCCTAGCTTTTACTTAATTTAACCCCTCCAATCTTCTTCCGAGCCACCTCCAAACACATAAATATTTGAAAAAAGACAAAGGGTTAATCCACGCAGATTTCTACGTTTACAAAAATCCAACTCTTATATAAAAATGTAAATAGAAAATAAAAAATGATCAAAAAAATAAACTACACTAAAAAAAATTTCTACATATTTTTTAGAATAGTTCACTAAAGTTCTTACAATAGTAATGAGAGATGAAGTGACATAAAAAATGAGGAAAAGTAAAAAAAAGTTTTTGATTAATAAACAATTAGTAAAAAATTATATAAATCTAACTATTAGATATAAAATTAAATAAAAATGGAAAATGATCCAAAAATAATAAACTAAACATAACACATTTTATTCATATTTTTAAAAGTATTTTACTAAAATTATAGAAAAACTAATTCAAGATAAAATTTTATAAAAGAATGAAAAAAAATCCAAAAATGGAATGTGGATTGGAAAAATTATCCAAATATTACACCATTTTTACAGTAAAATGAATAGTCAATAAATATACTCTTTTATGATTTTTTTATTTTCATTTAACATATTATAATAAGATTATTATTTTTCATAAAATAACAAAAATACATAAGTTAAGTAGGGATAAAGATGGTAAAGCAAACAAAAGAAAACTAATATAAAAACAATATATCTTATTAGTTATCATATGTGTTTTAATAATGAAAATAAAACTAATAAATCTAATATTTTATGAAATTTAGAAATGTAAATAAGAAATAAATATGTGTTACTAGTAATTTTGCGAAATTTCTAATAGATTCTTTTCCAAAATTATACCCTTATGAACATTCCATATAGAACGAAACGTGTCTACATTGTGCTCATAAATAGTATCTTATAATCATTCTATTCAAGTAGGGATCTCATATAAATCAGAATCTTCTTAAAATTTTTATCACTAACATGCTATTTCTTTCATGGTAAAATGACATTCCACTAAATATTAGATAGATTAGTAATATTGATAATTTGTTTAATGTGTTTCAATGCTAAAAGGATCATCTGTTTATTCCAATCTATTCAGATTAATTAGTATTATAATGAATTAATCATGTATTAAACTATTTTTACTGATAACCCATTTGCAGTTAAATAGTAAAACACAAAATTTAATGTAATAAACCTACCATATTTCTTCAATGAATCTTTAATATGGACTTGAAATAGAGATTATGTTTTTTTCTTTGGCACTTGAAAATGAATTACATTTCTAAACACCAATATACTACTATTCTGAGGCACTCCACTATTCTAATTATAATTTGTATGAAATCTATAGTCATTTATGTCATACCTAGACCATATTATAAAATTTAAACTTGGCCCACCCACTAACTATCTCAATTTTTCTTATGCATCTGACCTACTATGCATGGTCTCTTTAAACCATTGAAAAAATGTTTGTTATGCTCATTCAAAATTCACATATATTACTTATTTTGATAACATTGTTTTAACACATTAATATAAAATGTTATATATGGTTGATAATAATCTAATTTATTCAGTATTATTGATATCAATTTTAATTTTTTTAATAGGTTAATATGTGTTTGTATATGAAATAGTTATGCATGGAAAATTGTTATGGATTCATGTAATGGAATCAGATGTGCCACACTTAAAAAATTCTCTATGTTACATATATAAAGATGATCTAATTGAATTACATAAGAAAATAGAATCATATATTTTGTATGATGACATTTTTAATAATAAAATTAGTTTAATAAGATTATAAAATAATATTTTCATGGTGAAAGAATTTGTTAATGGTTAGCTTAACATATATGAGATAATTGGTTTAAAGAATTTTTTTGGAATAAGGATTATTATTCCATTTTTATACTAAGACTATTTCTAAGTATATTTGAGTAGGACACACTTTTAAAAAAAGTCCATCCCCTTGAAGCCCTATTAGACTAAGCCTAAACCACTAATAGGGGACCCGAGAGGTCAAACCCCATGGGGGATCCTGTCCAGGGTGGCAGCATTATGTCATGCATGTTATTTATAATCCCTGAGAGCATCCATGTATAATTCCCATACTATTATTCTCTTTTTGTAGCGATTGGTCTATTTTTTATGTCCTAGAACGTGCTAGTACCCTCGCACAGGCAAGGAGTAGCCCACGCGTCATGTGGTTCATGTTTTATGGGTGTCAATCCCCATATCTAGCTTAAACGGTGGGAAGGAACAATTTTTATTATAATGCAGAGTGATTTTTCTTTAGATTTTTGATGTGGTACATAAGATGCCACATATTGTTCATAAATCCTTTAATAATACACAAATAAAGCTAGTATTTCGATGGAGATGATTTTATCCATTTATTGAACACCACACAGTGATTATTTATATAATCCTTTAATCTTAAACCTCTCGAAGAGGCTACTTTCTGCACAATCTTTTGACAAAAAAACATCATGTGTTATCAACTAAGGACAACATGACAAAGTAGATCTCACTGAGAATATTCACAAAATCATTTTCTTGAATGAATGTGATAATTAAAAGAATGATTTGGATGAGATTAAGTGATGTTGTAACACGATGTTGTCAAATAATAATATTAAGAACATTAAACATAAGGTAAATGATCAATGATACATCTCATAATTTTATTTTTATAATTACTATGACATCGCGTGATGATCATGGATCATACTATATTAATAATCCATCAAGAAAAGAATAATGACCACAATATGATCCTATATTTTGTAAGAATATTATTTTGATTATTTTGGGATTACCAGGAGATGTCAATTAAGGAATCAAATGGTCATAAAGTTATCAGGTGAAGAAATCATATAGATCACATGATCATTTTAGTACTTTATGGCTAATGAGAGAGTATCATATTTCATGAGATCTCTAGATCCTTGGGTCTTAAAATAGGTCCTTAGCATAACAATAAAAGAGAAGGAATTATACTAGATAAAAACTAAGGAAATGATAAGGGAATGTATTATTTTATAGAATATATTGTGAGATCTCTCGAAACAAATCCATTTCATGAACAATACACATGAAGGACAGTGATAATCTAGGAGAATCGGTCACAGAAAAGAAGAATATGTTCTCATGACTCAATCACATGAAGCATCTCACAAGGAATCTATTTTCTCCTAAAGAAATGAAAATATAGAGCCTTTTTCATCAAAAAGTTTCCCATGATCTATCCATGTCTTTCATAGATATTTTTACAAACACTCGATCACATAAAGAAATCCATAGATAAACTAGGTTCATTTGAAGGATTTACAAACAATTTATTAGGAAAATGCATTAGGAATAATTTATTGGATATGTTTAAGAGTTATTATTAATTAAGTAGTTTCTTATTTATAATATAAAAATATCCATCAGTTGATAAAGACAATGGATTTATTTATTTATGATGTGTTTTAATTCTCTAAATCTCTAAACATGAAAATTTCTATTAGTTGTAAGGGATTTCAGAAACATTTTTTATTTTTAAATTATGAATAGTTATATCCAATATTTTTTAACTGGAATTAGTAAATGTTTGAAAAGAAAATGTCTATAAGAACTAGAATAGGGAATGAGAGACTAGGTAATCACGTTTAAAGTCCTAGGTTATACTCTAGATAGTTTCTAAAGAACACATAGAGAAAGGATTTAATTTAATAATGATATATAACCTCATGTGATTTCTCATTGTGTAATACAATCCCATTATTTTAATATCTCTAAAAAAGAAGATTATACACTGGTGTGATTAACCAATGTTTTTGATATATCATTATTTGATTTTAATTAAATGAACCTCCCCATATAACCCCATGACCATGGATTTATCTAGGTCATTCCATTCCCATCAAAGGGCATGTGATATAAACTTATTTTAAAGAACATCGGAGAAAAATCCTTTATCACTTTATTTATTAATGAAATATAACTCATGGTATACCCAATACATCCTACTTCACTACAAGCATACATAATCATTGATTTAATCCATACATAAAAGTACATGACTCATGATATATACTAATAATAATATTAAATTATAAGGAACAATTATAAGGACTTGACCATAACAAATTACATAATCCTGAGTTTTAAGTCATGAATTCATTCTCTTACATTTTTCAATATTTTCAGGTTTATATATTTATATAATTAGGTCATACATCATACTTAGAAAACCATATTATTGAAAGTGGAAACTTTCATTCATTATAAATTTATCTCACAAAAAAAACATAAAAAACATTATTTTCTTTTCACGACAACTCTTCCTGACTTTTAACTTAACCTCATCTATTCCATTAACCATCCTTAAATACAATGAATTTTTATAAAAAAATTTAATCAGCATAAAAATTCCAGTATGGGACATAAAAAAGAAAAAAACAGTTAGTCTATTGAAAACAATATAACCCATGAAAAATATTCTCTAAAAATAATTTACCTAGAAAGGGAATTATCATTCCTTTAAAAAAGATCATTTATATTACTATTATAAAATAAATTATTTTCAAGAAATATCATTCTCAAGAATAGAAAATTCTTGTATGTACCTTAGAAAATAATTATATATACCTATTATATAACCCTTACAGACCTCTTAAATATTGTAATGACCATATGGCTAACTCTCAATATAAATATCCAGAAAACATAATCAATACCCAAAGCATTTATGCATTGTCTGTGTTCACCCATATTATATGCTATAAGAGGCTCACCAAGTGCTATCTAGGAACAACCATCATATATAATGTCCAATAACCACAACATGACTACAAAATTTAATTCTTTCAGTTTTTCAACATAAAAAAAATAAAATATATATTAATCTTATATGAAAGTAACTTTTGGATATCAAAATGAAATTTTCTTTTTAAAACCCCTTTCTTAATAAAGCAATAAGAAAAAAAAGGAAAATGGGTTTTTATAATTCAAGAGAAAATGAATGGAATCAAGAAATAAATTAATTGTCACAATGACAGAAAAAGTATTTATTATCATGTATGCTAAAAATAAATCATTCCATTTTTTTATTATCAAAATGTTTCTTATAAGACATGTTAAAATATTCATTATGATAACCTTTGAAAATAAATCCAAAATAGATATAAAATATAATTTATAAATCTTTTAATTCTGTATAAAATCTATCATAAAATAATTTTAAAAACATGTTCCTAGAAAAGGATTATTTTAAAGGAAAACATTAAAAGATTAATTTTTAAGTAAAATATCCTTATCACTTGGGAAATATTTGAACCATAAGTCCCATGAAATAATAACAGTAAACATATTTATAAAACAATGAGAATAGATAAATTCATGATATAAAATTTCAATGTGGTTGTATATACACCTTTAAAAAGTATATAGGTTTATAAGATCAAAATATTCCTTAACAAAATGAAATTAAGATGAAGTCCCATAACTTGTGTCTAACTCATCGTATGTGTTCTTTATCTTCCTCTTATTCGGTTAACTTCTCTTTGATTACACCAAAAGGAATATTTGGTTGCATTTATGACCGAAAAAAGGAATCTAAAATGATAATGTGGAATTAGGGATTTTATTTGGGTTGGTATTGGCCAAAACAAATGAATTTTAATGTTTCAAGAGGATAAGATAGGGGTGGCTATTTATAAGTGAGGTGACTCACACACTTTTGTTTTTTGAAAAGTAAAAGATGATCCCATATTATTCACATGAAACATGTGTTAAAAAATGAGTATCATCAATAATTAGACATTATATGGTTTCAATAAATCCATAAAATATATTTTAGAAAAGTGTTTAGGTAATTTTAACCATTATATTTTCTTTTTAACCCTCAATAAATATATTTTTTCCTTAACTGCGGTGATTAATTGTTAATGTTTCCAATATTAATTTTGGAAGAAAATTCAGTTAAGATTGTTATATAATATAAATTATTATGATTAAAAATATATAATAAATTTGAAAAAATTAAATTCAACTAATTAGTATAATTAAATTCAAAACAAATCCAACAAATGTGATAAAAAATCGGGGTTTCAAGAAGTGTATTTTTCATTAAAATGATTGTTTTTTATTTACTATATTACTAATAATAATCATGGTATGAATATATATTAATATTTATTGATATATAATCTAATATTTTAATTTAAATCATTTTCCATAAGGTATTATCTTAATTAAATAATATGTAGAAACATTATGTATTTTAGAAAAACTTTTTGAATAATCCCATTTTTAAACACAAAAACAAACTTATACTAAAAACCAATATAAAATTGGTTAAAAAGTAATTAATTGGATTAAATATCAATAAATAAAACTTATTTTACTTTAAAACATATTTTTACTTTTAAAATTATTAAATTATAAATATGAATGGCCATTTTTACAAAAACGGTATTTTTAACTATTCACTAAAAATCAATATTTCTTAGAAAGTATCATAATATCAGCATAAGTAAAAATTGATATTATGATTTAAAAAATTATATCTATATTTTCAAATTCAAATTCTAAAATTTATAAATTAATCTTTTATATAAACCCTTATAAGAGAATAGTTTTGTCAAAACTATTTCATTTTGATTTAAAAATTACATAATATTTTTATAAAAAATATAACTATCTAATTGATATTAATAAATTTGAAAATGACTTATTCTATAATTACCAATGTTGTAACATTTTTCCACCATTTATAATTTTCATCCTCCCAATTTCTTTCACTTATTAAGCATGTGGGGATATCTTTACCTCATAGAATTTTAAATTCCCATGTTAACTCTTCAACCATATGTTTTTTCATAAAACCTTAACCTGGTGAATCACCTTATTCCAAAATGCATACTCTCTATAGTCAAGAATCTAAACTGTATGTTAATCATAAGATATATTATTTTCTAATTTAGCTATTTAGTGCTCAAAAGACGAGATGAATATAGAACATATTTTTTTAACATCAAAAAATGAAATACATTACCTACATAAGATAAACTGAGAGGGTAAGCCACATGGAAGATGAATAAACCAACATTATCCAGGATTTAATATGGTCTATGAACCATTTACTTAGCCTTCCCTTTTTACCAAAATTCCTGACACTTTTCTATGGAGATACATTGAAAAATAGATAATCACCTACTTCAAAAGAAATATATTTCCTCTGGTTAGCCACATAAATCTTCCACCGGTACTAGGCTATCCTCACGTGTTTCAAAATCAACATAAGATTCCTAACATTTTCTCCACCAACTGTCATCCCATAAACATCCTTTATTTTACATGATCCCCTAAATATGGTTTCCAAAATCTCTTTCTACTTAATTCCTCAAATGTTTCCACCTGTATACTAGAATGAAAACTATTGTTATAAGAAAACTCAGCCAAAGAAAGTTATTGATAAAAAATTCCCTAGTGATCTATTGAACAATAATGAAGCATATCTTCCAGGGTGTTAATTTTTTTCTCATAATTTCCAACATATTTAGGAAGAAAATATATAGTAAAATTTAATTTAGTACCAAAAAACTTCAAATTTCATTACAAAAAATGAGACACGATCCTATGATAATAGTCTGATACAATTGATATAGGTAACCCATGAAACCAGATTATCTCTATTTAGTAATATCTAGAAAGATAATCTAAATAAATTTTATCTCAAATATGAAAAAAAATGTGTAGACATAGTTAATTGTTGAAAAATAAACAAAATCGGATTTTTTCACAACGATAACTCTTTAGAAATCCTACCAAAAAATCAATTGATATATTTTACCATTAACACTCTTGAACTGGAAAATATAGAATAATTAAATTGAACAATTATTATTTTTCTTTAACATGATAGCAAGTCAAACTCTTCATGGTAAAGTCAGAAATATAACTTTTCATTCCATCCCACTAGTAATATTCTCTAAGTTCTCTCTACATCTCAGTGCTTCCCGGATGAAAGTAAAATTAAAAACTATGAGATTCCCTTAAAAAATATTTCTTCATCTAGGAATCAAAATAAACACAAAATCATTTTCCAAGTCATAAAACACATTCTTAATCAATTTTAAAATCTAGAAACGTTCCCTTATTAAAGGATTATATATTTTCTTAAAAATATTAAACCTATTTTGGAGCTTGCTTAATTATTTTTGAAAACATTTATTGCACTAAAACCTTAAACAAAATAGAGGATTTACCTACGTACACAAAATATATGAATTTGTTTGATGTCATTAACAAAATGGTCACATTCCAAACATCACTTGGTTAATGTAGCATTATTTTTTTTCTGGATGCATTATCGAATTTTTTTCTTTTCCAAGGTGGCAATGAATTATTCAATAATTATACTGGATCGGTTTCATCCATATTTTCTGTATCATGTTTATTTATTTATAATTTAATATATACTTCAAAAATTTATTATTAGTATATATTTTACACATTACTCTATTTAGATTATGCCTCCAAATTTTTAAATAAAAATATATTGCAACTAATTTCAGATCATTTGTAGGGTGATTTAATTAATGAAGTTTCAAATGATGTGAAGCATAAAAAATTATAAAGTCCTTTTAAATTAGGAAAAACCAAGTCCTTACAAATAATAATTACAATATAGAAAAAATTATCTATTTGTTTAAGGTAGGTCTAAACTAGATCATTAAATAATCTTCTTTTAAATTTCTGAAAACAATCATCCCATTCTTTTTCCAATGTGAATTTAACACAATTTTGAGTTAATTTAGTATGTGGTGTAGAAAACTATGAAAAAATTTTCAACGAACCATAAGTAGTCACCTGAAAATCTAAGAGAAGTACTAATCTCTTAGATATTGTTTTTGTCTTTTTAATTCTTCAACAAACTTTTGTTTTAGTAGGGTCAACAATTATGCCATATTTAAAATTTATATATCTATGAAAATAATAATTTTACAATAATAATTAACACTTAATAAATTTACTATATAGTTTCTTTTCTTTTAATGTTTGAAAAACAATACATGCATGTCCTTAACATTTTTACTAACATTTAGAATGTACCAAAATTTAATCTATAAATACAACCAAAAAAATTTCAAGTAATCATGAAAAAACCTACTCATAAGGTCTATAAGTATAGGAGGTTCATTGGAGAAACCAAAATGAATAACTAAAATATCAAAATGACCATATCTAATATAAAATTATTTTTTTTGGAATTTCATACTACTTCACCTTCAACTGATGTTACCCAGACCTCAAGTCAATATTTGAAAAATATTGTGCTCCCTAGATCTGGTCAAACAAATCAAGGATATGAGTCAAAGGATACTAGTAAATAATAGTGACGTTATTCAAAGATATGCAGTAAATGAAAAGTCTCATTGAACCAAATTTCACGTGGTGTAGTTCTTGGTCATGTAAAATCATTATATAACAAGTCATGAAATTTCCTTTTCAATTGCAAATGATCCACTTGATCCATTCAATAAGGGGGTTTAGAAATTATATTATCATTATGAATAAATAAAATATTAAACTTAACCACTTGATCAGGAATAACACTAATAAAATCATCACAAAAAACATCAACATGTTCATTCACTACTAGAGCATCACTGATTTTAATAGTTTATTTCGTTTCAGCAACATGCTCTTGGTTAATTTCACTACAATATCTAATAAATTTCTCAACTTCTTGTTATTTCATCATTATAATGAAATCATTGAATAAAACTTCTATAGCTCTAAAATATCCCATAGCATGATAAACAAAATGACAATCCATACCCAAAATGATATCAAACTCTACTACATCCAGTTCAACAAGATTTGCAAGAATGGCCACCCCATTGATAACGACAAAGATGATTCATATAAATATTGGTTTCTTTAATAATTCCACAAATATATTTCACAAAAAGTTATATCTTATTTTTTTAGGTGATATTCCAAATCTACTTTAAAAATTATTAGAAATTAATGAATTTTAATATCCCGAGTAAAATAGGGTATTGGGATAATTTGAATATACAAGTAACATTCTTCTCACCACTTCATTTGATGGCCCAACATCAACCATGATAGTAGGAAAATATTTTTTCCACACCCTTTTGTCTCTAATATTGATTATATATATCTTAAGTTACAAAATTCAAGCGCATATTATCACAATGACAACAATAATTGAAACCAAAAAACCTCAATGATTGATGGTTATTAGTTCCTTATACCCCATAAAACACGTCCCCAAAATTTCTTAGATGCTTCCATACATGATCTAAGATCGTAGCCCATTTCTCAAGCTTCGATTTGGTAGGTCGTAGATCCCGACCGGAGTTACGAATTAGTAGTTATGGACATTTGAAGTTGGGATGGAGAACTGGTTCGTGAAGCCCCCTATGTGATCGTGGAGCACCACCGTGAAGCAAGGGAGGCGGGACGCTCCACGAACGAATTTGTTCATGACGTCGCTGCGAAGTAATGCAGGCGGGACGCTCCGTGACCCCAATTGACATTTGCGAGCCCGCCGCGAAGCCACCCGACCCCTCTTCGCGCCGAGCGAACTTTGCTTCGCGGCACCCCTTACCTATAAATACCCATCTCGTCCTCCCTTCTCCAGATGGCCGCGGTGCCCCTTGGGTGGCCGATCTCCCGATTCAAAAAGCTCCGCGAGCAGCGTCCTTCACGATGCTTCTCCTCGAGCCCATGATCCGCTAGCATCTTCCTTCATGATGTTGCTCCGCCAGTCCATGCTCTGCAAGAACTACGTGAGAGCATGTTGCTCCGCGAGCCACCCTTGCTTCGCGAGAGGGATTTGCTCCACGAGCCGCCCTGGCTCTACGAGTGGCCTTTGCTCTACGACCCTCCCTTTCTCTGTGAGAGGCCTTTGTTCCGCAAGCCTCCCTTGCTCTGTGAGAGTCCTTTGCTACGCGAGATCTTTGCTCCGCGAAGCTACTTCGCGAAGACCTATCCTTTGCGAGAATCCTACCTTCACTCACACCAGTCCATACCAAGGGGGATGCACCCCCACACCCCGCTCGGGGTCAGTGCCAGCCCTCCGGGCATGTCCCTTCTCTAACGTCACACACCCCCATGAAAAATGGAGAGTCGCACCACGGACTTTCCAGGCCGGGACGTCAGGATTTTCCATTGCGCCCTTATGCGCACCCACCTTCCACCTATGGAATTCCATGATTTGAGATACTCCTCCGCACACCATGAATCACCTTGAGTTGATATATTCCTCTTAGTCCCTTTCATATGTCATGAGTTGAGATCCTCATTATCAACTTCCTGAGTACCTTGAGTTGATCCATTCCTCAGAAAACCCCTCCAAACCCCATCACTTGGCTCTTATCCCAGGTTGAACTAGAAAGGGCCGCCCCTGCGTAAGACCCAACCCCAACCATTGCTAGGCACCTTATGCTAATAGTCCATTCTACAAGACTCTAAACTGTAGTATTCCCTATGTGCTAAACATAGGATGCCTCTTACTCTAAAAAAGGGATGTCTTATTCTCCAAGCATAAGATGTTAACCGTCCTATCTATATGACTATAAATTATAGTACACCCTATGTTCTAAACACAGGATGCCTCTTACCCAAAACAAGAGATGCCTTATTATCCGAGCATAAGACACCTAATAGTCCTATCTACATGAATCTAAACTGTAGTAAGCCCTATGTTCGAAACATATGATGCCTCTTGATCCAAACAAAGAGTTTCCTTATGCTCCAAGCATGAGATGCCAATAGTCATATCTACATGACTTTAAACTATAGTGATCCTTATATAACAAATATAGGATTCCTCTTGATCCAAACAAAGATATGAATTATTCTCTAAGAATGATATGCCAAAAGTCCTGTCTACAAGACTATAAACTATAGTACTCCCTATGTTCCAATTATAGGATGCCTCTTGATCCAACAAGAGATTCCTTATGCGCCAAGCATAAGATTCCTAATGCCATGATTATAGTGGCATAATTAAATGCCCCTTTGCATTATCCCTCTTGTTCATTAGCAAATATGCAAAGACCTCAATCCATAAGTGGGTTGGGATTCCCTCATGGCCAGACATGAGGAATACATTATGGGGATCTTCCTTGCGTAAGCCCCATCCACCATTGACACTCCATAGCGACACCTGGGAAACATCCTTGCGTAAGCCCCATCCATCGTTGCCACTCCTTAGTGGCACCCGGTCAGTATCCTTGTGTAAGATCCATCCACCATTTCCTCTCCTTAGCGACACCTGGGTAGCATCATTGTATAAGCCCCATCCACCATTTCCGCTCCTTAACGGCACCTAGGCATCATCCTTGTGTAAGACCCATCCACAGTTGCCCCTCCTTAGCGGAACCCGGACAACTTCCTTGCATAAGCGCCATTCACCATTTCCACTCTAGAGCGGCACCTGGGCAGATTCCTTGCGTAATCCCCATCCACCATTGCTGCTCCTTAGAGGAACCTGGGAAGAATCCTTGTGTAAGCCCCATCCACCATTACTGCTCTAGAGCGGCACCCGGTCAGCTTCCTTGCGTAAGCCCCATCCACCATTGCCGCTCCTTAGTGGCACCCTGGCAGCATTTTTGTGCAAGCTCCATCCACCACTACCACTCCTTAGCGGCACCCGGGTAGCATCATTTCATAAGCCCCATTCATCATTGCTACTCTAGAGCGGCACCTGGGTAGCTTCCTTTCATAAGCTTCATCCACCATTGCCTCTTTTTAGCAGCACCCATGAATCTTCAATGTGTAAGCCCCATCAACCATTGTCGCTCTATAGCGGAATTCGAGCCGCCACATCGGAGTAAGTCCCAATCTTTCTCTCCCTGGGCCGCTCCATGCATAAGCCTCACTCCACATCCCATGGATGCACCTTTTGCGACATGATCATCTGGTCTCTGCTGCCTCTTGTTTCTCACACCGAGCACGACTCACGTGGGCTTAAAATAATCATCGACCATGACAACACCCCCAACCCACAAGACGTTAAACTGTATTTCACCCCTCTCCCACATGATGTTAATCTGTATTCTACCCCTATCCTGCATGAAGTTAAACTGTATTCCACCCCCATCCCGCATGATGTTAAACAATATTTCACCCTTGTCCCACATGACGTTAAACTGTATTCCCAAACTATGAGGACTTTGATCTATGTCAAGGCATGGTATGTAGGATGCCTCCATGGGGTTCAATCCCAAAAAACATTGGCCCCTACCATCTCCATGTCGGTGCGCCAAGCCCCACACCATCCTGAACTACGTGGTCTTTGATCCATGTCAAGGCATGGTACGTAGGAAGCCTCCCTGAGGTTCAAGCCCATCACCCATCAGACCAAGGTCCTTATTCACGTTGGTTCTCCGACACCCACACCATCCTAAACTATGTGGTCTTTGATCCATGTCAAGGCATGGTACGTAGGAATCCTCATGAGGTTCAAGCCCATCATCCACCTGGACCAAGGTTCACCTCCATGTTAGTTTTCCGACACACCCCATCCCGAACTACGTGGACTTTGATCAATGTCAAGGCATGGTACGTAGGAAGCCTCACGAGGTTCAAGCCCACCACCAGTGGACCCCCGATCCATCTTCACGTCAGTTCGCCAACACAACACATCCCGAAATACAGGGACTTTGATCCATGTCAAGGCATGGTACGTAGGAAGCCTCTATGGGGTTCAAGCCCAACACCCATTGGACCCGCGGTCAATCTTCACGTCGGGTCGCCAACATGCCACATCCCAAACTATGGGGACATTGATCCATGTCAAGGCATGGTACGTAGAAAGCCTCACGAGGTTCAAGCCCAACACCCATCAGACCCCCGGTCCATCTTCACGTCAGTTTTCCGACATGCCACTTCCCGAAATAAGGGGACTTTGATCCATGTCAAGGCATGGTACATAGAAAGCCTCCATGAGGATCAATCCCAACGCCCAATCGTTCTGACCCCCTTCACATCGGTTCACCCCCGTCCAGCACGACGTTAAATTGTGGAACTCCATTCAGCGGTAGGCCGTTTTTATTGTAGTGGTAAGCCGTTGCGACCTCATCCAGTGGTAGGCCGTTGAAAACACCAATCGACGATAAGCCGTCATCAGATGAACTACGTGGACTTTGATTCCCTACCACGGGGATATATAGGAACCCTCCCTAAGGCTCAAGACCATCACTAATGTTTCATCCTGATCCCTCCCTTGAGAATATGTGTCTCGGGAAGGTTATTCCCCAACCCAGAGGTTCACTACCTCTAGGTCCCATCCATGCATCCATTCTCACGAATCACCTCCTTAGGTGTCCCATCATCCCACCGAACTATGTGGACTTTGATTCCCTACCATGGTGATAGGTAGGATCTCTCTTCGAGGCTCAAGACCAACTTCACCACCGCCCTTGCGATTGTCCCATTTCATTCCCCCTCCACATAATTCATCCATCCATCATCCATCTTGATTCTCACCCGGGCCGCCACATCCTGGTGGGATCATGCCATCTACCTCCTCAATGCTCCTAGCATTACTTGGGCCACTATCCATGCGTAAGCCCCAACATGTCTCCAGGTCATTGTTCTCTGTGTAATCCCTGATTCATCACCCCTTCGAACTACGTGGGTTTTCATCCCTGTCCTCTACACAGGGTACGTAGAAAACCTCCCTGAGGTTCAATCCTAGCCAATGGAAATCATTGGTATCCCCCATTCTAGGGTGAACTCTACCTGATTCACCCTCAGTTGTGTTCAGATCCTCCATTACGGTGTGACATCTCCCCTCCTTGGGGTGCACCACCTCGGATCCGTCCTAATTGGGCATTCTGGTCCATCCATCTTCTGGGTGTTCCCTCATTGGAATGTACCAATCTGATCATTCTCTATGGGATGTTCTGATCACTATCATTCTGTCTCCGCAAGATGTTAAACTCGTGACCTACCTTGTGATAACCATGAGATGCCTGAGGAAAACCTCAGAAGGCACGCCTTTGACGTAACCGTCTCCGAATGTCGTTAAAATTACGGCCTACCTTGTGATAAACATGAGATGCTTAAGGAAAACCTCATAGGACAGGTCTTAGGTGTAACCATCTCCGTAAGACATTAAACTCATGTTCTACCTCGTGATAAAGACGAGAAGCTGAGGATAACCTCATAGACATGCCCCCATCAAAAGATACCCCATGACTGACATGGGATGCCTCAGGTTCTACACCCTTAAGATGCCCTCCTATGAGGAAGTATACAGGTTCTCCTATGTCCATGCATCCAAATATGGCTCAACAAGCCTGCTGTTACCGTATACTTCGACCGAAGGTGGCTACCATGTCAAGACCCCATGGAATATCATGATGTAAGTAGTGTAATTAACCGGCATCCATGAATATATGGCACCAAGAATGAGATTCATGAACAACATATTAAATCTATGAGGGATACCCAGACTAGGTGACGAGTTCCGATGATGAATCCATAGAAGGAAGAACCGAAATCCCATCACCCCATTTCGATCAAGGAGTAGACGTCCCTGAATAAGGAGCGGATGTCGCCCGCCTTTGGAAAGTGGGAATGCGGGGTAACTGTTACGCTTCCTCCACCAACGGATGCGCGCAGCCTGACAAAAGCATCGGAAACAAGTTCCCCATTCTTTGATTCCTCGATATTATTTTCATTGCAAGTATGGGACATATGGACAATCCTTCAACATCTATTTCACTTCATTTTTTTCATAAGACATTATCTAGGTTTATTTATAATAAACTCACCACAAAATGGAAACTTCATTTTCTTACCTCAAGATTTCATTATTGTATGTTACCCTAATGCCTTCAATCCGGATCAGTTCTTACTTTCATCATCATGAGGCATATAAGTGTTAGAAAACTCTATGTCAACTTTTTCAACATAATGAAAAACATTCTCATAGATTTTAAATTATAATTCATATAAAGATAATCATAGACTTGGTTTCACTATTGTGTAAAATTTATTGATTTTTCTTTCAATTTCCTGAAAATATGTGATATATACCTAGCCATCCTTGAGAAAATTTCTTCATACATAGGCAAAGAATCCTTGTTTATTCCCTCAATTCACGGAATTATTTTCCATCCAGATTTGATCAAACTTTGGGAAGTATTTCTCAAGGAAAATATCCTAAATTTTTTCCTATTCTATATTATCAGGATCATCTTTCACTCTGGTATTATTAACCAAATAACAACATCAATCAAATTATCCTTCAGAATGATAAACATCAGGAGTTTTCTTTTGATGTTCTAAAAAACCCCATGACTACAAATATCTTCTCCAGATCATTGATCCATACTTCAAATACTATAGGGATAGATGATCCATTGAATGATGGGTGATATTGCCTCTTGAAATGCTTCACTATAAACATGTTCCTTCATAGTGATCAGGTTTCTCTCAAGAATGGATACCACCACCATTAATATCTAGTGTCAACTGATCAATAACTATAACAAAATATTCTATTACAATTCCAACTATTTAGAGATACTGACTTTGAGTGATATTTTCCTCTTAGTGTTGTCCTAATATTACTTCCCAATTTTTTATTTTGAAAATATTTAGAAATAAACATAGTTTATATGAAACAAAATTGTAATCATAAAATTCTATAACATTTGAACATAAGAATAAGGTAAAATATTTGAAGGGAATTATATTAAAACTATCCTAACCTCAAAATTTATCTAAACCATCATCTGATACCAACAATTAGGACCCAACCTTAAACATTACATAATATTGGGTTTTAAGTCAGAAATTAATTCTCTTAAATTTTAGAATCTCATTAGGTTTGGATTTTTAGATAATTAGGTCATAACAAATAAAATATATATATTTCAAAGTGGAAACATCAATTTAGTATGTATTTTTTAACAACATATAAAACAAAACATGAATCCAATTCTTGAAAAATTTCCATGACTTTTAAAATGAACTCTATCAATCCTTACCCATCCTTAAATCTCATGAAAAAAATTTAAAAATGAGGGATGATCATAAAGAAATCCTTAAGGGAAATAAAAATAATAAAACCATTTATATAGTAAAAAACATGAAAACCCATGAATTATTTTCTCTTAAAAACATATCTTTTTACCCATAAATGGAATTATCGTTTATTTTAAATGGTCATTTATATTACCTTTTGAAAATAAATTATTTCCATGAGTACTGATTATAAATAATAGAAAATTCAAGTAGGTACCTTGGGACATCATCACATAGAACCATTAATAAACCCTTATAAAAAACTTAAAAATTGGAATAACTATACAATCAACTTGCAATATAATTTTCCAGAGAACATAATCATTACCTAATGCATTGGAGCACTATCTTGGCACACCCATCGTATAATCTATAATTGAATCACCTGGTGTGTAAAGACCCGTAAAATTCAAGGGAAATTTTTTCTTAATTTTCTTTGGAATTTTACAAGAGCGCGGTTTCTGACGGCACCTGATTCCGAGGCCCGGAGTGCCCGGAATCAACTTCCGAAGTTTGGCTCAGGTACGTTCAGTGAACGAACGAGCGGGAATTTCTAACTTTTGAACCAGTGCCCGGAATCAAATTCTGAGGGCACCGATGAACTCGCAGCGCCGATATTCGCTTAAGGGGACCTTTTTCGAGGTTGTGTTTATTGCGGGTTGAAAGTTAGTTTTTGGGTTTTTACAATAAGTTAAATAAAATTTGTGGAATACAAATTTTTATTTTAACTTGTTGTTTTTTTTAAAAACATCCCAAAGGGAGTTGGGGGTGGGACCCACAACCACTTAACCTCCCTTGGGAGGATTAAGTGTGGTGGGGCCCACACGAACCCCAACTCCCCAACTTCTCTCAAAAAACTCCCCTTTAACCCATTTCAATTAATGTTTGACAACTTGGCTTAATTAATTGAGGAGGGTTAATTTGAATTTCAAACCTTTGAAATTCTAAGAGGAAGGTTGTGTAATAAAATAAGCTTAAGCTTATTTTATTATTTTGGGTTGGTTTCCTTTGCTCTTGAGAGGATTGGAGAGCTCTTTCTTCTTCTTCTTCAAACTTTGACGAAGAACGTGAAGAACCTTCGAGCGTCGACGAAGAACGCCACGTTATTGGGAATCGTCTTCCGCGACGCCATACCTGCGACACCGACGACGTCTTCTTTCGCGTCATCTTTTCCGCGATGATTTCCCGTGACGAAATCGTCGTCAAAGAACTTCGAATCCTCGCTTCACGACATAGACGTCCTTCTTCCGTGACGCCGACCACCGCGACGCTCGTCTTCCGCGGGTCGTTGACGAACATCGTTCTTGAAACCGAGGTAGGGGTTTGATGTTGCTTATTTATTTATTCTCATTCTTGGTTCTAGCATGACAATCTTGAGGATAAATGTTTAAGTGTTATCATCTAACGAGAGGGGGGCCGGACCGCACAAACACGGCCGAATCCCCCCTCTTTTGTTCTTGAATATTATATTCTTACGAATGAACGAGATGGCGTGGTGCCGTCGCACCACGCGGGAATCACATGGCAAATATTGCGCAGCGCCGTGGAAAGATTATCATGAACGCGACGCCGTCGCGCCGCTCGAAGGAAACCGAAGGCGCCGCGGCCGGAGCGGGGCCGCGGCGGAGGGGCGCGGTGTCGTCGCACCGTGCCAAACGACGAAGGCCACGGCCGGTTCCGGGTCGCGGCGGAACAGGAAGACCGGCGGCTAGCCGGGCCGCCGGTGTCGGAAGCCGGAAAGGGGACCGGCCTTGCCGGTCCCGTTGAGGAAGGACCGGCCGGCCATGTTGGGCCGGCCGGAAGGGAGAAGTGCCGGGGGAATTAATTCCCCCGGCTGGCCAAAAACCAGCCCCCCATAAAGTGGGGGCCGCGGTTACACCATGGGGGGGGCAGCACCCCCCCGTTTTCCTCAAAGCAGGCCCCCCACGTGAGGGGGGGGGGGGGCGTTTATTTAAGTGGGGCGTGGCAGGTTGCCGCGCCGCCAGTCAAGAGAAGCAGGGGCTCTGCCCCCCGCGCGTGGCACCCGAGCGGCGCCCAGGCCACACCGCTGTCGGTCGGGCCGGGTCGGACCCGGGTCGGGTCAACCCAGGTCGGGCCGACCAAGGCGGGGTCGGGCCGGGTCGGCCCGGACCCGGACCCCCCGTTTTCGAATCGACTTCGGTCTTTTGCCCATAACTTGAGCTACGAACCTCCGATTGACGAACCTTCAGCGGCGATGCGATCCTTGGATCGAGACGGTCGATTCGGTAAATTGCACTCAAGGTTTCGGAATACTTTGAGTTCGGCCGGGTTGGTTCTTACACGAAACCAACCGGGCCCTCGAAGCGGAAACGCTCATATCTTGAGCTACGGACGTCCGATTGACGTGCCGTCACCTTTGTTGTGTTCCTCTTAGTAAGACGGATCTTTTGGCATACTCCGCCCGAGGTTTGGACGCAGGTGGAGTACGGTCGGGTTGGTTTTGCCTTAAAAACCAACCGGGCCCCTGGGACGAAAAAGCCAATAACTCACAGACCGGGCGTCCGATTGACGCGTCGTCTGTCTCGTTGCTTTCCTCTTGATGAGACGAAACTTTTGGCATCCTCTGCCCGAGTTTTGGATACAGTTGGATAGTGGCTGGGTTAGATCGCACCGAAATCCAACCGGGCCCCTGGATCGGAGGAGCTGATACCTTTCTGACAGAACGTCCGTTTGACGAACCGTCAGCGGCGTTGGTGATCTCGTTGAGAAATGGTCCCTATGAGTATACCTTATGAGTGTTCGGGGTATGGTTGAGTTACGGACGGATTGGTTCGCACACGAAACCAACCGGGCCCCTGGAACGAAAAGGCTAGTAACTCACAGACCGGGCGTCCGATTGACGTGCCGTCTGTTGCGTTGAGAACCCTATGATGAGACGATCCTTTGAGATTCTTCTTCGTGGGAATTTGAGATACTTGGAGTATCGACCAGTAGCTCGTGGAGCGGACCCTCCCGGAGACGAGCGTGCGGAGTACGGAGACCGTGTAGCTGACTAAGACCCGACGACTGCTGATCGGACGACCTGATGTGTTACAGAGGTGCGCTTGGTTGTAGCGGCACAGGGGTGCGCTTGGTTGTAGCGGCAGACCCACGACAGAGGTGCGTTTGGTTGTAGCGGCACATGGGAGCTCTTGGATGTAGCGGCAGACCCACGACAGAGGTCCGCTTGGTTGTAGAGGCACATGAGAGCGCTTGGTTGTAGCGGCAGACCCACGACAGAGGTGCTCTTGGTTGTAGCGGCACATGGGAGCGCTTGGTTGTAGCGGCAGACCCATGACAGAGGTGCGCTTGGTTGTAGCGGCACATGGGAGCGCTTGGTTGTAGCAGCTGGCCCGCGGTACTCGTCAGGAGGAGCACCTCATCAGTCTTAGGTTAGTGAGCAGTACCTCGGAGTTGTGACAGGACCACTGTACACTCCAGAGACGGAGCTCTTCAACAGGTATGGTTTTGATAATGAAAATCCTGGTTTGAGCTGAGACATTTGACCTTTGTGTTTACCTCATGATTGAGATGGGTCACTTGATAACTTAGGTATATGTATGGGCATATAACTGAGTAGTGGTTATCCGTTGATTTCATGACCTTTGTGTTTACCTCATGATTGAGATGGGTTACTTGATAACTTAGCTATATGTATGGGCATATACCTAAGTATAGGTTATCTGTCGAGATCTTCTTTGTGGTTATCCTTGTTGGTTTAGTGAGACCTTGAGGGTCTCAGGATCCCTACTGAGTATCGTTATACTCACCCCTGCACCGGCTATGCCCGCACCTCGTTGAGTTGGTTGCAGACGACGGGCAATGCTGACAGAGGCCGAGTGCTCGAGGACTGGACAGTACCTGGAGGTGGACTATTACGACGAGATGGTACTCGGAGGAGGACCTCACGACGAGACGGTACCCAGAGGTGGACGTGACAATGAGGGGGTACCCGGAGGTGGACCACTGGGCGGGACATACTCGGAGCGGACGGCGGGACCCAAGGAGCAGAGGAGCTATCTGTACCCACCCTTCAGGTGGGATTTCCAGTGGACAGCTCGGCGTACCAGCTTTACTTTTCAGTTGTTGTTTTCCCTTTCGAGTTGTACTTTACAGTTGGGCTTGTATTTCCAGCCCCTTTTTACTTTCTGCACTTACTGTTGTATTCAGTTTTTACTTCTTCCTCTTGTACTCTGTGTGATTGTTTACTTTACAAAGGAAATGCCTTCCCTTTTACCGGGATTTACGCCTTGGTGCTAGTCTCCAGCCCCTGGCCTATGGAAGGCGGGCTTGGGGTAGTCACGGCACGGGCACCGAGGACGGGTCATGAAAAATTGGTATCAGAGGAGTTTGGTTCTAGCGCGAACTCTGATCTTTTCTTTGTGAAGCAATAGTGTTTAGCGTATTAAGTGTGGTTATCAGTCTAGGGAGTCCAGTGTTGGTGTGGCGGCCGACGTATCCGTACACCAGGACCCTGACTTCTGATTTCCGATATAATGCACAAAAACATTGATTACGTGTGTGTTTCAAGTATTCTTTGTGATTACTTTGTATCAGCTCACCAGGTATACTGTTCTGACCGTGGCGCACCTGATTCCTTTTCAGGACGGCCCCACGACAGCAGCCAGCTAGGGTTCCGATAGTTGAGTGTGACGACAGCCCGCCGAGCGACGAGGCCTCGAACCAGGGCCCTTTGTCAGCAGTGGCACCGGCGGTAGTTTTATCCCCCGATCCCCCGATACTTCCAGCACCATCCGCTGACGATGCACGTCGCCTCAGCGCACTGCATGAGTTTCAGCGCCAGCGACCGCCCAGGTTCCATGGGGAGACGGACGCTCAGGCAGCCGAGGACTGGCTGGAGGCAGTCGTGTGAGTTTTCAGGCTAGTGAGGACACCATCAGACCTCATGGTGATCCTCGCTGAGAGCCTACTGCACGCAGCAGCGGGCCAATGGTGGAGCTTGATACTCTAGGTGCATGACGAGACATCTCTTCTCTGGATGTACTTTGAGAGCATCTTCCACTCAGAGTTCGTCCCAGCCACCCTTCGAGCGGTGTGCATTCAGGAGCTACTACAGCTGTGGCAGGGAATCATGACAGTAGCCCAGTACTCGGTGAGATTTACTGATCTTTCACGCTACTCGACCGACATGGTACGGGACCCATTCTTCTGGGCCTGGACCTTCGAGCAGGGACTGAGGCATGAGATCAGGGCTTTGATGACCTCCCTCAACATTCCGACTCAGGCAGGGGTGTTGGAGCGAGCCCTCTTAGTGGAGAGTTTCCTTGCTGAACAGTCTCCAGCAGCAGGACCCACCACTTACCGACATGCGGCAGAGTCTTCTGCAGCGGGCCGTAGACGGATGACGCAGGGGTCCAAGAGGACTGGACCTACAGGTGGTCGACATCATGACTCTGGATCGTTTGCGCGAGGCACTCGGGGTGGGCAACGACTAGCCATGAGAGGGCAGTGTTACTCCTGCGGTGGGGTTGGTCACATGGCTCGTGACTGTCCGACCTTCCATAAGGATGACCAGCAGACGAACGAAGGACCCTGCAGACAGAGGCAGAGGTTCGATCAGGGCAGGCCGCAAGGAGCAGGCGGCCATGACAGGGGAGCTGGCCGTGCAGCTGGAGGTGGATGATGCTTCGGGGTGTTGCCACCACCACCACCAGGAGGTCCACCCCGACCGCAGGGGACAGGAGGACATGGGAGAGCTCAGCTTCAGGCAGTTGAGGCCTACGATCATGGGGCTCTGGGAGTAGATGGACAGGAGCGGGACTAGCTCCAGACCTGGAGACTTTTATTCATGTTTCTTCTAGTTTTGTTGATGTATGTTTGTAGATGCATTGTGTCTTTGTACTTGAGATGCAGTAATAAAAGACACCTTTTCTTGTGGCATTTACTTCCCTTTCCTATCTTGTGTTGTTACTAAGAGGTTCTGGATTATATTGTTGACTTGACCCTCACTTGAGAAGTACCTACTGGAGGAGACCCAGTTACCACACACTGATGCCGACAGTGTGACTCAACCCTTGGAGGCGAGAGTAAAGGTTGAATCTCTTTGTAGTAGCGTCGAGGCCTTACGACGTCATCCTTGGTATGGGTTAGTATCATCCATGTCGGGATTGACAGTGTTAGGCGAAGAACGTGGTTCATCTAGGGAATGAGACCAGATTTCTCTTATCGGCAAGGAAGAAATCATAGTAGCTCTTGTGGGACCATAGGTGGTCTAGGCCACGACAGAGAAGGTCCAGGTCATCCAGGAGCGGATGAGGACAGCTCAGAGCCGGTAGAAGTCATACGCTGACAGGAGGCGGAGGCCACTAGAGTTCGCTTAAGGGGACCTTTTCCGAGGTTGCGTTTATTGCGGGTTGAAAGTTAGTTTTTGGGTTTTTAGAATAAGTTAAATAAAATTTGTGGAATACAAATTTTTATTTTAACTTCTTGTTTTTTTTAAAAACCTCCCAAAGGGAGTTGGGGGTGGGACCCACAACCACTTAACCTCCCTTGGGAGGATTAAGTGTGGTGGGGCCCACACGAACCCCAACTCCTCAACTTCTCTCAAAAAACTCCCCTTTAACCCATTTCAATTAATGTTTGACAACTTGGCTTAATTAATTGAGGAGGGTTAATTTGAATTTCAAACCTTTGAAATTCTAAGAGGAAGGTTGTGTAATAAAATAATCTTAAGCTTTTTTTATTATTTTGGGTTGGTTTCCTTTGCTCTTGAGAGGATTGGAGAGCTCTTTCTTCTTCTTCTTCTTCAAACATTGACGAAGAACGCGAAGAACCTTCGAGCATCGACGAAGAACGCCACGTTCTCGGGAATCGTCTTCCGCGACGCCATACCCGCGACACCGACGACGTCTTCTTCCGCGTCATCTTTTCCGCGAGGATTTCCCGCGACGAAATCGTCGTCAAAGAACTTCGAATCCTCGCTTCACGACATCGACGTCCTTCTTCTGTGACGCCGACCACCGCGACGCTCGTCTTCCGCGGGTCGTTGATGAACATCGTTCTTGAAACTGAGGTACGAGTTTGATGTTGCTTATTTATTTATTCTCATTCTTGGTTCTAGCATGACAATCTTGAGGATAAATGTTTAAGTGTTATCATCTAACGAGAGGGGGGCCGGACTGCACAAACATGGCCGAATCCCCCCTCCTTTGTTCTTGAATATTATATTCTTACGAATGAACGAGATGGAGTGGTGCCGTCGCACCACGCAGGAATCACACGGCAAATATTGCACAGCGCCGTCGCGCCGTGCCGTGGAAAGATTATAATGAAGGCGACGTCGTCGCGCCGCGTCGAAGGAAACTGAAGGCGCCGCGGCCTGAGCGGGGCCGCGGTGGAGGGGCGCGGTGTCGTCGCACCGCGCCGGACGACAAAGGCCGCGGCCGGTTCTGGGCCGCGGCGGAACGGGAAGACTGGCGGCTAGCCGGGCCGCCGGTGTCGGAAGCCGGAAAGGGGACCGGCCTTGCCGGTCCCGTTGAGGAAGGACCGGCCGGCCATGTTGGGCCGGCCGGAAGGGAGATGTGTCGGGGGAATTAATTCCCCCGGCTGGCCAAAAACCGGCCCCCCATAAAGGGGGGGCCGCGGTTACACCAAGGGGGGGGGGGGCAGCGCCCCCCCCCCCCCCCCCGTTTTCCTCAAAGCATGCCTCCCACATGAGGGGGGGCCGTTTATTTAAGTGGGGCGCGGCAGGTTGCCGCGCCGCCAGGAAAGAGAAGCGGGGGCTCTGCCCCCCGCACGTGGCACCCGAGCGGCGCCCAGGCCGCGCCGCCGCCGGCCGGGCCGGGTCGGCCCGGACCCGGACCTCCCGTTTTCGAATCGACTTCGGTCTTTTGCCCATAACTTGAGCTACGGACCTCCGATTGACGAACCGTCAGCAGCGATGCGATCCTTGGATCGAGACGGTCGATTAGGTATATCGCACTCAAGGTTTCAGAATACTTTGAGTTCGGACGGGTAGGTTCGTACATGAAACCAACCGGGCCCTCGGAGCGGAAATGCTCATATCTTGAGCTACGGACGTCCGATTGACGTGTCGTCAGCTTTGTTATGTTCCTCTTAGTGAGACGGATCTTTTGGCATACTCCGCCCGAGGTTTGGACGCAGGTGGAGTACGGTCGGGTTGGTTTTGCCTTAAAAACCAACCGGGCCCCTGGGACGAAAAAGCCAATAACTCACAGACCAGGCGTCCGATTGACGCTCCGTCTGTCTCGTTGCTTTCCTCTTGATGAGACGAAACTTTTGGCATCCTCCGCCCGAGTTTTGGATACAGTTGGATAGTGGCCAGGTTGGATCGCACCGAAATCCAACCAGGCCCCTGGATCGGAGGAGCTGATACCTTTCTGATAGAACGTCCGTTTGACGAACCGTCAGCGGCGTTGGTGATCTCGTTGATAAACGGTCCCTATGAGTATACCCTATGAGTTTTCGGGGTATAGTTGAGTTACGGCCGGATTGGTTCGCACACGAAACCAACTGGGCCCCTGGAACGAAAAGGCTAGTAACTCACAGACCGGGCGTCCGATTGACGTGTCGTCTGTTGCGTTGAGACCCCTATGATGAGACGGTCCTTTGAGATTCTTCTTCGTGGGACTTTGAGATACTTGGAGTATCGACCAGTAGCTTGTGGAGCGGACCCTCCCAGAGACGAGCGTGCAGAGTATGGAGACCGTGAAGCTGACTGAGACCCGACGACTGCTGATCGGATGACTCGGTGTGTTACAGAGGTGTGCTTGGTTGTAGCGGCACAGGGGTGCGCTTGGTTGTAGCGGCAGACCCACGATAGAGGTGCGCTTGGTTGTAGCGGCACATGGGAGCTCTTGGTTGTAGCGGCAGACCCACGACAGAGGTGCGCTTGGTTGTAGCGGCACATGGGAGCGCTTGGTTGTAGCGGCAAACCCACGACAGAGGTGCGCTTGGTTCTAGAGGCACATGGGAGCGCTTGGTTGTAGCGTCAGACCCACGATAGAGGTGCGCTTGGTTGTAGCGGCACATGGGAGTGCTTGGTTGTAGCAGCTGGCCCACGGTACTCGTCAGGAGGAGCACCTCAGCAGTCTTAGGTTAGTGAGCAGTACCTCGGAGTTGTGACAGGACCACTGTACACTCCAGAGACGGAGCTCTTCAACAGTTACGGTTTCGATAATGAAAATCCTGGTTTGAGCTGAGACATTTGACCTTTGTGTTTACCTCATGATTGAGATGAGTCACTTGATAACATAGGTGTATGTATGGGCATATACCTGAGTAGTGGTTATCCGTTGATTTCATGACCTTTGTGTTTACCTCATGATTGAGATGGGTCACTTGATAACTTAGGTATATGTATGGGCATTTACCTAAGTGGAGGTTATCTATTGAGATCTTCTTTGTGGTTATCCTTGTTGGTTTTGTGAGACCTTGAGGGTCTTGGGATCCCTACTGAGTATCGTTATACTCACCCCTTCACGGGCTATACCCGCACCTCGTTGTGTTGGTTGCAGACGACGGGCAATGCTGACAGAGGTCGGGTGCTCGAGGACTGGATAGTACCTGGAGGTGGACTATTACGACGAGATGGTACCTAGAGGAGGACCTCACGACGAGACGGTACCCAGAGGTGGACGTGACGACGAGGCGGTACCCGAAGGTGGACCACTGGGCGGGACATACTTGGAGCGGACGGCGGGACCCGAGGAGCATAGGAGCTATCTGTACCCACCCTTCAGGTGGGATTTCCAGTGGACAGCTCGGCGTACCAGCTTTACTTTTCAGTTGCTATTTTCCCTTTCGAGTTATACTTTACAGTTGGGCTTGTATTTCCGGCCCCTTTTTACTTTCCGCACTTACTGTTGTATTCAGTGTTTACTTCTTCCGCTTGTAGTCTGTGTGATTGTTTACTGTACAAAGTCAATGCCTTCCCTTTTACCGGGATTTACGGCTTGGTGCTAGTCGCCAGCCCCTGGCCTATGGAAGGCGGACTTGGGGTAGTCACGGCACGGGCCCCGAGGACGGGTCGTGAAAAATTGGTATCAGGGGAGTTTGGTTCTACCGCGAACTCTGATATTTTCTTTGTGAAGCAATAGTGTTTAGCGTATTAAGTGTGGTTATTAGTCCAGGGAGTCCAGTGTTGGTGTGGCGGCCGACGTATCCGTACACCAGGACCCTGACTTCTGATTTCCGACTTAATGCACAAAAACATTGATTGCGTGTGTGTTTCATGTTTTCTTTGTGATTACTTTGTATCAGCTCACTAGGTATATTGTTCTGACCGTGGCGCACCTGATTCCTTTTCAGGATGGCCCCACGACGGCAGCCAGCTAGGGTTCCGAGAGTCGAGTGTGATGACAGCCCGCCGAGCGATGAGTCCTAGGTGAAGGGCCCTTTGTCAGCAGTGGCACTGGCGGTAGTTTTATCTGTCGAGCCCCCGATACTTCCAGCACCAGCCGCTGACGATGCACGTCGCCTCAGCGCACTGCATGAGTTTCAGCACCAGCGACCGCCCAGGTTCCGTGGGGAGACGGACCCTCAGGCAGTCGAGGACTGGCTGGAGGCAGTCATGTGAGTTTTCAGGCTAGTGAGGACACCAGCAGACCTCATGGTGATCCTCGCTGCGAGGCTACTGCACGCAGCAGCGGGCCGATGGTGGAGCTTGATGGTCCAGGTGCATGACGAGACATCCCTTCTCTAGACGGACTTTGAGAGCATCTTCCGCTCGGAGTTCGTCCCAGCCACCCTCCGAGCGGTGCACATTCAGGAGCTACTACAGCTGCGGCAGGGAAGCATGACAGTAGCCCAGTACTCGGCGAGATTTACTGATCTTTCACGCTACTCCACCGACATGGTACGGGACCCATTCTTCCGGGCCCGGACCTTCGAGCAGCGACTGAGGCATGAGATCAGGGCTTCGATGATCTCCCTCAACATTCCGACTCAGGCAGGGGTGTTGGAGCGAGCCCTCTTAGGGGAAAGTTTCCTTGCTGAACAGTCTCCAGCAGTAGGACCCACCATTTACCGGCATGCGGAAGAGTCTTCTGCAGCGGGCAGAAGACGGATGACGCTGGGGTCCAAGAGTACTGGACCTACAGGTGGTCGACAGCATGACTCTGGATTGTTTGCGCGAGGCACTCGGGGTGGGAAACGACTTGCCATGAGAGGGCAGTGTTACTCCTGCAGCGGGGTTGGTCACATGGCTCGTGACTGTTCGACCCGCCATAAGGATGACCAGCAGACGAACGAAGGACCCTCCAGGCAGAGGCAGAGGTTCGATCAGGGCGGGCCGCAAGGAGCAGGCGGCCATGACAGGGGAGATGGCCGTGCAGCTGGAGGTGGACGACGCTTCGGGGTGTTGCCACCACCACCACCAGGAGGTCCACCCCGACCGCAGGGGACAGGAGGACATGGGAGAGCTCAGCTTCAGGCAGTTGAGGCCTACGATCATGGGGCTCTGGGAGCAGATGGACAGGAGCGGGACTAGCTCCAGACCTGGACACTTTTATTCATGTTGCTTCTAGTTTTGTTGATGTATGTTTGTAGATGCTTTGTGTCTTTGTACTTGAGTTGCAGTAATAAAAGACACCTTTTCTTGTGGCATTTACTTCCCTGTCCTCTCTTGTATTGTTACTAAGAGGTTCTGGATTATACCGTTGACTTGACCCTCACTTGAGAAGTACCTACTGGAGGAGACTCAGTTACCACACACTGATGCTGACAGTGTTACTCAACCCTTGGAGGTGAGAGTAACGGTTGGATCTCTTTGTAGTAGCGTCGAGGCCTTACGACGTCATCCTTGGTATGGGTTAGTATCATCCATGTCGGGATTGACAGTATTAGGCGAAGAACGTGGTTCATCTAGGGAATGAGACCATATTTCTCTTATCGACAAGGAATAAATTATAGCAGCTCTTGTGGGACCAGAGGTGGTCTAGGCCACGACAGAGAAGGTCCAGGTCATCCAGGAGCGGATGAGGACAGCTCAGAGCCAGCAGAAGTCATACGCTGACAGGAGGAGGAGGCCACTAGAGTTCGAGGATGGCGACCACGTCTTCTTGCGGGTCTCACCTCAACGTGGTATTCAGAGATTTGGCCGAGGCGGCAAGTTATCTCCGCGCTTCATCGGACCCTTCCAGGTCCTCAGCAGGATTGGTGATGTGGCTTATCACCAGGCTCTACCACCTCAGTTGCACCGGGTGCACGACGTCTTCCACGTATCTCTGCTGAGGAGATACGTGCACGACCCGACGCACATCATTGACCATGGGGAGCTTGACGTTGACGATGGGGAGACTTTTACGGAGGTCCCGGTGGAGATAGAGGATCGAAAGGAGCGGGTCCTACGTGGGCGATCGATTCCACTTTTACGCATCAGATGGCAGCACGGAAACCTCCAGGAGAGCAAATGGGAGCGGGAGGCTCAGATGCGTTCTCAGTACCCTCATTTGTTTCCCTAGTTTTTGATGTATCTTTACGGGGACGTAAAGCCCTGAGGTGGGAGTAATGTAAAGACCCGTAAAATTCAAGTGAAATTTTTTCTTAATTTTCTTTGGAATTTTACAAGAGCGCGGTTTCTGACGGCACCTGATTCCGAGGCCTGGAGTGCCCGGAATCAACTTCCGAAGTTTGGCTCAGGTACGTTCAGTGAACGAACGAGCGGGAATTTCTAACTTTTGAACCGGTGCCCGGAATCAAATTCTGAGGGCACCGATGAACTTTCAGCACCGATATTCGCTTAAGGGGACCTTTTCCGAGGTTGCGTTTATTGCGGTTTGAAAGTTAGTTTTTGGGTTTTTAGAATAAGTTAAATAAAATTTGTGGAATACAAATTTTTATTTTAACTTGTTGTTTTTTTTAAAAACCTCCCAAAGGGAGTTGGGGGTGGGACCCACAACCACTTAACCTCCCTTGGGAGGATTAAGTGTGGTGGGGCCCACACGAACCTCAACTCCTCAACTTCTCTCAAAAAACTCCCCTTTAACCCATTTCAATTAATGTTTGACAACTTGGCTTAATTAATTGAGGAGGGTTAATTTGAATTTCAAATCCTTGAAATTCTAAGAGGAAGGTTGTGTAATAAAATAATCTTAAGCTTATTTTATTATTTTGGGTTTGTTTCCTTTGCTCTTGAGAGGATTGGAGAGATCTTTCTTCTTCTTCTTCAAACTTTGACGAAGAACGCGAAGAACCTTCGAGCATCGACGAAGAACGCCATGTTCTCAGGAATCGTCTTCCGCGACGCCATACCCGCGACACCGACGACGTCTTCTTCCGCGTCATCTTTTCCGCGACGATTTCCCGTGACGAAATCGTCGTCAAAGAACTTTGAATCCTCGCTTCACGACATCGACGTCCTTCTTTCGTGACGCCGACCACCGCGACGCTCGTCTTCCGCGGGTCGTTGACGAACATCATTCTTGAAACCGAGGTAGGGGTTTGATGTTGCTTATTTATTTATTCTCATTCTTGGTTCTAGCATGACAATCTTGAGGATAAATGTTTAAGTGTTATCATCTAACGAGAGGGGGGCCGGACCGCACAAACACGGCCGAATCCCCCCTCATTTGTTCTTGAATATTATTTTCTTACGAATGAACGAGATGGCGTGGTGTCGTCGCACCACACGGGAATCACACGGCAAATATTGCGCAGCGCCGTCGCGCCGCGCCGTGGAAAGATTATCATGAAAGCGACGCCGTCGCACCGCGTCGAAGGAAACCGAAGGCGCCGCGGCCGGAGCGGGGCCGCGGTGGAGGGGCGCTGTGTCGTCGCACCGCGCCAAACGACGAAGGCCGCGGCCGGTTCCGGGCCGCGGCGGAACGGGAAGACTGACGGCTAGCCGGGCCGCCGGTGTCGGAAGCCAGAAAGGGGACCGGCCTTGCTGGTCCCGTTGAGGAAGGACCGGCCGGCCATGTTGGGCTGGCCGGAAGGGAGAAGTTCCGGGGGAATTAATTCCCCCGGCTGGCCAAAAACCGGCCCCCCATAAAGGGCGGGCCGCGGTTACACCAAGGGGGGGGCAGCGCCCCCCCGTTTTCCTCAAAGCAGGCCCCCCACGTGAGGGGGCCGTTTATTTAAGTGGGGCGCGGCAGGTTGTCGCGCCGCCAGGCAAGAGAAGCGGGGGCTCTGCCCCCCGCACATGGCACCCGAGTGGTGCCCCGGCCGCGCCGCCGCCGGCCGGGCCGCGCCGCCGGCCGGGCCGGGTCGGCCCGGACCCGGACCCCCCGTTTTCGAATCGACTTCGGTCTTTTGCCCATAACTTGAGCTACAGACCTCTGATTGACGAACTGTCAATGGAGATGCGATCCTTGGATCGAGACGGTCGATTCGGTATATCACACTCAAGGTTTCGGAATACTTTGAGTTCGGCCGGGTTGGTTCGTACACGAAACCAACCGGGCCCTCGGAGCGGAAACACTCATATCTTGAGCTACGGACGTCCGATTGATGTGCCGTCAGCTTTGTTGTGTTCCTCTTAGTGAGACGGATCTTTTGGCATACTCCGCCCGAGGTTTGGACGTAGGTGGAGTACGGTCGGGTTGGTATTTCCTTAAAAACCAACCGAGCCCCTGGGACGAAAAAGCCAATAACTCACAGACCGGGCGTCCGATTGACGCGCCGTCTGTCTCGTTGCTTTCCTCTTGATGAGACGAAACTTTTGGCATCCTCCGTCCGAGTTTTGGATACAGTTGGATAGTGGCCAGGTTGGATCGCACCGAAATCCAACCGAGCCCCTAGATCGGAGGAGCTGATACCTTTCTGACAGAACGTCCGTTTGAAGAACCGTCAGCGGCGTTAGTGATCTCATTGAGAAACGGTCCCTATGAGTATACCCTACGAGTGTTCGAGGTATAGTTGAGTTACAGCCGGATTGGTTCGCACACGAAACCAACGGGGCCCCTGGAACGAAAAGGCTAGTAACTCACAGACCGGGCGTCCGATTGACGTGTCGTCTGTTGCGTTGAGACACCTATGATGAGACGGTCCTTTAAGATTCTTCTTTGTGGTACTTTGAGATACTTGGAGTATCGACCAGTAGCTCATGGAGCAGACCCTCCCGGAGACGAGCGTGCGGAGTACGGAGACCATGTAGCTGACTGAGACCCGACGATTGCTGATCGGACGACCCGGTGTGTTACAGAGGTGCGCTTGGTTGTAGCGGCACATGGGTGCGCTTGGTTGTAGCGGCAGACCCACGACAGAGGTGCGCTTGGTTGTAGCGGCACCTGGGAGCTCTTGGTTGTAGCGGCAGACCCACGACAGAGGTGCGCTTGGTTGTAGCGGCACATGGGAGCGCTTGGTTGTAGCGGCAGACCCACGATAGAGGTGCGATTGGTTGTAGCGGCACATGGGAGCGCTTCGTTGTAGCAGCTGGCCCGCAGTACTCGTCAGGAGGAGCACCTCAGCAGTCTTAGGTTAGTGAGCAGTACCTCGGAGTTGTGACAGGACCACTGTACACTCCAGAGACGGAGCACTTCAACAGTTACGATTTCGATAATGAAAATCCTGGTTTGAGGTGAGACATTTGACCTTTGTGTTTACCTCATGATTGAGATGGGTCACTTGATAACTTAGGTATATGTTTGGGCATATACCTGAGTAGTGGTTATCCGTTGATTTCATGACCTTTGTGTTTACCTTGTGATTGAGATGTGTCACTTGATAACTTAGGTATATGTTTGGGCATATACCTAAGTAGAGGTTATCTGTTGAGATATTCTTTGTGGTTATCCTTGTTGGTTTAGTGAGACCTTAAGGGTCTCGGGATCCCTACTGAGTATCGTTATACTCACCCCTGCATGGGCTATGCCCGCACCTCGTTGTGTTGGTTGCAGACGACGGGCAATGCTGACAGAGGCCGAGTGCTCGAGGACTGGACAATACCTGGAGGTGGACTATTACGACCAGATGGTACCCGGAGGAGGACCTCATGACGAGACGGTACCCAGAGGTGGACGTGACGACGAGGCGGTACCCGGAGGTGGACCACTGGGCGGGACATACTCGGAGCGGACGGCGGGACCCGAGGAGCAGAGGAGCTATCTGTACCCACCCTTCAGGTGGGATTTCCAGGGGACAGCTCTGCGTACCAGCTTTACTTTTCAGTTGTTGTTTTCCCTTTCGAGTTGTACTTTACAGTTGGGCTTGTATTTCCGGCCCATTTTTACTTTCCGCACTTACTATTGTATTCAGTGTTTACTTCTTCCGCTTGTACTCTGTGTGATTGTTTACTTTACAAAGGCAATTCCCTCTCTTTTACCAGGATTTACGCCTTGGTGCTAGTCGCCAGCCCCTGGCCTATGGAAGGCGGGCTTGGGGTAGTCACGGCATGGGCCCCGAGGACAGGTCGTGACATGGTGCTATAGAGGTGCACCCATCATATATAATGTACAAGAACCCCAACATGAATAAAAAATTTTATTCTTCCACCTTTTCAATATAAAAAAATTGAAAAACTATTTTAAACTCATAACTAAGTCAATTATAGATTCCAAAATACCATTTTCTTTTTTAAAAACCATTTTCAATACTGAATTACAAAAAAATGGGAAAGATGGTCTTTTTATTGAATAAAACATTAAAGATTTAAATGGAATATAAAAATAAAATAATTATGACATATAAAAAAATTGATTTTCATTTTTTATATTAGAAATAGAATATTCCATTTTTAGTTTCTAAAAATATTCCGTATAAAACACATAAAAAGATTGCTTTTGAAAACCATTAAATATTGAGATAAAAGATACATAAAATGTACATTATAAGTCTTTTATGTCCACATATAAAAAATCATAAAATCATTTTAGAATCACGGACATGAAAAATGTATATTTTTACGAAAAACATTAAAAATTTATTTTTCTGAAGAAATGTCTCTTATCACCTTGGAAATATTTGGATCATAAGACCCATAAAAGAATTACATTTATAAAATGGAATACCATGAGAATATAGAAAATAAAGATAAAAAATGTCAAAGGGGTGTATATATACCTCCTAAAATAATAAAGGTTCAAAAAATAATAATATTCATCAACAATAATAAATTGAGAAAAGTATCATACCTTGAGTCTAACTCATCACATATGTTCTTTATCCTGGTCTTATTTAGGTAAAAAAAAAATTTTTCACCAAAACGATTCTTAGGTTGGATTTATGCCCAAAATAATGTATCTAGTATTATTTTTTTGAAGAAAGAATGTTATTTTGGCAGGTATTTTTCTATCCAATGGGCTTTGAAGGTTTTTATAGGAGAGGAGAGGGGTAGCCTTTTATAAGTGAGGTGTGGGAAAAAATGTTAATTTTTAAAATTAAAAAGAATTCCCATGTTTTGAACATTAAAAAAGAGTAAAAATATATTATTATTGATCCTTATATAAGATATGGTATAAATATTTCCATGAAATTTATTTCCAACAAGATTTTGGGTCATTTTAACCATTTTTTTGTTTAACCCCCAGTAAATCCATTTTTACCTTAACCAAGGGAATTAATTTTTACTATTATGACTATTAATTTTGGTAAAAAACTAACATGAAATTAATTTATAATATAAATTATAATGAATCAAAATATTTAAACCATTTTACCAAATTCAATACACAGAATTGGAAAATTAAAATTTAAAACAAAAGCCATAAATGCCCCAAAAATGTTGTTTATCAAGAAGTGTATGTTTCAAGAAAAATTTGATTTTATATTAACTCTATGACAAATATTAATCATTTTATGAATATAAATTAATATTTATTGATATATAATTTAAATTTTTTATTTAATTTTTTACTCAATATGTATTATCTTGATTAATTCAAATGTAGATACATTATGCATTTTAAAATAGTTTTTAGATAAATCCCATTATTAAACCCAAAAAAAATTATACCAAAAAGTTATATAATTTTTATTTACAATTAGTTTAATTTTTTAAATATAAATAAATAATACTTTTTTACTTTAATTCATATTCAAAATATATTTGGAATTTTAAAATAATTAAATTACTCAAAGGAAATGACTTATTTTTACAAAAATATGTATTTTTGACTATTCACTAATAAATCAATATATTATGAATGATAAAAAAATAATCACAAGTGAATTATGATATTCTAATTTTGAAAATGATATTAATATTTTCAAATTCAAATATTCAAATTTAGAAATTATACTTTTATGTAAAACTTTATTAGAAAAGTGTTTAGTTAAATCTATTTCCTTTTTGATTTATAAATTACTTAATATTTTTATAAATAATATAACTAACTAATTCATATTAATAAAATTGAAAATGATTTATTCTATCAATACATGTGTTGTTGTACCAATACACACATCCATATATAAGAACATTCGATGAAATATATAAATTATTTTATTCTAAGGGTGAATCCTATTCTTATAATCTCTTGATCTATAAATTTCCAAGGGTGTGAAAAAGTGTCTCAATGTCTGATGATAATCCACCCATTATATATTATATAATTTTATTACTATAAAATTATATCATATAAAAATAAATAAAAATTATTTAATAATAATATCATGGAACTTTTAGGTTCCCCCTAAATGAGAAAAATGTTATAACCTTTCTGTGGGACATTTACTCTTTGGAATTATCACATAATATGTCATGCAGAAGAATAATAAAAAAATATATAAATTTATTATTATTTAAAACAATAAATATAGATAATCATATATTACATATATGTTGGTCATAGGGAACCAAATACAATATTATCAAGGAAATAAAATTATTTATATTTTCTATACATGATTATGATTTTCCTTACGAATTTTTTTGGATAAAAAGAAGTTGATTTAATGTGTATTATCTCATAGTAATACATTAAAATGGAATAAAGTCTAATGTTTTTCAATTACTTCAATGGTTCAATAAGGTTTCCTCTTTCTATTAAACCCCTTACCAAGTTGTATTCACATCCCATAAATTCAAAATGTTTTTTATAGGGATTAATGATGAGTAAGAATGATTATGAAATATGGAAATAGATACGAGGTGTTGGTATTGAACAAAGAAATTATATCATTAAAAATTTTGGATAGTGGAATAAAATATTTAAATATAAGAAAATTGTGTGTTTTTTATTTAATTTTTTCCATAATTATACAAAAATTTAAACCTTAATGGTTAGGGGAATTACTGTAATTCCATATTTTCCATAAATATCATAATTATAATATCATTATGTATGAGATGTTTTTGTTCACAACCACACAGTCACTTCTCAAAACCATTAAAAAATTCAAATAAAGGTCTTGAATCAAAAGTTAAAAATGATTTTTTAAAATATAAACAATAAATGTTGAAAATATTGTTCAAATAACCTAGATGATTCTACATTGGTGTATAAAATAGACTACAAACCAGAATTGGGGACATACCCATCCCATTATATGAATTATAAACCATTTAAAAACAGGTTGAGTTAGCCTAAAAATTTGATTTGTCTTTCAAGGATGCTCATTAAAGAGAATTTAAAGTACATAAAATATATATATTTATACATCATGAGATTAAAGTGATATTGGGATGCCTAATCTAATGAAACCTTCTAAAAGGATATGAATTTTTTTGTCAAGACCGAAATATTTGATAAAAATATTTACACTTAAAGGGCCCTGTGTAGATTTTTAATTCAAATTTATTCTTTTTTCCTAGGAAAACTCAAGTCTCAATGTATTGAATCCTTTATGGAAGGGTAATTTTACCTACATGATATATTGGAGACTCAAATGAATGATAATCCACCATACAAGGTGAAAAAATTATTATTAAAGTACTACATCCAGCTTTCTAAAATATTTTGCGTCCTATATTTGAAATTTGATTGAGGAAACATTAAGTATATAATAATATTAACTTTTAATATATATTAATCTTTAAGTCAACCAAGTTATTTATTCTTGCACATTTTTTTAAGAAAAACATACTAATACTTCAGTTTATAGTTTATTATTTCTATTAACTTGTAAGAGAAGATTTAAAAATCTCCTCCAAAACCATTTACATCCAATTTATGATGGGGTAAAAGGTTGTTGGGAATTTAAAAATAATTTGGAATTCAATGGAAGAGGAAGAAAAAACAATTTTCAAAAAAAATCAAAAATCATTGAAATTTTTTTCAAGAGGCCTCATTGCATAAATTTTTAATAATAAAATCAATTGATCTAGGAAATCCATTATTATTTTTCCTATAATTAGACAATAAACATTTCAAATTTTCACTTGGAAATTTAAATTCTTAGATTCATGGTTTATTTTATCATACCTCCATGGTATAGTTTCATTTGGTTAAGGATAAACACTATAAGTTATCGATTATGTTATAAGACAACCCAAGTGAATAGGCCATTTTTGAACCCTTCAACCAATAGGTACTAGTGGTCACCCATTGGCACTTTTAGAGAACCCCAGTTAAGTACAGGTACCACCAACTAGCTGGTGACACCCATTTTTTATCTAGTAACACCAAAACTATCAAAGGAATATCCATTAGAGAGGGAATATATTTCATTAAATCCAATTTAATTAGATCTCTATGCTCATGAGAGGTACAAAATGATCCTAAAGCTATTATAGACTATATATACACAACAAGGGTCCATAAATAGTATTTATTACCTTTAAAGATCCATTTTAGATATGAATTGTGTCAATAATCTCCCTTCTATGTGCTCTCTTACAATTGTCATACATTCTTTTATCTATTTCAAATTTTATAATTCTATAGAAGTGTGGGAATGATTCACTGGGATTATATATATAAATCCACTAATTTTTTATTTAATTGGGTGATAACTACCATCCAATGTAGTATGGATAGGTGATCACTACCTTTAAAGTTAATGGATTTTTGTGTTTATCTATGTCCACTAAAAGGAAAATTATTATTTGGGTTTTTTGGTACTAAATGATAAAAACAAAGGTTCTTACTTTTTTTAATGGGTTTCCTTGCTACAAAATATAAAAATAAAGGGTTTGGGTTTCCTTATACCATAATTAAAAAAGCATTATTAAACCAAAACCTCTGAAGGATACTCTAGGGGCGGAGAAATAGAGTCCCCATGTGGATTATTTCCTAACTCCTTTATCAATTTCTCTTTATTTTTCTTTAAAATATATTTTTCTAATATAAATAACTATTATAACTTTTTTATATCTTTAATTTTTTAATCTCATCTACTTTAGGTTTAACTTACAAAATGTTTTTAAATTAAATTCACCCCACCACTTTCCATTTTTACAAGGGCCCAAAATTGGTATCATAGAAAACATTAATTTCAAAACCTTAACAAGTATCAGTGAAAGATAAATTAAATATGATGACTAACTCAAATTTTCATGTTTCTCTTAAAGAACACTCTATATATATCTCTATACACTAATAGAACAAACTTTGGTTATAGGGAAACTTTATTTTCTACTTTTCATACATGTATATGATATCTGGTTTGGAGAATAGTTATGCATGCATATACCCCCCCCCCCCAAATGAAGGAAAATGGGACCCATATGGAATAAAAAATCTTCAGATTAATGTTAAAATATGAATGATTCACATTATTTTTTATATTGTAATGAATTTAACAGAGTCTCTATGTAAAACATTTCTCATGAAATTTTGAAAATTATAGTATTATTCAAATGAGTGCACAAAAAAAGTAATAGATACTATGTTTCATAAATACCTTCAATATTTTAAAATATTTAGTATTCATCCTAATGAGTTTATAAATAAAAATTTTATCCATTTCACTGATATTTTTAATGGAAGGAAACCTTTAGGTGATGAGATTTCAATAGATTTTTTTATGTAGTGGATCCTTTGGGTATTTCCTATTTATTAGAAATAAAAAGTTATAGTCATTAAAGAATTTAAGGATATTAAAAATATGAGATTTGAATATGTCATGGGGTCTTTAATGACCTATGAAAATTTAAAGAAAAAAAAATAGGTTAAGGAAACTAAATTAATCAAGTAGAAGATGGAAATTTCTTTCAAAACTATAAGTGATTAATCCTCAAGATGAAAAGATGTTATTTATCATATTTCCAATTACAAGAAAAGGTTCATCAATAATAATATTTCTTACCATTATGGAATGGAAAAGTAAAAATTTGAACTAGGGGTAATATGATTTTACTGCCTCAAAAAGGTTCACATAAATCCAGAGTGTCCCAATATAAAAAAGTAAGAAAAAAATTAGAAATAAAAAAGGCTTTTAATGTTTCCATAAGCAATGTGAGTGAAGACCACATCTATACATATGAATTAGTATATATGAATCCCTAAGTGTCTCTTTTAAATAATTATGGTAAATCAGGAGGTAAAATCTTACACTTATCATTTCACATCTAGAAATTTAAATGGTAAATATGTAAGAAATTATTGGGATAAATTTCAAGAATTATTTTTTGATCTTGCCTTAAAGTTCAAAGATATTAAAAGAAATAAAACGTTGTTGTTAATTGTAATGAATTTTTTTTAAAAGACAATGAGTAACTAAAAGATGAAAATGAGGGATCCCAATAGTTTATTTAGAAAATAGTGAAGATAAAGAATTAATATTTTTTTAAAATTTTAAATGAAAATGGAGGTTTGATATATGATATAGATAAAGTTAAATGTAAAAGGTTTAATTTAAATGATTAACCCAAAATTCAAAAATTATTAAATATAATCCAAGAGCTCAGAAGTTATTTTAAATAGTTCAATGAAGGTGAGAAAAATTTGAATTTTATTTAGGTTACCCACATCATGGGAAATTTATTTTTGAACTTTGTTATTATAATCAAGAAAACACATATAATAATTCAAAAAATATAAAATTTTTAAGGCTATAAATCAATATATGTATAGAAATTATTTTAGACAGACCAGAAACTTAATTTATGAATGTGATTGCTAAAATTCACCTTACAAAATTACTAAATCAATTATTCTTTCCTAAAATTATTATTACAAAAAAATCAGAAACATTATGGGTTCTAAAATCAATATTTTATGAAATTATTGGACCCAAATTTTGGGCTCCAAAATCTTTTGTATCTAAAATATCTTTATACGAAAAATTTATCATGGGAAATTCTTGAGGAGGTACATTTCCATGGATAGTGGGTACTTAAGTCATATGTGTCACTACTATAACTTGTTCAACTACATTGTGGAGCTTGATGGTGTACATTTAACTTTTGGAGCCAACTCAAGGTGTAATATAATCATTATATACACCATTGGATTTTCAAAATCCTCTTTTATTAAATATTATTTATTAATTAATGTTTTAAAAAATAATTTACTTATCATTAGTCAATTATTTGATTGTGGTTTTACATTATCATTTCAAAATGATGAAACTATTTTTTTGAATCCAATGGAATGATTTTATTTCCATATTCAAGATTCAAAATTTTTATTTCATTTATTTTAATTCCATTTCAAGGAAAAATGTTAAATTCATGAGTGTAGAAGATAATTATTCTTGTATATAGAATAGACACCATGGTCTTTACTATTAACACTCACTAGTGAATCATAAAAAAAAATATACTAAAATAATTTTCAAAATATCATTTAAAAAATGATATTGTGTGTGAACTATGGAATCCACCCTTTTTATTTCACAAACATTTCATTACATTATTCAAAATAGAGAGTACATTAAAGTTTGGTTTATTAGAAACAAGGTACATAATACACGAAAAAATAAAAAATTCTTCTAAACAATATGAAAGTCTTATTCATGGTTTATCCTAGGTACTTTTACTAAATCTCAAAACCTGGATATATAAATCAAAGGATAGGGTGAGAATAAGGTCCAGTAAGAGAGAATAAGAAAAAAAGTTTACATGTGATTTTGATAAATATTGATAAGAAAATGAGGAATATCATAAAGCAACTATAAAATAAAAAATAGGGATATTGTAATAAAAATAATCAGAATAATGAAATGGAAATTTGGATACAAAAGTTAAATGAGACAATCATAATCATATCACCAATTGTTTTCACTTAGGGTTCATAAAAATTATCAATGTTATTCACCAAGTTATCGTAAAAAATGTTATATCAATAGATTAAATTCATTAACCAATGCATTGAAGTCCTATCAGGGCACACCCTTCTTATGTATTATTTAAGGGGCGAAACATATATCATAATAAAATATTTCATAAATAACAAATGCAAAATAAAATAAATGGGTTTCATATCAAGATCATGGTGTTTTTAAAATTTCTATAAGACACGATCTTTGTGTCATTATTATCCCATGAAAAATGGATGATTGATTTCATGTATTTTA
Source organism: Viscum album (assembly GCA_963277665.1). Lineage (NCBI taxonomy): Eukaryota > Viridiplantae > Streptophyta > Magnoliopsida > Santalales > Viscaceae > Viscum > Viscum album. The sequence continues at coordinate 275,149,151 of OY728123.1, read as the reverse complement.
ATACCAAAATAAAATATAATATATTTACATATAGATGAATACCCAATGAAAATAAATAGTTTTTGGTATTCACAAAATAAAATAAGTGAATTATATGATAAAAATTGAGAAATTTTGAGAAGAAAATTCGGCACATAAAGGATTTGAAACAAGGTTATATAAAATATTAAAAAATAAGGGGGAAATGTTTTAAAACTCATAAAAGACTATTAATATAGTCAAGGTATATAATAAAAATAAAATAATAAAATTTCATAGAAATTTTAATGAAAAACCGCATAAAAGTGATGTTTAAAGGAAAAGGGAAATTGAGATTTCCCTTACTATAATGAGTTGATCGTAAAACATGAAGATCAAGATCTTAATGGATTAAGGACACCTTTAGAGGAATAATTTGGAGTTAAAAAAATCATAGGTTTTTGGAGTAATAATTATGAGTGAAATTAAATGATGATATGGGTGGGTATTTATAGAAAAAGAGGATGGTTTGTTTATTTATTTCCTTGGACACCTAGGTAGTGGTAAATTAAAACCATGGGATTTACCATTGTATTTTACAGTGTAATTAGAGACATGGGAAACCTATTAGGTTATTTTAATCCAAAATAATCTAAATACATTTTATATTAATTATTACATCACTATGACATACTTTTTAGGTAATTAAACTTATCAAAAAACACAAATTGTGTTGTTACTATTATCCAAAAAATTATAGTATATTAGAAACTTCTCAAAAATTCACCCTAACCTAGTTTAGATATGTTAATTTAGAAAATGAGATTTATTTTAATCTAATAATAATATAAATATTATAATTTTATATTTTAAATATAAAAACATTTTTTTAAAAACTATTATTAGAAAATGTACAGTTAAATTTCTGACACTTGAAAAAAAATAATATGTCATTTATATTTAAATAGGAGTGTATTAATAATAATATTTAATTAAAATAAAAATTATTAATAATAAATTAATTTATTATAATAATTATATCAAATTTTAAATGTACTATTTCTATCTAAAAATTAATTTATCAAATTCATATTATTTTAATAAAAAAACTATTCTCAAACTAGAATTGATAAGATAAAAATATTATTTATATAAAAGGATTGAAACATAATTAAATAAGGTATGGACACATAACCCCTTATAAAAACCACATAAAAACTAATGCTAAGGTGTGTTATGGAGATAGATTTAAGGGGCAGTTCAGATAAAATCACTCGAGTTGTAATTTCCACTAACTTGAACTTCTCCTAAAGGAAATTATGTTCATGCTTCACTTGATAAATCTCATCTTGGCCCTATTCAAGATAAAAACCTAGTGACTCTACCTCCCTCTCATGTTCTAAAAAAATAAATTTTTATGACATAACTCTACTTGTTGAGACCATCATTCCTCCTTTCTACAATAATTATCCTTTCTCAAAATTTTACATATAAACTCTAATGATGACATCAAAATTATTATCAAGAGTATATTTACCACTGGTTATATTGTACAATCATAATTATTAACCTACAATAATATAATTTTTGAATCCAGATGTTCACAATTCCATTTATATTCACTTCAAAAAAATAATGGTTTTTTTGTGAATACTATAACACACAATTTGAAGAAACAGTTATCATTGAAAAAGTCTGGTTCATTACATTCATCCCCCTTAAGAAATTTCTTCCCCAAAATTTCATATTGTTCTCTCAGTTAAGAAGAGATGTGGGTACTTCTACCTCACTGTCTCCTTTAGTTTCCATGTATCTTATTCATATATGTGTTTCCTCCGTAAAACTTTTATGATTTGGGTAGTGTTTTATCATAGAATCATTTATTTATGGTCCAATATCTCCACCAGCTTATCCTCATAAGAAATTTGAGGTTCCATCTTTAACTCCTTATGATTTCTTACATGGGAAGGTTCAGGTATGTACTTCGTCAATATAGATACATGTAACAATTTATGAAATGATCTAGATTTTTTGGATGTTCAAGAAGATATTCCACTGATCCTATGTGATCAAGAATTACATAGGGGCAATATACATGGGGCTAAACATCCCTTCTTTCCAAACCCCAAGAATATCTTCCAAGGTGATATTTAAAGGAATACTTTTTCACCAACACCAAACTTTAAACCCCTTTGGCGGTTGTTATATTAGCTCTTTTTCCATCATTGAGAAGCTATAGTGTGTTTTTATACATCATGAATATTTTCTATCAATGCTTGTACAATATCCATCCTAATCGTCATTCTCTCACCAAATCCATCCTAAAAAGTAGGAGTTCTACATCGTTTCCCATATATATTTTCATATGGTTCCATTTTAATACGCAAATGAAAGCTATTATTGTATGATAACTCAACTAATGGGATATGATGATCTCATCCACCTTTAAATTTCATTGACCATGTTCTCATCATGTAATCAAGTGTTTGAATAGTCCTTTAAGATAGTCCATCAGTTTGGATATGATATGCCATACTGAAATTCAATTGGGTACCTGGATCATGTTGAATGCTTCTCCAAAATTTTGATTTGAACCTTGGATAATGACAAGATACAATAGAAAGTGTCACTCCATAAAAACTCACCACTTACTTTAAGTAAATCTGAGAAATTTGATCAACAGATAAGTCTCCTTGAATAGAGATAAAATAGGTAGTCATGGTGAGACGTTCCACTATAACACATATCTTATTGTTTCCTTTGGATTTTCCTGGGAGATTAGTGAAAAAGTGCACAGTGATATTATAACACATCCATTTTGGTATGAGTAGTGGTTGTAATACCCTTCTTGGAAGTTTTCACTCTATCTTCACTTGTTTACACACTAGGAACCTTATAGTGTAGTTGGAAATCTATCATTTCATGTTATCTCACCAATAATGAACAGGAAGATCCCAATACATTTTAGTGACTCGAGGTGTATAAAGAATGTAGAGCAGTGATTATCATCCATAAGATCCTTATTTATTTAAGGAATTGAATGAACATATAACATTGTATGAAATTTAATTACACCTTCATGATCAATATTGAACTCAGGAAACTTCCCATTCTTTAAATTCTCTATCTTCTTCTATAACAAAGGGTATTATCTTTTAGATTTGATGATCTACCCTAGTAATTATGGTTAAGAAATAATTTGGGATAGGGTTGATGATGTCCCTTCCCTTATGATTCCCATGTCCAGTTTTACTAGGAATTTGATCAAAGGATTTCCTTGAAGCCTCATAATTATTATAACAACATGGAATTTCCTGGTTAATTCATTAGCAACATTGTTTTCTCATTCAAGATGATAATAAATTGAAAAATTGTAGCCTTTATGAAGTTCTATCCATGTCATATTTCTCACATTCTATTCAATTTTCATAAAAATATACTTCAAACATTGGTGTTAATTGTATATATCACATTTATCCATATAAATATAGTTCCCCCATATCTTTACTAAAAAAACAACTATAACCAGCTCTAGGTCATGCGTAGGATAACTATTCTAATGGTGCTTCAACTATTGAGATACATAAGCAATAACATTTCTATTTTACATGAGTATGTACCCAAACCCTTTAAGAGATGAATCCCTAAAAATAAAAAATATTTCTATCATTTAAGGTAGAGTTAACACTAGTGCAGTAAAACAATCTCTTCTTCAGGTCTTGGAATCTTTTTGCATACTCCTTTTTCTAGAAAACTTGTCCCCTTTTAGAGATAACATGGTTAGTGGATTATTAAGTTGTGAATATTTTTTGAAAAACCTCCGATAATATCCCACTAAACCAAGAAAGCTATTAATCTCAGTTACTATTATAGGATCAAGACACTCCTCTACCACATTTATATTGGTAGGGTCAACTGAGATTTTTTTCATTGGTTAAAATGTTCCCCAATAAATAAACTTTTTGTAACAAAAATTCATATTTTCTAAACATTCCCAATAGAATATCCTTCCTCATAGTTTTCAATATAACCCTTAAATAATCCTCATGTTCCATATGACATTTAGAATATAACAAAATATCATCAATTAAACCCACCATATGGTTATCAATGTAGTCTTGAAAGACTCTATTCATCAAATCCATAAATATAACAGTTTAATTTGTCAAGATAAAGGGAATTAAAAAACTAATAGTGCCCATATCTTGATTGGAAAGTAGCATTTAAATTATCTTATTTCTTTACCCTTAATTGATGATAACTAGATTGATGATCAATATTGGATAATAATTAATATGCCGAAACCTAGTTAAAAAATCACCAGTCCTTGGAAAATGGTACTTGATCTTCAGAGTGATCCTATTAAGTTTTCTATAATCAATGAATATTCATTTTGATCCATCCATATTCTTCAAAAATAGAATATTTTCTCCCCAAATAAACACACTTTATTGGATAAAAACCTTCTCCAAAATATCTTGGAGTGGTTTGTTTAATTCCTCAAGCTCCAAATTTTCCATTCGATACTAGGTCATTGAAATCAGCTTAGAACTAGGAATTATATCAACAGAGAACACTAACTCTCTTTCTATGGGAGGTCCTGGTAACTCCTCAAGAAATACTTCAATGTATTCCTGAATTATGGAAGCATTTTCTATTTGTATACTTCCATTTCTTCCTTAATTTTCATCGATCATTTCCATAAAAAAGGATATGGTATGTGCTTCAAGATAAAGCTCAAGTCGGGATATCTCTCATTTGAAAACAAATTATGTTTTCCATTCAAGACTATTTATATTTCCTTGATTTTCTAGTTGATCATAGTATTATACATTTAGAGACTTTCCATCCCTAGTATAATGTTGAATTCCATCATGGGAATGACTACTAGGTTTGCAGTGCGATTATTCTCTCCAAGGTAAATACTAGGATGTCAATACAATTTTGATGCTTTGATAATCCCTCTATTAGTCTTGACAAATATTTATACTTATATATGTTCGTCGATTGATTATATATTATTTTCAACATTAGAGGAAGCAAAGAATGCATAGAACCTAAATCAAACAATGTAATTTATATCTTTGAGATAATAATGATAGTTTCTATCACAACATCATTCGGAGCATCAACTTTAACCATCATGATAGAAAATGAACAAACATAATCCCTTTTCTTATGAATAGGTTTTTAGCGATTCCCCTCAATGATATTAAGATTTGTACAGTGATTGGTAAAGTGCCCAAGTTTTCCACACATGATGCATTGGACTTAAGGCTGGTCCTGCACCACTTTCCCTTTGTCGTTAGTGTTAATATGTTGATGAATCACATCTCTATGATAGTTATGAGCAATATGAGAATATTTTCCACACATGTAACATTTTCAACTCCTTAGAAAGTAGTTCCCCAATTTCTTCTTCCCGCATTTTTTGCACATGGGAAGTTTCACTTTTTCTCCCCCTCTTCCGTGATCAAAGTTCCTACTTATATTTTTTACCAAATATCTCTTCTTTCCATTTGATTTTTTAGACCACTATGTCACACCAAACACCTCTACAACCTTTATAGAACTTCTCTCTATCTCTTCAAATATATCTTAGTCATTATTGGCTAGATTATTTCATAGATGTGGTCATAGTCCACTGAAAAATCTATCAAACATTCTATTATGGACCCAGAAAATTCAGGCGGTTTATCGAGAAATTCTTGCAAATCATTTCTCATATAATCTCATTGATTCATTCTAATTCTATCTCATCTCTGGGAATTATTTTTCCATTTTCATTCGCATTGACTGTGTGAAATTAATTTTGAAAAAGGTTCCCCTAAACTCTTCCCACTCCATAAATTCAATTTCGATTATTGGAATAATTTTTTTAACTAGTATCCACCACTGATCAAAATCTCCATTTCATAAATAAATAGAAAAGTTGAATTTATCATGTTTCTAATAGTAGAGTAAAAAATAGATTTTCCATACCGTTAATGCATTGTTTGGAAATCAATGGGTCATTAGATTCACTGAAAGAAGGTGATTATTGATGGATAGAGGACTCAAATGAAATTTGTTCCCTTTTATTTGAATGTGGTCTCTCACCATGATTCAAGTCATTTATCATAACTCAAGTAAGTCGATTCATAATTCTCATAAAGTATTCCATTCTGACTTCTATCTGAGGTACATCAGTGTATGGTCTGTTGTGCTCACTATTTACTTAGTTCTCCCTCTATCCCTCCATTTTATAAAATAAAAAAACTTAGTGAGAAAATTTTTTCTTATAATAATATTATAATTCTTAAATAATTTTATATCTTGAAACATCATACCTAAATATTTTATTCTTTAAAAACAATTACATTTTCTATAAATCCTTCATAATGGTTCATAAATTTTTTTGATTAACCAAACATATCCCCCAGGAGTGTCAAACCAAGTGTGCATTAAGGCTCTTTTTTGTGTACTAGGTTACGCCGAGTCAGGACCAACAAACCTTGTCATAGTTGTTACACCTAGGTACATCTATTCCAAACAACATCCACTCGTTCGTATCCGAATAGAGATTTATTTTCTCGTAAATCACTTATTTAATATGTTACCAAAATATTTGTATTTTTTCCTATATTTTAACTTCTCTATATGTTTATTCCTATAGTTTTTTAATCATAATTTCCAAAAATAACTAAATCATCCATTTAAACCAACAATTTAATACCAAATTTTTATTTTATAACCATTTTATTTCATTGTAAAAAATAGAGGATCTTTAAAATATTAGTTTCTTGGAAACAAGGTATATAATACATGAAAACATACAAAATTAATTTAAACTACATAAAAGGATTGATTATGGTTAATCATAATTGCTTTTACTAAATCTCATAACCTAGGGACATACATCAAATGAAAGGGTGGGTATAAGGACCAGTAAAGGAAAACAAGAGAAACAAGTTACATGTGATCTTGTGAAATATTGACAAGAACCTGATGAACAACATAAAGGAATGAGAAAAGGAAAAAGAGGAATATAATAATAAAAAGTTCATGATTAATAAAATGGAAATGTGACTACCATATTTAAATGATACATTAATAATGATATAACCAAGGGTTTTCACTAAGGTTTCATAAAATTACCAATGTTATTGGCCAAGGTGTCATAAAACTTGTTATACCTAAGGAATAAATTATTTACCCAATACATTTGAAGAGTATCAAGATTCACCCTTAATATGTCATAATTAATGTGAGACACATATATCATGATAAAAAATTTCATAAACAACCCCTGGAGAAAAAGAGAAATGGATTTCATATCAAAATCACGGTGTTTTAAAAATTTCATAATGATTTGATTTTTGTGTCATTATTAACCCAAGAAAAGGAAATAAGGATTTATTTATGTTAATACTAGAATAAAAAATATTATATTTAAATATAGTTTAATAAACCTATAAAATAAATAGTTTTGGTAATTCTCAAGATAAGATAAGTGAATTTCTTAAAAAAAGGTAAAATTTTTGAGAAAAAAATTCAACATCATAACAGGTATGAAAAATAGTTTTAGAAAAATAGTAAAAATAGAGGGGTAAAGGGTATCAAGCCCATAAAATAATCTTAATAAAGTAAATTTATTAAATAAAATATATATAAGTGCATCATTTTGAAATTTTAATGTCATACGACATAAACAAATCATGAAATGAAAAGAGAAGTTCAGATTTACCTTACCTTGAAGAGTGGATCCTTAAACATGAGGATTGATACCTTAGTGGATGAAGGAAACCTTATGAGGATTATATGGGATAAAAAAATATCAGATATTTGTGGAGGTAGAATTTTTAGAGAATGTAAATGGAGAAATGGGTTCATATTTATTGAAAAAGAGGAGGATTTGTTTATTAATTTCCTTGGACATCTAAGTAGTGGTAAATGAAAAACAATGGGTATGACCATGGTATTGGCCACATGGGACACCTATTATGTTATTTTAATCCCAAAGAGTTTACCTGAATTTTATATTACTTATTACATCATTATTACATAATTATTAATTCATTAAACTTATAGAAGAACTAAAACCATATTCTTAATATTCACAGAAAAAAAAAGTATTTTTAAGAATTATAATAAATTCACCCTAAACTAATTTTTATATTATTATTTAAAAAAATTTATTTATTTTTTCATAAAAATTATCTAAGTATGTTAATTTTATCTTTAGAATATAAAAAACCTTATTTATTAAAAATAATATTGGATAGAAAATGCGTAGTGAAATTTTTGACACTAGAAAAAATAAAATTATTTTATCATTTTTATTTAAATATGAGTGTTTTAATCAAACCATTTCATTTAAATAATAATTATTAATAATTAAAAAGTTTATTTTAGTAATTATATTTTTTCTAAAATTTACAGTTTCTATCCGAAAAATTAATTTATCAAAAGTTTCACATTTTTAGGAACAAAAACTATTCTTAGAAAAGAATTAACGGAATAAAAATTTTATTTATACCAAAGGATTAAATTTTATGTAACTAATATTTCAATAAATGATGCCATGTAACACACTCATATAACCTAATAGTAACATGTGCGATGGTGATAGATTCATGGGGCGACTTGGCTAATATCGCCCGAGTGGTAATTTCTACAAACTTGAACTTTTTTCTAAGGCAATTTCATTCAAGCTTCAGTTGTTAACACTCACAATGTGCTTGGTCAAGAGTTAATCCCCATGAATCCACTTACCTCCCTTTTTTTGACAAAAGGGTTTCATATAACATGACTATATTGGATGAGGCCATCGTTCCTCCTTTCTATATTTATTATCCTTTCTCAAAATATTACTTCTAAACTCTAAGGATAACTTTAAAATTATATAACTATTGAATATAACTGCTACCAAATATCATATTTTCCAATGATCACAACTGACCAATGATCATATAACTGTTGAATATAGATTTTCACATTTACCTTTATATTCACTTCATAAAAAAATCATAGTTTTTTATGAATAATATAAGGCACAATTTCAGCAAACAATTATCATTCAAAAAATTTAGGTCATTATATAAACGATGTAAACATGGTGAAAAAAATAATAATAAATTAAATTTAATAATGAATTCAAAACTTCTAAATCAATTGAATTTATACACCTTGATCTTTTTAGACCAACCCAAGTGTCTTGTATAAGATAAAGTCTTACTCATTTGTATTTGTGTATTATTATATAAATTTAATTGGGTTTATTTCTCAATAAATAAAATTGGGTCTTTTAAAGGCTTAATTAAAGATTAAAATATTTTTTAAAATTAAAATGGAATAAGATCATTTTACTTTAAATTGGACAGTTGGGATATTTAAAAAATAATTATTTTGATGATTTTTTATTTCACAAGGTTTTCCCAATTCTTACTAAACTCCTAGAAAGCCCCAAAACAATGGGTTATTGAACGATGAAATAAAACAATACAATAATTTACTTTCACTATCTATAGTGTATTTAATACACCTTAATATTTTTTATCCAGCGTAGTCAATACTGCATGCTATACCATTAACTGTGTCGTAACGCCCCGACCCTAGAATCCCGAAGCTGGTGTAATATTTTAATACATTTCAATGATTACAAGGAATCAAGTCCCGAAGGATTGATCAGTTTAGTAGTCTTGGAAAATAGATTACCTAAATTAATGCTACATTACATATTCAAACATAAAAAATAACATAAATAATCCATTGAGAACGCCATTATTCCCCTAGATTAACCCTGCATATCAAACATAATACACTAACTTTTTTTCCATCCAATGTTAATTTTTTATTAAGAGAAAGCACTATTAAGGGGAAAGTGGGAACCCTCAAAATTAACTATTTTTAGTACCAAAGGATATGACATATCTATTAAAGAAAATAGTGAGTTGTTTGGAATCGTTTTCCCTGAACAAAACCCAAGGAATATCGCTTACCTTCATGTCGAGGAAATCCTTCCAGGTGCCCTTAAAAAGAAGAGCCATGTTGTCCCAGGATTTCTTGTACTTATCTTTACTAATCTTCCCCATGTTGGTGCCTATTAGTAGGATGCGCGCTTGCTTATCAGCCCACTCATCTTGCTCCTTTGTAGTGGCCACCTGGATCGGTCTGCTCTTCTTCAAAGCTTTGATATCCAAAGTTCCCTACATCATTTCCTCATTTGAATGCATGAGTAGATCCCTATGCTGCAGTACAGAGACCATTCATCACTGTGAGTCAGCTTTAGAACCACCTTTGTGCTGTTTCTCCCGACCCCTCAACTCCACACCTGAAGAAGAGTCTGGAGGAGAAGCCTCACAGCTTGACAGAACCAAGTCCTTGAAGATGGAGGCCACCTCCTGTTGGACAAGGTCTTTGGAATTGTTCATGGTTGGGCTGACAACCTTAGTGGAGGCCTTCGGGGACAACTTTCCCTTACTAGCGGATCTAGTAATAGGAGGGCTAGGGAGGTTGGAGTAATCATTCCTTCTGCACGACCTCTGGTTGTTCAAAATGAAACCATCTGAGTCAATAACTTTGTTCTTTCCCTTCCACATAGAGGATCTAAAATAATCCTCCTTTATGATCAGTTCCTTGGGCTCATCAAAGTCCAAAGCCTCAACCATTTCCTCTTGAGATGTTTCCTCATCGTCCAATAAGTCCTGACCGTAATCCACCCTTGTATATTCCTCTTTGTTAGGGCCCTGTTCTACACCTATCACTGCATACCGGTTTTAGGAGGCCCTGATTGGCCCCCCTGATAACAGCTTCTCAACATAAGAGGATGTTTGAGGGGTCGTCTTTGACTTGGTGGGGACTCCCTGCTTTTCAAGGCCGTGGCCCGTAAAATGGTTGGGACTGCCTTCCAATTCCAAGTGTTGAAAGCCCTCAATGGAACCGAGACTCTTGTTATCATCCTTCAGAACAGCAACAACAGTAGTCTTTGGAGAAGCCTCCTAGAAAACCTATGTAGAATCCCGGGAGGCCTCGCTCATGGACTGCTCATCCCTTTGGCTGACTTGACCCGCAACCATAACAGAGGGCCTCGCCTCTTGCTCAGCTTCGCACCCTTGCATGTCGTCATGCGAGCTACTTGCCCCCAGATCACGGCACAGCCGATCAAAAATCTCTGAAACAAGAGGCCTGAATGCCTTTGGACCACATTTCTTGGGTGCACCCGAAGAGAACCCCTGGACTGCGCCCACTAGGCCCTGCCTGGGTTGGTCTTTCCCCAAGGAGGTAGAGCCCCCCTTGTCATGGGCAACCAGAGGACCCTCCATATAGGCTTCCCCTACAGCAATATCCTGTGAACTGTGCCCACCAGACAGACCCGAGGGATCAACCTCATCCGATACTGGAGCCTTCTTTCAGCAATCGAGAAAGAAGTTCCCCTGTCTATTGCAGCAAGAGAAAATATTGGTCTATGATTCATAGAGAATCTATTAACAATAACTATACTCCCCCTTAATCACAATCCACACGACTTCTAGAGAGGGCCGAGAGATATCCATCTTGACACATAACTGTGCCACGATCGGATGCTCCAGGGAGGAATTCCTCCGATCAACACAGAGAAATATACCTACGGAGTTACCTATCGAAGGGAGAAGCGCTGGATTTTGGAAAGGTAGAGGATGGCCGGGAATTTGAATCCAAATCAATGTTCTAGAAGGGTCACACTGCATATATAGATCGAACGACCAGTGAAGAAGATGAAAATGGAAGCCACGAGCAGATCTTCCAGGTCGAGACCACGCCCGCACGAGGTCTTACTCACATGAGAAGATGAGAAGAATCTTTCAAGGCCCAAGAAATCCGACAACCGCACGCTGAGCTAATCCCCATTCCTCATTCACAAGCCTGTCAAACAGCTCAACCGGCGGGTGACGCTGAATGAACCGATCCACCAGAGATGAAGAGAGAAGCGCAGAAGCTGCGTTGAACTCCTGCGGAGAAATCGAGACCACGGGTTGTCCTTGAAGAACCCCCGGAACCTTTGGGGAAACGGAAATTCTAGGAAAGAAGGAGTGCTCCACAGCTGGGGGAAGTGAAACAGAGACCCTACCTCGATCCTGGGACCCCTGCTGATGAGCGCTGTGAGGAAGAGACCACTCCACCAGCGGAGGAGGGGCCACCGCAGGCGCCATTGGCACTAGGGTTTCATCGGAGGAGGGGCCACCGCACCCGAGCTATCCTCAACATAATACACTTATTGGAATCATATGAAAAAAAGATAAGAAAAGGGTTAGCTCAGATGCTAAGTAAGGGTATATAATTTAGAAAAATCTATAAAATTTTAAGGTAGGATATGTAATAAAAACAAAAGTGTTTTTAAACATAATCATGGACATAATATGGAAAAAATAAATCAAACATTACCATATAAACATGAAAATGGATATTCTAAAAGTTGAATAATCACATGTAGTAGATAATTTCATAATAATGGAATGCATAATGTCGGACAACATAACTACATAGTCAAGGCCTCGTGCCAAGACTAAAAATAAATATTTTGTCAACGAATTGTTCCAGGACACTGGTTTGTCTCATGAGACCTACCGATGTATCGAGGAGCTATAACACGCTCCACCTGTCACTTACTAAGTTGATTTCATTCCTCATATGAAAATGATGAAACATAACATAAACATTCGTATTAAAAATAGAATACGAAATTCCAATACATCAACAAAAAACCATAAAGAGTATAAAAATAGCACATCAACAATCAAACATATCATAAAACATTCAATATAATATGGAATATTGTAATATAATAAATCAACCTTAATCATTAATAATATCTAGTATGTGATGCTGACATAGTTGAAAATGATCAGTAAAACTTTTTGAGAGAAATATATCTTTTTGTGAAATCATTTAAAGGTCAAAAATTTATAAATGAAGTCATTTAAAATAGATTTTGGAATCAAAGTGTCCCATACCACTTTGAAACTTTTTAAAGGAATTATCATTTTATTAAAATCATGTCCATATAAATAAATCATTAAAACCATTTTGAAAACTTAGAAATTAATGAGAAAGAAATTTAAGAATAAATATTTAAAACATTTAAAATGATGTTTTAGTTTAAGGGTACCTTAAAGGAAACATTTTGAAATGTATTCTATGAAACATAAACATGGATAACAAATATGTCTCAGGAAATACTAACATATAAACAATCTCGGATAATAAGGAGATTGAGGAATTAACCCTTACCTTGCACGTTCCTTCGGTCGAGGGTATGTTTAACCTTCTATATAATGACCATAGTATGTTATTAAATTATACAATAACCATATTCATATTTATTATAACATAATTTATTAATTTATGACTTTATACTACCCATTTAATAATTATTTCCATGTTAAATTAACATTTTGGGTAATAATTACTTTCTTTATCGTACGTATTTTAACTTGTTATTTTTGATCATATCATTTAGATAATGATTTAAATACTTAAATAATATAAAAAATGACTTATATGTCATATATATTTTGAATATAAATATGTATAATAGATAGATATATTAAATGTAAAACACAGTTTATGGAGACGGTAGGTCGTACGTACGCGTAAACAATGTTTCTATTTTCATATCGTATTGAACGAGAGTAAATTAATAAGATATATATAAGTACATACATACAGATATATATATATATATATATATATATATCCAGTATAATTATTATGTCATATATTAAATACTTATTAATATTATATATTTTTATAGTCATCATTGAATGGTGAACCTGGAAATGAATCTCATCGCTTCGTGGAGACGGTAATTCGTACGTACACACGAGTGATGATATCATATCCTTAATGATTAAAAGGTGTGGAATTGGATGGTATATTAATTGTAAAGAGAAATTATCATGTCATTTTCATTATTTTTATACATATTACTCATCATTATATCCATCTAAATAACTTTTTGTTGAATAACAAATTATACTATGGCATGGAGACAGAAAGTCGTACATACGCACACATGGTGACATTATCATTAATAGGATGGATAGAATAATCAATGTGGTTGTACCATATTTATAATTAAATCAAATTATGTATAAGGTACTAGAGTTATTATTTTGGTATGGAAATAACAATGAATGATAAGGTGGAAGAAGAAGAGAACTTTGAAAGAGGTGATAAAATAATTACCTCTTCTTTGGGTGTTTCCTTTTGATTGAAAAAAAGGGATCCATAGGTTGTCTTTCTGGTCAAGGAAAGGACTCTAGGATTATGTGAGGGAATATGGGAGGATATTTTGTCTGGTGTTGGCTTATCCAAATGGCTTTGTAAGTTTGATTTTGAGAGAAGGAGAAGTACCCTTTTAAAAGAGAGGTGAGGGTCACTTTAGGGATCGTTTGAAATATTATTTTATGATAACATCTTTTTCAGTTTATAATGGATCCAAATTAATTTATTTATAAGATAAGGTATATATGTGTCTAAAACCTCTCAACCAATAGGTTTTAGATGAGTATAGGTCGCCATATTAGCCATATTATTTAGATTTAACTCTTAGTTTAATAGTTTAACTTTTACCATGTCATCTTGTATTATTAGAATTATTGGTTAATAAACATACTATAAAAAAACAAGAAAACACAAATTGATTCATTATTGACATTTCTAATATTATCTAAGTCCTTTGGCTGATGCATATATTTTTAGGAGTATTTTATCATTTTAAAAAAGTGTATTTGTTTTAATAACTCATTTATGTCAATTTTGACACTATTTAGTATTTGGTTTTTTTGAAAGTCATAAAAACATTAATACTTAGAAAAAATTCATTTAATAAACCCTAACATGTCATATTAACCTATAAAATTCATGTAAATCATAAAAAGTCTCAATTTAAATTTATTTATATATTTATAACATCAATTATTTTAATCATTCATTAATAAAGTAATTATTGCATCATCATTGTGTCATAAATAAATTCTTAATGTCTAAAAATTATAAACAACATACCCTGATGTAGGAAATATTTTTAGATTTCAAATGAATGTTAATAGTTACATTTATAATATAGATAACCCTATATTAAAAATGGTTTAGTTATTAAACATTGAATGTTACGCTTTTAACTATTCTTTAAATAAAATAATAATAAATGTCCTATTTTAATCCAAGTTGATCAAAAAGTTTCATATTTTATTCCAAAGGTTTATTTTTGTCTAAAAACACTTATCTAGTAGATTTAGGACATGTGTTAGCATAATTAAAACATTTTTTACCTTTAATTACACTATTTACTTTTAACCATGGTAAATAAAATTCCAAAGTTATTATTCACCAAAAATTATTTTCATCTTATTGAAACACATTTTACTCACTGATTTAAATCGTGTGTCTCATATTCTTGCAATTCAATTCATAGAAGCAGTAAAATTACATTTTATACAGATTTGCAAATGTGCCAAGAAGGTTGGGAAAGACGTTATAAAGTTCAATAAAATTTTATACATCTAATTTTATTATAAAATGACTCCAAATAATTACATCGAACTTATATTAGTATTATATATCTATTTTTACTTAAAAAAATTAAATAAAATAAATAATTATTTAAATAAAAAGTTGGTTTTAAACAATAACGTAATGTTTTCCCTATTCATCAAAAATTGAAAGTTTTTAGAAAAAATACCAAAAATTTACCCTAAGATAATTTTGATATTAATAATTAAAAAATGAATTCTATATTAACTAATTAATAACATATAAGTTTCATTAATTAATTTAAAATTAATTCTCATTGTCAAAACGAAAAAGCGGGGTTTTAAAAAGTACAAATCAAAAGACTGATATGTGTTTATGTCAAATTTAAATGTGAAATTACTTATAATGACCTAAATTGAATTAAATTATAAAAATATAATCTAATTATACCTATAAACCATTCAAATGCATAATTTAAAACTATAAATAATTTTAATTAAAAAAGTTGTTTTCAATTAAAATTTTGTATGTTTCACTATTCATCAAAATATGAAAGTTATCAAAAAAGTACCAAAAATTTATCCAAACTAAATTTTTATCTCTATCTTATATAGATGAATTTAATTTAATTATATAGAATATATAAAAGTGTCAAATATTGGTTTTAAAAGGGTTCTCCATTAAAAGGGGTAAAATTGTTTTTTTTTAAATACTTTTTTTATCTGAAAAAAATGAATTTGTTATTATATTATGTCTGAGAAACACATAATATAGATTCTAAAATTATATGGAGTATATAAAATTCAAAATTACGTTAATATTATTCATGACCACTTTTTGAACGGCTAGTTTTGTAAGTCATGGTGCGCTCGAACTCAGTGTTGCGTGTAGCGTAAGTTATTGAACTACTATGAAGAGACATCAAACTTTGAAATCATGGGGGTTACATTCTCCCCTATTTCAATAAATTACATGCTCATAATTTGAAATTGTTCTTTGAAAATAAAAGGTAAAAAATAGAAAAATTCTTTCGTGGAAAACCCACATCGGAAACAAGGTTAATAAAATTTATTCTTAATAAGATAGAAAGGGAAATAAAAAAGTCACCACTAAATTATGGTATAGATTAGGAGAACATTGGTGGAAATTAGATACACATAATTGGAGAAAAAATGTTAATATTTAGAGGGAGTGATTGAGGTCATAAATAACAAACATGTTTAAAATTGAGGGCCTCAAAGCCATCAATCTGTGATGATTTAAAAAATAACCGGTTCAACAAAACATAAGGTATTAGGATAAAACATTTTGGTTTTAGGATCCCTTCCCAAGAGTTTAAGAATTAATTTATTCATAGAGTAAGTGAAAAAAATACTTGATAAGTATTGTTTATTCCATCAACTAATTCCTACCACAAACTCATCTTTCATTCCTAATGAAAATAGGATTCAAAAATATTCTATTTATCCTAATCGTATAGGGTTCCAAAAATAATGATTTTATAATTCATTTGTTAGACTATTTAAAAAAACTACATTATAAAAACTAGAACATCACGTAGGCTAGTGGTAGGTGATGCACCTTTGCCGCCCTTGGGTTGCGGGTTCAAGTCTCCTGGCCTTGCCAGACGCAACAGGTTGTCATCCAACCTCCAAGTTGTCCTTTTTATAACAATCAAAAAAATATTCTTAAGAAGTTATTTAACCTTAAAAATTTATCCAATGTCAAACTCAATCCATTTCAACCTTTACACTTATCCAAAATACTTCTGTCCAAACTCACAGTCCAAAATTTATAAGGTAAACAAAATGAAGATCTTTTTTCCCACATAATAACATGTGAATACCTTCATCTTGTATTATTTTAAAACATAGAAACATCATGAATTACCATGAAACCTTATTGATTACATTCATACACCATTATTCCTTATAGAATACTGGATATACTCCATATATCTAAAATTGATGAAAACTCCAACATTAATGGAATAAACAAACAATTAATTGGTTTCAAAGTAGTCAAGAATATTGAATATAATTTATCCAAATCAATCATATATTATTCTAAAATCACTACCTCAGTATTAGAACCATATTAATGTTTTTCCTTCCTTCAACCATGTGTTTTCCAAAAGTTAACCATGCGATTGAGTCACTTTTATTAGAACCAAATAATCTCAAATCCCCAATTAAATAGCACTACAATAAAATCCTTATTTATTTCATAATTCATATAACCAGTACATAGTTGATACAAGACTCAAATGAAATAATTATTTAATAAAAAAATAAGAACAATAGTCATTCTTCTTCATCTGTTGAAGTATCATAACTTGATTATTATCAAATAGCATCATTTGGTGCATACTTTGATTATTTGGACATTGATTCGTGTAGTGTCCCAACTCTTTGTAGATGAAGCGTTGTCAATTTCAAACCTTTTTCATACCCTTGAAATCACGTACTTGGTGTCCTTTTTGTCCACACATATAAAAAACTCTTATTCCCTTTATGTATTTACCCAGATGATTCTTTCCACTATTATCACATATTGGAAAATTCTTATTTCCATTCTTCCCTTTATCTATATTTATCTCTACCATCCTTTTCTTCTCTTTAATCCCTTAAAATCCATAGCACTTAGATAATTATTTACTTATCTTATTATTACATGAAACTATTTCATCATATGATGCCGATACATGGGGGATTATTTCCCTTCCAAATTTTTACTTAATACCATGAATGATATGATTCGTCTTACTATTTGGATCATGCGTATTACTGAAGTTCGCATTCCTTCTACTAGGAACCATTACTAAACAATGGAATACACTATGTTAGTTTAAGGATCACACTTAATAATTCCAAACTTGTAAAAAACATAACCTAAACTAAACAGTTTATGGATATAATCCATTAACATAAACATTTCTTCTTTAAGGAGGTATATACTCATAAATCCTTCATAATGGTTTGTAAAGAAAATGTGCATTATTCTTAGAATATCCCCAATAAGAGTCGTAACCAAGAGTGCATCAAGGTCGGTTTTCATGTACCTGGATACCCTGAGTCAAGCCCAAAAGTCCTTGTTGGAGTTTTCACTCCTAGGTACATTTTTTCCAGTGCCATCTCTACCTTATCTTATCCAGACAAGGATGTATTTCTTGAAAAATACACAAAAACTCTACATTACCAAAATTCTAGGAAGTTATTATATACTAATCCTCAATGTCAATATTAGGGTAATGTTCTTTAATCAGAGTTTTTCTAAATCTAGTATCCAAGGTTTGAACTAAACTTCCTATGATACCAACTATAAGGCCCCAACCCTAGAAGCCTGGAGCCATTTCATTTTTTAATACACCGGCATGATTATAAGGAATCATGTCCCCAAGGACCGATCTGTTTAGTAATCCTTGAAAATAGATTACATACATTAATGATACATTACACATTCAAACATAAATAATCTGTTGAGACTACCATTATTCCCCTAACTTAACCCTGCATATTAAACATAATACACTTCTTGGAATCCTGGGAAAACAAAACATAAGAAATGGGTGAGCTTAGATGCTCCGTAAGGGTATATAATTTAACAGAATCTATAAACTATTAATAAAGGATGTGTAATAAAAATAATAACCATTTTAAACATAATCCTGATCATAACATGGGAAAAATAAATCAAACATTACCATATAAACATGCACATTGATATTCTACTTGTAACACCCCAGGTAAATAAAGAGTATGACATTTTCACATTTATCCATATTTGTGAATAAAATATTAATATAACTTTAAAGGGGACGCTATGCTCGATGGCGTACCCAACACGTAACAACAAGTTTCTTGGAAATCTTACGTTGCACTCTAATAATAAAATAATATTATTTTAAATGGTAGTTAATGCCTGGCCGTTGTAATGGCGGGAATGAACAGAAATAACTAAAAAATTATTATATATGTTTGTCAAATATTTTTACTCTTTACAATAAATGTTAGAGGATTAAAAATGCGAATGAATCCAATTTTAAGCATATACAGTCTAATATTCGTTAAAAGGTCGATTAACCGCCTTTTGATGGTGAAACTCTTTTAAATCCACTTTTTGACAATTTTATGTGTTATATTTGACAAAATAAAATTCTTCTTTAGAATTGGCACATCAAAATTTACTTTGTGTAAATTTTTGGTATTTTTCTGATAAAGTTCATATTTTTTAATGAATAGTGAAAAATGTTGTATTTTAATTCAAAACATCTTTTTAATCAAATTTATTTATATGACTAGATTATCTTTATAATTGGTTTTAAAGTGTAAATAGAATATATTTTTACCATTTAATCCAATGGTGGTCATTGTATTTAATACCACTTTAAGGTTGGACATAAACGAGTGTCAATCTTTTGAAAGATATTATTTCTTAAAAACACGCTATTTGTTTTAACAGCGGGGTATAATTATAAAATTAATTAATGAAAATTCTATGTTATGAATTTGGTAAAATAGAAATCATTTTTGAATTCGGAATATCAAATATAGCTTAGGATGAATTTTTGGTATTTTTCTGAAAAACATCAATTTTTGATGAATAGTGAAACCACAAAGTGGTGGTTACAAAATTTGATTTTTCGTTTAAATGGGACTTTACCACTTCTGTGATTTGAATTTCAAAAATCCAATTGAAATGATTTTAACTGTTAATTAAAATTTGGATCAATGGGATTAAAATAATTTTTGATGAAAAGTAACTTTTATGTTTTATTAATCGCAATTAAAGGTAATTAGTGTGATTTAAGGTAAAAATGATATTATAAAAAAATGAAAATATATTGACACTTGTCCTAACCCTATTGGATGTGTTATGGCCGACCCAGACAACCCATGGGTCTATTTTGGGTACCCCATGGAGCCACTTGGGTATGATAATGACATTTATGCCTTTTATTTAAAGTTAAAATAAAAATGACACAAACATGAGATGTTTTACTAAAACAATTTTTACATGGGGTTATACAAGTCATATTTTTTACTATAAATATTAATTAGAAAGATAAAAATATTTCCTAAATCATGATATTTTTTTTACAATTTTTAGACATTATATATATTAAATTATTTATGACATCATGATGATGCAGCGATTACCTCATTAATAAGGGATTTAAATAAAATGGAAAGATAATTTAAATTCTAAGATCTAAACATGTCCAAAACCTATTTTATGGGTGGATTTAGAACCCTTATCACCTTATCCTCGAATTATATCAATGTGGGACCATTAAAATCCGAAAACCATATGAAAATAAAGTAACATTTTATACTTTACCAAGACTGCCCCTCCTCTCCTCTTATAAAAGGACCCCACCTCTACCACCTTACCCACACCTCTCAAGCCTTTGGTTAGGCCAAGCTCTGATCATTTTGTCTCTCCACATCCCTATCCTCGTCCTAGAAGCATTAACTTAGGCAGGAAGATCTTCAAGAAATCCTTTTGGTTCAAACCAAAGGGAGTTACCCAATTTTAAGGTAATGTCTTCACTCGTGCTCTTTTGTTTTATTTTGCTTCTCCAACCCCCTAAACTCTTTTTATTCATTTATTTTGTAACAACTCCAGTATCTTCAATATACTAGGATGTTTTTATAATAATTATTCGAGCTACACTTACACACACCTTAATCTAATGGTTAAATAACTTACAGTTTCTGTGGATGGCGAATTTCGGCCTCACGAAACGATATATAATATTTTTATGTTTATATAACACCTTCAAAGGTGTTATATATAACACCTTCAAAGGTGGCCATTAAGATGCCACTATTTTTATATATGATATATAATATTTTTATTTTTTAATTAAGCTTCTGTATTTTTCATTTGTGGCATACCTTTATGGCTTCCATTATGGGTATACGCGATATCTTCATTTTAGGAAGTGCGGACTACCGCCCCATCAAAGTGATTTGATTCGTTAATTCCATATGTGGGATGTATAAAGTATGGATTTAAAGTTATTATATATGATATTATACTGGAATTATAATATACCTTGATATCATTATTGTTTTCTTTCCATTAAAGTATGAGATAGAAATGAAAGTAGCGTTTATGCGTACGTACAGCTTACAGTCTCCATGAACGGTGCATTTCATTTCTTATCCTCAAATTTAATGTACTATTATAATTACATATAATGGATATATATGATGTATGATACATCTAAAGGATGAATATATTTCTGGAATTAAAAATATACACATCTCTCATTTAGTTTTAATTCCATTAATATGACATAGAAATAAAAGTAGCGTTTATGCGTACGTACGGCTTACCATCTCCATGAGCGGTGCATTTCATTTCTTACCTCTAAATGATTATGTAATATTATAAATACATGTATATGCTGGATATATATTATATATATGATATCCAAGTCAGGAATGTCATTCTGGATATAAAGAACCTTTGACCACACGAACAACATGTAATTATAAGAAATCAACTTTTGACTTAAGAACCAAATATCGACAAAACAAAAAATATTAAATTAAATGATTACATAATGTTTATAACCTGTCAATAATTGATATAAAAGGAATAATGAACTTTAAAAAGGTTCTTGAGCATGTAGAAATTAACTCAAGTTTATTATTCAGGACGTTAAAGAACGATTGAGTCAAGTCGGACCCGAGGTAAGGGATCCTACTCCTCTCTTTCTTTTTAAGTACACTCTTTTATGTCATTCCTTTTGAAGATCATATTTCTTTTTATTAGGATGTTATTTCATATTACTCTTACTGTAATTTTTATGTTCATATGATGAGAGACCCTATTCTCTCTCATCAATCAATTTTGGAAGTTTTGAGTGGCGCCGTTAGGCTGCCGAATTTTCGTAAGAGATCTAACCCCTCTCTTTCTTTTGAAGTACTCTCCTTTATGTCACTTATTTTAAGATCCTATTTGATATGTTGGGGGATGTTCTTTTATATTCCTCTTTTTATAAACTTTATGTTTATATTATGAGATACCCTATTTGATCTCATCAATCCATTTTTGTAAGTTTTATGTGGCACCGTTAGGCTGCCGAGTTTTCGTAAGGGATTTTTCATCTCACTTTTATTCCTGTGAGATTTATGATACATTTGCCACAATTTCCTTTGAGTGGTGTATGTACTTACCATTATTTTACTCATTGTGTAATATACTTTCATTTATGAGTATTTACATCAATGTTGTATTGTCCTTCTTTCACGGGGTGTATGTTTCGAAAGATACCCATGTCGGTAGGGGAACCTTTCACCCTCCCCTTTTTAAAAGACTTCTTTTGTTATGTATTTTAATTAACATAATATTATGTTGGGATATGTTCTTATATATCCTTATTGATTTAAATTTTATTTCCATGTGATGAGATACCCTTTTTATCTCTCATCAACTCATTTTCTGAATTTTGTAGTGACGCCATTAGGCTGTCAAATTTTTGCAAGGGAACTTCTTAACCCAATTTTGATTCTTTGGGATAAACTTATAATCCTTGAATATGTCATTCTATTAATATGTGTGAATAACCTCTGATTGTTTTACACTTAATATCCACTTATATTTTTTGTATTCGTTTGTCACACATAATTATTTAATTGATTTATCCTTAAACCAAGGATACCCTCTTTGTAAGGGACTTCGTCTCAATCTCCTTTCATTGAGTCATATTTCGTTTTATACACAAAATTCTTTTATATGGTGTATTAACCCCTTTGACTTTTAATTTTATTCAAAAGGAATATTTTTATATGAATCATTTTACTAAACGACAAAAAGGAATGTTTCTTTTAACGTACGCGGTGACAACAACCTTTTCCGCCGCCACGAGTATTATTTGGTCTTTGGATTCCTCAACAAGCCGTAATGTTTTTTAAAATGAAATAAATACCATATACTCTTTTATGTATGTTGGTATTGAAAATTGTTTTTATAAAGGATTTTTTATGTCAATATATTTAAGTGATATATTGTGATCGAAATGTGGAACTGTTTTCTTTCCATTATATTTGTTTAATGTCTTATGATTTTATAATGGTACTTGGACATTATGACGGGTGGTGCTGTGAATACCAGGACGGGTGGTTACGTTATAACCTCCAATGCATTGGGTATGGAAGTCGGTCGTATGGCTATTCCATTAAGTATGTATGGAAGTTGGCCGAATGGATATTCCGTTAAGTGATATGTGTGGAAGTCGACCTTATGGTTATTCCACTTAAGTATGTTTATGTCCCAAGTTGCCTTTATATGTTATGTGATCTTTATATGGGTTTTATGGTAATATTTTGGTTACAGAAGGGTAAGTAATGATCTTTTATTTCAGTGAAGAGTTTTTTGCTACTTCTAAAAGGTGAAAAGTATTACTTTGACAAAGTATACATGGTTTACTCGTTGTTTTGAAAAACTAACAGTTTTCATTCTTTGTGTATCCCTTACTGAGCTTTTTATGCTCATCACAAGTTTTTGAAATGTTTTTCACAGGACTTAACGTGGAATAGGGTCAAGGATGGGATCAAGGGAATGTCATGCTACCTAAAACATGGAACTAGACATGTTTCTTTTTAAGAGATTTATATTTTATGGAAATTTAGTAGAAGTGACTACTTTGTAATCTTTTGAGATGTAATAGTTATGTCTTAATTATCTAAAACTCTAAACCTGAAAATATCCTCAATGTGAATTATTCATTTGATTCAATATTAAGTAAGGTTTAATTCTAGGGCCTTATAGTTGGTATCAAAGGTCGGTTTAGATAACTTTAGAGGTTAGGGTATTCTTTAAGCATAAGTGACATGACCATAATGGTTAGGATTTCATAAATAGTACTAGTTTTAGATAAAGTGAATGAGTAAGTATATCTTAGTGTTTATCTTACTCTTTAGTACATTATGGTTTTATTGATATACTCACACTGACATTTTTTGGTTTTAGTAAATGGCTGGATCTAGAAGGCACCAAAGTAACGGTGGATATAAAGGAAACTGTGACAGTTTTCTGAGCGAGCAACTGAATGATATGGGAGCTGCAATGAGAACTCTTGTGTTTATCCTCAACCAACTATCTGGAGTCATGATTGACCACCTAAACCTTGGTGATTTCTATAAGGAATCATATATGCGAGAAACAAATCCCTACGGAACTACAGATAATAATCATAAAGGTAAGTGTGTTCAGAAACCTATGTGTCATAGATGTGGAAAGAAACACCTAGGAAAATGTTTCAAAGGGACAGAAATATTCTATAGATGTGGAAATTAAGGTCATAAAGCAAGAACCTGCCATGGAAAAAGGAAGCATCCAGTTGACTCAAGGAAAGGGAAAGAATTTCTTTCGGAGGGATCAATTGAATGTTTTAAATGTGGTGTGCATGGTAATTATGAAAACACATGTCATATGAAGAAGTTTCGTGAATGGGATCACCAAGATCATACAAATACTCGTTTACCAATACCTAATTCCATTCCGATTGGGGATGAAGAAACTGACAATGACCAATAAAAGGTATGGATTATTTATTAACTTTTGTTTTCTATTTTGGAATCTTAGGATATGATTCATGATTTTGTTTGTAGGAAAGAAGTATTTCAGAATAAGTTGGAAAGGAATGGTTAATGGATCATGAAGAATGTTGAATGAGTTAGAAGTCAACATATAAGGGCTTCAAGATTTATGGTGAAATTCTTAAGAGTATTAAGTGTCTTTTGATGATGGGGTATATTAGAAGACTTTTTATAGTATGTGTAACACTGATGTTTGATATATGAAAATTTTATTCAAAGAATAGTAATCCGTTCCTTTGTGTACATAGTTATAAAGAACCATTTGGGTTTATATGATCCTTACTTTTGAGGTAATTATGGGTTACTATATGTAATAATGGAAAGTGAAAGTCATGAGATAAAATTGAGGTTAAATTACATTATGGTTATTTTTGATGATTTTATCTCGTTATTGGGGAATGTTTTAAGAATTATATAGTTCTGGAAAAAAGGACAACACGCAGACCGTGTGATGACCCGTCGCGTCAGACAAAGTTGTGAGAATCGAACCAACAACCAAAGTGCAATGGGTATTTATCACCGACCACTGGACTACGTGAATTCCCTGGTTAGTTTGACTAATTATTTTTAGTTAAATGATTTTATGAATTAAGAGTATGTTGATTTTGGGATATCTATGGAAATTTATTAACCTATCATGGAGGATATGTGATTAGGTTAATTACTTTTCAATACGAGACTTTAGGAGCAACTGATGTTGTTTGGAGATAAATGTTACGATTTAACTTGGAAGACTATGTGACTAAATCCTTCAAATATTTGGGTTTCAATCTTAGTTTAGTTTACTTTGAGCAATTTTATGGACAAATTGTTTATCGAATGGACCTCGTTGAACTTTGGGTTTTGTTGGACAAATTTTGGAGATCAAGAATAGATTTTCTTTTTATAAAGGGTTATCCTTTTCTGGATTATCTGATCTTGTACTAACCTTATTGGTTTTGGTTTTGGTTAGAGTCTAAAGACATGGGAAGTGTATAGTTCTCTTTTGTGGATTAGGTGATTCTCTAGAAATTGATTATAGTACTCTTAATGTGAACATGTCTTCCTAAATACCCATCTTTTGGAGAAAATATGAGTTTGATTAAGGAATCTAGTAAAAGTTGAAAGTCTACATGACAAGTAAGTATGTTTCATTATGATTTAGTTAAGCTCAAAAATAAATTCCTCCATGAAAATTAACTTAAAACAAAAATGTTGTCTCTTAACTTTTCCTACTGGGGAATCGAATACCGTTTAACCCATCACAAGTTTGTGATTTTCTTATGGTTAAATTTCTCCTAGACATGTTTACTATCACTCTCCATCAGAACATGACCCTTTGTTTTTTCCTCCATGTCCATATTTTCATACTTGGAATCCTAGTATGGGTTAACTCAGGTGACCTTTGTACTTTACTTTCTTTCTTTTAAAGTGATAGTTTAATTTACTCCTTTTCCGATGTGGGGCTTTCAATGAAGTATCCAAGCCCAATTTTAAAATTGCGAGGATGCAATTCCCAAAAGGGGGAAGGATGTAACACCCCAGGTAAATAAAGAGTATTTCATTTTCACATTTATCAATATTTGTGAATAAAATATTAATATAACTTTAAAGGGGACGCTATGCTCGATGGCGTACCCAACACGCAACAACAAGTTTCTTGGAAATCTTACGTTGCACTCTAATAATAAAATAATATTATTTTAAATGGTAGTTAATGCCTAGCCATTGTAATGGAAGGAATGAACAGAACTGACTAAAAAATTATTATATATGTTTGTCAAATATTTTTACTCTTTTCAATAAATGTTAGAGGATTAAAAATGCGAATGAATCCAATTTTAAGCGTAGACAGTCTAATATTTTTTAAAAGGTCGATTGACCGCCTTTAGATGGAGAACCTCATTTAAATCCACTTTTTGACAATTTTATGTGTTATATTTGACAAAATAAAATTCCTCTTTAGAATTGGAACATCAAAATTTACTTTTTGTAAATTTTTGGTATTTTTCTGATAAAGTTCATATTTTTTTAATGAATAGTGAAAAATGTGGTATTTTAATTCAAAACCTCTTTTTAATATAATTTATTTATATGACTATATTATCTTTATAATTGATTTTAAAGTGTAAATAGAATATATTTTTACCATTTAATCCAATGGTGGTCATTGTATTTAATACCACTTTAAGGTTGGACATAAATGAGTGTCAATCTTTTGAAAGATATTGTTTCTTAAAAACACGCTATTTGTTTTAACAGCGGGGTTTAATTATAAAATTAACTAATTCAAATTCTATGTTATGAATTTGGTAAAATAGAAATCATTTTTGAATTCGGAATATCAAATATAGCTTTGGGTGAATTTTTGGTATTTTTCTGAAAAACATCAATTTTTGATGAATACTGAAACCACAAAGTGGTGGTTACAAAATTTGATTTTTCGTTTAAATGGGAATTTACCACTTCTGTGATTCAAATTTCAAAAATCCAATTTAAATGATTTTAACTGTTAAGTAAAATGTGGTTCAATGGAATGAAAATAATTTTTGATGAAAAGTAACTTTTAAGTTTTATTAATCGCGATTAAAGGTAATTAGTGTGATTTAAGGTAAAAATGATATTATAATAAAATGAAAATATATTGACACTTTCCCTAAACCTATTCGATGAGTTATGGCCGACCAAGACAACCCATGCATCAATTTTTGGTACCCCATGGAGACACTTGGGGATGATAATGACATTTATGCCTTTTAATTAAAGTTAAAATAAAAATGACACAAACATAAGATGTTTTACTAAAACAATTTTTACATGGGGTTATAAAAGTCATATTTTTGACTATAAATATTAATTAGAAATATTAAAATATTTCCTACATCATGATAATTTTTTTATAATTTTTAGACACTATATATATTAAATTATTTATGACATCATGATGATGCAGCGATTACCTCATTAATAAGGGATTTAAATAAAATAGAAAGATAATGTAAATTATAAGACCTAAACATGTCCAAAACCTATTGGATGGGTGGATTTCGAACCCTTATCACCTTATCCTCGAATTATATCAATGTGAGACCATTAAAATCCCAAAACCATTTGAAAATAAAGTAACATTTTATACTTTACCAAGAGTGCCCCTCCTCTCCTCTTATAAAAGGCCCCCACCTCTACCACCTTACCCACACCTCTAAAGCCTTTTTTTCGGCCAAGCTCTGATCATTTTGTCTCTCCAAATCCCTCTCCTCATCCTAGTAGCCTTAACTTAGGCAGGAATCTCTTCAAGAAACCCTTTTGGTTAAAACCAAAGGGAGTTACCCAATTTTAAGGTAACGTCTTCACTTGTGCTCTTTTGTTTTATTTTGCTTCTCCAACCCGCTAAACTCTTTTTATTCATTTATTTTGTAACAACTCCAGTATCTTCAATATACTAGTATTTTGTTATAATATTTATTCGAGATACACTTACACACACCTTCATCTAATGGTTAAAGAACATACAGTTTCTGTGGATGGTGAATTTCTACCTCACGAAACGATATATAATATTTTTATGTTTATATAACACCTTCAAAGATGTTATATATAACACCTTCAAAGGTGGCCATTAAGATGTCACTATGTTTATATATGATATATAATATTTTTATGTTTTACTTATGCTTCTTTATTTTTCATTTGTGGCATACCATTATGGCTTCCATTATGGGTATACGCGATATCTTCATTTTAGGAAGTGCGGACTACCTCCCCCTCAAAGTGATTTGATTCGTTAATGTCATATGTGGGATGTATAAAGGATGGATTTAAAGTTATTATATATGATGTTATACTAGAATTATAATATACATTTATATCATTATTTTTTTCCTTCCATTAAAGTATGAGATAGAAATGAAAGTAGCGTTCATGTGTACGTACGGCTTACCGTCTCCATGAACGGTGCATTTCATTTCTTATCCTCAAATGCAATGTACTATTATAAGTACATATAATGGATATATATGATGTATGATACATCTAAAGGATGAATATAATTCTGGAATTAAAAATATACACATCCCTCATTTAGTTTTAATTCCATTAATATGACATAGAAATGAAAGTAGTGTTCATGCGTACGAACGGCTTACCGTCTCCGTGAACGGTGCATTTCATTTATTACCTCTAAATGATTATGTAATATTATAAATAAATGTATATTCTGGATATATATGATATATATGATATCCAAATCAGGAATGTCATTCTGGATATAAAGAACCTTTGACCACACCAACAACATGTAATTGTAAGAAATCCACTTTTGACTTAAGAACCAAATATCGACAAAATAAACATTATTAACATAAATGATTACATAATGTTTATAACATGTCAATAATTGATATAAAAGGAATAATTAACATGAAAACGGTTCTTAATCAAGTATAAATTAACTCAAGTTTATTATTCAGGACGTTAAATAAGGATTGAGTCAAGTCGGACCCGAGGTAAGGGATCTTACTCCTCTCTTTCTTTTTAAGTACACTCTTTTATGTCATTCCTTTTAAAGATCATCTTTCATTTATTAGGATGTTATTTTATATTAATATTACTGTAATTTATATTTTCATATGATGAGAGACCCTATTCTCTCTCATCAATCCATTTTGGAAGTTTTGAGTGGCGCCGTTAGGCTGCCGAATTTTCGTAAGAGATCTAACCCCTCTCTTTCTTTTTAAGTACTCTCCTTTATGACACTTATTTTATGCTTCTCTTTGATATGTTGGGGGATGTTATTTTATATTACTATTTCTATAAACATTATGTTAATATGATGAGATACCCTATTTGATCTCATCAATCCATTTTTGTAAGTTTTATGTGGCGCCGTTAGGCTGCCGAGTTTTCGTAAGATATTTTTCGTCTCACTTTTATTCCCGTGAGATTTATGCTACATTTGCCACAATTTACTTTGAGTGGTGTATGTACTACACATTATTTTACTAATTGTGTAATATACTTTCATTTATGAGTATTTACATCAATGTTGTATTGTCCTTCTTTCACGGGGTGTATGTTTCGAAAGATACCCATGTCGGTAGGGGAACCTTTCACCCTCCTCTTTTTAAAAGACTTATTTTGTTATGTCTTTTAATTCACATAATATTATATTGGGATATGTTCTTCTATATCCTTATTTATTTAAATTTTATTTCCATGTGATGAGATACCCTTTTTATCTCTCATAAACTCATTTTCTGAATTTTTTAGTGATGCCATTAGGCTGTCAAATTTTTACAAGGGAACTTCTTAACCCAAATTTGATTTTTGGGATAAACGTATACTCCATGAATATGTCATTCTATGAATATGTGTGAATAAACTCTGATTGTTTTACACTTAATATCCACTTATATTTGGTGTATTCATTTGTCACACATAATTATGTAATTGATTTATCCTTAAACCAAGGATATCATCTTTGTAAGGGACTTTATCTCAATCTCCTTTCATTGAGGCATATTTCGTTTTATACACAACTTTATTTTATACGTTGTATAAACCCCTTTTACTTTTAATTTTATTCAAAAGAAATCTTTTTATACGAAGCATTTTACTAAACAAAAAAAAGGAATGTTTCTTTTAACGTACACGGTGACAACGAACTTTTCCGCCGCCGCGAGTATTATTTGGTCTTTGGCTTCCTCAACAAGCCGTATTGTTTTTTAAAATGAAATAAATACCATATAATCTTTTATGTATGTTGGTATTGAAAATGGTTTTTATAAAGGATTTTTTATGTCGATATATTTAAGTGATATATTGTGATCAAAATGTGGAACTGTTTTCTTTCCATTATATTTGTTTAATGACTTATGATTTTATAATGGTACTTGAACATTATGACCGGTGGTGCCGTGAATACCAGGACGGGTGGTTACGTTATAACCTCCAATGCATTGGGTATGGAAGTCAGTCGTATGGCTATTCCATTAAGTATGTATGGAAGTTGGCTGAATGGCTATTCCATTAAGTGATATGTGTGGAAGTCGACCTTATGGTTATTCCACTTAAGTATGTTTATGTCCCAAGTTACCTTTATATGTTATGTGATCTTTATATGGGTTTTATGGTAATCTTTTGGTTACAGAAGGGTAAGTAATGAAATTTTATTTCAGTGAAGAGTTTTTTTCTACTTTGAAAAGGTGAAAAGTATTACTTTCACAAAGTATACATGGTTTACTTGTTGTTTTGAAAAGCTAACAGTTTTCATTCTTTGTGTATCCCTTACTGAGATTTTTATGCTCATCCCAAGTTTTTGAAATGTTTTTCACAGGACTTAACGTGGAATAGGGTCAAGGATGGGATCAAGGGAATGTCATGCTACCTAAAACATGGAACTAGACATGTTTCTTTTTAAGAGTATTTTATTTTATGGAAATTTAGTAGAAGTGACTACTTTGTAATCTTTTGAGATGTAATAGTTATGTCCTAATTCTCTAAAACTCTAAACCTAAAAAGATCCTCAATTTGAATTATTCATTTAATTCAATATTAAGTAAGGTTTAAGGCTGGGGCCTTATACTACTAGTCTAATAATCAAATGTAAAAATTAATTTCATAATGAGGGAAAGCATAATGCTGGACATCATAACCCCATAGTCAAGGCCTTGTGCCAAGACTAAAAATAAAAATTTTGTCAAGGCCTTGTGCCAAGAAACATTTTTGTCTCATGAGACCTATAGATGCATCGAAAAGCTATAGCGAGCTCCACCCATCACTTACTAAGTCTGTTACATTCCTCATACAAAAATGTTGAAATATAACATAGAAATGTATATTAAAACTGACATAAAAAATGCCAATAATTCAACAATAAACCATGAAGTGTATAAAAATAGCACATCCACAGTGAAAAATATCATAACTCATTCAATAAAATAAGAAATATTATATTATAATAAATCAACCTTAATCAAGAATAATATCCAGTAAAGGATGATGACATAGTTGAAAATGATCAGTAAAACATTTTGAGAGAAATATCCCTTTTTGTGATATCATTTAAAGGTCACACGTTTATATAGGAAGTCGTTTAAAATATATGGTTGAATCAATGTGTCCCATAACAATAATAAACATTCTAAAGGAATTAACATTTTAAAACAATCATCTCCATATAAATAAATACTTAAAACCATTTTGAAAACATGGTCTTTAATGAGAAAGATTTATAAGAATAAATATTTAAAACATTTAAAATGAGGTTTTAGTAAAATATTACCATAAAAGAATCATTTTGAAATGCCTTTTATGAATCATGGATATAGATAATAAATATTTCCCAGAAAATAATTACACATAAACAATCTTAGATAATAATGAGATTGAGGAATTAACCATTACCTTGCACTTTCCACTGGTCGAGGGTACATTTAACCTCCTGTATAATGACCGTAGTATTTTATTAAATTATACCAGAAATATATTCATATTTATTATATCATAAATGATTCATTTATTACTTTATACAATCCATTTAATAATGATTTCTATGTTAAATTACCATTTTGGGTAATAATCGTTTTCTTTATCGAACATGTTTTAACTTGTTATTCTTGATCATATCATTTATAAAATGATTTAAATACTTTCAGGATATAAAAAATGACTTAAATATCATATATATTTAGAATGTAAATATGTATAATAGATTGATATATTAAATAGAAGATATCTTTTATGGAGACAGTAGGCCATACGTATGCATAAACGAGGTTTCCATTTTCTTATCGTACTGAACAAGAGTAAGTGAATAAGTTATATGTAAGTATATACATACATACATACCTACATATATATATATATATATCCAGTAGCATTATTATGTCATATATTACATAATTAATAAATATATATATTTTTATAATCATCATTGAATAGTGGACATGGAAATGAATCTCATCGCTTCGTGGAGACTGTAAGTCGTACGTGCACACGAGCGATGATATCATTTCCTTAATAATTAAAAGGTGTGTAATTGGATTGTATATTAATTTTATAGAGAAATTATCATGTTATTTTCATTATTTATATACATATTACTCATCATTAGATCCATACAAGTAACATAGTGTTGAATAACAAATTACACCAAGGCGTGGAGACTGTAAGCCGTACGTACGCATGCATGGTGACATTACCATTCATAGAATTGTTAGAATAATTAATTTTGTTGTACCATATTTATAACAAAATCACAGTATGTATAGGGTACTGGAGTGATTATTTTGATATGGAAATAACAAAGATAGAGAATGTGGAAGAAGAAAAGAACTTTGAAAGAGGTGATAAAATAATTACCTCTTGTTTGGGTGATTCCTTTTGATTTGAACAAAAGGGCTCCTTAGGATGGGTTTCTGCTCAAGGTATATCCTATAGGTTGAATTGAGGGAATTTGGGTGGATAATTGGGTAGGTTTTGGCTGAGACAAATGGGTTTGGAGGTGTGATTTTGAGATAATAGGAAGTACCCTTTTATAAGAGAGGTTAGGGTCACTTTAGGAAAAGTTTGAAATATTATTTTATTATAAAAATAATTTTCGGTTTCTAATGGCTTAAAATTTATTTATTTCTAAGATAATATGGTTATGGGTCTATATACTCTCAACCAATAGGATTTAGATAAGTCTAGGTCACCATATTAACCATATCTTTTAGATTTAACTCTTAGTTAAATTTTTTAACTTTCACCATGTCCTCTTATAGTATTATAATAAATGGTTAATAAACTTACTATAAAAAATCCAAAAGAACCCCAAGTGGTTCATTATTTATATAACTAATATTATCTAAGTTATTTGGCCGAATCATAGATTTTTAGGAGTATTTTATCATTTTATAAAATTGATTTTTTTAGAACTCTTTTATGTCAATTTTGACACTATTTAGTATTTGGTTTTTGTGAAATTCATAAAAACATTATTACTTCAAAATAGAATCATAGAATCAACCATAACATGTAATATTAACCTAAAAAATTATTGTAATGCATCCAAAGACTCAATTTACATTTATTTGGATATTTATGACATCAAATATTTTAATCATTCATTAATAACGTAATTATTGCATCATCATTGTGTCATAAACAAATTTAATTATTTAATGTCTAAAAATTATAAATAAAATACCATGATGTAGTTAATATTTTTAGATTTCTAATGAATATTTATAGTCAAATTTATATTATGGATAACCCTGTATTAAATATGGTTTATTTATTACACATTTAATTTTACACTTTTAACTCTTCTTTAAATAAAATAATAATAAATGTACAAATATAATACGAGTGGGTCAAAGAGGTTAATATTTTATTCCTAAGGTTTATTTTTCTTGAAAAACACTTATACAAAATATTTGGGACATGTTTTAGGGTAACTATAATATCTTTTTTTACCTTTAATTACCCTATTTACTTTTAACCGTGGTAAATAAAATTCTAAAGTTACTATTTACCAAAAATTATTTTCATCTTATTGAACCACATTTTCCTTACTGATGAAAACTGTGTCTCTTGGATTTTTCAAATTAAATTAATAGAAGTGGTAAAATTACGTTTTATGCAAATTTGAAAATGTCCCTAGAAGGTGGGAAAAATAGGTTAAAAAGTCCAATAAAATTTTATATAACTAATTTTATTATAAAATGACTCAAATGAATTAAATTGAACATATATAGGTATTATATATCTATTTTGACTTAAAAAAAATTAAAATAAAATAAATAGTTATTTAAATAAGAAGTCGGTTTTAAACAATAATGTAGTGTTTTTCACTATTCACCAAAAATTGAAAGCTTTTAGAAATAAAATACAAAAATTAACCTTAATATAATTTTGACATTCTTAATTCAAAAATGAATTCTATTTTACCTAAGTAAAAAACATTGATGTTGGATTAATAAATTTAAAATTAATTCCCGTTGTCAAAACCAAAAAGTGGGTTTTTACCAAAAAGATCTGAGTATGAGTTGGGACCAACTCATACACCAAAACTTTATGAATGAAAATAATTAACAAAGTGATTACATGCGGTGAAAAGAATTTTCACTAGCTGAAGTCAAGAGGTTAAAGAGGTTACAAGATGGGAGGGAGAAAACGACGAGCATCCGGTTCATCCTCTGGGCAAGACCGAAGCGTCTCACTGTATTACATCATGCGCCTTCAGTGTTGTTTTGTATGCTTGTCTTGATTCATACTATGAAATATTTCCAGTCACAGCTAACATTTGATCCTATAAGACCCCAAATACAACCATACAAAAAACTGCAAATTGCGTGAAAATCACAGCGCCACCATGCAATATTATTCTGTCTTGGTGTGATGTGTACTCAAAGAAAGAAGGATACAGGATGGGCACAACCCTTTGATAGCCAACAGTCATGCAGCCTAAAGAGAAACATCAACCTTGCAATCTCAGGCCAAGAAATCTTCTGCATATGTTCAATTTACAGGGAATTTGTGAGATTGAGGGATCCATTACCTATATAAAACATTTCTTTTCCCGACATTTTAGCAAACAATTTTGTACTCAGTGGAGAGACTTTGGAAATGGTTGTGAAATCAAAATTTCCAGAGATCCAGAAGATAAAAATAAGACATCCCAAAAAGCACAAAACCAAGAAGACATCCCACAAAATTAAATGAGCCGACACAAGGAAAAGAGATAGATTGGATCATCATAATCCCAGCACTCATCTTCATTCCCAGCACATGGCATCCAAAAGAAATCTTTGTGTCCTACCATCAAATTTATGATTCCTCTAATAATTAAATTGAATTTTGGAGAGAATGAGCTCCTGGATTTGAGAATATTCATAGAAGGTAATATCCCATTTTTGATTCCTTTGAAACACCAAGGAATCTTTATCTTTAATCCATGAGTAAATATCTCTATTGAGACACTCCTTGGCAGTCCAAAGATGATTTTTATGCTTTTGTATCTCTTCCAAATTATCTTCGTCAATAAATGGAACTAAATCATTGACTTAAGCTTGTGAAAGGCCCATATTCACTTCAGCACGCAGTCCCAAGGATCTAGTAACAATGGTTCACCTCAACATGGGATAATCCCTGTACTTATTTGTTTTCTTAGGATGAGGGGTAATAAACCCATCAGAATCTGCCACTGCTTTCTTGCCTTTTGTAGCACATGAATGGAAAAAAATCCACTTCATCTTGATGTGCATTATCATGTACATCCTTCAAGGAATTAGAGGAGTCATTTAGATCATCTTGATCCCTCTCCAATGTGGGGGGACAACAGTGGGATCACTCAAAGAAATTTGGATAGTATCACCAAAACCTAAGAAAACATTAGCAATCTTAGGCTAAGAACCAATCTCCTCATTAGCAATGATCAAAGTCAAATTTTCAAAAGACTTCTCAATATCTTCTTTTTACCCACCAAATGTGTCCATAGTTCCAGAATGGCCAAAAAATTTCATCGATATCTTTAACTATCTAGTGTAATCTTCCAATGTCCAGCTTCTGCTTGTGCTTCTCAACCCATGTCAACTTACAGACAGGTGGATGAACTATCCTTCCACATTAACTGGATGGGTTCCCAATTTTAAAAAATTCAATGCAATAAGTAGGAAAGTTTTCATAACACACCTCTTGAAAAAACCAGAATTTCCATTTTGAATCTAGATATAATTTAGAAGGGGTTTAGAGACATCAATGTTAGTGAAAACCCTAGCAACCGGAAGTCTTGAGAGTTTTCTTGTTGCAATATCCAATTTCAGCGGATAACCAATAAGGCTACCAATTGGGAATAAGGAAATCTACTTAAAATGATGAAGTGGTAGTCTAGGGAAACCATCCCAAGCCGGAAAAATGGGTGATTCAATGGTAGGATCAAAATCATGGGTCCATTTCAGGACCTTCATTGTGAAACCACCAAAAACCCATGATTTACTCTCCTAGAATATATAATACTCATTTTCATATGAGAATTGAAGAATGACATGGGAAGAGTTTAACAAGACAATGTGGAATCCAATAAACCCAATAGCTTCCAGGTATTTCCATAGAAAGATCAACGATGGTCTACGCCTACTAAATTTTCCAACAAGCACAAAGCACAAATCTGAGGAAAGAAGATATACCACGTTTATAGAAAAGGATAACGCCAAATGACCTCCATGACGAAATATCTTCAGATCAACGCAAAGGTCCTCATCTACAGCACCACCCACATTAGGAGGCGCACCAGTCTTCATAGTCCATCAGAAAACTACATTGGAAAAGGATCAAGGGTCAGATTGAGGGCTTCTCGGATGATCTCCTTGGGGCGGGGACACCATCTTTCTAAAAAGTGGGTTTTTAGAAAGTAAAAACTATCAAAAGATTGACATGTGATTATGTCAAATTTAAATGTGAAATTACTTATAATGACCTAAATTGTATTAAATGATAAAAGTATATTCTAACTATACTTTCAAACCATTAATATTCATAATTTAACACTATAAATTATTTCAATTCAAAAAGTTGTTTTCAATTAAAATTTAGTATTTTTCACTATTCATCAAAATATGAAAGTTATCAAAAAAGTACCAAAAAAATTTCCAAACAAAATTTTTTGTCCTAATTCTAAAGAAGAATTTAATTCCCTTAAATTTAATATTTAAAAGTTCCAAATATTGGTTTTAAAAATGGGTCTGCATTAAAATGCGGCAAAATTGTATTTTTTAAAAAATGCTTCTTTTATCTGAAAAGATATATTTGTTCTTATATTATGTTTAAGAAACACATAATATGGATTCTAAAAGTATATGGAGTATATAAAATTCAAAATTCTGTTAATACTATTAATAATCGCTTTTTGAACGGCTAATTTGGTAAGTCGTGGTGCGCTCGAACTCAGTGTTGCATGTAGCGCAAGTTATTGAATTACTTTGACGAGATATCATATTAGGAAATCTTGGGGTGTTAAATGTGTTCTTGTAAGGTCCATTCATAGAAATACACCTTTTGATATTTGGAAATAAAAATTACCTAAGGTCTTTTATTTTAATGCGTTTAGTTGTAAGTGTGTTATTCTTAACATCAAAGAAAACTATGATAAATTTGAACATACCTTGGATGAAGGTATCTTAATTTGTTATTAAAACTCAATTAAATAATTCTGGGGTTTCAATAAAAGGTTAAACAGAATTGATGAATCAATTCACATAATATTTGATGGTAATTTTCCTAAACCTCATCCTCAAATTGATGATGTTGATGTTGACCTTTATAATTTTACCTTAAATGATCCTCAACATCCCAAATATATTGAAGTTGAAAAAGATACTTTCCTTTTATAGAAGGCATGGGTCAGATATAAAAATCATCTTAATGAGAATGTTATCCGAGATTTTTAATTGGGTTCTCATATTAGGATGTTTATTTTAAATGAAGTTGAACATCAAGAATCTGTTTCACACTTAATTCCCCAAAACCATAATTGTTTCCATTAATTTTGGTAATTGTTTTAATTCTTGAAGGTGGAATTAAATCGATTTACGTAGATCACTGTTTGGACTCTACCAGAAAGGCCTAGTGATCATATAATTATTATCACTAAATTGATCTTTATAAATAAATTTAATGAGAAAGGTAATATCACCCATAACAAATCCCCACATTAGAAAAGGTCTATAACTAAGAGGAATTTATTGATTATAGTGATACCTTTACCTAAATCCCAAGGCTAGAATTCATAAGGATCTTGTTGGAATTCAAATTGAATTTAAATTCTACTATTTTTCCAATGTATTTCAAAAGACTATTTTTAAATTGGTTTATTTCGAAAACTTTTTGAGAAGAAACACCTTATTTTGAGGATTCAAAATTTATGGATAATTATTCATGTTAAAAAAAGAACTTTATGGATTGAACCAATACCCCTTGGATTCATAGGAGAGGTTAACCAAATTTATTTCAGAAAATGGTTTTGAAAAGGGAAACCTCGACACAACTTTATTTTTAAAACATGTTTCAAAGGTCATTTTGATTGTTAAAATTTAGGTTGTTGATTAAATTTTTTGTTCAAGTAGATAATCTATTCAAAAAAGTTTTATAACTTAATGAGTATATAATTTTATATGATTTTATGGGATAATTCAAAATTTTCCATGTTTTTCAAATTTTTCAATACTAAAATTTCAATTTTATTTTACAATAAAAATAAACTAATAAAATTTTAACACATTTTGAAATGGTCAGAGTTATTAGATTAGTAATCTGATGAGTAATTGTTATAGTCTTACATTGTAATAAGCTAGTAAGTCGGTGGAGAATTTTATTTATGGAGGTATTATTAGGAGTCATACCTATCTTATCATTAATCGGTTGAACATCATGTTTAGTATATAGCTTTGTCCAAATTTTCAATAAAATCCCAAAGAACCCCATTTAAAATATCTTAATAGGATTTATAATAGTTTTAAAGGCAATAAAAATATTTTTTTATTTTATCTAAAAATTCCCCTTCGCAAGATATATGGTTTTTTGATGTATATTTTTGTTGTTCAAAAATATATAGGATGTGTACAAGTTGGACTTGGAACCTACTTTGAATATAACTTGACTCGTGGAGTAGTAAGAAGAATAATCTGGGAAGTTTTGGGTCCCAAATAATTCAGATAAAACATAATCTTATAGATTATAACTTAAAATATTATCATGTTCCAATTAAGTGTGATGATAAAAGTGTGATTTGAATATCCAAAAATCTAATTCAACACTATAAAATAGAGTGCATTTACATTAGGCACTACATTAATAAAGATTAATTCCAAAAAGGTAATATCATGCTATTTTTTATTTTAACTAATCTTCAGTTGGATAATATATTTATTAAACTCCCCAAATTTTTTTATTGATTTTATTAAGGGGTGTTGGGAATAAATCACGTATGATTTATTCTGTTTAACTTGTAAAGCATAAGGGGTTTACTTTTATTTTTCCCCTTGATCTTTCTTAATGTATGTGATTTATTTAAATTATATTGATATTATATCCTTTTATGAGAATCATGAATTTAATGATTGATTTATTTCAATCACTTTTGTTTAATTTTGTTTTTATTTATTTTAGTCTTGATTTATATGATTTTGGGGCCCCTTATACATTTAAAAGTACTGCTCATTTTATGGAGAAAAAAAATCTTAAAATTAAAATTTTCTAATAGAGTAACCTTTTTTGAAATTAAAGTTGATATTTTTTAAATTCCAATATCCATATTTAAGTAATGGAACATGTGGTGTGCAGTTTTTGATTTTCAAAAGTATATTATAAAATAATGATATCCTTTATATTATGAATATTGTTTTAAAAATGTTATTTTATACCAATCTCAGTTTCATATTTCTAAAGGATTTTTTATTTTTTATCTCTCAAAATAACATTAATGATGGTCTTAATAATACTCAAAACTTGTTTTTGTTCCCATGTATCTTTTAATTAATACATTAAACATTATATCTGTAACCATTTTCCATGAGATTATTGATAATTTCAAAGGTTAAGTGTTCTTTGATGATATTCAAGGTATTATTTATATTATTTTTTGAATTCAATTTATTTTAGTCTCTTTGACCATGAAACATCAATTTCAATGATGTTGTTGATGTTTTTTTGGCCTTTTGATAATCAAAAAGTTAGATAAGATCATTGAAATTAATTTAATCATAAAATATTGAAATTGATTTTAGTCATATTTGTGAGAAACTCATCATTCATATTCTTATATTATTAATTATTTAAGTGTTTTTTATCCTTAATAGAGGGACGATGTTATACATCTCACTCTATTGAGTGTTTTTAATGATAAAAAACACACATTTGTTTTATAAATGTTTATTTAGATGGATTTTAGTTTGTATATTTTAATAATTCTTTTATAGAAGAACATGACTAGATAGAAGGCTCAAGAGAATCTAAGAGGAATTTTTTGGATCCTTACACAAATATGATCTAGTTTATATATATTTATACAAAGATATAACACTACTTCTATCTCAGTGCCACCAATTGGTTGGTTACATACAAAATATATATGATGTAACAAAGACAAACAAAAAAATAGCCATTATAGAGTGTCCCCACTTACCCTAAATAAAACCCCAATAGCTCTGTCAGGCCCTCAGAGGTTCTAAAATGGTCTTAATGATTTTGGATTCTATAAATACAAACAAATTCTCACTATATGGTACCTGTTAGCTTGACGATTTGGTCTAGAGCTAAATATTGTCAAACATCCCTCTTCCTTAAGCTCCATTACAATTATCTACCCTTCTTCCATATCATTCTTATTATATCTTTTTGGATAATTGTGATTGTGATTTATTGAACTTGAATATAGAAGGTATATTATTTTTTATTGTCCTAGGAACCCACTGCCATTGAGTGTGATAGGATTTGGTTTTTTAGATATACCTGCTAAAAGGCTAGTCATTCTTTGGGTTTCTTGGTACTAACCACTAAAACCAATTATCTTACTTCTATTTAAAAGTTTTATTTATATAACTACTAAAACGGGTTTGGGTTTATTTATAAAATCAATTAAAATAATTCTTTTTTAATAAATTTTATCTTCTATGTATTATTTTTGGATATTGTATGGATTATTTTTGAGATCAGGAGCTAAGACAACATGGGATCTTGAGACCTAGTGTGCTCTGAATAAATATTTTAAAAGCATTAATTATATTAAAAAAGTTGTGCAAATAGTTTTTTTAAAAGTGGAATAAATTATAAATGGGTTTCTAGATTAGAAATTTAAGGAAACCATTGAGTTCACAATACAGTTTATACCTTAGGCATGAAATAAAATTTGTAGGAGTGTGGCGTTTATGAAAAATTCATCAAGGGTGTAAAAGTGAATAAATTAATTATATAAAATTAATTAATTTATCCATTGATGAAGATTCCAAAAATTCATCTATAAGAATATGGTTATAATGGAATTATAAGGTTATCCACAAAACCTGGAGCCATTGGAGAACACTTGGAGAGAACATTGGAGGATCTCTCTCATGAAAAAATTAACTGAATAGAATATCGGTGATTAGTGTGAAACATGATTCATAGATCCCATCGATGATACTAAACCATTCTCATTCTTCATCAATGATTTATCCATCTCAATGTAGGACATTTTTATGGATTATTTCCTTATTTTATATTTCTATGACAAACGAGAATTAATCAACCAACATATTGATTTGTGGATTGTGTGTATTGTGGTATGGTTAGTTTCTTTTAGTAATTGGGAGAATTGTTTTTGGTTAATTTATTATCTCTTCATTCATTATTCTAGAATGAAAAAAAATTGTGGTCGACATGAACATCGACCAAGGTTCATTCTTCATTAGCGTTCTTTGTGATTTCTCCCCTGATTTTTCATTCATTGCGTGTGTTATTCATTTTTCCCATGGTTGGACATATAATGATGATATGATCATTTATCAGCCATTTTGTGGTGAAATGATTTGATATTTTAGACATGGTATTGAAATAATGTGAAGGAGGTACGGTGAGGGTAGTAGTGAACGGATTAGACTAGATTGAAGACCTACAAATTTTTATGGAGCATGTGACGATGACGAGTATGAGTGTAAAATAATTTTTGTGTGAATCAACTATTTGAAATCCAGATGATGTAAAATAAAATGGATG
Organism: Viscum album; assembly: GCA_963277665.1. NCBI lineage: Eukaryota > Viridiplantae > Streptophyta > Magnoliopsida > Santalales > Viscaceae > Viscum > Viscum album. The sequence goes on along the minus strand of OY728123.1, from coordinate 275,106,375 downwards.
GATATAATAGATCCTACATTATAAATGTGAATTATGGTTGAATTTGTTGTAGAGGAGTAGATGACTCTACGTGATAAAGAATAGTGGGATTCTAGAAATCATAATCTACATGACGTGTAATCCGGGATTACACAACATGTGGGACCACTGTATAGAAGATGGGGTTTCCATGTATGGGAAAGGATCACATGACATGTCAACCCTATCACATGGTGTGTGACCCCTATCACATGACATGTGGGACCTTCCCCGGTGGCTCGATATGTAACTCTTGGGGTACACAGGCACGGGCTAGAGTACATTGGAATTAGAATGTCGTGTACTCCAACATGGACATGTCCAGATAGAATGTACACTAGATAAGTCTTGTACTAATACATGATAAGTACATGGGAAGCATCACATTGTGCACTTCTGCATGAAAACAGACATTGTTCATTTAAATGGGTATGACCTGGGGTCAAAGTGAAAAGGCATGTGCCCCCAATACACATTATGTACTCCTTAAATGTTGTATTAGAGACCGTATCCACTATATCATGGACAATTTTCGTTAAGGTGTGTTCCATATATCCATTATCGAAGGGTTTCTATGGAATCTCCTCCTACGCATACGAAAAAAATCCCTCCAGTGGTACTTTATGGTTGATGTTATTGGAATCCTTATGTGATCCCCAATGTTATGTCCTCTATCATCTTCTTAACCTAGGTGGAGTTCTTGGTTTCATCATGACCAACACTACACAAGTATCTATCATCTACTTAGCAGGTTAATATAGATTGATTTGTTGTTATATCCCATGTCCTTGGGAGTGATCCTCATTTTTGTATCATATCTTTTCATACATCTAGAAAATACTTCCTATAATGATACCCAAAGAGCATGAACTCTCAGAAAGACATCATCAGTTATATCAAGCTCATGGAGTGTGTTCTCCTGGTCAAGTGCTATGTGGATCCTTTCATGGTGGAATACAAGGTTGGATTTATGGTTGTAAATTTACCTTTAGCCTATGTTTCTTTGTTGATTATATCTAGATATTATTGTTATATTATTTATAGAAATAAACCTATTTAGAGATGAACATTATTACTATATTGTGTTCCTAGAGGTTTTGAGGTTTCCCACTATGTATTTTTATACTAATCCCTACATGGTATTTTACAACATGTGTCGTGTCTTCTGAAGATGAATGACCCATCTAACATAGTCTTATAGGGACCTTGACCAGGAGGTTCTAAGTGAGACATGACAAACTAAGGTGTTTTCCTAGGGTATCTTAACAATAGAACCTATATCTACATTCATGTTTCACTTGTTTTAAGTAACATTGTGGTGGGAGTGCATTTAGCCTTGTATAAATTCTATTAAATCTGTCATACTTTGGTTGTGGGATTTAGATATAGGAATGAATGGTTGTTTATTTTTTTACACTTCCAAATTGTATGTCCGTGTAGATATGTAAAAGTGTGCTGGTACACAGGATAATACCTCATGTGTTAGTGATATTCCTACTCAACACTTATTGTTAGGCCCTAGCCTATTGAAGGAAGGTTTGGGTAGTCCTGAAATGAACACCATTAGGGGTGGTTATGATAGTGGTATCAAAGTAAACATTTCACCCTTAGGGCCAGATTTGGCGAGTTTGGTTTGGGAAAATAGTGTTAAGTGTTTCAATTTTGGATTTCATCTCACAGACTCAAGTGTTGGTGTAGCGACCAATGTATCCATACACCAAGAATCTAATCACCTACTTTTTGATTTGGTACATGAGAACATTGGTTTCAAGGAAAAGAATGGTAAATGCATCATATATGAATGTGTTGTGGTTTCTATGTCATTGTTGATTTAGATATCTAGATATATTCATTCATCGTGGTATATCTTGTTTACTTTAATGATCCTCTATGAAATATGAAAACTAGGATTTAGCACTAGGACCAAGAGGATGTTACCCGAAATGATGAGGCATTGATAGACATACAATTTCCAAAGATTCTACCTCTATGTGGTGAACCAACTGTACCACCACCTATAGAACAGTCGATGGTACCCACAGTACCAGCAGATGAGGTGTGCATGTTGATCGCACTTCCTAAGTTAATGTGGAAGAGACCCCACAAGTAATGATGTGATCATGGACCATAGGTAGATGAAGATTGGACTGAGATGGTGTCATGATTTTCTTGTCTGCTTAGGATACTAATAGATTTGATGGTGGTCCTAGTGGAGAGCATTCTCCCTAGATCCACAGGATGATTGCGGGGGTTAGTGAACCAGTCTTACGATGAGGTGACTCTGGGATGGTCAGAGTTTGAAAACCATTTTTTAGTGTACTTGTCTCCAGCTATGTTGAGGGCTATTTTATACATAATATTCTACAACTTCAATAGGGAATCACGACAATATCAAACTATTCAATGAGGTCTACCAACCACTCTAGGTACTCGATGGATATGGTTAAAGATCATTTCTTTTGGGATTAGACCTTAGAGTGAGGAATTAATAGATACATCCAGTCTAGCATTATACCCATACCTATATGAATTCATAACTATTATGGTGTGATAGAGTGTGCTTTGTCGGTTGAATGTTTCTTGTTTAAGAAGATGAAAATAGTGGTTTCCAAAAGTGGTCCCACCTGAGAGGATACCTTGGTAGTAGGGAGCCAATGGTAGTCTCAGGTACATGGATGAGTGAGGAATTTTAGGGGGAGATCCTAGGATAGAGGTTCAATTATTTAGGTCTCATGGGATGGTTAAATTATCCTTGGAATAGTTAGTGATACTCTTATGATGGCAGGGGACATCTTTCCGAGGATTGTATGACCCACTATAGAGGTTGTGGATGGGTTGTTGATGAAGGGGTAGTGGTACAAGAAGACAAGTCCATATGGTGGAGGATGTGGTAGAGGATCCAAGACATTATCTATAGGTGGTATACACTTTGAAATATTACCACCACCACACCTAGGTGGTCCACACTAGGCACAAGGAGATGTACGACAATGGTTGGGGAAGTTGTAGGTGGTTGAGGCTTATGACCCAAAGTCTCTACGAATAATAAAAGGTATAATATGTGTCTTTTCAACCATAGCTAAATTACTGATAGAAATAGGTTCTAGTCATTCCTTTATCTCCACATATATAGTTAGAGAAAAGGGATTCTAATAGAGACATTGGATCGACCCTTTAACTTAGAGGCTCTGAGTAGAGATGACTCAACAATCACACATTTGTGCCAATATTGTGACATGACTCTTTGAGGTGAGAGTTTTTCTTGGTATCCCTTTTATTAGTAATTGGACCTTACGATTTCATCATATATATGGATTGGTTATCTATAGTTCATGCCCAAATTTACTATTTTAGTTAGAGGATGCATCATTTCTATAGTAATGGGACAATATTTTCTTTTCTAGGTGAAATGGAAACCTTGGATTCATAGGATGACTCGTGCATAGGAGGGTGAGGCTGATTACTCATCAGTTGGGTAACATGACTCTTGGTGTAGTGGATGTTATGAGTTATAGTTTTCTGTAGTGGTGGTGTTGTACGAGGGTGACATTTCCTAGGATATTCTAGGATTATCACCCTACCGAGAGATAGAATTATGCATTTATTTAAATTCGGGACAGTACCAATATCTATGCCAACAAGTCACATAGATCCCATAGAGATTCATGAGATGAGGGTGTAGTTTGGGGAATTATAGATGAAGGTATTTGTATGACCCAATGTTTCACCTAGCATAGCCACATCTTTGTTTGCTAATAATGCGGGCATGAGATTGAGGTTATATGTAAACTCTCGACTCTAGAATCAGGTGACTATAAAGAAAAATAATCAAATATAGAGGTTAGATGGACTCTTTTATTTGTTTATATGGAAATTAGGTTACTAGATGGTGATCTAAGATCAAGCTACCACCAGCTATGAGTATGGGATGATGATATACCATATACGACATTAAAATGTATCTATAGTCACTAGGAGTACTTGTTGAATCCCTTTGGCATGAATAACTCCCCAACAGTGTTCATAAGACTCATGAAATGGATATTTCATCATTTCCTAGATTGATTCATGGTGTTCTTCATCGATGTTATCATTGTGTACTCAGAATCCCTGGAGGAGAACATGAGACACTTGAGGATGGTTCTGGACCTACATTGAGAGCATCAAATTTATGAGAAGCTCTCAAAGTGTTAGTTTTTTTTATTAGGAAAACTTTAGAGGACATGTTAACTCAATAAATGGAGTGCCAGTGGACCTATCCAAGGATCACGTAGTGTTAAATTGCGTCCCACCCAAGAGCATGAAAAAGGTGAAAATATCCATTAGGTTGGAAGTCTATTACCAGAAATTCATTCTTCAATCCTATAGGGTATCATTACCCATGATATCATTGAACCAAAAGTGGTATCCTTTCATGTGGATATGGAGGTTCCAAAAATATTTTCAGGATTTTAGCAATATATTGATGATCCCTCCCAACATGAGATTAATAGAGGAGGGTATTGAGTACGTAGTGTTATAATATGCATCAGGAATCAAGCTTGGTGATGTTATGATACAGTGGAAAGTGGTGATTTCCTATGGTTCACATCATTTAATACCTCATAAACACAACTGCACAACCCACCCCACTACCAAATATTTTTATGATTTTATTAATGAATAAAGGGTCTGAAAAGACTACAAGAGAAAATTTATGGAGGTCTGAAGTAATGGAGTCCAAGAGCATCAGCTCTAAAAAACATCATTCCCCCTTGGGGAAAGTATCTAGGATGAGAACTAGTAAGAGATTGATTGTTCTGAGATGAAATAGTAGTGAAGAAATCAGCCACAACATTCCCCTCTCCCTAGATATGAAGAATAAAAATTTGATCATGTAGTAAATTCTTGCAGTGTCTGATGGAGTAGATAATGGACCAAGGGTCTAGACCCTTACTTGTATATGCATTAAAGAGGGTCAGAAAATCAGTATTTATCTCCTTGAGATGAATTCTCCTATAATTACAAATCATGGTTATAGAAATCATGGTGAGGGCCTCCACTTGGAGAGAGTCTCCTAGGCCCAAAAAACAGAAAAGGAAGCAATCACTGATCCAGTATTATCTCTTATAACTCCGCCTCCTCGCATCATTCCCATGCAACATGATCCATTAGTATTTAGCATGGGCCCTAAGTAGGGTGCCATACATCTAACCCAATCACCCTAGATTAGTGGATCCAAACTGGTCATGGAGTGTTGGGGAAGGAGCAGAGAGATAGACGGGGCATCCTTAAGATTTTTTTCTAACCTGCAAAAATCATGATTGAGGTTCATGCTTTTAAAGATGATACCCATGTGTGATGATTCCATATTAGAGTTCCAATCATCATTATGAGAGTTCCAGAACAACCAACATCCTTCAATGAAAATAGCTGCACTGACCCGTCGTTCTACACTTGGTCTGTCCAGTGTTAGGAACCACTGTTGTAGGAAGTGATCAACCAAATAGACCCAATCTGACCAGTTGGTAAGATATCCAATAGAGATCCATATCACCTTAGCCCAGTCACTATTGAATAAGAGGTGGACCATAGATTCTATTTTTGGGTCTTTTTAGAAGAAAGACTTTGAAGCCAGACTATCACCTATTCACTTGACATTTTTATCGGAGGGTAACGCACCATATCAAACACTCCAGGAACAGATTAGAAATTTTGATGGAATCATTTTTCACCGTAGATGATCACCCTAGTGTTCCATATGGGAAGCAACAGATTGAATTATTTTAAAGTACCTGATAGAGAACATACCTAAAGTCGAGCCCATGAAAACAAACTTATCACAGTCATTAGAGAGCTTGATATTGTAATTTTTTTTGAGCTGCATATAGAGTGATATGAATAAGGAGAGGGAAAGAACTAGCCTCCTTGAAAGAAATGGATGGAGAGTGATAGCTAGGGAAGCCAAGAATTGACCGCGATCAGTTATGATTCCAGTTTCTGATGTCCCCTTATCCAACAATCCACCGTGTGTGTTGCTAAAGAAGATATAAGAAAGACTCAATTATCTTACAGATTCTGGAAGGTTTACATCTAGTGGAACTTCCATCAAGGTCATAAGTGGTTTGCAAGTTCTTTCCCCATAAAGATCTCCCCTCAAGAACCTCCTAGAATAGATTGGTATGAAGACCACTCATAGATATAGAAACACTTCTCATGTTAAGACCCTCCACATCAACTGGCTTAGCCAACTTATTATAAGAAGCCCAATGGAACATATTCAAAAGGTTTCCACCCTATAAGAAGGAAAACATAGTATATTAAATATTGTAAATCACTTTATTTGGAACCTTGAAGGTTGATAAAATGTGAATGGGTATGAAATATAAGACTGGGTTGATCAATGCAATTCTACCTCCATAAGATAGAAGACTGTTCTTCCAGTTGCGAATGTGCCCAGTGATTTTATCAATAACCATATTAAAGTGTCTATTAAGAAGTTCGTTATGAGACATTAGAGAACCCGAGTATGTAATAGGAAAATAACCTTTTTTTCTTATCGAGGATTAACTCCAAAATTATTGAGCGACTCTCCAAGAATTTTGGTGGGAACAAAGAAGAGAAACTTCTCCCGATTAACAACTTGACCACTCCACCTTCGATAAAGCTTCAGAGCCTCATTAACCCCCTGAATCGATCTTCTACTACCATTATCAAATAGTATGGTATCATCAGAAACCTCAAGTAAGAGATACCCCTAGAAGAATATTTTTTGCGAAAGGGAAACACTTTCCTCATAGCTATGTAATGAATAAAATAATTACTAAGAGAATATTGGGAAATGATGAACAAAGAGGGGGAAAGAGGGTCCCCTATCTCAAACCTCTGACACCCATGAAAAACTAGAACTGCATACCCATAAAGGAGGTGTCCATCCATAGAGAACTAAAGAATACAAAAATATGTTCAAAGACCCAAGAAGATAACCCCATACTTACAAGGATCCTGATGAGAAACCTTAATTCCATCCTATCATAAGCATTTCTCATGTCAAGTTTAATGGCCACATTACTTCCGGGAGTTTTCAGATTGATGTCACTAAAAATTTCTTGTGATAGGACAATATCCCCTTGGATAGATCTATCTTTCACAAAACCATGATGTTCTAGGACAACCCAACTTGGGAGAAAGTGGGGAAATATTAAATTCATAATTACATCCAAGAAATTATAAGGTACATTGAAAAGCCTAATGGGTCTACAATGATTCAACGAAGAGGGGGACTTGACCTTTGGAACTAACACCTGTTTAATTTCACACGCCACTCAGGGGAGGTTACCTAAATGGAATAAATAATGCATAGAACTTATGATACTTGATTTCACTGTATCTCATGCCACACGGTAGAAGGATGCTAGGAAAGCTTCCAGGACAGGGGCACTAACTGTGTTGGTAGACCAAACAACTGCTCTGATTTCTTACTCTTTCGGGAGGGTTTGAAATAAAACATTAACTTCATCCGACACTGAACAAGGAATAGCTTCAAGAAGGGTTGAGGTTCTATTAGGGTAGCCATCAACCATGAGAGGGTTCAAATCAACTAGTAAGGACCTGAAATGGATGTTAACAAAGCTCCCTAAAACATCTCTATCATTTGAAAAGGATAAATACTCCATTATGACATTAATACTGGAGAGTCTGCATTTTTTCTTAATGAATGAAAGAAAATAAGTTGTGTTATGGTTACCTTCACATAGACATTTGATTCACGACTCCACTTTAGGAATAGGTTCCTACATAATTCACAAATCGGACAACATGTCTTTTTTACCCTTAAGCTTTACAAAAACAAAATCATCTCAGGCATTTTACGGCACTAATTCAAGATGATTAATATCTCTGCCTACATCCCCTATCTCAAAATCAGTATAGGGGAGGAATTTAGCTCATGAATGAAGATGATTTTTCATTTCCCATAAGTTTTTGTGAAGTGATACCTAGGGATTACTGTTACAAGGAGGATCCCACATACTTTGAACAAGGCCATGGAAAGAAGCATCATCCTCTGAGGAAGTTGAATAGTGAAAGGGGGGAACTACTAACATGGGATACCCAAGAAAGTCTGAGGGGTGAGTGGTTTGAGAGACCATGCACCAGGTGATGAACTTTTATATCAGGGAGGAATGAGAGAGATGCTTTGTTAACTAAACAATAGTCCAGCCAAAACCAGTATCACATATTTCTTCGCTGGTTATTGCATCGGGTAAAAGGATCCCCTGACAAGCCGACATCCATAAGGCCATTATGAGCCATAAAGGAAATAAAATATCAATTTTCCATTTGACGGAAATTCCCTAAACCTTTTTCTCCATCAGACTAGACAATAGGTTAAAATATCCACCCACTATCCAAGGTGAGTCCCTCAGGATGAAGGAACTTAGGTCATCCCATAATGGTTCACGACCATGAGAAGCACATTTATCATAGAAAACTGAAAAAAAGTCTTTGTATATCAAACCAAAAACTTTGTATTAATACATTTCTCAGTAATATAAACTAGATCCACTACAATACTTGACTTAAAAAACAACCAGATGTGAGAGTTGGTTGGGGATCCATGAAGATATCCATGATCTATCATATGCTGAGAAAATACCATGATTTTTTCTAAAGCATGTTTGGGTTCAAGGAATGAAACCAAAGAAATAGAATGAGATTGAAATTCAATGGAAATAATGTCCTATTTTACCCATGATTTCAATCCATGAGCATTCCATAGAAGAATATTAAACATTCAAGGAGATTTTTCTAGCATTGGCCTCAAACTAATAACCCTTATATTTCTTAGAAACCCTGCCTTTGGATTTATATTTGGATTTGGATCTTGTATTCATATTGCAAGTGCAGGAGCATGCTAAGTATGAAGGGAGATTTTTTATTGACAGAGACTTAGGGGTTGAAGGCAACCTACTCACTAGAAGAGGGTCTGGGAGGATCACGTCCAAACACTTTGGAGGGGAGATGATTATCAAAGATGAATGATGGACAAGGTCCTCAGTAGACTCCCCTAGATCAATCTCCTTGATGATCGGTCCGGTAGAAATAAGGTAACAAGAGGAGAAAGTTTCATTGGGAATATAGAGTAGAGCTCCAAAGTAGTTATCACTCTCGAATAACTACTAGAGGGGGCCACTTGATAGAATGGAACTAGTTCTGGGTGAGGTGGAGCTACATCAACAAAAAAATTGTGCTTATAAAAAGATGAGGCTTCCATGATAGGGGGAGATGGGGGTAACAGGGCTTTCTTCCCCAAAGCATCAGGTCCTGGATGACTAGTAGGTTGATCAATAGGGAACGTTCTTGGAGCCACGGGAGGGAAACAAGGAGATTTCTGCATAGGGTGAAGTATCTCATTAAACTTAAAACATACAGAAGAAGAGTTCCCCAATAGATGGCACCATGAATAGAAACTAGGAAGGTAACGATAAACCAGGACTTGCATCCATTCTTCCATCTCATCCACTTCTAATAGAATCTTTGAGGGAAGAGGAGATGCAAGGTCCATCTCGACGAAAATTTTGGTTGTTTCCACATATTCAAGGTTATGTGAACTTAGGTCTTAACATAGAAATGAGATGCACTCAATAGGATTATGACTTCATGATTTTCAATACTCCTAATAAGGGGATGTTGTAGTAGATGCACTCAACATGAGATCTTGTTCAAAATTACTAAGTGATGCATCCGAAAAGTTTACCTCATTATAGTTGAATTTTATGGATATATATAAGGAATCCTAACTCTAGTCAATGGTTGTTACCCACACAGTTTTGTAGTAGTTAGAGAGGAACAACAAGGGGATACCGAGTGAGAGATCCTACATACATAGATATACATTGGACATGATCTATATTGATTTTCTAAATGTTGGAAGAATGTATTTTTTCAGAGTAAACCTAATGGTACTAGTGACATTATAGAGGGAGGTATTGGGAGTGTTTTATACATATACTTAATATATACTTCCAGGTCAAACAAAAATTTACCAGGACCTCCATCCTCAATTTTGGTGGTCGTGGATGAAAATAGGACATACATAGTTTATATCTCAATGCCTTATTTTTAGTAACTGAAGGTTGATCACTATGTTCAAAAAGGTTTACATAATCCCCTTGAGGTTCCAAAATTGATGTGGGATGGTATATAAATTTAAGTATTCATTGTATTACCATGTACATATAGGGGACATGATTCCATCTGGGTTATCGTAGACCAAAACACTATGTTTTCCCACTTCCTAGAAATAATAGAGTAGGGTTTAGTAGATTAATTGGGAAGCCTCTATGTTCAGGAGATATTCCAGCTCCCTAAAGTTCCATCGATGATCATTTCTGACCATGATACTCACTTCTAATCTCAGTTATGGAAGAGATTGGGAGAGGTGTTTGAGACTCAATTACAAATGAGCACAATGTTTCACCCCCATAATGATGACCATACTGAGCATATTATCCATGTATTGGAGGAAATGATACAGACTTGCATGTTGGATGTTTTCTATAACTACGAGGATCATCTACCCTTGGTGTATTTTTCATACAACTAAGGATAACATTCCTCTATTTTTATGGAAAATTTATAGTCACTCTATGGGATACCATGTAGATGACCACTTTTTTAGAATAGACCAAGAGACTCAATGCTTATAGGGTCATAGTTGGTGTGAGATACCACCGAGAATGTGAAAATCATGTAGGAGAAAAAAATTACTTCACAGAGCCCTCATAAGTCTTATGCGGATAGAAGGCATAGGCCATTAGAGTTTAGTAAGGGAGACTGTGTGTTCCTACAGGATTCACCTCATTGTGAATTATGGATATGTGGTAGGGAAAGCAATCACTGAGATTCATTGGCTGTTTCCAAATACTATGTAAAGTTTTTGAGTTGGTATACTTCTTAGATATAGTACCATAGTTAGACTGGGCACATGATATCTTCCACGTGTTGGAGTTGAGGTGGTTTTTTCATGACTCATCATACGTTATCGACTGGGGAAAGATATGCATCAATAATGTGGATACCTTTACTGAGTACCTAGTAAAGATTGAGGATTTGTGGGAGAGGATCTTTCATGGGTGAGTAATTCAATTAGAGTGTGTCTGTTGGCAGCACAAAATTATCTAAGTGAGAACCTGGGAGAGGGAGACTCAAATTATTTCTCAATACCCACATCTCTATGAGTATTCAATGTTTTGGATTTATGGATGTAAAGACCCAAGGTGGGGAGAATTTAATGACATAGATATTCCATGTATTTTTTTTGGATATTGTATCGATTATTTTCAAGACTAGGTGCTTAGACGGTGTGTGATTCCATGTTCTAGTGTTCTCAAAATAAATATTTGGAATATTTGGAATATATTAAATAGAATGCATGTATAGTTTTCCTAGAAAAGTTGAATAACTTATAATCATGTTCTTGGATCAGAAACATGGGGGAAATGTTGGGTTAATTACATCGGGTTTATCTTATGTGTGACATAAGAATTGTTGATGTAGGGTTTTTGTGAAAAAGTCATTATGATTGTAAAAGTGAATAAAATAATTAAATAAAATTATTTTATTTATTCTTTGATGTAGTGGCCTAAATTATTCTATAAGAATATGGTTATGATGGATTTTTGGAGTTAGGAGCATAATGATAAAGCCATTAGAGAACCCTTGAGGAGATCATTGGTGGATATTTCTTAGGAATCCAACAATTTAATCGAATATCGGTGATCATTGTGCAATGAGATTCAAAGACTTCATCACTGATAGTGGTTCATTCTTGTTCTTCATTAACGGTCGATCTATATTAGGGTATGAAATTTTTTTTGGTTGGATTGTTTCAACATTTTATATTCTTATGAAGAAAAAAAATCAAAAACTAATATACCTATCCATGGATTGTGTGTAATTCTGTATTGGTTAGGTTCGTTTGAGAAATATGAGAATTTTTTTTGTGGTTATTTTTAAACTACTCATTATAATGAAAATAAATCTAGGTCAACATGAAAATTGACTAAGGTTTGTTCCTTATGCTTGTTTTTTGTGATTTCCTCCCCCGATTTTTCATTCATTGTGAGTGTTCTTAATTTGGCCAATGGTTTGACATACATCGCAGAATCAATCATTTCACACTAGTTTCTTGGTGAAATGATTCAAAATTGATGATCTGGGTTCAACATGATGTGACAGAGGTGAGACCAAGGTAGTGGTGAATAGATTGGACTGGATTAGAGACCTCTTATTTTGTATGGTTTGTGTGATAATGATGGGGATGAACAAAAATAAATTTCCATGTGAATAAATTCGTTAGAATATGTAAAATGGTGATGGGAACGATTGGTTGTACTTGATCCTCTATTCCCAGCATAAATCAAAGTTAGATTTGGTTCTAGAGGAGTTTACGAATCCATGTTATGTAGAAGAGTAAGATTTTAAAAATCCAGATCTACACAGCATGCAATTCGAGGATACACGGTGTGTGGAACCCCTTTGTGGAGGATATGGTTTCAATGAGAGGTTAAGGGTCACACAGTGTGTGACCCTACCACATGACTTGTGGTGCCTTACCGAGTTACTTTTCATGTAGCTTAAGTTTATTCACAAACATATGTTGGAGTACACGGACACTGGAACGCCATGTACTCTTATAAAGACATGGCCATCTAGAATGTACACAGGATAAGCCATGTACTGGTACATTGGAATAAGTACATTTGTAGTAGAATACCATGTACTTCTATAAGGATAAGGACATGGGCCATTTACAAGGGCAGGACCTGAGGTAGAAGGGAAAAGGAATGCACCCCTACTACACTCCTTGTACTCCTTAAATGTTTTTTAATAGCCTACGTCTTTTGTATCTTGGATAAGTTTCATTGGGGTGTGTTCCCAATATCCATTCCCTGATGGTTAGTATGGAATCACCTCCTAAATATAGGTAAATTACCTATTCATCATGAATTCATGGATAGAGTTGTTGGAAGCCTTCATTGAGGCCCAGAGTGAGATCCCCAATCATCTTCTTTCCTTGAGTGGAGTTCTTGGTATCATCATGACCAACACTACACATAAAATGATCCTCTACATAGCAGGTTAGTTCGTATTAAGTTTTTGGTATACCGCATGGACTTTGGAGTGATCCTCATATGTGTATCGTATCTATTTAGATATCCAATGTATACTTCCTATGATGAGAAACGATGAGCATGACCTCTAGAATGGACGTCATCAGTGATATCATTCTCATAGAGTGTTTTCTTCTAGTTTAGTTCCTTGTGGAATGTTTCAAGCTAGAATCCTATGCTGTCTTTTTATTATTGTGAAATTTCCATTAAAATTTATATCATTTTAGAGTATATTTTTATATTCTTGTTATTTTTCATTTTATAAATATAACTTTGTAGATCTAAATTTTATTCCTTTATTTTATATATAGTGGTTTTGAGGTTCCCAATTGGGTATTGTTGTACTCACCCATGGACGTGTTTTTTCTGCACATGTCATGTCTTGAGAAGAAAAATGAGCCATTTATAGGATTTATAGAGGGTCTTAGACTAGGAAGTTCTTAGTGAGGACTTGCAGACTTAGTTTTGTTCCTGTGATATCTTGATAGCAGTCCATATCTATACTTTCAAGTTGGACTTGTTTTCAAACTCTTCGTGGTTGGTATGTATTTGGAATTTTTTACTTTCCATTACAACTTTCATACTCTAGTAGTGGGATTTAGATGTATGTATGCATTCTTGTTCAGTTGTTTTTACAATTTAACACTGTATAGTGTTGGAGATGTGTGCATATCTATAGGTATTTCGAGAAAGGCCTCCTATGTTAGTGATATGTATACTCGGTTCTAGTCACCTGTACCTGGCCTATTGGAGGTATGCTTTTGGAGTCATGATAATGACCCCATTGGGATGGGTCATGATAGGTTTAAACCAAAATTTATCAAGCATACTTTAGGGGAGGATATGTATGGATCGCTTTTGTATTATTTCTGAACTTATTTATTAATTTCTTGTTATATTTTCCTTGAAATTTATATTTCTGTTGCACTTAACTCTTATAATATTTATTATATCTTTAATTGTTTCAAAATAAACTATTTTAGTTTTAAGATATAATTTTTTTAGATGTAATTCACCCATTCATTTAATATTTATTAGACAAAAAAATTATCCCATAACACGAAATATCCCTTTAAAATCGAGGTGTTAAGACCAAAATTGTATCATGGGATCATTCTATAGAACCTAATCAGTCTTATATCCTCCCAATCTCTAAGCTCACATTTTCCAGTCTCTATAGTCCATATCAATAATGTAAACATTTATATCCTTACCCCAATAGATTTAAAAATTTCCTCAAACCATTTAAATACAAAAGAATCACAACCTTCCCTAAAAACCCACCCTTTATCCTATTTTTATTTGAACCGACACCTCAATTATACTAACTACCATTATCCTATTTATCCAACCCAAACCCCCACAAACCTTTAATAATTATCACCATATCATCCTTGGATGAAATAAATTGTATGAATACTCTTTGTATAATAAATAACCTCTTTAGTCACCTCCTAAACTCAAATTTTTCAAAACAAAGGATGAAAACATGCCACACCCAACAAACTATATCAACCCAATCCCCTAGTACAGCATCCTACCAAACCCAACCTCCATCTAACCTCATTACCCATTAGTCAACCTACAAGAAAGAGTCATTGTATGACCTTCAACCTTTCCATTGGTTTAAGAAAAAATACAACATTGTTAGTTTAGATATGTCAGTTAATATAATATTGATAGGAAGAAAGATAGCAGACAGGGCAATCTCGGATAATATTGGTGTTGATGATAAAATCATTACATCCCTTAAAAATTGTCACATGGAACATATCTTAGGTATGAGGTATAATTTTTCCATTAGATAAATCTTGTATTTAAATCAAATTTTAGAATGGACATGCTTATATTCCACTTAAATTGTAAAGGACACATTCTAACCTAAAATTGGATGAGTTCGGTGCGAAAATTTTAATTGAAAATGAATTATTTTTGTATCCAAAGATTTATTATCAATTTATCTTGGATTAATGTAGTGAATTTCCTTTGTGAAGTTTTATAACTTTAATATCAAAACCACCATTAAAAGTGACCTATAATGTACTAAGATTACCCAGTTAAATAGCCCTATGTTGATTTACTTTACCATGTGATTAACAACTCATTGTTTTCCAAAAGAAGATAGTAAGGGTTATAATGTAATACATTATATTTTTTTTATCCTTCATATACTGATTAATGGTTCACCCTTTAATATAGATAATCATTATATAAATTTTTTTAGTGGATAATAATTAAGAATATAGGAACCATGATGGGTGGAAATTTTATCAACTAGCGAGAAAAGAAATTGATAATATTTATGTGTTCTCTTCCCCTTATGTCATTGTTCAAATTGTAATTTATTGACCCCCAATTTTCAACAAGCATGGGATTGATCCAAAACAAATTTAAAAAATATGTGAGTTTTAATGTATACTCTAATGATGTTGAGGATTTTAATGATGAGTATTCACAAGAAATATCCTACACTTGTTCCACAGTTACCTTAACATGTAATGAAATCACTTACCTAACCTGAACAACGAAGGAAATATGATATCAATTTATATATCATGGACCTCCAGGAATAGATGCTTCCCATACGTTGTATTCCATTTCAGAATCCACCCATATTTACTCCTATACCAACTCTATAATTATCTAGTATTTTTAATCCTTTAAAATACATACTATGTTATATAACTTATGTCACATGGTACAACCAATATAAAAAAACAAGTAATTAAGAATATATTATTAATAATGATATTATAAATAGTAATATGGTAAACCATTAATATTTATTAGCTTTATAAGGTAAATAATTAATATAAGTTAATATTGAAAAATAGTATTTATAATAAATTCCATTTTCTTAATATTATATATTTTCTTTTAAAAAAATAATTTTAAAAAATTTAGAATTTATATTTGATAAATTAAACAAAATTTTTGAATTCCTAATAATAAAATTATATTAAGATGTATTTTTGATAATTTTCTTAAATAATCGATTTTTAGGTGAATAATAAAAGAATAAGGATTTTGCTAATATTAGGACTTTTATATGACTCAGATGTTTATGAAGCCTTAATGATGAAAAAAATATATTTCTAAATTAAAATATTATAATTTAAAAATAATATATCAATTTATAAAACCCATGAATATCATTTCAAAAAACCAAGTAATATTTTATGAAAACTATTTTTTTTTCTTTAATTAAATTTACACCTTAGGAAATTTGATTTTGGATTAATTTTAAAGAAACATAACTCATGAAAAAATTATACTCTTCTTAATATCGTTATAATAAATAATATTGATAATTTTTTCCTATACATAAACTTCACACTTAAAAATACTATTTTCTAAAAAATGTGTTTTTTTCGCATTATATGCACTAAGGCTAAGATAAATTTACCAAAAAATAGAAATTTCATTTTATCAAAATTATTCTTAAATTTTAGATTATAATTTTTATATTATTTAATATTAAAAATTTTAGTTTTGGGTATAAAATTTATATTGCTGGGATTAATGTTAATTACCACAATAATGGTGAACTGTGTATTTTCTAAATATTATTTTATTAATATCATGGAATTTATATCGAATAAATTAAATTGAAATCCATTAACTAATGAATATAATACGATTTATAAAAAAATAATTATATAAACACTAATTTAATTTTTAATAAATTAAAAATCATTACCTTTAGAAGATAAATAATATGATTTAATGTTGAAAATGGTATTTCCAATAAAAGAACCCTTTTAATATTTTTTATTTCCCCATTAAAAAATAAATTTGGAAATTTTAGAATTTTAATTAGATAAAGAAAATCATTTTAAAATTCATCATATTAAAATTTACTAATTATGATTTTATTATTAATTTACAAAAATTAGGTTTTTTAGTTGAAAAAATCGTTTTCACTCGAAAAATATATAATTTATGAAAATTATAATTTCCAGGATTTTATCACTATTTAAGAACAACCAAGAATATTTAATATACATTAGAGAAATAAAATATAAAATTATAGATTAAAATTATGATTTTCTAAATATTCATTGAACATAGAAAACCAATGCTAAATATTTTAAAACTAAAATAAAATGTTATTAAATAAAAATAAAAAATTACTTTTGGATTTATCATTAAATCATGTATTTTCAAGTAGGTTTTCTTTTACCATTCCCTGGAATCCCAATAGTTTTTTATTAAATTCATAATAAAAAAATTATGGATTTAAAATTAGTAACCATGGTAACTTTATAATATATATATATTTAAAAGCTTAATAAAGTTTTCTAAAAAAAGGTTTTACCCAATTCAGATTTTTTATATTAAAATTAACATTCCATACCTATAGAAATTTTACTTGATAAAATAATTTGAATATTTTAAATTATACGTATCAAATTATTTAATGAATTTAATTTTAATTTTGGTAATTAAAATTAATTACAATGGAAAAAAATAGTTACCAGGTGATAAATAAAAATATTGTAAAGTATTTTATGAAGGGGAAAGAAAAAAAATGATAAAAACATGTCTCAAAATTGAATTTGTAGGTATGTATCGACCAAAATTCATCAATATTGTTTATTTTTCCCATTTGAATCCCTTTACCCTTTAATAGTGAAATTAAATTATTAAAATAGAAGGTATATTTTAAAAACTACCTTTCTCTTCAGGTTTAAAAATGTAATAATTCCACTACTTGAAGAATCACATATCTTTCAAATTTATAATTGAAACCGTTCCATTTTACTATATATAAAACCTAATACCATGAAAATAATTCCATCATCACTAAATGTTAACGAAATCCCTTCAATTTCAAGGGGATTTTCATAGAAGGATTGAGTCCAAATATATAAATTATCTAATTCTTTTGTTTTTTGTCGTAATCTTACAGATTCAAATATCTTACCTCCATAATAATATGATGAATAATGTATCATTATTAAACATATTTTTTTTATTAATGGTACAACACTATGTTATTAATTTCCATTCACATAGAAAATATGAATATCAATTAAGTGTGCGCTGGACTACAAACTCCATGATGAATCATTTGTTCATTTTTTTTGTAAAAAAATTAAAATATGGTTCACCAAAAAAATTATAAATATATAATTATTACTCTGTAATAGAAACCAAAAAAAATTAAGGAATTATTATTCAGTTATATAATCCACCTTACACATATCCCTAATCATGTTAAAGCATATTTAATATTGTATTAGTTTAGCCACCACCATGAATGGCGTTTGGAATATGACCATTGATGGTTTTGGGAAAATAAATAATGATATTATTGTATATAAAAAATAAAATAATAATTATTTTTTTAGTTTATAAAGGTTATATAAGTTATATAATTCATTATTAATAAATCTTCCACAATCACTTAAATTACTGAAATAAGACGTTATCAATTTTGGTTTCACATAACGTAACCAAAAATCATATAGAATGAAATAAGAAAATATTGAATCAAAAAAATTTATATTTTAAATAATAAAAACTCACCTATCCATAAAGATTATTGTATCAAAGGATGGGTAATTACATTAACTTTACTAAACATTTACAAAACAGTTAAGCTTATTTACACCCGATAGTCATAATATGCTATAACTAATAAATTTATTCATGGTAAAATATTATAATTTGAATTATAAAAGGTTAATATTGAAGAATAAGTTTATAAAATATAATTTTTATTTTTTTATTTTTTATTTATAGTAGATTAGACTCTGATTAACTAAGAATGGAAATAAGGTTAGGGCTTGTTGTCTCTAGTTCAATTTCATTGAGGTGTGATTTCATGTGTTTATCTATTTCTCTTTAATGAGATATTTATACTTCTAGAAATAATTATTTAATCTAAAATAAACCTTTGTTTGAGATATAAATTTTTATTTCCCAATATCTCATATATTTTCTTTCAATCCATTCACTTATCAAATTTTAAGGGTTTCTTTATCTCAATTTTGAATCCCTTGACACATGTATAAGCTTTTTACCTTTTTTCCCTTTTCAATTGTGTAAATAAAAAAATATTTTCATATTTTAATATTTATCATCTTATATTTCATGATATTAAATGTTTTACTTAATTTTATACCACTCGGGGGGTTTTCAATTCAAATATATAAATCGTGTAAGGGGGTTTTCATGAATCAAATATGTTCTTTTGTTCATAATCACTCGTCTTTGACTATTATCTTTAAATATCAATATATTATAATTCATACAAATTTTTTTTCACATTTTTTATAGTCAAATAATTTCTAAAACCAAATTATTTTTCCTTGATGATTTTATGGATTTGTTAAAATTCATTTTTGTTATGAATAATTATCATTTCATTTAATTTTTTTCCACATCCATGTTGTTATTTCACACCAATGTTATCCTATGTATTTAAGAATAATAATATGTATTATATTATTTTATTCTCATAATTCACTTTACCCATTTTCAAAATGAAATTTTAAAATACTTTTTAATAATGTGGGGTTCTAACATGGTTATTTTAAAATGATCAAAATTTTTGCCTATACTGTAAAATTTAAAAGTTTTATCATCCACTACACATTTTATTTGGATAAATTATATATATATTTGAAGTTTTAATTATAAAATATTAATTTCAAAAGTAAATATTTTCAAATAATTTTCACTTCTCCTTTTTGAAAACATTATATATTTTTCAAGTCTCTGTTATTAATGAGTAATTTAAAAGTAAATTTTTTCAAAAAAAAATCCCGTATAATATTTAAAACCTTTATATCTTTTTAAGGATATTTTATTAGTAAATATTTATAAAAAGTTTTTAAAAATTAATCACATTCCCTTCAAAAAAGATGTTTTTAAATGTATAATACACTTCATTGTTTATAATAATGATTAAAAATTTTCTTGAATTTTTTTTCTTTCAACACTTAATTTTTTTTTAATTTTTATCTCTTATGATGTTTTGTTTTTGTCATTTAATTTCATTTAATTTAATAATTTTAAGAAGTCCACAACTTTTTATATCTCTTATTTATGATATGTTGATGATTAATTTTAAGTGGCACACATAAGAATGAATGATGACATGCCTATATCACCCAACAATGAATTGGTTTAAGCTTATATATTAGGAGGTTTTTAGGTTGGGACATAACGAGTTTTTTCAAAAAGGAATAGGTATGATGGGATTTCTAACATTTTCTAGAATGGAAATATTTTTTTTTCACATAAGAATGGGTATAATGAGTTTTATCACACAAGTTTTCCTATGATTTTGTTTTTACCATATTCCAAAGTTGTTCATAAAGTGATTATAAATTTTCAAGATGCATTTAGTTTCTATGAAATGACATGTTTTCATAATTATGTCTTATTTTTTTTAGTATTCCACACTTTTGTGTCACGATTACATGTTATATGACCATTAAGATGTGGTTTGAGTATAGTTTTACCTTTTATGACACCTTAATGTTTTATAAGAACTTATGTGACTCTAACATGTTATATTATTATCATATAAGGTCTTATGATCATTTATTATGATATTTATTTCTCTTTTATGTTTTCCTTCATTTTATGATATGTTTTACCCTTAAATAGTGTCTGATCTCCCCCCTTTTTTATATTTCCAATCCTTAGGCTGAAAAATGATTTTATCATCTATGATAGCTATAAAAGGATCTATATGACAATGTTTACAGAAAAATATTTGAATTAATAATAAAATAAAATGTTTATATATATAATTTCCAAGAAAATAAATCATTTATTGTTTGTTTTATGCAACGTTTTGTGAGATGTATTATTTTAATCATGAGATTAATTTATTATTTATGTCAGGTGTACCTTGGGTCTCTTTAGTTTGTTTCAAAACATGGGTTAGTAATTTTGTATAATAGTATCAATATTTTGTATATTAGTTTAGTTTGGTTATTTTTTAGATTAGTTTAGTAACCTTGGGTATTAAGGTTGTAGAACCTTAGTAAAAATCCAAGAGTTGAGTGTATATATATAGTGAGATATGATGGAATATTGAAAAAGTATTTAGTGGATAGTTTTACCTAAGGAGACTAAAATATGATTTAATTTTAGAAGAGGGGGTTATTTAGCATCTAAAATTTATAGGAAAATGAAGATTTTATATAACATTATGAAGGAAGATACAACTCATCCAAGGGAACCACTAACAATTAAATGTCTTATGTGTGGTGAAACCCTGAGTTATATAATTCAATGACATAATCGATGTACTTGTAAGGATTGTAGAAATCAAAAACCTCTTAGAACTTTGTATAAAGTAAGAACTTATGAGATGACTATCAATAAAAATATAGAGGTAATTATATTTCACTTACCACCTCCCCAAAATTAGTAGATGTATTATAGTTCTATCAACCCTATGGTGTCTAGGATGTTTTTAAAGAACATTGAGTCACCGCCATCAATGATTTTTATTATTAGTAAAACATTTATAATTATTAATATTATATTTTTGGAAATAAACATTGTCCAAATCATAATTAGGTCCCTAAAAAAAGTTGAATCAACTTTCAAAATAGAATGGATGTGTTCACTATGACTCCACATTAATTTATATAATAGGGTAAAACAAATTATAAAAAAAATATGGCAATCTGTAAGTGGATGTAAAACAATAAATTACCTGGGAAAAAACTAAAACCTTAACATGGTCCTTAATAACTAGCCATGAAA
Organism: Viscum album; assembly: GCA_963277665.1. Classification (NCBI taxonomy): domain Eukaryota; kingdom Viridiplantae; phylum Streptophyta; class Magnoliopsida; order Santalales; family Viscaceae; genus Viscum; species Viscum album. The sequence goes on along the minus strand of OY728123.1, from coordinate 275,084,467 downwards.
AACGTTTCTTTGAAATAGTTAGGGAAAATAAGTGTTTTCTAGTCATCATTTTTAAATTAGGGATCAGATCTCATTAGATATAACATACTGAGGCAGGTAAATATTTTTACACCTTTAGGTATTCCCACAAGTAAATTGTTATTAAATTTTGAATAAATAATTTATTTAAGTGGGGTAGAATATGGCGACCTAATATTTTGAATCCTTTAAAATTCATACTAAGTTATACAAATTGTGTCACATGCAACACCCAATATAAAAACAACAAATCATATTAATAATACATTATTATAAAGATGTAATAATCACTATGATGGTTAAACATTAATATTTATTTTCTTTAGGAGATAAATAATCAATATGATTTAATGTTGAAAAATTGTATTTTCAATAAAATGTATTTTATTTATATTTTATAATTTATTATAAAAATATAAATTTACAAATTTTTTAATTTAAATTTGATAAATTAAAATTAATTTTTTTAATAATTCATAAAAAATTATCTTTTGATGTATTTTTTTATATTTTTATATAATTATTGATTTTAGGTGAAGATTAAAAAAATATCTATTTTTCTAATACAACCACTTTTATATATCGTATATGTTTTGGAAATATTTTTTATACAAAAAATATATATTTATGAACTAAGATAAATAATTTTAAAATACAATGTCAATTTTCCAAACCCATGAATATCATTTAAAAAAATCTATTAATATTTTATGAAATTAATTTTCCACATGTATCTTTAATTAAATTAACACATAGGGAAATTAGGTTTCGGATTTTTTTAATTTCACATATATTTAATTTATAAAATTATAATCTTCCTAATATCATTATAATCAATAACATTAATAATTTTTTATCCTGTATATAGACTTTATCAATTAAAAATAGATTTTTCTTAAAAAAGAGTTTCTTTCACCTTTCATGAACTAAGATTAAGATTAATTTCCATAAATATAGAAATTTAATTTTATTAAATGATCCTTATATTTGAGATAATGATATTAAAATCACTTAACTTGGTCTATTTTATTTTATTTTTTTATAAAAATTTTATTTTTCAGTTTAATACTAATAACCACGATAATGATGAAACAATTATTATAAAATTATTATCTTATTAATATCAAGAAATTGATATAGAATAAAATAAATTGAAAACATTTATATTAATTATTCTAAAATTACTTATAAAAAATAAATATATTATCACTCGTTTAATTTTAATCAATTTAAAATCAATACATTTATAAGATAAATAATTAGAGTTAATGTTGAATAAATGCATTTTCATTAAAAGTAGTCTTTTTCATATTTTTTATTTTTTCTATTAAAAGATAAATTTTATATTTTATATTTTTAATTATATATAACAAAAATTAATTTTTAATTCTTAATATAAAAATTTAAATATAATGAATTTTTTATCTTTTTATAAAAAGGTTATTTTTTTCAAAAGAATGTGGGATTTTTGAAAATTATAATTTCTATGAATTTATCAATATATAAGAAAAAAATAGAATATTTAAAAAAATATAATTAATAAATTATGAAATTATCTAATAAAATTATGAATTTTAAAAAAATTAATATAAAAAACATAGGACAAACAATTTTAGAACATGTGAAAATGACACATTAATATAAAGAAAAAACAGTATTTGGATTTATCTTTAAATCATGTATTTTCATGGTGAGGTTCGATTTTGGTCTAAATTGGAAGACTAATAGCTAATATAAAATTAATAATAAAACAATTTTTGACTCTAAAATCCATAACCATGGTAAATTTATCATATATAAAATAAAAAACATAATAACGTTATTTTTTTAAAATGGTTTCACATGTTTAGGTGTAATTATTTTAAAATTAAATTTTCAAAATGGTAAAAATTTTATTTGATAAAATATTTTTAAACTATTGAATTATAATTTTAAAATTACATAATCAGCTCAATTTTAATTTTTTACATTACATTTAATTGTTATGGTTAAAAATTAGTAACCTTGGTAAAAAGTAAAAATGCTTAAAATATATTACTGTGGGGGAAGGACTAAACATGTTAAAATATATTTTCAAATGGTTTTTTAGTATTTTATCAACCAAAACTCACCTCATTTTTTAATTTTTCTCTTTTTTAATCCCTTGACCCATTAATAGTGAAATATAATTATTGAAATTCAATCGGTATTTCCAATAATAGGCCTCCATTCAATTATGAAAGGATAAAACTTCCACCACATAAACACTCACCTAACCTCATAATATCTGTATTAAAATATGATATTTTACTCTACCTATAATCTTATACCACTAATGTAATACCATTTTCACTCATCATTTGAATAATCCCTTTAATTTCATGGGGACATCCAGAGAATGGTCGAGATTCTAACATAAGTATTATCACCTTCTTTTGTTTTTCTTCTTAATCTTACTCATAAAAATATGTTATCACCAAAATAATATGATTAATTCAGTATCATTATTATACTTATATTTATTTATATTAATGTTACCACACTTAATTTATCATTTCCATCCACCTATAAAAGATGTGTTGTTATCGTGGCTATGTGGGGACTATCGCCACCACAATGAATCTTTTTTTTTTTAAGTGTTTATTTATTTTAAAATAATAATAATAAAATATGGTTAAACATAATTAAAACATCAAATTAATATAATTATGATTATTTTACAACTACATAATGTCAAAATTAAAACCACCTTAACCATACTGACCAATCGAGTTAAATTGTTTTCATGTTTGGGTTGGTTTAACCACCTACATGAACGATGATATTGAATCAGATCATGAAATACTATGAAAATTTTATACATATATTACTATAATTTAATTAGAAAATAATTTTTATATTATTTTTTTCTAAAATATATAGAAGGTATTTAATTTAATATTAATAAATCATTTTCACTCATCAAAATTACTGAAATAAGTTGTCATCAAATTAGTTTTCACATAACGTACCCTAAAAACATTAGGAATGAAATAGGAACATTTTAACTAAATTGAATATATGTATTATATAATATTAAATCAATTCTCAGTAGTTAAATTTTTAGAAAATTAAGGATAACAAAATCAACAATATTAAACATCCACAAAACCACTAATGTTACTAATAATCGATGGCCATAATGCACAATAACTAATTAATATTCTGATCATAGAAAATTATAATAAAGATTATAAAAAGAGTCATATTATTTATTAAAGTAATGAAATCATATATTATTTCATTTATATATGTTTTAATGTTATTTAAGTATGATCAAAAAATAAATCAAACTAGTTAATGGTTTTCTTTTTCTCAGGTTCACTTTTATAGAGGCATGATTTCATGGATTCACCTATTTCTCTTTGATGAGGTATAACTACTTCCCAAAATAATTATTCCATCAAAAATTTTCATTTTCTCTTATATATAAATTTTTATTTCAAAATATTTCCTACATTTTCTTTTCATCTATTCCCTTATCAAATTGTAAGGGTTTATTTGTCTCAAAGTTGAATCCCTTGAGACATGTTTAAGCAATATGCTATGTTTCATTTTTTTAGTGGTGTAAATAGTTACCAATTTGAAATTTATTTTATTTTATTATAATATTTGATGATATTAAATGTTTTATTTAATTTTATACCACACGTTGGGTTATTAATTGAATGATATAAAGGCCATAGGTGGTTTTTGTGACTCAAATATCTTCCTTGGATTATAATCACTCTTCGTGGATTATTATCTTTAACAGTTAATATTTCATATAATATAATGATTTTATGTTTTACTTAAGCCTTATTTTATGTGGAAAATAATGTTTCATAAAAAATTCTTATTCCTCTATGATTCTGATAGTTTTTTAAAATTCCTTTTTATGAAGAATAATCTCCATTTCATTTAGTTTATTTTTCTCTTATTTCCATGTTTTTCCTTCCCTCAAATGACATAATACGTTTTTAGGAAATATAATATTTTTTATTTTATATGATTATCATAATTAAATTGAACCATTTTCAAAAATAAAATTGAATAATATTTTTAACAATTTGGGTTTTCAACATGGTCATTTCAAAATATTCCAAAGGGTTTTCCATAATTTCAAAAAAAATTATCATCCATTACAAATTTTCATTAGAAAATTTTTATTTTATTTTTAAAGGTACTATTCCTAAAAATTAATTTTCAAAGTAAATTTTTTCAAATTATTTTCACATCCCATTTTTGAATAACTATGTCTTTTTAAAGTCTCCATTATTAGAGATTCTTTTAAAAGTAATAATTTTAAATGTATTGTCACTTATTTTTTGTAATGTCGTGGATCTGAATCCCACTCAATAGTGCTGCATACCTCAATGGACACATAGCCTTATACTCCTTTCCCCAAATTCCATGGGCTACCGACTAGAAGCGAGGGATTGTGTATGATAGTGGTGAAACTATGTCGTCATTGGCAGAGTGAACACAAAAAAAACAATAGTAACCAAATAAAGAATGTAGTAATACCATAAAATAGAAGTAAACAATAGAATATTGATAATATAAATAAACATATGTTATATAATTCAAGCATGATTCTATATATTGCATGTCCTAAGAAAAAAAACCAAAATATTTTACATTAAAGTAATACACGATACAACTACCGAGAGTAAAAAATAGAAATAAATAAACTCAGAATCATCATAAGCCTCATCTTTGTCTCATTCCCTCATGCTCTTAAGCAGTATATCAAGTACTTATAGAAGTGCACTTTCCCTTATTGACACCTACAATAATGTAATATTTTTTGGTCCAAAAATATGACCCAAATATGGTGTATGACTAAATCCGAGTACAAAACCACCAAATGTCTCTTCCAATCTATCAATGAATATATATAATAGTTAGTGTACAAAAGTGAAATCAGTAAGCTAGAAAGTAATCAAAAGTTAACATTCCTACAAGTACTATTTTCCATTTATTGTCATTTCAGGTTCATTAATATTTTAATTACAATTAATTATATAAATATGGTAATATTGCATAATCCTGGAATCCCTTGTATAAAGTATGAACAATAAATGCCTCATAAGGCTATCTAAACAAGTATAGGTAAATACCAAATCGAGGCTTCTACTTTATCTTTCCAGATGCATCATAAGTCATTCCATTTCAATATTTAAATTATAATTTGAGTTTTTCCTTACATTCCTAAGTTATAATTAAAAGATCGTTCTAGGTTAAAATCCACCTACATCCTTTGAGCCAGTCTGATCAATCCTCTCTAGATCCCAGTCTCACCCTAAGTGTGGTGCGAGTATATGTTAGTTGAGTCATCCTTGGATCCTATAAATAAGACCAAGTGTTACCTAAGACATATAGAAAAGATCCAATAGAACCCTTCTATGGTATCCCTTATTCCCTGAATCATTTTATCTTTACATAAATATTCCATGAACCCATCCACTACATTTGTGGTTCTCTCATATCTTAAGAATATAAATCCAATTTACTCCATCTATGACATCCCTCAATTGATCCATGGGTCAATTCAGGTATAAGGTACAATAGTCACATAAACCCATTCATGGAATTATTATCTAAATTAATGATTCACCCATTACTATTTACCCATTTATAATTTAATATTATATTAAACATTTCATTTGTCTTGTAAATATAAAAACCAAAAGCATCCAATATATTCTAAAGCAACAACAAACCTCAAGAGGCATGGCCTTTCAAATAATCACATAGGAAAAATTATAATAACAAGAAACGCATGTAAATTAAACTATTTTATGGTTTACAATGATAACTCACATGGTAATAATTCACATAATAAGCAACACATGTAAATGAAACTATTACATGGCTTTAAATTTATAAAATATTTTGGGAAATTCATATAACAATATTATCATGTAATTTAAACTATCAAAAGTCTTATCTATCAATTATATCTTGTAAGAAATTCATTCATTTAACCAAATTCATTTTAAACTACCCAATAAGGGAAGGAAAGGCATGCCTCATAAAAATCCTAGGCCAAATAGCCATAAACTACCATCTAAGGGAAGCACATCCATGGGGTGGCCCTAAATTAAGGAAAACAACCCAAAACATGAATAAAAAGACATATTAAATTAATTAAACATCAATTATAAACAGAAAGGGTAAATTCAAAATCAAGGAGACAACCAAAAATGGCCATGAGACACTTTGGAATATAAAAAAAACATTACAATTAACAAAAGGCATGAGACCACCTACCTCGTACTCGTACAATCTACTCATCTAGCTTCATCCACTAGTTAGACCTAGAACTGAGTATATATATAAAATTTAAATAAAATATAAACCCTCCATTACAAGGTCAAGAGAATAAGTCCTGAATAAAGGATCAAAGTGAATTGAGAACTCACCGAAGGGATTCCAATGCATCTGATGGTGTTCGAATTAGAGTTCAGATGAAGAAACAAGTGCCAAACCAAGCCTCAAATCAAGATGGGAACTATTGTTCCTGAACTAGTGGGTGATATTCTATTCTTCTAGAAAAAAATGAGGATAATTCCCATTATATCCAAAAATAAGTACATTGCATGTAATAGAAAATACACACCATGTAGTTTCCTCATTTTCTATTGGATGCAGACATTTCATAGACATCATAAAAAGGTCATGTTGACATCAATTACATGGGGTGTACTATGATTACATGAAATGTAACCCATAGTCACATAGTGTAACCAACCTATAGTCAATAATCAGTTTGTTTTCCCTCCTCTTTCTCAAAAACACCCTGAAATAAATGATTAATACCTCAAAGGAAGAACTAAGTTATTAAAAACTTCCCACTTAAAGAAATTAGTACCTGAAATTCCCTTTCAAGGGTGGTGAAGAAATATTTGAGAAAATCTCTGACCATTGTGATTATACATCGGCCTACCTCTCCTAGGTATCGTCTTGCACTCGGTTGTGTTTTCTTAGAACCCATACTAAAGGAAAAGACTGGACATGGAAAACCATTGTGATATGATCCACAATTTTTGTCGGATGCTCCTCAAAAGACATATGTATCTATAACTCAAATTCCTCAGGCTGAAAATCATTAGATAGGTCTGAAAAGTAACATCACTATTCATAAATGTTAAATATGTCCTTCATATCTTGGTACATCTAAGGTAACTACAACTAATAGGAAATCGGACCGACCCTCTCCATAATCTCGAACGAACCTGATGTATCTATGAGAAATCTTACACTGTCTCATAGTCCTCTTATGTCTCGTCCTCAGTGCAATAGGTTGGAAAACCTGATCCCTACCCTCGAACACTAAAGTTTATCTATGAAGATGAACATACAATTTCTGAAGAGACTACGCAATAGCCATATGCTTCTAAATCAACCACATCTACTTATTTGTATCCTAGGCAAAATGAGGTCCCAACATAGCTACCTTTCTTTCCACCATCCAACATAGAGGTTATTGGCATGGCCTACCATACAAAGACTCATATGGAATCATCTGAATAGTATAATGAAATATATTGTTATAAGAAAAATCAGATAGGGGTATGCATTTCTCCCATGAACCCCCAAAATTTAGGATGCATGATAGTATCATACCTTCAACACATGAATCATGCACTCTGGATAGCCATCCATCCAGGGGTGGTAAGTTGTGCTCAGAAGAACCTATATACCCATATCCTTTTTATCTATTTCTAGAAACAAGAAGTAAATAGGGTGTCCCTATATGAAATTACAGAATACAAGAGACCATGCAGTCGTACGATCTCATGGATGTAAAACCTCCCAAGATAATAAACACAGAAGGCTTCCTTGATCGATAGGATGTGTGCAACTATGATGATCCCGTCAACAACAACCCATACAACATAATTACCTAGAGGTGACCTCAGTAAATCACTCAAAAAATTCATTGTGACATCATTCCATTTCCACTATGGAATGGGTAGCTATTATAAATGTCTAGATGGTCACTAGTGTTCCAGCTTTACCTGCAGATAGGTGGAGCACCTCATAAAAAACTAGTTATATCCCTTCTCATACTTGGACACCAATAATGATGATGTAAATCACGATACATCATGGTGATGATATGATTCACTACCCATACAGAGGTATTAAATTTACACATAAACTCCTAATGCATGTCTGTTGAAACCCATACATGACCATGTAAACATATAACTTCATCCTCGCATATGATGTAACTATGAGGAGGGTACTCAAATGACATAATCTCTCATCTTACAATGCCTTCAGAGTTTGATAGATGCATCTTCCTCAACTTGTCCATTAGGGTGGACGTAATAGATAAATAAGAAAGGAATGTATACCCATGACTAGCGTGAACCTCCAAATGCGTCTTATAGAACAACTCCATAAGCTACCACTCGATACTGGCCTACTACACCACCTTTATCAGAGTTCTCTCACTCAAAGATTCGGCTACTGTATTACCTTTACTATGTGTGTAGGAATGGTTGAAGTTATGAGATGAAGGTATTCCGCCCATATTCACTATCTCAAATTTAGAACATGCAAAGTAAAAATATACTCGAGGTTTTTTTGGTCCTTATACACCACAAAATACTCTCCCAGTAATTAATGTCTTCAATTGTGTAAAGCATGAACAACCATAGCCAACTCATGATCATACGTCAGGTAATTCCTCTAATGTGGCTTCAATTGTAGAGATCTATATGAAATGACTCGATCCCCATGCATAATAACTTATCCTAGCTTGATACATGATGTATCATAGTATACAGTTTAACTTCTATTCGGCTCTGGAAAAATTAGTGTTGGCACCAAAATTAATTTCCCTTTTATCTCTTTAATAGCCATCTCATAGGAATCTATCCATACATAATTCACACACTTTTTAGTTTGGATCGTCAACAACACTGATAAATGTGAGAAGTCCTGTATGAAATTATTGTACTAACCATATTTCCCTTGAAAACATCACACCTCAAAGATATTATAGGGATTCTCCTTGGAAACTAATGCTCTCACCTTCTCTGGGTCCACTGATACTCCTTTCTTAGACATGATGTGACCCAAGAAGTGAATCTAATCCATCTATAAGTGGATCTTTGTGACATTATCATATAACTGATACTCTCTTAGTGTACTCAAAACAATATCAAGATGTGAGTCATGGTTGTGTCAATTATGTGAATACATCAAGATATCATGAAAAAAAAACAAAAAAACAAATCAATATAATGATGGAACACTCGGTTCATCAGATCCATAAAAACTGTAGGCACATTCATGAGACTGAACAAAATTACCATATAGTCATACAAACCATACCTTCTTTGAAAGGTTATGTGAGGTATGTCGGATGACCAAACATGAACATGATGATAAACGGATCTCAAATAAATTTTTGTGAAGACCAATTCTCCTTAGAGCTGGTTAAAGATATCATCTATCCTTGTCAGAGGATACGAGTTCTTAAACATCAATTAGTTCAATATTCGATAATTCATGCATAGCCATAGGGTACTATCAGCCTTTTTGAAAAAAAGGGCATGAGAAACCCAATGAGAATTATTGGGTTAGATGAAACCCTTATCTTCTAATCTCATGACCATATCCATACTAGGGATTGAGCCACAAATACCCCAAGCCCACCTCCATAGTCGAGGGGCTAGTGACTAGTGCCCACAGTACAATAAACATAGGGAGGCCTTTTCCTAAGAACCTATATACACACATAGCCAACTCAATGTAGAAAGTGTAGAGGGAAGGGGAAAAAAGATGAAACACTGTTATAAATAAAAGAAACATACATGAACCACTAAACATCACAAGTATGGTATAATAAACTGAATGGAAAAATGGAAAAAATACACACCCAACCAGAAAAGTGCCACAACTTGGAAGTAACAAAAAACGAGAAACAACTAAAAGAGCCCCTCTCCTGAATCCCAAGATATGACCACTGTATTTGGTCTAAGAACCTGTATCCTTATGCTCCTATGATGTATCGATCAACCTAGATGTCATCTGAATAATGTATGACACGTACAAGAAAATCCCATGCATGGGTGAGTATAAAAATACTCAATAGGATGCCCCAAAAAGTAAAAGGGGGAGCTATAAGTGATAAACTAAAAAGGAAATTAGTAGATAGGATAGGGTACAGTAAAAGGAGTGCAGCTCAACCCAACAAGAGATTGAAGTAAACTCCTTAAAACCCAAAGGTATAGAAATGTTGAGAATATGAAATTTTTATTGAGACATTATTTCCTATAGTAGAAGAGTAGACACGTACAACAAAAATATGGGAATAAAAAGCAAGTGGCATATCCCACACATCTTCACCTCTCCTAGAAGGAGAGTATAAAAATCCCAAGGAGTGGGAAATGGAAATAGAATATATATGTGTGTGTGTTCTCAATCAATGAAACCCAAATGAGAGAGTAAGGGGATATCCATCTCACATATCAGCCAAAGAAAGTGAGTAGCCAACAGTCCCACAAGTAACCACCATCGATACCTAGCATCCCACATGTCTACCCAAAACTTCAAGTATATGTGACTCAATCACTGCACCATGATACTATCCTCTTTGGGTGGCATTGTCTCGCCCTCACATATTTACGCCACATCATATGGATGCATCTTAGTTGGAAAATTCCTCGCTTCCTCGTGAGTCCAAATGTATTTCAATGCACACCCCATTACTGTCACAAATTCAAGAGGTCATGTCACAATGTTGAGGATGAATTACCAACTCAGCTAAAAGGTTCCACTAGTAATCAGGTGCCCTTTCCCTATTATTTCTAGGGGGATCATCACCTAGAAGTCAACAGGGACCCACTACCCAGCCCAGCAGTAGGGTACTACCCGGCAAGAGTCGTCGATGGGACCCACTGCTCATCCCTACTGGAGGGAATCCTGTAACTACCATCAAGGAACACCTCCCAGCATAGCTGGATGTAAAAAAAAATATGATTATGGACCACTTACTAGACCAGTTAGAGGAAAAAATAGAACTACTCTATCCATCCTTGTTGGATTGTACCTCTTGGAAAGACATCGAGGAACTCTGGACATCCCTACTAGATGGTATGTCTTTGAAAAGAATCGAGGAACACTAGCCATCCTTGTAGGATGGTACCTCTTAGAAAATAATAGAGGAACATTGGACCTCCCTATACTATGGTACCTCTTAGAAAAGCATTGAGGAACACTAGTCATCCATGTTGTATGATACCTATGATCACATTCGTCATCAGATATTACTTGAAAAAAGTGTCACATTCTTAACTTCTTGCATCGTAACATGAAAGCCACTATAGAGGGCACCATCGTCTTCTATGTAGAAAAAAACATGGGATTGACTACTCGTATTCCAATATATTATTTCAAAGGAAAGTGTTATGATAGGTAGTAGAATCCACATAGTAGTACGTGGTGCGTGTGGGGCCCACATGACGAGAAACCCCGCCTCATCGCTAGTCTATGTACCTAACCATTATCGGGTACTAAATAGTGAACACGTACCCCTAGGTATCCCAGTATACTCTTAGAGTACATGGCATATCTAGTCAAAAGGCTGACCAGTGCACAACACACGTCGTTAATCTGGAGGGTCAAAAACATAAATTCGCTAGCACGCCTCATCAACAGCCCAAAACGTTTCACCTGTTCTATTCATACATCTTTTCTACTTTCACAAGAGTCAAAGCTAACCTAATCCATGTATTCTATTCAAACAGAACATAAGGATGTTCCATCGATATTCATTTCTTTCTTCCACAAATAATGAGATCACAAAAAAGCTCTCTGCAGAACGAAAGGGATCAAACCCTTCTGATCCTTGCAGAAAAACAAACAAGATCAACTATTTATTCAGTCTAAATATTTTTATTATGGGAAAACTATATGTCACCGTAATGTACTCAAAATACATCCCACGGTGCCCTGCCTCGATCTCGAAACAAAATATATGAATCATGCCATTACGATCCTCACTGAAAAACACACGAGATGGAAAACTGACATGTTCTTATCATGGTGTGTGGAAAAAAAAAATTATTTAGTAAGTTAAATTATAATATAGTTGTTAACTTAGTTTTTCTCCAGCGAGGAGTGGTTAATAATACTGTTTTTCACTAAAAATAAGAGGAATAAGTGATTTTGTTTTTGAAATTGTTTGATTTTGAAAATACAATAAAAAAATAAATAAAGTAAAAAAAATTAAGTGAAATTTTTTTAAAAAATTGACAAATGATGTGATTAAAATCAGTGATATTAAATGGTGATCAGGTTAGGGTCCGTTTTCCAATTGTAATTCTATCATAGTCACTTTACCTAATTCTCTTCTCCTAAATCATTAAGAGTGAGAATCCATAATAATTTCTTCGCACTCCATTGGTCAGATAATAATGTGAGAATAAACCTTACTAAAACCTCAGATTGGTATACTCTCATTCCAATGTGTAATAGGGTTTTAGCGAATACCCCCAATTATCTTAGGCAATTCCCTATGAGGTCTTGTTTATCCCAAGCAATCTAGAACATTCACTACTCCTCACACACGTACCGGTGATCAACACGTACTTCACCACTAAGTCATGGTATATTCCATAATATATAAACTAGAACCTAGTAGAGGGATATATTGATCATTGACCAAATAAAACTAAACAACAGAATCTAAAATCAAATACAATCGTACATGATAATAAAAATTGTTATAATAAATTGAAACAGATTCGTAGAAGAGAAAAGAGGATATTAAAACATTAATTGCAAGAACTCAAGAACAACAAGAGGGTAAACCTACCCCTACCCAATCACTGATAAGATCTACCCCACCTTGGTAAGGGTAACCAAGTGGAAGGGGGAATAATAAGTCATTAAAAACCTAATAAGAACAAAAGAAAGAAAAATAGTAACATAAATTTTGATCCTCCATAATCTGTTCTCCAGAAGTTTTCCTCTGTTATGCCCACAATCGTGCTAAAACTCAATGAGGTCACTTCTTATATAATTTTTTTAAAGAAGCTTTCTATCTACCCTAAAAATTTCAAAGCAATTGGATAGGTGTAAGGGTATATATGGCTTGGTTAGTGAGTTTAACTTCTTCTGGCCACCAAACACTATTTCACCCACTCCACTTGGACGCGCCCAAAGGATGTCTTAATGAGATCCATAATTTATGAAATTTATTATGAACCGTCATATTGAAGTCCAATGTAGAAACCGACTAGAATCATCTCATTTTAAGGTTGGTTGAATGATATATTCCATATTTAATGCAGTGGGGTCTATTCTGCTAGCCAAAATGATTTCTCTATTTGATTGATTTTTCTGTACCATTGGGTTTCAAATTGGGTCTTGTTCCAGAAGAAAAATTTGAATACCACGAGCATATGAAGCCTAAAAAAAGATTCCCTTAAATTGAAAAAATATATTAAAAGTTATGCTCGAAAAACTGAAGCTATATAAAACTGTCAATTTTGCAGAATTACCCCATTTTAACATTTAAGCCCAAAATACACCAAAAACACATAAATGATGAAAATATACTCAAATTGAATAATTGTGAGGGATTAAATCATTGAAAAATATATTAATAATAATAAAAATATTAACTCTATCAATTCCCCCACACTTATCACTTGGACTCCTAAAAAATTCAGAATCAAAATAAAACCAAAGAAAATTTAAAACACTTATCAATGAGATCCACCAACTTGACAACAAGAAACAAAATATATCATGCCTCCTCAAAAAATATTATTTCAAGTTCTTAATTCCATATCATTAAATATATTTTCTCTTCATTTCTCCTCCCATGCACATAAAACACTTACCTAACATTCATTATCTCTCCTTACACAAATTCCAATTTTTTTAGCAATGCCTTTTTCATCCAAACTCATACAAGGGTAACCATAGGGTTGATAAATTCCTACATCTCCATCTGATGTGAGTCAAATATATATGATTATCATGAGAATTTTTCATGTTTTTTCTATGGCTTTAGGTTGGTAGGATATAGATGTGAAAATTTTGAGGTTGAATGAAGAGGGCTTGGCTCTTTTTGAAGCAAAATTGCATTACTCTAATTTTCACACAAGTATGGTCTTGTCTCACTACCCTTAGTAGAAAATTAGCTCTTTCATCATGAAATATCAAGGAATATACACATTTTGTATCATTTCTGCAGAAAAAATTTCAATCTTCTCAAACATAATATTTCTTGAAATCTCCAGAAAAGGAATAACATTCATTCTCTATTAGAAGCTCCAGAAAGGCACTACTTCTCTTGTCATGAAAGCTCCATAAATGGCACAAGTCAAAAAAATGATTTTTTATCCACAATAACATCTATTAAATATTTAATTTCAACCCAAAGTTTTACCCAATGAAGTATCACAACACAATATAGCTTCCCCCCACACTTATGTTCAAATAGATCATGCAATTTCACTTCAAGAGCCGGTTGGATAGGGAATATAGGCTTGTAATGTGTCTAACCTAATAGGATGTTCATGGAATCTAAGGGATAAAATGATTAAATATTTAAGGTAGGCCATTATAAAAAGTATTTTATTGAAAAGGGGGCTTTAAATCCAAAGAAAATTCTCAATCAATTAAATCACATGTACCACAAACCCTCAAGTTTTGATAGGAATAAATAAAATTATGGTTAAATCAAGTATTGTTTGGTTCATTAAAGAAGTGAGGTGAATGTAAAGAATATGAAAACAATAGGTTCAGAAGCCTCATGGGAATGTGATTTAAAATAAAAAGGTAGTGATATGTGGAGTGGGAGTCAAAAAGCAGAGTACTTTATCATGAAATTCCCAAAGAATTGAACGTGAAACAAAGTCATTTTCAACATTCATTTATGCTATGTTTCTTTGAATAAATTATTTCTCCCATGGAAATGGGTTTCAAAAATTTCAAAGATAATCATTTCAGCACAAAAGTTTAAAAAGCACCCAAAAATTTAAAAATAAACACACAAAATTTGAAAAACACACATTTTTTAAAACAAATAGGAAAACAAACAACAACAAGAAATCCTAAAATACAAAGGTTCCCTCACCCACAATTAAATGATATAGTGTCCGAAATGTATTCAATTGGTTTTTTCATGTATGAATATTTGAAATTGAATCACAAAAGTCATGAAAATATAAAGGAGAGGTACAACCTGATGGATTTTATTGATAAATAGGTTGGAGGAGTGTGATCTCCTCCATTGGCACAAATGGAATGGACCCAATGAATTTCTTCAACCTGTTCCCATTAATAGTGAATTAACCCTTTTATCCATCCTTCACAATCTACATAGCACCAAAAGGATATACATGAGTAACTATAAATGGATCTTCCCATCTAGAAAAGTTTTTACATAGAATTAGCTTGAGTCTTGAATTGAATAAAAACACTTTGTCTCCAGTATGGAAGTATTTTAGTTGGATCAGTTTTTCTTGATCTAGTCTTGTTCTTTCTTTGTAAATTATGGAATTTTCAAATTCTTCCCTTCTAATTTCTTCCAGCTCCTATAACTGCAATCTTTTTTTTCCAGCACTTTCAAGATCTAGATTCATCTTCCTCACAACCCCGTATACCTTGAGTTTTAATTCCACATGTGACAACTTTTCCCATAAATTAGCCTATATGGACTCATTCCAATTGAGGTTTTGTAGACTGTCCTATAATCCCATAATGTGTCTTCTAGCATTTGGCTCCAATCCTTCCTATTTGGATTAACAGTCTTTTCTAAAATGCCTTTGATTTCCATATTGGACACTTCAGCTTTCCCATTAGTCTGTAATGATAGGGAGTTGATGTTTTATGATGTAACCCATACATTGTCAACAAATCCTATATTATTCTATTGAAAAACTGAGTCCCTTGATCACTAATGATGGCTCTAGGAACTCTAAACGTACAGAATATGTTAGCCCTAACAAAATCACAAACAACTTTATCATCGTCCGTCCTGGTGGTTTTTGCTTCCACCCATTTGGAAACATAATCAACAGAAAGTATAATATATGAATTTCCAAATGATATTGGGAAAGGGCCCATAAAATCTATCCCCCAAAATTCAAAAATTTCACTAACATTAAGTGGCCTTTGGTGTATTTCTTGTCTCTTTGAAATATTTCCTGTAAACTGACATTTTTCACACCATTTGAAAAATTCATGAGAATATATGAAAAGTGATGGCCAATAAATTCCAGATTCTAAAACATTCCTTACTGTACTTTGAGGTCAAAAGTATCCTCCACAAGATAATGTATTAGAAAACATAAATACTGATTCAATTTCAATTTTAGGAAAACATCTTAGGATCATTTGGTCATTGGAAATATTCCAATGAAATGGATCATCCCAGATATAATATTTATATTCAGCTTTCAATTTGTGAATTTGGTGAGGATATAAATAATATGGGACCTGAGATGTTACCAGATAATTTACCATGTCAGCATACAATGGTACTTCTCCTTCAGTCAAGTACAACTTCTCTCCTGGAAGGCGATCATTTAGTGGTTCAGTGTCTGAATTTCAACTTCAGCGGTGTTGGGTAGTATACTTAAGTGATCTTCCACGTGGTTCTCATATCTATTCTTATCTTTGATTTCTATGTTTAACTCTTACAGTAGTAGAATCCATCTCACTAGCCTCGGTTTTTCTTTAACCTTCCTCATCAAGTACTTAAGAGATGCATGATCAGAAAACACAATGACTTTAGTTCCAGGAAGATATGATCTAAATCTTTCTAAAGAAAAAACAACTACTAAAAACATTTTTTTATTGTTTTGTGGTTTAATTGGGCTGAATCTATGGTTTTTTTCACATATTAAATGACTTGTGTCCTGCCCTCAATTCTCTGAGAAATTACTTCCCCGAATGCTTGGTTTGAAGCATCACAATGTAGATTGAATGTTTCTTCCCAATTGGGTGGCTACATTACTGGTGGTGTAATAAATCTCATTTTAAACTCATCAAAGGCTTCCCTACATGAACCATTGAAATTAAAATCAACATCATTCAAATGTAATCTAGAGAGAGGGAGAGAAATATTACTAAAATCTTTGATAAACCTCCTGTAAAAACCTGCATGTCCTAAAAATGATCTAATATGTTTGACACATGTTGGGTAAGGCAAAGAATTTATCACATCAATTTTTGATTTATCTAATTTAATGCCTTTCTGTGAAATGACATGTCGAGGGACAATTCCTCTCTCAACCATAAAATGACACTTTTCAATATTCAAAACAAGGTTCTTTTTAATGCAAGTTTTCAAAACGTTTTCCAAAATTTTCAAACAATGCTCAAAAGAATTTCCAAAAACTTTGAAATCATCCAAGAAAAACTCCAAGAACTCTTCAATATGATCAGAAAATATTCTTAACATACACCTCTGAAATGTACCTAGAGCATTAAAGAATCTAAATGGAATCCTTTTGAATACAAAAGTACCGAAAGGACAAGTAAAGTTCGTATTATATTGATCCTCAAGAGCAATGGGTACCTAAAAATAACCTGAAAATCCATCCAAAAAGCATTAATGAGTTCTCCCTACCAATCTATCTAGTATCTAGTCATTGAAAGGGATATGGAAATGATCTTTTCGAGTGACCTTCTTTAACTTCCTAAAATATATGTACACTCTCCAGCTATTTTGAATTATCGTAGGGATTAATTCATTCTTTTCATTCCTCACAATAGTTAGGCCAGTTTTATTTGGGACTACATGGATGGGGATAAACCATAGTGAATATGATATGGGATAGATGATCCCACCTTCTAACAGCTTCTCAATCTCTTTTTTCACAACCTCCATCAGTTTGGGGTTCAGCCTTTATTGGGGTTATCTGAAAGGTTTGGAATCTCCCTGAATAAAAATGCTATGTGGGAATTTTTTTCGTTTATTCTTGGGATATAACTAAATCTCCACCCTATTTCTTGGAAATTATCTCTCAAAATCTCAATCAAAAAATTTTCATGAGTTTTAGATAGATTATTAGCAATTATTATTAATAATTTATCTCCCTCTATAAGGTAAACATATTTTAAATTAGTAGAGAGTGGTTTTAATTCTAGATCAGAGGGATGCTCAAGGGATGAAATTAAATTGAGGTTCCCCACTTCCAAAAGTTTTACATCCTGCACATAATAAATTATATCATCTTCATCATCATTTAACAAATTATCAAAGAAATCATATTTTCCCTCTTCTTCCCACATGAAATTAGAATCTCTAGTTCTTTGGGAATCCATATGTTCAATGATATTTTTAATGGAAACATTATCTCCTAATGATTAGAATTCATGAAACATAAATGATTCTTCAATTGGTTATGTACCATCTTCATGGTAGAGTGCAGAGAGTGAATGGTCATATGATGGGTGCCTCATGGATTCAAAAATACTGAAGTGAAAAATATTGTCTCTAAACACCCTGGTAAGTGTCCCTTCATGGACATTGATGATGGTTTTGGTTATCTTCAAGAAAGGTCTCCCCAAAATGATGATTGAGTGTGATGGGATCCTATCATATTCCATATTCAACACATAGAAGTCAAAAGGGAATAAACGATCTTGGACTTTTACCAGTACATCCTCCAAAACTCCTACTGGGAAAACTGTGGATCTGTTTGAAAACTTGACCCCCACTATTGTGGTATTAAAGTTTTCCATCATCTAAGAATTATATACTAAGTGAGGCAATACATTAATTGATGCACCTAAATCGCACAAAGCATTAGATAAATTTAATGAACTAAAGGTTCAATGAATAGAAAACATCCCTGTATCATGACATTGGTTGGAAATTGTGGAGTGATAAGGGCTGAGACACTTCTATTCAAATTGATCATCTCAATCTCTTGAAGTCTCCTCTTCTTGGTACAAATATCCTTAAAAAATTTAGCATAATTTGGAATGTTTTTGAGTTCTGCAAGCAGAGGTATGTTGATTTCAACTTTTTTGATGGTGTCCAATTTTTTGTGTGTGCTTCTTCTAGAAACCTCGATGATTCAATCATCCATGATGGAAATTGTGGGGGTATATCTTTATTCTCCCTCTGTTTCCTTTGAAATGGTATTTCTTGTTTCTTCTTCCTTTTCCTATCCTTCTCCTCATCCTCTTTCTTATATTCTTCTCGATGCGTTTTCATAGAATTTTCATCATTTCCAACTTCATTCTCTCCCAGATCAGATATTCTTATTTCAGGATCAACAGTAGATGGTGGTGGGATTTATTTTCCACTTCTTATTGTTATCATACTGAAATTCTTCTTTTGGGGTTGGGATTGTTTGGGAAGGGAGTTTACCTGGATTTTTGGTCGGAAATTCCATGATACTTTCATACATGTTGGAGAAATATTTAACCGTGTCCTTCAACCCCTAAAACTCAAATTTTTTACTACTGGATTTTAATTAGAGGTTATGAACTGGTGGATGGATTCTCATAGGTTCTTTGGAAATTGGTTGGTTTTTGGTAAGAATGCTGGTTAAAAGACAGCTTTTGTTGAAATGGTGGTGGGTTCTGGAATTGATTCTCGAATGGTGGTTGGTTTTGAAAAAGGTTTTTGGTACGGGGGTCTACCTTGATTCTGCTGGTTTCCAATCGCAAATTCGACTTGGTTAGGATCTCTCCATCCTTTATTTTGTTCAAACTTTCTTGGCTGAAAGGCTTCCGCACATGTTTCAATTCCCTATATTTTAGAGAACTGGCCCATAAAATGATCAGGTTATGAGCATAAACCACATACCGTAGCTGGCTCTTGTTGGTCACTAAGTTTCTTCAAGGCCATATTCCTCACTATACTAGTTAGCTCTTCAATCCTAGTTTCTAGTAACTGTGATGGATGAGAGGTGTGTTCCTCATGAATTCCTCTTGTTCGAATAATTCCTGTTCTAAATTGCTGCGAGTTCTGGGAAATCTTCTCAATCAGGCCCCTGGCTTCTTCTGGTGACATGTCAATCAGTGCACCTTCAGATGATGCATCAAAAAGGCCTCTTTAATTGTCTAGTAGTCCATGATAGAAGAAGACAACAAAGTGATGTTCCTCAATGTCTTGATGCGTACAACTGACACATAGCTTCTTAAATATCTCCCAGTACTCGTAAAGGGTTTCTCCATATGATTTTCATATGGTATAGATTTCCTTCCGAATGGATGTACTTATAGAGGTGGGGAAGAATATTTGCATAAAACATCTTACCAGGTCATTCCAGTCATGAATGTCTCCTGGTAGTAGTCCATAAAACCATTCTTTTGTATCCCCATACAATGAAAATGGAAATGCCTTCCACTTTACCAGCTCCTCAGCAACTCCACGAGGTCTGTTAGTTGAGCAAACATGTGTGAACTCTTAAATGGGTTTGTTTGGATCTTCACCTTACCAACCATGAAACTATGGAAGAAAAAGAATCATGTTAGGTTTCATTTCCAAATAATTTTGTAACACTGGCATGAAAAGTTTATTGATTTGATTAAGGAATTGGGATGAACAGAGGTCTTTAGGAGTTAGGTTTTGATTTTCAGCCATGATGACAGGCTCTGAGTGAACACTAGAAGTTTCAATTGAGTTTGAAAGGGTAATTTATTTAAATTCAGATTTCAAATTAATTTTTTTAAGTCTATTCAACATGGTTCTTTCAATTTCAAGATCTATGGTAAAAGGTTCAGTTTTTGAGGTTCTAGTCATTCAATTTTGAAGAGAAAAGATGAGAACATAGGAAATAAAAGAACAGAAATGTTGGCGCTACCTCCCTAGAAATGACTCCAAGTTTTGATATGTTCCTACCATGGGGTGTGGAAAAAACAATTATTTACTAAGTTAAAATATAATAAAGTGGTTAACCAAGGTTTTCCGTAGTGAGGAGTTCCCAACAATACTATTTGTCACTTCAAGTAAGTGGAAGAAGTGATTTTGTTTTTTAAATTGTTTGATTTTGAAAATATAAGAAAGAAAATAAATAAAATAAATAAATTAAGTGAAAGTTTTAAAAAAATTGAAAAATAATGTTATTAAAATCAGTGATATGAAATGGTGATTAGGTTAGGTTTTGTTTTCCAATTGTAATTCTATCATAGTCACTTTACCTGATTCTATTCTACTAAATAATTAAGAGTGAGAATACATAATTGTTTCTTCTCACTCCATTGGTTAAATAATAATTTGGGAATAAACCTTACTAAAACCTTAGACTCTCCTTCCAATGTGTAATAGGGTTGTATTGAATACCCCCAATTATCTTAGGCAATTCCCAATCGGGTCATGTTTAACCCAAGTAATCAAGAACATTCACTACTCCTCACACACGTACTAGGGATCACTGAGTACATCACCACTAAGTCATGGTCTATTCCATTTTATATCAACCAGAACTTATTTTAGGGAGATATTTATCACTAACCAAATAAAAATAAACAATAGAATCTAAAATCAGATACAATCGTACATGATAATAAAAATTCTTATAAGAAATTGAAACTGATTCACAGAAGATAAAAGAAGATATTAAAACGTTAATTGAAAGAACTAAATAATTAAAAAAGGGTAAACCAACCCCTCCATAATCACTCATAACATCTTACCCACAATGGTAAGGGTAACAGAGTTGAAGGGGGAAGAAGAAGTCATTACAAAGCTAAGAAGAACAAAAGAATGAAGAGAAAGAACATAAATTTTGATCCTCTAGAATCTGTTCTCCAGAAGTTTGCCTCTGTTATACCCACCATCCAGCAGTAACACACTATGGTCCCTTCTTATGGAATGTTAGTAATGAAGTTTACTATCGACCCTAAAAATTTCAAAGCATTTGGACTGGTGGAAAGGAAGAGATGTCTTGATTAGTGATTTTAACTTCTTCTAGCTACCAAACACTATTTCACCCACTCCACTTGGATGCACCCAAAGGATGCTTTAATGAGCTCTATAATTTATGAAATTTAATTTTAATTATCCTATGAATGTCCTATGTCGACACCATCAGTAATCAGCTCATTTGAAGGTTGTTTGAAAGATATATTCCATATTTAATGCAGTGGGTTCCATTATACCAGCTAAATTGATTTCTCTATTTGATTGATTTTTCTGTACCATTGGGTTTCGAATTGGGTCTTGGTACAGAAGAAAATTTTGAACTCAACGAGCATATGAAGCCTAAAAAAAGTATTCACTTCAATTAGACCAATATTGTAAAATTTATTCCTGAAAAACCGAAGCTATATAAAACTATCAATTTTGCATAATTTCTCCGTTTTCACATTTAAGCCCAAAATAAACCAAAAAACACATAAATGATGCAAATATACTCAAATTGAATTATTTGGAGGGATTAAATCATTGAAAAAATATTAATAATATTGAAAATATTAAATCTATCAACTACCAATTCATCTAAAATGGATAATCAATGAGAAAGCTTCATTTCACCATAACACAGGAGAACTGGGCATCGTGGGGCCCATATCTTGTATTTTGTTTGAAAACCCAAACATTGTATTGGAATTTCTGCACAAAGACAAGGGTCTCACCACTAATGAATTTGTGTAAAATGAACATTCCATTTAGAAGATGGGTCTGATTCAAGATCCCTGAATAATAATAAATATTTTAATATTATTAAACTTAGGTGTTTCCTAAAACGGAGAAAAGAAACCTATATATAAAAATACTAAACAAGTCTAAAAAGATCTGTCTTAATGAGAGGGATGTGTGGAAACAGATGGCACATTAAACGGAGCCCAATTCAAGATAAAAGGGAATTTAAAGGTGTATAAACCCAAACTGGTTGGACCCCTCCACCTGGGTCGGCCCAACCTGATCGGCCCTGTCCGTATCATTGTCACATGATCTGGACCACCAGCCATCAGCATATCCCACTAGAGCTGAACTAGTCTGTGGACCCTAACCTAGAAAGCTATATTGGTTCCCCCCATCATCACAGTGATGCACATCATGCCTGTCACTATTTCCTAGCATCACTCACCGGAATCCCTCCTCGAGCTCCGCCCAACCCACGACCGGTCTAATGCCTTCCAGGACTCCTCCATCCAGTGCCCCAACCTTTCCATATCTGATCCCCATCCAACTGCCTCGGCTCACACCCTCGGTCCCCCACCTATCCTCTATACTACGTTGGACACCCCCTGCCACCTACCGCATTAGAACCCAGCTGTGTCGCTCGCTAGGTCGGTCGACTCCCATGGTTGCCGCCTCCACATGGCTCACCACCACCATGTGCTTCTGCACTGGTGGAAATCTAATAGTCCCTTACAAGGACCATTAATACTCCTCTGTATGCTCAATTTAAGATCCTAGAGAAGATTTGTGACCCCTGCTACAAGACCTTCACAGCACCAGCCTCTAATCAATGATCTGAAAGCCGATTAATGTGTCTAAAAAATGGAGATGAAATATGTGAAGAACAGATGAACATTCGAATAAAAATGGATTCAAGATAGAGATCAAATGATGTTTAGGTTCTTTTGTCTATAGTCTTGATGTTCAAATCAGGGGATTTAATGAATAACTCAAGAATAAAACATGGAATTGAAAACATAGTTATAATAATCAGTAAGATTCCTAAATCGATTCATTCGTCACTGATGAACACACCTGAAAGTGCTTCCTCATCGATCCACCAAATCTTCATTCTTGATTCGTCAAAGAACGAATGATAGATAGATATTGGTGGGGTAGAGAGAGAACGTGGGAGAGAGGATATGGGTGAAAACCCTAATGCTAAACACTTGAGTGTTTATTTATAGAAAACACTAGAACCCCACCAACGGTCACAAAATCCAAAATTCATGCACCCCCTATTTTATGTCATGATTCCGTAAAATGTCTCATTCCGAACTCAACAACAGTCTTGGATTTCCAATCCAAAACCCCGATCAAAAGTTACTTTATTCGGCATTTGAGATAAAATAATTATGTTTAATTATTTTATTTACACTATTTCCCCTAGCTGACTTTTCTCACAGAAGTCCCGCACTGAAAAAAGCAATGCCCCGCCTAGGGTAAACACCATGTTTCAGACTCAACTGTGGCCTTGTATTTCTAATATGATCAACAATTTATGAGTTATTTAACTTCCTTCTAATGCATAGTATGATATATACTAAATATTTTTTTATAATTTATTCTAGGCACACTGGGCCTCAAAATTTCACTATCTCAGCACGTAGCTTGGTAAATATATGTAGAAATATTCCCAATTATTGTAAAGAAAAAAACCAGGTTTCTACATTATTCCCTCATTTAATCTTTTCATCCTCAAAAATAAAAACGTGGAAAACAACTTGGGATACTGAGCCCACACTTGGATCTCCCACTCCTAGGTAAACTCCTGTATGTTTTTGTAATGTCACATCATGTAAACCAAGGGTATGGTCCATCCTCTAAAGTTCCTATCCCATCGACTATATGTGTTTGAACATGAACGTATCTCCTCGGTTATGACATGTGGGAGATTTTGTATTCCCAATCTATCTATTGTGTGTAGGGAAAGGTAGTAGGAAACCTTGCCATCAATTTTCATGATCTTTAACAACCCGACAAAACTAGGGGATAGTTTTTCTTCTTTGATGAACCTCTACATCCCACGTCATGATTGGAATCACTATTTTTCCCTAAAACGGGGTCTCATGATTCCCTCCTTCAAAATATCCATGTAGTGAAACACCTACGGATATATGGTCACACAAGATTCCATAGTCGATGCATCAAAACTGATACACTCTTACATGCTCAGGAAGAGAAGGATTCATCACCATTGACTAAAGAATAATTGTACTTTCCTACTCCACCAGGATCAGCTACAGGGAATCTAAATGCATCAAAACTTCCCACATTAGGCAAGCCTGGGACTTCCTACTAAGGGAATCTTCTATAAGATTTCCCTTTCACAGAGTATAGACTATCGTAAATTCATATTCCTATAAGAAGTTGAAAAAGCATCGCTGCCTATGTTTTAAGTCTCTCTGTGTGAAGAAATAACTGAGACATTAGCGGAATGAACGAACCAGAAAAGCACTATACTTGAAAGATAGTGTCTCCAAATTCCCAGGGAGAATACTACCACTAGAAACACCAGATAGTGATCCTTTTCATTATATTCATGGAGTCTTAATCACCTCTACCCTTACATGACAATTATAGTATCAAGACATGACTTTGAGCACACAAGGCAAAAATGAATAGGGCAGGTGAGTAAACTCAACCAATCGTAAGAGGATAGACATGAAAATTACATGGAATAACCCATGTATCTTGGACTCTATTAGGAGGAGAGTAACCCCAAACCCGACACTCTTATGTACCTACTAGTGGCATCCCATGAAAAAATGGGTCATGTAGAAAAACACCACTCGTAATGCCAGGACTTACTCCAAAAATCCTTCTCACAACCCCACCCTGAACACACAATTCAGAGGGACTCATCCAACACACCTATATATTATTCCCTTTGGGAATCACTATCTCTACCTCATGGTTTTTATTGCGTTGTCAAAATTCATCTCTGTGGGGGAAGTACCTGTCTTCCTTGTTCATTCAAATCTATGTCTAACAACATCGAAACAATGTTACAATAACACCCCACATCACTATAGTAAAACCACAAGAAAATATCTTGACGAAAAGATTATTTAACATAGTGTCTAACATGTTCTGCTAAAAAAACTACAAAATACATAGAGTGTACATCTTACCATCATGTTCTCTATAGGATTGTAGACATCCAAAGATTGTGGTGGTCTGTGGCCCCAGATGCCAGCTTCCAGGTCCTAACGGGGTTGCCCAGTGGGGGTGGAAAGACCTCATAATGTAACCCCCACACATAGATTTTCTATATCCACTACCAACACCACCACCTTGGGGACCAATCTAATCACTGTGATGTCTCGGTCATGGTGGTCCACCTGCTACCTACCTATTTTTCTCATCACATCTTATTAGGAAGCCTCATGCATTGTGACCTCACACATCACAAGAAAAACACCAAACCTCCAAAATATATCCTCATTCCCATTGTTGGATTGTCCATATACGACTATATTCTTAAGACCGATTATGGGGAGGTCTCCTGCATCGAGATCTTGTCGACTGGAATCTGTTATCTGCGTCAGATGTCTCATCTCTGTTGCACTCACTGCCACAAAAAGTTGTATTTCTTCCCTCTGACATAAATTCCTCTATCACTAGTGCCTATTCCAATACCTCGAAATAGGTTGGGATACACAAGGGTATTATGATAGTAAAGATCTTTATATGATTTCCCTTCTCAATCTTCCCTGATCAGAAGTGACAATCTTGGATCATGTATCGAGAGTAGCATGCAAGGCCAATAAACCTAGTCACGTAGTCAGTAACCATTATCCATCCCAATTGAAACTGCAGGAGATCCTAAAGTTGAATAGAGATCAAGTAGGATGGGTAGTACTCTTCATTAAATATCTACTGAAAGTCAACCCACGAGAGAACTGAATCATCAAGTATCTGAGTAACCAAGCTCTACTAACGCCCAACTTCTACGTGGAAGAGGATGGCTTCCAAATCCACCATCTGATCAACTAGAGACCACACAAGACTGAAGAGGCAGAACATTGACTCTTCCGAAACATCTACTACCTAAGGTTCTGGCTCACCATGAAACCTCAGTGGTCTCTGGCACTGGAACTTGTCGAGTGCACTTAGCCAGTGCATTTCCTCAACCTACTCTACTGGGGATATCTACTGCTCAAAAGGTGGAGGTGCTAATACTTTCCCACTTGGGATAAGGGGATCACATGATGGGTCCTGAACTAAGGCCTCATCGCTCATAGGTTCATCATCACAAACCAGAGCTAGTATCATGGATAGATGTCATCACAGATACATCCTGAATGTTATCAAGGAATTCCATTGTCAGACGTCAATATATATATATATCAACTAAAAAGTGGATCTGGATCAATAAGGATAGTCAAAGAATCAATCCTATATGACGTATGTACCATTGTTCCCTGAAACATGTTTCTTAGGGTTCCAAGTCAACAAGTGGGTAATCAGCCTCCTGGTGAATGGATACGTCAGCCGCTTGTACCATCCCCGGACTCCCTGGGGTTGAACTTCTTTCAAGACACTTCAACCCTGTTACCCGAAACACAACTAAGAATTTTTTAGGGAAACATCGAAACAATGTCCCAAGGGTCGAACCAGCTCTGATACATCTTTTTCATGACCTGATCCATGTTGGGGCTCATGCCACAACTAACACAATCCCTCCACCATAGGCCCGGGGCTGAGGACTAGCATTGAAGGAATAATAAACATAGGGATGCCTTTTCCTAAGAACCAGTACACACACATATCCAACTCAAGGTAAAAAATGAAGAGGGAATGGAAAAAAGTATGCAATACTACAATAACTAAACCAAACTTTTATGTAATACTAAACAATATGATTTCTAAAAAGTAAATAGAAGTAAAAAATGTAAAAAATACACTCCCAACTAGAAAAGTACCACAAACTGGCAGTAATTGAAAAATAGAAACAGCTGAGAGTGCCCCACTCTTGAATCCCAAGCTACAACCACCATATGTGGTCCAAGAACATGTATCCCTATGCTCCTACGTTGTCTCGATCAACCGATCCATCATCCTCATAAGGCACGATGTGTATGAGAAAATACCATGATGGGGTGAGTATAAAAATACTTAGTAGGACACCCTAAATGGTGAAGGGGCAGCTATAAGAGATACTCTAGAAAGAAAATAAGTATAAAGGATAAGGTATAGTAAAAGGAGTGAATATCAACCCAACTAGAGAGTGAAGTAAACTCATCCAAACAGAAAGAGCTAGAAATGGTGAGGATATGAACTTATCATTGATTCTTCGCTACATATAGTAGAAGAGTGGAATCATCCAACAATGAGAATCTAGACATATAAAGCACCAGTCAAAACCCACTTGGCTTCGCCTATCCTGGAAGGAGATTATCCAAAACCAAAGGAAAGGGTACTAGAAATCGAATATATATATATATATATATATATATGCTCATTCAAAGAAACACAAATGAGAGAGTATGGGGATCTTCATATCACAACTCATCCAAATAAGGTGAGTAGCCAATAGTCCTATGAGTAACCACCATCAATGCACAGTGTCCCACATGTTTGCCCTAAACAGCAAGTCAAAGGTACTTAATCACCACACCTTGATACTATCCTCTTTGGGTGGCACTATCTCACCCTCACAGTTTTAGGTCACATCACAAGGACATTTCTTGGTGGGAAAATCAGACCTCATCCTCGTGTGTCCAAAGGTACAAAAAACACGCCTCTTCCCTATCAAAGAGTTGAGAATTTGTTTTGAAAAGTCAAGAACCCATGCCCAGCACAGCTGGAGGGTTATACACATCATTAACTGTTTGTGCCCTAGTATTTCTAGGGGGATCATCACCTGGATATTGACAGGGACACACAACCCAGTCTAGCTGGAGGGTACTACCCATAAATAGTTTTTGATGGGACACACTCCTCAACTTGACTGAAGTGAAGCCCGAGAATTCTATAGGGGACCACTTCATAGCCCATCTAGAGGTAAACTTGAAACTACCATTGAGGACCACTTCCTATCCCAGCTGTAGGTAAGCCCAAAACTGATCTCGTCATCCCTGCTAGATGTCACATCCTGAAAAAACATCAAGGAACTCTGGTCATCCCTGTTGAATGGTACCTCTCGAAAAAGCAGCGACGAATGCTGACAATCCCTATTGGATGGTACCTCTTAGAAAATCATTGAGGATAACTAGTCATACCTATTAGATGGTACCTCTTGGAAATGAATCGCGGAACACTGTCCATCCATGCGAGATGGTGTCTGTGATCTTAGTTGTCATCAGACATCACCTAAAAAAGGTTTCACATTAGGAACATCATGCATAACTCAAAAATGAATATGGAGGTCACTATCATATTCTACGCAAAAAAAACATGGGATAAGCTACTCACATTCCAATATCCGAGTTGACAGGAAGGAGTTAAGAGAGGTAGAATAATTCACAGAGTAGTAAATAGTGTGTGTCAGGCCCACATGATGTGTACCCCCACCTCATCTCTAGGCTGTATACCTAACAATTCTTATGTACTAAACTATCGACAAGTACCCCTAGGAATTCTAGTGTACACCCAGAGTAATGGAACTTCTAGTTATAAGGTAGAGGAGAGTACAACTCTCATTGTTAATTTGGAGGTTCAAAAACATAACTTCTCTAACACACCTCCTCACCAACCCAAAAATTTTGACTACATCTCTTCATAAATCTTCTCTACTCTCACAAGAGTCAAAGATATCTTGAGCCATGGATTCTCTTCAAAAAAAAAAATAAGGATCTTCAATCAATATTCCTTTCATGTTTCCAAAAATAATGATACCACGAAAAAGGCTCTGCACATCCAAAGGGATCACACCATAGTGATCCTTGTGAAAAAAATGTAAGATAGACTATTTATTCCTACCGAATAGGAATATGATAGAAAAATTTATATCACCACATTGAACTTGAAATAAATACTCTGGGGCCAATGCATTGATCCCGAAACAAAATATACAGAGCATGTCATTGCGATACTCAAAAAAAAAATACAATATTGTCTACTCATTCACTTAAAATAGATAACCGGTGAAAAATCTACATTTCACCACTACATGTTCGAACCAGTCCACATGGGTCTCACATATTTTAATTATTTTAAAAACCTAAAATTAATCTTAGATGTTCTGTAAAAAGGCCAGGGTTGCAACTTCGTTGATGGTGCTTCAAAAGAACATTCCATTTAGAATTTTGGTCCAATACAAGATTCTTGAATGAAGAAAAATATTTTATTATTATTAAAATAATGTTTTTCATGAAACCGAGCAATGAATATAAGAATTAAAAGTCGTGAACTGGTCTAAAAATATTCATCTTGATGAGAGGGATGTGTGGTCATAAACCGTGCATTAAATAGACACCCGATGATGGAGAAAAGGCCATTTAAAGGTGTATAATCCCAAAATGGGATGATCCGGACCACAATGGCCAAAACCATCCACTAGGTCTGGCCCACCCCAATTTTCCTAGTCTGCATCTATGGTCCATGACCCAGCCGCATGCCCTCACCATTCCTCTAAGAGCCCAAACTTCTAGCAGTCGGCCCGGTCCGCCAACCGTTGGCCCGACTCACCAGCGCCATCCCAATCCGCGCACCCCTGAACCGGTTGACTATCCTTGTCCCCCATCACTGTGTAATTCCATTTCATTTGGGTCACTTCCACCTAGGTTCCCACACCGCAACCCCACCTTGAGCTCTTCCCAATAAACCATTGGTCTGACACCATCCCGACCTCCTCCACCCATTGCACTGACCTCACCATGATGGAGCCCCATCCAGCCACCTCAGCTCACACCCCTAATACCCTACCTAAACACCCTACTAGGAAGAACGCCAACTGCTACCTGCCACCTCCAAACATAGCTGTGCCACTCACCCGGTCAGCCAGTTCCCACAACCACTGCCTTGATGTAGCCCGCCGCCACCCAGTGTCGCCGCTGTGCTGATGGTGCTCCAATGGTCCCTTCCATAGACCATCGGGACTCCGTTTGGATGCATAATTTCAGATTTGAGGGAATATTAGTGATCCCTACCATGATACCTCCACAGTTATAGCCTCTGATCAAAGATCTGACGGTTGAATATTGCGTTAGAAAAAGAGAAACAAAATCTACAATGAATGAACAGACATTCGAATAAAATTGTATTCAATATGGATATTAGATGATGATTGTATTTGTTTGGACATCATCTTGGGTTTTAAAGAAGAGTATATAATGAAGAATTCATGAATAAAAATAGGAATTGAAAACTGAGGTGAAAAAATCAATAACAATCCCACCTCAATTCGTTCTTCATTGATGAATGCATCTGCTAGTGGTTCCACTTCGATTCTCTGAAGCTTCTTCCTGATTCGTCAATGAAAGAATGAGAGAGAGAGAGAGATTGGTGGGGGTGGAGAGAGAGTGATAGAGGATTAGGGTTATAACCCTAATCATAAATACTTATGTTTTTATTTATTGAAAATAATGAAACCCCCACTAAAAGTTGTGTAATCAAAAATTTCTACACCCCCTCTTATTATGTCATGGTTAGGTAAAATACCCTACCATGAACTCAACAACGGTATCAGATTTCGAATCTCATACCAAAATAAAAATATATTTGATTGGTGTTTCAGATAAAATAACAAGGTTTAATTATTTTATTTACAATTTTCTCATGGGAAACTCTTCTCATAGAAGTCCTATGCTTAGAAGTATTATGCCCCACCTAGGGTAAATGCTAAGTTCTAGACTAAACTGTGGGCTCATATTTCTGATCTGATCTACTGTTTGAGAGTTATTCAACTTCTTCATGTGCGTAGTATAAAATAAACTTAATATTTTTGTATAATTTATTCAAAGCACACCAAGCCTTGGAATTTCAAGCTATCTCAGTGCATAGCTATGAAAATATTTGTAGAAATATTCAAAAGTCTTGTAAGGAAAAAAACTAGGTCTCTACATCCAAATCATCTAGTTTCTACTTGAGATCCTGTAACTCCATCATTTCTATCCTATAAGGATTAATGGATTTTGTCCTAGCTATGGTTACTAGGTTGATAGAGAATTATATATATATCACTGAGGTAAACCTAAAAAGTCATCTAGGAAGAAATCCCTGATACGATCAACCACTAGAGGGAAATCCATATGATGTGTTCCCTAGAAATCCCAATATAGACTCACAATATGGATTGTCATCCTACCCAACCCACAATGCTCGGGTCCAGCTCGGCTTGCCTGGACATCCCATTCACCTTTATGTAGAAACTCTCCACCCTCTGGTTATGTGAAACTCACCCTGTAGTGATAGAAGTAAAAAATTTCTTAGAAGGGAACCAACCAATCCATTTCAATAATAACATAAAATTCTATCATCTTCAGAACAATGTGGTCCCATCATAAGTGACACCTACCAACCTCAAAGTGGAACTCCTTGCACTGACGCACACCGACAATTATAATACCTAATGGAGTGTCTAACATAATAACAACATTATAAGTAAATATACATATTCAAAGGCTATCTACAATGGAAAAGGAATAAAACTATTTCAATAATTTGTATCAAAATGTGAAGAAGCTAAAACGGTGGTGACAAGAGTATTATCGTTGATAGTAGAATGTCTGGGATCCTACTCATGGTGGGTTTGTTTCACTACACATGTATGACTTGTACCATTGCTCTGCAACACTACCCAGCTACCCGGTGTTGATCCACCCTACTTTCATTGAGAACCTAGGTTTTGGTTACCACAGCCTTGACCACTACCTCTTCTTGAATGGTCTAATGTACCATAGCTCCCTTTCTGATGGGAAGATGCTGACCCTACTCCTGAACATGGACTTGGTGAAAACCCTATCTGACTAGATATTAGTGTAAATGACCTATAGAAGCATTGTATATGGAACATTTCTTTACAATATCGACACTCCAATGGGTCATGAAGACACTTTGGACTCTTATTCCCTACCATACCGCACTGATAGAACCTCACTGGGCTATAATAAGGAATGTTCTAATTTCTCACATTAACGCAAGAAAGATTCAGACGATTCTTCTTGCTACTGGTCAATACAATACTTGATCTCGGTGCCAGACCTCCCTATCTAACACATCTAGACTCTCTCAGATTACATTCGGTAATCAGTTCTTGATTCATTATAGAATATTCAATAGTCCACATGAATACATTTACCTATGATCAGATATCATACCTGAGACCATCCTCAAATTTCCTAGCCTTTGATTCATCATCACCCATCAGGGTCAGTGCGAAACACTTAATCTCAGTAAAAATGGAAGAATATTCCATAACTAACATTGTTCCCTGAACTAGATGCATAAAATCATGTGATCTATCTACCCTCAGCATCTTTGGAAAATAATAATAACAAAATAAGGTCTTAAAATATCCCCATTCTATATTCCGGTTATGATCTGACTGAGTAATAACATCCCATTATCTCTTAGCAGAATAAAATAGCATATATGTCTTAAGCTTTTCCCTCCACTCATGAGGTGTATCTAGATGCTCAAATAACAAGTGAATGGAATCTATTCATGACTCCAATTCTTATGGTCCTCCATTCCCAAAAAACGTGGGTGGTTGCTATTGCTAGAACACTCATGTCAGATCTTCCATAGAAGTGATAGGTTGTGGTGCTCCCTGAAAGGTTGGAATAAACCTCATAATGCCTTCCCAAAACAATTCACTAGCACCTGTGTCTGGTATAACAGTAGGTTACAGAACTATAACAACTAGAGGATCCACTGGTATCACTTAGCCTACCACCTATATGGTGTGAACATCACCATCCTTATGGCGTACAAATGGAGGTCATCAGGGTTTCATGACTCTAAAAGGTCAAGCACACACATCAGTTCAGGATCATTATCAAGGTTCACGGTTAAATAGATCAAGAAATAATCATGAGAATAAAACCCTAAATTCTTACCAGAAGATGTGTACATAGTGTGTAGACACAATACAAGGTGTGTACCCTCAAAATCTTACATAGGCATGTACTTCTAGAATGGGAATGTAACATCCCTTGGTACACATTGTGTTAGGTTAGTACAAAGCATGTACTCATGTCTCCCCACCTGGAAATATAATTTTACAAGGCTAGAGCCACATGGGGTGTATATGTGTATCACTACATGGTTTGTATATAAAGTACACGATGTGCACTTTCCAAAAACACTCATTTCGTGTTTTTCTTAACACGTCCATACCCACTGTCATTTACCACCCAATGTGTAAAAATAGTACACAATGTTTACATAATAAAAGTCTTTATTCCAAAATAGAAGAACACATGGTGTGTGTTCATAGAACAATACCCCGTGTTGTCTGGGATTACAAATAGAAAATCCCTAGAACTTCACTAGAACCTCCATTTTTGAAACGTAAACCAAAGGTATGCAAAATTATGATCCATAGGGTCCCACACTCCATGATAATCAATGCTTGGAATCCAACTACAACACATCGCAACATGCTTCAATATAAGTCTAAAACATGGTCCACCAAATTCCGATACAAGAGGTCCCATACACCTCAGGTACCAAATCATGACATCAATCCAATTAGAACCACAACACGTACCAATACACCTATCACAATAGCAAGAATATCTATCATAGTACCTATAACAACATCATTCATATCTAGTATGTAATCTATCACAACAACATAAAATAAGTAATTCTCTCTAAATGACATTCTAAAAATGCATGGCATGTTATTTCTAACAAGTGCCTACATGGTGCATGAGATCTCATATACTTTTATCATTGGGTTGAAAAAAATAAAGCCCAAATAATATAATAATAACAACACAATAAAACTGAGTCACCTAATGGTGAAAAAAAATCAATTATAATAGCACAAAATCCAAAAATCACAATTCAA
This sequence comes from Viscum album, assembly GCA_963277665.1. Lineage (NCBI taxonomy): Eukaryota > Viridiplantae > Streptophyta > Magnoliopsida > Santalales > Viscaceae > Viscum > Viscum album. The sequence goes on along the minus strand of OY728123.1, from coordinate 275,049,857 downwards.
TTCAATAAAATTTGGCTTTTCCTTGTACGTGGGGTAGCTACTCCTAAGCACAGTTTATTACAAAAAACTTTTCACTTATTGTCCCTATCTAATGTCACCAAATAGTTTGTAAAACCATAAAATACATCCTTTGATACCACTTTTTAACATCTCGGATCTAGATAACACTGAAATGTTCCCCATACTCAGTTATCCACATGGTCTCGAGCACATTTCCCCAAATGCCAGAGGATAACGACTACCCATAAGGGCTTAAGTGTTATAGTGGGGAAACTGTGACCTCATTGAAAGAGTTTAATATAACATAAGAAATATTAAATCAATAGTGAAAGTAGTAATACCAGACAACATAAGTAAACAACAGAATACTGATGATATAAATAACAAGATGTCATATAATTCAAGGATGATGTTGTATATTGCATGTTCTAGGAAAACAACCAATATATGTTACACTACAGAAATATATGATACATGTCCAAAGTAAAAAAATATAACTAAAGAAACTCATAAGCATCACAAGAATCAGCTTAGTCTCATGCTCTCCTACTCCTAAGTAGCATATCAAGTACATGTAGAATGGAGCCTTCCCTTATCGACGCTTGCAACTATATTATATTTTTGGGTCTAAAAACAAGACCCAAATAGGGTGTGAGACTAAATCCCAGTAGGTAACAACACAAGGATTGTTCCAAGGTATTAGTTAATATATATAATAGGATGTGTACAATAATGAAAGAAGTAATCTATGAATTACTCAAAAGTAAATAGTCTTATAAGAACCGGTTACCATTTATAGTCATTTCAGGTTCATTAATAGTTCAATTACCATTAATTTTACAATTCTCAGAATCTAGTCTAATCATATAATCTCCCGTATAAAGTATGCACAACATATTCCTCATAAGGATATCTAAACAAGTATACATGAATACTGAATCTAAGCTTGTGCTTTTTCTTGGCAGACGCATCATAAATAATTCCATTTAAATATTCAATTTCTAAAATGAGTATGTCCTTGAAATTCCTATCTTGTAATTCAAGGATTATTCTAGGTACAAATACACCTACATCCTACGAGCCCATTTGGTAGATCCTCTCAGGATCCCGGTCTCACCCTAGTTGTGGTGCAAGTATATGTCAGCTGAGCCATCCTTGGATCCTATAAATATGACCCAAGTATTAAACATGACATATAAACAGTAACAATAGAATCCATACATGGTACCCCTCATTCCATGACTCATTGGACATTTAAATAAAGCTTCCATGAACCCATCCACTACATTCATGGTTCACTCATAGCTTAAACATATAAACCCCCTTTTAGTCCGGCCATGGAATCCTTCAATGGATCAATAGGTCACCAAAAGTATATGGTACAATAGTCACATGAACCGATTCATGGAATTATAAAATGAATCCATGATTCACCCATTTCTATTCAACCTTTTATCATTTAATATTAAATTAATCATTTCATTATGCATTCAAAGGTCAAAACCTAAAGAATCCAATATAATATCAAGAAAGAACCAACCTCACGAGGTTTGGCCTTTCAAATAGTCACATGGTCACAATTCTCATAATATGAAACACATGTAAATTAAACTATTACATGGTTTAGAATGATTACTCACACTAAAACAATTCACATAACAAAAAACACATGTAAATTAAACTATTACATCAATCTAACATTAATAAACTCTCGTGGGAAATTCATATAACAATCCGATAATGTAATTTAAACTAACACAAGTCTTATACATCAATTATATCACTTGGTAAATTCATTCATATAACAGGATTCATTTTAAACAACCTATGAAGGGAAGTAAATGAATGCCTCATAGGCATCCCAGGAAAAACAGTCATAAACAGGCATCTAAGGAAAACACAATTATGGGGTGGCCCTAAATCAAGGTAAACTACCATAAACATGAACAATAACGCATATTCAATTACCTAAATATTAATAGTTAATGAGATGGGAAAATTATAAATCATGGAGAAACCCAAAAAAATGGGTTTGAAACACTCCGACATATGTAAATAGCATAATAATTAATTAAAGTCAGGATACCACCCACATTGTACTTGTATTACTCTTATCATCTAGAGTTGGTTTAGAATTAGACCTATAAAGGAGTAGATCTGCAATACAAGCATAAACTCTCATCCCTTGATAAATAAGTTAAGATAATAAATAATAAATAACTGCTTAATATGAATTGAGTACTCACCGAAGGGATTCCAAAGCATCTGATGGTGTTCTACTCAGAGTTTGAATGAAGAAACGAGAGCCAAACCTAGACTCGGATCAAGTTGGGCACTGATGTTCATAAACCAATTGGTGATTTTCTGTCTTTCTAACAAAATATGAGGCTACTTATCATTTTATCTAAAAAATAAAAGTATATGGCGTGTAATAGAAAATATGCACCATGTAGTTTCATTATTTTATCTTGGTTTCCAACATGCCATACACCTCATAAAAATATCCTTCTAATATCCATTACATAGCGTATATTGGTATTACACAGTGTGTAACCCCTAGTCATGTCATATAACTAGCATGAAGCCAATATTCATCCTGTTTTCCCTCATTTTTCTCAAAAACAACCTAAAAGAAAAGATCTATACCTTCAAGGAAGAACCAGGATCTTACATTTTTTAACAACTTTATTTATTTTTATGGATATTTTATTTGGAACTCTTTATAATATGTTTTTAGATAATATTCTCTTACCCTATTTTTTTGAATATAACTTACACTTCATATTCTATAATAATGTTTTAATGATTTTATTATTTTTTTCTACAATTCTATTTTCCTTTCCTGGTTTATCTCTCATAAAGTGATTCTTTAATCATCCTTTATATGTTATTTTGTTATAAACAACTAAAAAAATGAGATTTTGATATCCTTATATTTCCTAGCTTCATGTATGTGATAATTTTAAGAAACCCATTATTTTTTCTACGGATTATTTAAGATATGATGAAGATTGATTTAGGTTTATTTAAGATATGATGATGATTGATTTTATGTGGCATACATATGTATATATAATAATGGATGGGTTTACTATATCACCCTTCTATGCATTAATTTATGATTATATCTCATGAGGTAGTTATAAATCCACATATTGAGTCTCTTACTACAAGTATGGGAATGATTGGTTTTCTCAAATGTTCAAGAATGGAAATTATGTGGATATTAAAATTTTAATGGGAATAAATGGTTCTCTCACATAGGTTTACATATGATTACTATTGGGGAAAATTTATAGTTGTTCTTAAAGTTATGTTAAATTTTCATGATGCATTTCATTTCCATGAAATTCCATGTTGTCCAATATTCCACACTTTTATGTCATGATCACACATTACATAAATATCGAGATATGTTTTGATCTTGGATATATATTTTATGATTTCTTAATTACATTTTTATGATATAATGTGACTCAAAAAAGTATTATTATTATCATCTAAGGATTTTTAATCATTCATTATGATATTTATGTCTCCATCATGTTTTTTCCATGATAAGATATGTTTTTCATTTACTTAGAATCTGAGTTGACCCATTTATTTTGTTTCCAATATGATGGTTACAAATATGATTATATCATGTGAGATTTATAGAAAAGGTTCTATATGATCATGAGTATAAATAAATTTTTTGTAAGTGTAATAAAATACGTTGTTTAAATAATTAATTTCAAGTACACTAAACATTTCGGTCTTTGAGTTATGTGACTATTTCTGAGATTTATTTCTTAAATCATGTGATTAATGTATTATTTAAGTTATGTTTATATTTGGTATAATTAGTTGGTATCAGAGTAGGGTTTAGTTTTTTTGGACATTAGTTTTGTTATTTGGGAGATTAGTTTAGTTTTTATTATTTTTTGATATTAGTTTATTTATATTTGGTATTTGGGTTATTGAAACATAGTAAAAACACTATTGTTGAATCTAAGTATAGGATGATATAGTAGAGTATTGGTAAAGTCTTTATTAATTGGTTTTAAATAGAAATACAACATTGTTTGGATTCTACAAGTTGATGAAGGATATATGAAAGATGTACACAGAGGAAATAACCTTTAAAATTGTGTGTCGGGTATAACTCAATTTTTACATAAGTCTTGGTAAAGAGGAATAAATGTTAACATAGTTTGACACTCTCAAGGTATATTATTTGTTTGATTATATTACCTTTATGAACAATTATGAAGGATTGACTATGCAGTTAATTTGATGAGTCTAAGATAACCCAACTATAATAAGCTTATATCAAACTTGGATTTATAAAGATTGAGCTAAAAGAATAATGGGTCAATGTCAAAATTAAAATGAATAATAATTTTTATGTTTCATTACATTTTATGATTATGAAATAATACCAATGTTTTAAATGTTTCATCACTCATGTCAAACAATTTTGTTTTTGTAATGAATAAAACTAGAAAGAACCATGAGTGTGAGGGATAATTTATAGATCACCTTAATGAATAACCGATTTGGATTATAGACATAATGAGAAAACTTGTGTTTATACCTTACAATATATTAAATAATATTATTAATAATTTGAAAATATTCACAGTTCCAAATAATCGAAATAAGTGAAAGGTTGAGTCTCATTAAAGATCAAGTAATAAAGACAATGAATGAAATAAAGTTCAATTTTTGGTACGCTAAAAATTTCGGAATAACCACCAATGTAATTTTGTGTAATGGTACTATAATATTACTTACTTTTGGAAGAGTGGGTCATTGGACATCAAGATTTTATAGGAAAATGAAGAGTTCAATTACCATGTGGAAATAAAATAGAACTGATCAAAGTGAAGCACTGAAAATTCAATGTATTATGTATAAAGAACCCAAGAATTATCCATGTCTTTTCCCTAATCCAACGACTGTTGAGTATGGAAGGAATCCACAACCTCCTTGACATAGGGATAAAGGACGAACCAATGAAATAAATATCTATGAATAGGATAATGGTAATTTGTTTTCACATACACTCTACCATGAATTACAATATTTATTATTGTACAATCATTCATATTGTAACACGGGTGTTTTCTATGAATATCCAGTCACCTCCTTCAATTATTTGTACTTTAATAAAAACATAGTTGTATGATTAATATTTTTTTAGAAATAATGTTTGTGAAAATCATAATATCCTCCTCTAAAATAAATTTATTTTATTTTAAAAATAAAATGGATATCCTGAATTTAAATCCACATTAATTTATAGAATATATAAAATGAAATTTTAAATAAATTTTATCTATCAGTTAGTGAAATTACAAAAATGTATTTCCTAATAAGAGAGTTGAATATTTCAAATAGTCCTTAGTACTAATCTCTGAGATGAAATTCCTTGAAATGGTTTAGGAAAGTAAGTGGTTTCTAGTCATCTGTATGATATTGAGGATCACATATAATTATAGATAATAAATTAAAAAATGTCAATTTTTTCCACCTTAATATATTCTTATAATTAAATGATAATTAAATTAAAAAGGTGCAATTTGTTTAAGGGGGTAGAAGGTAATGACTTGGGATTTTGAATCTTTCCAAATAAAACCTATATCATATAAAATTTTTCACAAGGTAAACCTAATGTAAAAATATTAATAATAAATTATTAATAATTTTATAATAAACACTAAGTTGTTAAACCATTAATATTTATTACCTTTATAAGGTAAATAATTAATATGAGTTAATGTTGAAAAGGGTATTTTCAATAAAATAAATTTTATTTATATTATTTTTTTCTTATAAAATGATAAAATTAAAAATTAGGGAATTTGAATTTAATAAATTAAAATTCATTTATGAATTAGACACAATATATCAAAGGATTTATTTGGGATATTTTTATAAAATAATCAATTTTAGGATATTAATAAAAACTATTTATATTTCTAATACAATAACATTTATTCGACTTAGTTGTTTTAAAACCTTTTAAATATAAAAAATATATAAACATAAAGTAAAATTAGTTAAAAATAAAATTTATATTTATAAAACCCAAGAATATTATTTTAAAAAATGAATTATTATTTTATGAAGACTATTTTTCATGTGCTTCCAAAATTAAATTTATACATGCAGAAATTAGGTTTTGGATTTATTTAAATGTAAAATAAATTTTATTTTAAAAATTATAATATTCTTAATATCATTAGAATCAATAAAATTTATAATTTTTCCCTATACATAAACTATTTTCTGAAAAATACATTTTTATAGAAAATTAGGTTTTTTTTAATTACATACACTAATGTTAAGATTGTTTTCTATACACATAGAAAGATAATTTGATAAAATGAATCTTATATTTGTGATAAAAATATTAATTTTATTTAATATGGAAAAATTCATTTTTTTCTACAAAATTTTGATCGTTTAGATTACTTATAATTACCATGATAATACTGGAACAATTATTTTAAAATTATTATTGTTTTATATCAAGGAATTTCTATGAAATAAATTCAAATATAATACATTAAGTAATTATTATAAAATTATGTAAAAACAAATAAATATATTAACACTCACTTATTTGGTAATAATTAAAAAATAATTACCTCTAAAAGAAAAATAATATGAATTTATGTTTTAAACTGGTATTTCTATTCAAATAAGCATTTATCATATTTTTCATTTCTCAAGAAAAGATTCATTTGTTTTGTTTTTATTCTAGTTTTTCAATGGTTTTTAAAAAATAATTATATCTAGTAAAAAATTATAAAAAAAATCATTATTATTCTTTTTAATGAAATTATATATCAAAATAAGCACCTCTTTAACTATACTCACCAATCGAGTTAATGCATGTTCTAGTTTGGGTTGGTTTGACCAGCTACATAAATGATGCTTCAAAATTCAATCTCGTATGAATATGGGAAACTAAATACTGATATTATTATAGGTTAATAATAAAATATTGAATATTTTATGATTTTTTAAAAAATTTATAAATCATATAATTTGTTATTATAAATAATCTTTGATCATCAGAATTACCGAAATATGTCGTTATCAATTCAGTTTCCACATAACGTAACTGAAACACGTATGGAATGAAATAATAAATTTCTAAATAAATAATATATATATATATATATATTATATTATATTATATTAAAATAAATAACAATAATGATTTTTTTATTAAAGAATGGGTAATAAAATTATTATTTTTAAACATACACAAAATAGTTATAGTTATTAACAACCAATGGTCATAACAGACTCTATTTAACTAATGTACTCTTAATTAAAACTTATAACAAGGATTATAAAATTGTAATATTTATGATTAATTTTATGAAAGAGGATATTCATTTATTTATTTTTGTTTTATATTATTTTAAATTGTGATCAACTAACAAAATGAAACATAATGAGGATTTTTGTCTCACGTTTACTTTCATTGAGGCATGATTTTATGTTTTCACCTCTTTCCATTTCATAAAATGTAACTTCAGCCCCAAAAAATCATCTCATAGTAAATAAAACTTATTTATGAGATATAAATGTTTATTTCACAACAACCTATTTATTTTCTTTCAATCCATTCACTTACAAAATAGTAAGGGTTTCTTTTCATGAAATTTGAATCCCCTAAGACTTGTTAAGTTATACACCATGTTTCCCTTATCAATGGAATTAATAATTTTAAATCTTAATTTTTATATCATTATTCTATTATGTTTCATGATATTAAATGTTTTATTAAAAGTTATATCTCTCATAGGGTTTTGATTTCAATGATTCAGAGGTTTCAAGGTGGTTATCATGACTCAAATTTCTTCCTTGGGTGATAATCACTGTTATTTGATTGTTATCATAAAATATTATTATAATATAACATATTATGATTTTATGTTTTATTTACCCCATATTTTATAGGGAAAATAATGTTTCACACCAGTTTATTACTCCTTGATTATTCTTTTATTTCCTTAAAATTTTATTTTGTTAAGAATAATTCAAGTTTCTTTTAATAGTTTTTTCTTCCATATTCATATTTTTTATTCCAACAAATGTAATCCAATATTTTTTTGGAAAAATAATATAGATTATTTTATATTATTCTTATAATAATTTTTATTCCTTCAAAAAATGATAATTTAATACATTATTTAATTATTTCGGGTTTCAAAAATGTTCTTTCAAATCATTTAAAAGATCTTTTCATCCTTTTAATATGAAACTTGTTATAATAAACTAAAAAAATTCTTTTTATGACATTTATTTATTTTTCAAGGAATCATAATTAATTATTATTTTTAAAAGTAAAATTTTTTGATGTGTTTTCACTGCTCTTTTTTAAAAACATTTTTTCTTTTTTAACTCATTATTATTAAATATTACTTGAAAGGAAAAAAAATTCAAAGTATTTTCACTTCCCTTTTTCTATACCTTTATATATTTATATAGATATATTATTTGGAACTATTTATAACAATATTTGCAGAATTATTCTATTTCCCTCCACAAAATATATTTTTAATATAACTTATAGTTCATATTTTACAATAGTGTTTAAAAGGTTTTGTTGAAAATATTATATCTACACATCTATTTTTCCTCTAAATTTTATATCTCATGATGTGATGTATTGAAAATAATTTATATAATATTATGTTACGAATCATTTTAGAAAATGAAATTTTTATATCTTATGATTTCTTAAGTCCATGTTTTGTGTTAAGTTAAAGAAAACCATTCTTTTTCCATTGAATATTTATGATATGATGATAATTTATTTGAAGTGGAAAAAATATGTATGGATGATGATGTATTGGGACTTATTTCTCCCTCTGATTCAATGGTTTATTCTTATATCTCATGAAATTTTCAGCTGTGGAAATAATTAGTTTGTTTACATATGTGTGGGAACGAGGGGGTTTCTCATATTTTTAAGGGTGGAAACAATGTGTTTGTTCATATAGCCTTAGGAATAATTTGATTACACACAAAATGTTTTCCATTATTATAGTTGTTCCATATTTATAAGTTATTTTTACGTTATGTTAAATTTTAAATATGCATTTTTTTCCATGAAATTTTATTTTTTCATGATTATGTATTATTATTTTATAATTATACTCTTTTATTTCAATATCAAAAGTTATATGATAATTAAGATGTGTTTTAGGCTAAGTAATATATTATATTATTCCTAAATTATAATTTCAAGATATTATGTGACTCTAAAATGTTTTTTATTATCATATAAGGTATTATGAACATTTATTATCATATTTATGGATCCCTCGTGTTTTTCTTCATGTTTTAATATGTTTTCCACATAATGAGAATATGAGATATCTATATTCTTATATTTACAATAAACATATTATGAAGATGGTTATATCATGTGAAATATCTTGAAAAGTTTCTATGGTACCATTAATACAGAAAAAATTTCACAATTATATTTAAATAAGATGTTTATCTAGGTAATTTCTATGACAATAAACCCTTCGGTCATTGGTTTATACAATATTTTGTGAGATGTATTACTTAAATAAGGATATTAATATACTATTTAATTCATGTTTAGATTGGGTCACCTTTGTTTGTATTTTACCATGTTTATTTATTTTTAATATTAATTTTTTTTATTTTGGATATTAGTTTAGTTTTTTTTATTTTAACATATCAATTTAGTTACCTTGAGTATTAAGGTTGTAGAAGCTTAGAAAAACCCTAGAACTGAGTTTAAGTATAGGATGATATCCTATAATATTGGTAATGTCTTGAGTATATGGATTTCCCTAGAAATATATCCATGTCTAGATACTATAAGTGAATGTAATATCCGGAATTTATGTATGGAGGGGAAATAAACCAGAAAAGGGCATGTTTGGTATTAACTATATCATCACTTGGTTCACAAAAAAGAGGTCTAAATAAACACATGGTTTGATAGTCCTAGGAAGTATTATTTGGTTGAAAATATTCTCTTTTTCAAACCTCTATTAAGGACTCTTTTCATAGTTACTTTTTGGACTGTAAGATAACCCTACCAAATGTGACAATGAGCAAACTAAGATTGATATAGGTTGAACTAAAGTAATAATTAGAAAATGTGAAATTTTTAAAGAAAAATAATTTTTAAGGTTAAAATATTTTTTACTATAATGATAATATCTCTATATTGTAAATGTTTCATCCCTCAGGACAACCATTTGGGTTTTAGTAATATCTAAAACTAGAAGGGACCATGGGGGTGAGGCACAATGCAAGGATTGACTCAATTAACAACCAATAATAAAGGGATATGGAATGCAAAACCTTGTGATTATTCCAATCTTTCTATCACACAATATGATTAAAAATGAGAACATAGTTAAATTCCCAAACACACTAAAGAAGAGAAATATAGTGTTTTTAAGAGATCAAGTGACAAAGATGATGGAGGAAAATTGGTAAATTATTTAAATGTGAAATGTATTTTGAATAAACGCCAACATAATTTCCTTATAGGTATTTTAAGAAGCATTAATTGAATAAGAGGTGGTCATCGAGCATCAAAATGTCATATTAAAATAAATAGTTCAGTTAACAGGAGTATAGAATACAGAACTCATCCAAGGGAACCACTTACAATTCATTATCATATATGTGGAGAAATATATCATTATACAAGTCAATTCCTTAATAAAATTATTTTTGTATGGTTAGAATTCATGACCTCCAATACTTAGGGAAAAAGGATGAACGATTGTAATTACTATTGAGTAAGAGGATAGTGGAAATTTGGTTACATATACCCTATACTCCAAATTAATGGATGTATTCTAGTTCTATCAATAATATTGTATCTTGGGTGGTTTCAAGAACATAAATTCAGAACAATAAATTATTTTTTAAGGAAACCATTTAGTGGTTTCATTATTATAATTTTTGAAATAATATTTCTTCAAATCATAATTTTTTCTTCTAAAAAAATTGAGTTGATTTTCAAAATAAAATTATTATCTTCATCATGGATCCATATTAATTACTATAATATGGATAAACTCATTATAAATAAACTAATACCATCTATTATTGAAATTAATATTATTAATTATCTAAGAAGAAAATTGAATTGTTCACATAGGCCTTAATACCTATCTATAAAACACATTTCTATGAAATGGTTGGGGAAAATAAGTTTTTTCAAGTATTATGTTTAATATTGAGGATCATATATCATTAGTGATAATATCTTGAGGCATATTAAACATTATTAAACCTTTAGTTTTTGTTGAAAGTAAATGATAATTAAATTGTGAGGAAATAATTTATTTAAGGGGATAATATTTAACGACCTAATATTTTGAATCCTTTAAAATAAATGCATCATTCAATAAATTGTGTCACACACTACACCAAACATAAAATATGACAACATTTTAAGAATAATATATATACAAATCCATAATAAATACTAATACAGTAATTCATTATTATTTATTACCTTTAGAAGTTAAATTGTTGATATGATTTAAACTTGAAATATGGTATTTTCAATAAAATATATTTTCAATATTTTTTATTTTTTATTTTTAAAATATATATATTAAAATTTTACACTTTAAATTTCATATATTAAAATTTTAATTTTAATTCCTCACAAATTGTTTTTTTCTTAGGATATATTTTTGAGATGTTTCAAAGAATAATTTATTATTTTGTGAAGAGTAAACGAATCCCAATTTTATAACATTGTCACTTTTATATGAATTATATGTTTTTGAAAGTTTATATATATATAATAAATATATATATAAATTAAAATAATTAATTTGAAAAAAATATTTCAATTTATAAAACCCATGAATATCATCTTTGAAATTCATTTAATATTTTATAGAAAAAGAATTTATCAGTGTAATAAAATGGTATTAAAATTTGAATTTGATTTAAAACTTAAAATTTAATGGTTAAAATTTTTTAATACAATAAATTTTCACATTATCTATTAAATTTATTACTAATGTTAAATTTGTTTTACCCCTATAAGAAGAAGAACTGGTGAAAAGTATTTTACTAAGGGAAAAGGAAAGAACATGTTAAAAACATATTTTCAAATGGATAGATGAGGTGTGAATGAACTAAACCTCACCGATTTACTAATTTTCTATATTTTTTAATCCCTTAAAACATTAATAGTGAAACTAAATTTTTGAAATTAAATGGGTACTTACAAAACTACTCGTCTCTTTACTTATAAAATGGTAGCACATACACCATTTCCAGAAAAATGTATAATTTCAATTCCTAATTGAAATTAAAAAATTATAATCTCCCAATAACCATATAAAAAAATAGTCCACTGGTCAATAAAATTCATCCTAATCCCTTTAATTGCAAGGGGACTTCCAAGGAAAGTTTGAGTCTCCCATGTAAGTGTTATCTCCTTCTTAAGTTTTTCTTATTAATATTACTCTTTGAAATATATTATCCCCATGAAAAGATGATGAATTAATTGTTTTTACTATATTTATCAATTTTTATATTTATTTTATAACCATTATTTATTTATTTCCATCCACTTAGAGAAAATAGAACATCAATCATGCCTCTGTGCGGACTACCACCTCCATAAAGAATCATTTTTTGTTTATTTTTTCTTATTTCTCATTATTTTTTATAACATTTTAAAATATAGTTCACCACCATACTAAAATTAAAATAATTTCATTTTTATTTGGTTATAATTAAATTATTTCAAAAGAAACACCTCTTTAACGATACTCACCTATTGAGTTAAAACGTGGCCGATTGTGGGTTTATTTAATAACCTATATGAGTGGTGATTTAAAATATGATCATGGATGAATATGGGAAACTAAATAATGATATTATAATAGGTTGATAATAAAATGATTATTATTTTATAGTTATATAAGTAGTATATGGTACATATAATTTTTGTTAAAAACCAACTTTGATCACCAAATTTACCGAAATAAGCCTTTAATAATTTAGTTATCACATAACGAAACAAAAACACATAATGATTAAAATAAGAACATTTTAAACAAAAATAATTTAAATATTATAGAATATCAATTCATATATTAGTAACAAACATTTTATTAAAGGATTGGTAATGACATCAACATTTTTAAATATGGACAAAATAGTTAAATTTATTAACACTCTATGTTATAACTAATTAATGTAAACATGATAAAATTATATTAAGGGTTATAAAAGGGTAATATTTATTTTTAAATATATAAAATTGAGTATTAATTCAATTATTTTGGTTTTATAAGAGGTTAGAGTGTGATCAACTAAACAAGAAAACAAGGTAAGGGTTTTTTATCTCAAGATTACATTATTTGAGGAATGATTTCTTGTTTTCATCTACTTATTTTTTATGATATATATCTAATTCCAAAAAAATCATCAAAAATAACCCTTTTCATCGTATATAAATTATTATTTCATTATCTCTCAAACATGTTCTTTTAATCTATTCACTTCTCAAACTATATGGGTTTCTTTGTCTTAAATTTGAATCCATTGAGACATGTTTAAGTTATACACAATGTTTAATATCTCAATATTGTAAATTGTTACCTATTATTATTTTGTGGAATTAAAATATTTTGTTTTCATGATATTCTATGTTTTATTTAAATTTATACCTCTCATTGGGTTTTATTTCAAAGACAAAAAGCTTGTAAGAGGGTTTTCACGACCCAAATATCTTCCTTTAGTCATAATAACTATTTATTGACTGTTATCTTTTTGTACTAATACATTTTAACATATAATTATTTGATGTTTTATTTATTGCTTAATTTTTAGTGAAAAACATTTTTTCACTAAATTAGTCTTCACTGCATATTATATTGTTTTTTAAAATACATTTTTGTTCAATATAATTTCATTTTCTTGTAATATGTTTTTTATTCCATATGAATAATTTTATTATTAGGTTGTAATAGTTATTGGAAATAGATAAGAGGGTATGATTTGTTTTTTTAAATTATCAATGTTATTAAAAATTATTTCATAATTTTATTGTTGAAAAATAATTATTTGTAAAATGAATTAGAATAGTGGATGTGTGAAGAGTGTATGTGGAAAATTAAAGAGATAAACACCATTAAATTTTGTTGTAGTTTAGTCCAAAGTGGAACTAATATAATATTTATACCCCAACCATTAGGGTATATATCCTTCTAATATATTTGAGACACATATATAGGTGAACAATCAAAACCCATGCTTTTACAATAGGATAAATATTGACCAAGATCTTTTATGCCAGAGCATCACCAAACCTAACTAGGATTTTATGGGAGAAGAAAAAACATATGATTTTATATTAGTATAAAACCCAACCTATGTGTAAGAATTTTTGTTCATGTAATCATAACAAGAGGAAAACCTTTTAGAGGTAGCATAACCTGGGTGAGAAAATATTTCGTGCAAACCTCTACCCAAGAAAAAAGATAAAATAATGATTACAACTAGATTGATTTAGAATGATTGTTGTCAATGAAATATTTGATGTAATCTCATTTGAAGGATGTATAATGTATACTCTAGGAGTTATAGAAAAGATATAGTTTAATTATTTATGTTGTTAGAGTAGTTAAAATAACAATTTTTCCTCCCTTGAGAGTTCATCAATAGATGAAAACTTTTTTCCCTAGGATCACTTGGTTGTTATATATATTTATTGTACCATCATTGTATTTAATAATCTCATTCCATGCATCCCATCGGTCTTTTAAATAGAATCCTATTCATGCTACACACTCGACTAAACCATTAGTATAATCCAAAATATTAAAAACATAGTTAACCACAAATATCACGATGACAAAATATTTTCTGAAAATATCCAATAATTCAAACAGATTTAAATGAAATTACTGAATATGTTTAAAAGACATGTACATATAAAATAAATTTATCAAACTAACCCCATAAAACCTGGTAAGTTAATTCCATAAATTCTATATATAAATTAAATATAAATGAAACCTAAAAATATTTTCTACATAAATTCATAAAAGATAAAAACACATTTAACAAGAATTTAATATATCAAAACACATTAAAAATATGTAAAAATATTAAAATTTAAATTATAAAAATTCAAAACAATGATTTTGTGAAATAATAACAAATTTTAAATCATATATAATATAGATGTTTCATGTTTCTATGAAACATGAAAATAATATTTAAAATTTTTTTAAAATAATTCAAAACAAATTTCAAAAACAAAATAATAAAAGCTTATTTTGTAATAAATAAAATAAAATAAGAACCAATTAAAAAACAACTAATAATTAAAACCTTTAAATATAAAAAAGGGAATGACAACATTTTCTATAAAATAAATTCATCTTTATAATTGGTAGCTGAAAAAGTAACTAGCAATAGAAAAAAAATGTTAAAATAGAAATAAAAAATTGTAATATGGAGGTGGAAGGAGTTTTATACTGCTACTATTGAAGAATAAAAAGTTTTGTTGCTAACATTGTTTTCTACTATTCCGTAAAAAATAAGGGAATATATTTCTTTTATTTCAAACCCCAAGTGATACCATTGAGAAAAAAATATTTTGAGACCACCAAAATAGAGGAGATACCACTCAGTTCTACCATTAGTATAAGGATAATACCACTAGAATAGAGGTAACCTTTTATCCATATAAGACATAATGTTACAACTAGTTTTTTCATGCTACTATTGAGATGATGTGCTAACACTATTACACTTACGGTGCCATCGTAAAAGCATATGCGATTTTTCCAACATGATTCTATTATTATAAGGATACTACCCCTATAAGAGAGGTACTCTGGTTCTATTGTGGGAGGTTAGGGATGAAGATACTATCAAAAGGATCTTCTATGGTGTCACATTGTTGAATGAAAGGTATTAGTGATTCTTTCTTGCACAAAAGATAGGTTTTTAGACTATTTAACAATGTTTCCAATGAGAGGATGCCTACTACAACTTGCTACCTTGGAAAAATCAACATATTTTCATGCTTCTAGGAAGATGAGGGGATGTTTTGTGCTGTGTGTGTGTATATATATATATAATTTATAATAATAAATAAGGAGAGTGGAAGATGAGGGTAGCATATATTGAGGACACTACAACACGTTCAAAGGTGGTGTTTGATGTTGGTTTAGTAGTGCCTAGATAAGATGAAAAAAATATAGGTATACAAACAATGAATATATATATATATATATATATTTGTAAAAAATTATATGTTAATATAAAAATATGAAAAATATAAAAAATAGTGTATGTATATGAAATAAATAACAATGCTAAGTAATTAATTATTAACACATAAAAAATTTCAGAAGATAAAACAATTAAGATATTAAAGCATTAACATAAGTATATAAATATTATTTCTTTCACATAAATATAAATGATATAAATAAATATTGTAACATGAGTGATATAAAAAAGTAAAACTAATAAAATATGCAAAAAACAAAATTACACATAAGAAATTTTGATGTACATATGATATAAAGTATATAACACTAAACATTTAAATCATATGACAATATTAAACATGCATGGGAGGATTTTTAATCTAATAAATAAAAATACATGTAATCACATGCCCCAAAAAAATCACCCTTTCTGTTTGATTGCAAAATTTATCATGTAAAAAAAATTATCCTACTTTTTTTTTCAATAAACAAAAATATTACGATTAAACTCTATTTAAATTTACTAACTAGTTATCCCCTTAAAAAATTCATTAATATGAAAAAATATAAAGAATGATTATTTTTAAGTATATATATATCAATATAGAAAAAATAACACTCCCCCTAAAAACATGCAATGATAAAATTATTCATAACATGATAACAAATGAATAAAAATAGGAAAATCACCCTTGAAAAGATTTAAATAATATTAAAAAAAAAATATCACTTTAAATTTATGCTTAAAAAATATATAATTATATAATAGAATTAGATAATTTGAAACAAAACATTAAATAATTCCATTGTTGAGCTTCTCTTTCTAAAAGAAATGTAATTTTATCTAAAGAGTAGTATCCACTTGATTAATCATTAAAGTTGGTTTGGCATAGTGATGTAAAAAATAAAACACAATCACATTTTTGAACCCATGTTTTTTTGGGTCCAACTTGATTTGTAAAAAAAATTTTCAATACCCAAGAAGATCTAAAATACTTAATATAAGTTCTATGAGAAGATGAATTTGTAGAGATAGAAATTTTTTATGATTCTAAGACATTGAAGCTACCTAAGAGAAAATTCATCAACATAATGTCCTTGCAACTAAAATTTGAAAAAATTAACTTTTGAAACCATCCTTGTAACACTCTTTACAAAAATAATTATTCCACATCTTAAAAATATAATTATTATAACCAAAACTAGTCTTATATATATTTTGTTTTATCAAATATTCAATATTATCATATTTTTAATTACCTCAAACAAAATTTGATAAAATTTCTTTCAAATTATAATTTAATTTTTCAGATTAAAATTCTCATTTTGAACAATCTTAAGATCATCATAGACTTTATCATTTTCTAGATGAAACTGAATTTCAAAAACTACTATTTCTCTTTTCGATCTTAGAAATATTATTATCCATAATATTCATATTCTTATCTTATTTATCAAACTGAAATATTGAAAATTTAAACATTTCATTATATAAAATATTTTTTTTTCTTTATAATCCTTTAATGATCTATAGTAATATTTTAATAGTTTTTTTGAAATATTTTCAATTTTCTATTGAAATTCATCAAATAAATTAGTTATCTCTATAACATTAAATTTTTCAAAATAATAACTAAAATAATATTCAGAATCAGAATCATAATTTAAAAAAATTACTAACATTATTTTATAAACCATAAAAAATTTTGTATTTAACATATCATCAATGGGATCTATTAACTAAAGATTTTTTCCTATCAGAGAAAGGTTACTCGTCTCTTTCTCACTTCCATATTATTCACTATAGTCTAATTCCTCGTTATAACTCCAACAAGCATGATTGGAAAATATCATTTCATTCTTTCACTTTTATATCATTACCATCCTCTTTCAACTTTGGACACTCATATTTGGTATGTACGGGTTTCTTACATTCCTAAAAAATAATAATGGATTTACCTTTCATACCTTTTCTTTTGAAATTATTATTTATCTCTTTATTTTACCATCATCATTGTTGGCCGTATAATTTTTTATTATGATTCCTTAAATGTATTTTTCAACTTGATTATTATAATAATCATTCGATGGGAAATAATAATATGATGAAAGACTATAAGAGTTAGTAAAATATATTTATATTTAAAAATAAAATCATTTCTTTTTTTCAAATGAGTCAATATCATTATTATTCAATTCAAGATCATACTGTAAGAGGGATACAGTCATATTATCTAGAGAGTATAATATAAAATCTTTTAATTTTTTAATTACTAAATTCATTGAGTTCCATTTATTTGGTAAGTATCAACATGTCTTAACAATTTCAACTTAATTCTTCATATTTCCACCAACTATAACCATGAGGTTTCTTATCATTGTGGAGATGTTGAACATATTATTTAAAAATCCATGGTCATACATTAAAAATTATTGATATTAATACTTGTGAAGTCCAATATTAGTTCCCTAAAAATATTTAGTTCCTTGACGAGTGACTTTTGAAGTACCCAAAATGTCAGAACCAATTTTTCAAGAAGATATTTGACCATAAACACTTCTACTAAGAGATAAAAAAATAATTCATCATTTTTTAATTCTATAAATATTTTGGAGTACAATATCCTATTAAAGTGCAATTTTAAACATCAGGTATTTTATATGGTTTATCCTTGATATCCAATAACCAATACCTATATTTTTAAGAAATATAGACAATAAATCTCTTCAATATCCCTAATCACTTCCCTTGAAATGAGGTGGTATTATTGAATTCATGAATTAAATCTCCTAACTTTC
The DNA here is from genome assembly GCA_963277665.1 of Viscum album. Taxonomy (NCBI): domain Eukaryota; kingdom Viridiplantae; phylum Streptophyta; class Magnoliopsida; order Santalales; family Viscaceae; genus Viscum; species Viscum album. The sequence goes on along the minus strand of OY728123.1, from coordinate 275,030,790 downwards.
CATCATTTAAAATGATCTTTCCATATCCTTGTTAAGGACTAGGATACATTTTATCTTAAATAATCATTGAAATATAATAAATGTTAAAAAATTATTTTAAGGAAAACTTATCATTCCAATTTATGCTAAAAAATAAATCATAGTAGAAATTTAGATTTATAAAAGGGTATCCCATAGATATTAATTATTGGTATTAGGAAAAAGAATAAGATAACTAAGAAATCCAAACAAGTTTTCTACTCTGATACCATGTGTTGGTGTTAGGAAATATATAGTGGAGTTAAACTTAAAAAATCATAAATATATCACTCTATGATAACAATTATTATGTTGTAATGGATGATGAGGATAAATATTATGGGTGGGGGTGATTTGTCTTTAATTAAAATTATAAAAGTTATTAAAAAAAGTGTAGACTTTGGTGTTTTAAAAATATTAAACTATTCTTTATTAAATTAATAAGAATGGTGGAAGCATAAAGAGGGTTTTTAGAAAATTAAATACACAAACAGATGTAATTTTTATATTATTTCATTCAAAAGCGGGCTTACTCTCCTTTTCACACCACAACCATTGAAGTATGAACCCCACTAAGATACGAGATATAATTTTACTAGTAAGCAACCTAAAACCATACCTTTACAATAAGATTAATCTCAATCCATGTTTTTGACATGGGAGCATCCGAAAACCTAAATAAACTTTTTTGGAATAGTCACACCCCATTATTTTCTACATGGAGTATCAACAAACTATGTGAAATTATTTTCAATCATCTAAAAATAACTAGAGGGATACCTTTTAGAGGTAGTATAACCTATGAGAGAAATGATTTTTTATAGACCTATTCCCAAAAATAATGAATAAACCACTATTATAACTGGATAAAAGAAAAAGGATTATTGTCATTGGACCATTTTAGTGATGTAGATAGTGTACGCCAATAATTTGATAAAAGGTACTATTTCACTCTTCAAGATGTTATTCAATTGAAATAATAATTATTCCTCCCATGGGAGTTAATGAATAGAATTTTATTTACTGGATAAATAGGTTATAATATGTTGGTAAGATATCTTCATTGTATGTAATCATCTCATTCCATGAATCATACTAGTACCTTAATTAGAAACCCATTTGGGATAAACACAAGATAAAATCATTAAAAATATATAAGTAATAAAAATAATGTCAACACTAAATCTATTGGAGATAAAATAGTTTCATTAATATAATGGAATTAAAACTAATTTAAATTATATATTTTAATATTTTTAAAATAGACAAAAATATTAAATAAATTGATCAAAATAAATCCATAAAACTCGTTTAATTAATTATATAAACATCACATAAAAATTGACAGTGAATTAAACATAAGAATATATTTTGTATAAATGAAAAAAATACAAAATCATTTTTAATATATATTTAATACATTAAAACCACTTTGAAAATATTTTTCAATACAAAAAAAAATTATAAATAATGAAAAAATAATAATTTTAGAAATACAAAATAATTTTAGATCACGATGAATATTGATGTTGTATGCTTCTATGAAACATGAAAATAATATATAAACCAATTTTTTAAATAATTAAAAATAATTTTCATATACTAAAAATAATTATAAAATAATTTTCATATATTAAAAATAATTATAAAATAATTTTAGAATAATAAAAAATTAAAATTAATTAAAACAAACATCCTGTAATTAATAAATTAAAATATAATAAAAACAAAGCATGAAAATAAATTCTAGAAAATAAATTTATATTGAACAATGGTAGCTTAAAATTTAACTTGTAGTAGTAATGATTATTAAGGAAGTAGCATCAATTTTTTACTTGTTGGTAGTAAGAGTCTATTATCTTTTTCATTGAAGCAGAAACAAAGGACCATCCACCATTGTCTACTAATTTTGAGAAATAATTGGGGAACCAATGTTGACATTATTCATATCCAAAGTGCTACCATTTTATTTACATTATGGGGATACATCTAAAATAGAGGAGATACCACTATATTCTACTATTAGTATAAGGAAACTATCTCTAGAATAGAGGAAAACTACTACTTCTACAAGGCCCGATGCAACCTCTAATTTTATTGTGCCACTATTTAGATGAGCCACTAATATCATTACAGTTACATCACTACCTCCAAATTAATGGTCGTATTCTTATATGATACCATTAGTATAAGGATGAAACTATAACAGTCTTGATTTTCCAACCCATTACATGGTATGAATTATAGTGGTAGAGGTGTCTGGAAGAGGATCTGAGGTACTTGGAGGGAAGAAAGATGTTCTCTAATGGAAAACCTATTTTAGAAGGATTCTATGGCATTTATCATAGGGATATGTCATAATGATGACTGCTTAATCATATAGAGGCCATCAATTTCAAAAGGATATTTAAGGAGGTGTTTTGATTCCACATCCATTTTTGGCATGTTACACTATAGTACTTGTCTTTGGTGTAGTGTTAATGAGCCTAAGAAAACATGGAGGGATTAGCTATGGTGTAGGGTATTTGGGTTCAGTTTTATAGTCATTCAAATTTCATCATGGCTGTGACATAGTCAACCTGGCTATGGGGTTGAGTATGGGGTGAGTTTTCATGGGTTTTATCAACTTTAGGTTACCTAAACCATGGATCTAGATTATAAACTAGCCCCATTTATCATTTTTGAGTTCTAGGGTGAGGTTTTCATGGTTTCACCATTGTTATGCCACATTATTTATTCAATATGTGGAAAAAAGACAACCATAGAAATATGATCTACTTTGACCAGCACCATGGAGGAATTGTACCTTGTACTACCATGTGGTCCACTCCATTATTAAGTTTTCTATAATTTTGTGCTAGGGGATACACTATGGTATTATTTTTTAAACACGAACCATAAATTATAAAACCCCCTTGAACCAAATCATTCTACCATATTTTCACTTCATTATTTGGTGACCTAAGTATACCACAAGGAGTTATTGTGTCCCTTAATTAGTGTCATTTAACCCCAGTCTTGGGATATTGCCATGTGGTGGTTCTAGGTGAGTTCCATTCTAGTTTTTTCCAATTTTCCTTATTTTCTCCCTATTTCATTTATAAAAATGGATATTTCTAAGTGATTAGTTTTCAATAGGGAATTTTTTGTGGTGTTTTTGACTTTTTAAGTTGTTCTCCTTCATCAAGGTTCTTAGTGGTGGTCTCCCTCTTGGCCGACCATGTCCAGTGTAACATCCCAAGTAAGTAATGAATAATAAATATTCTTATCTATGTCTATTTATGAATTATATAGTGTTTTAGAGGCTTAAAATGAGAATAAATCCAATCTTAAGCATGGAATACACTAATATTTTTAAAAGATTTCTTTACCGCCTTTTGATGGAGAACCATTTTTAAATCAATATTTTGAAAATTTTATAATCTCTATTTTTTAAAATAAACTTATTCTTTATTATTGGGACATTTAAATTTACATTGGATAATTTTTTTGGTATTTGTCTGACAATGCTCATTTTCTAATGAATAGTGAAAAATACTGCATTTTACATCAAAACTGCTTTTTCATATAATTTAACTATATAGATAGATTATCTTTTTAATTGGTTTTAAAGTTTAAATAGAATATATTTTTACCATTTAATCCAATAGTGGTCATTATAATTAATTTCACTTTGGAATTGGGCATAAACTAATGCCAAACTTTTCATAGATATTGTTTAAAAAAAACCCGCTATTTGTTTTGACAACAGAAATTATTTCTAAATTAATTATTGAAATTTCTGTGTTTTGAATTTATAAAAATTAATTCCATATCTGGAATCATAAGTTCCAAATTATGTAATTAATAATCTTTTGATTTTGGACATTGTGAATAGTAACGACGATAATTATCGTTAATTATCTTGATTAATTAGTAATCGGGTAGTTAAGGATAATAAAATAACATCATAATAATAATAAAATGACACCAACATGTGTCCTAATACTACTGGTTGTGTCATGGCCGACCACGGGGTTCCTTGTGACAAACATGGTGACCCCATGGAATCTCTTTTGTGTGATAATGACTTTTTATCTTTTTTTTAAAGAAAGTAAATATTACAAAGAATGTATCACCTGAGTAAAACATTTTTAATTGGGTCTACATAAATTATCTCTTGGACTATGAATATTAATTGTAAAGATAAAAATATTTCCTACATCATAGTATTTTTTTATAATTTTTAGACATTAAATAAACTAAATTATATATGAGACCATGATGATGTAGCGATTACCTCACTATTTAATGATTTAAATAAAATGAAAAGATATTGTAAAATCTAAGACCTACACTTGTCAAAAACATATTGTATGGGTGGATTCCGAACTCTTATCACCTTATCCTCGAAATACATCAATGTGGGACCTTTAAAATCCGAAACGCATTTGAAAATAAAGTAACATTTTATACCTTTCCAAGAGTGCCCCTCCTCTCCTCTTATAAAAGGCCCCCACCTCTACCTCCTTACCCACACCTCTCAAGCCTTTGGCTCAGCCAATCTCTGCTCATTTTGTCTCTCCACATCCCTCAATTCATCCTAGAAGCCTTACCTTAGAAAGAACACTCTTCAATAAACCCTTTTGGTTCAAACCAAGAGGAGTTACCTGATTCAAAGGTAAAGTCTTCTCTAATGCTTTTTTGTTTTATTTTGCTTCTCCAACCCCCTAAACTCTTTTTATTCATTTCTTTTGTAATAAAAACAGTATTTTAAATATACTAGGGTGTTTTTATAAGAAGGATTCTATCTACACTTACACACACCTACATCTAATGGTTAAATAACATACTGTTTCCGTGGATGGCGAATTTCTTCCTCACGAAACGATGATTGTTCAACACTCATATAACACCTTCATAGGTGGACATTAAGATGCCACTATATTTATATATGATATATAATAAGTTTATTTTTTACTTATGCTTCTGTATTTTTTATTTATGTCATACCTTTACATTTTCCATTATGGGTAAACGTGATATCTTCATTTTAGGAAGTGCGGACTACCGCCCCTTAAAGTGATTTGACTCGTTAATACCATATGTGGTACATATAAAGGATAGATTTAAGGATATAATATATCATAGTAAACTAGATTTATAATATACCTTTATATCATTATGATTTCACTCCATTAAGTAAGAAATAGAAATGAAAGTAGCTTTCATGCGTACGTACGGCTTACCGTCTCGATGAACGGTGCATTTCATTTCTTACCTCTAAATGTTATGTAATATTATAAATGAATGTATATACTTGATATATATGATATATATTATATCTAAATCATGAATATAATTCTGGATATAAGGGATATTTTACCCCATGAACAACTTGTAATTATTAAGAGTTTATTTTTGACTCAAGTACCAATGATCGAAAAAACGACCATTATTAACATAAATAATTACATAGTGTTCATAACATGGTAATAAGTAATATAAAAGGAATAATGAACTTGAAAAAGGTTCTTAAGAAAGTAAAAATTAAATAAAGTTTATTATTCATGATGTTAAAGAACGATCGAGTCAAGTCGGACCTGAGGTATGGGACTTTGTCTCAATCTCCTTTCATTGAGGCATATTTTGTTTTATACAAAACATTATTTTATATGGTGTATAAACCCCTTTTACTTTTATGTTTATTCAACAGGAATATTTTTTATACTATCATTTAACTAAACGACAAAAGGAATGTTTTTTTTGTCGTACGTATGCAGCGACAATGACTTTTCCGCCGCCGTGACCATTATTTTAGTTTTGGCTTCCTATACAATCCATAACTTTTCTTTAAAATGAAAAATAAATACCATGTTTTGATTTTCTTTTATTTTGGTATTGAAAATGGTTTTCATACTTTTGTTATTATATCAATGTGTTGTATTGATATCTTGTGATTGAAATGTGGAAATGTTATGTTTCCTTTATGTATGTTTTATGTGATACTATTATCTTATGGCTCTTGGGCATTGTTATGAAGACGGATGGTTTCGTGATAAAATGAGGGAGGGTGATCCCGATATAGCTCTCCAATGAATTGGGTAACGTGAAGGAGTTAAATGTTAAGGTTTCTCTCAAGATATTTAGGGAATATACTATGATGGGTATTCCAAACGTAACCAAGAGGGTTACTCCCTATGTAAAAATGTTATGAATGCCTCAAGTTACCTTTATGTCTTATGATTTCTATGTTTTATTCATGATTTGATGAGGTATGTTAATGTTCTTATGTTTTATGAGTAAAGTATGATTTCATACATGGACTAATGTTTTCATTTCATACTTTTATAACTCTTACTGTGCTTTTTATGCTCATCCCAAGTTTTTGAAATGTTTTTCACAAGTCAAGGGAAAGGTACATGATGTGATGATAGTGTCAAGGAAGTGTCTAGAAAGAATCGATGTTTTATTTTAAATATGTTTCTGTTGATGGGAAAAATGAGTACTATCTTTTATGTAACCACTTTCTTTAAATGTGGAATGTAATGCATGTTTTTTGATCTAATTCTCTAAAACTCTAAACCTGAAAAGATCCTCAACGTGTATTCTTGAAATAACTCAAGATTGAGTAATGTTTAAGGCTGGGGCCTTATAGTTGGTATCAGAGGTCGGTTTAGATAACTTTTGAAGTTAGAATTATATTAAATGATTGTCCAAAAAAAATTGTTATGGTAAAATTGAAATGATATAGCATTTTAAGAATACCATGTTGCTTCATCTAAGACATGTTTGTTCAGAATGGTTTTCCACAGAGGAAATAGGGAAACAATGCTAGGAAGGAATACAGAAGGAAATGACCTTCTGAATCGGCATCCTGAGATGGTCGGAATTGGAACTGAACAGTTTTTTGCAGTAATGGCACAGTTGACTCAAGCGATAAATGGTGGTGGTATCCATGCACGAGATCAGCCAGATCAACCGCAGAGGAACATATCAGTGGTGGAACATTTCATGAGGCAACATCCCCCATCATTCAGAGGATCATCTGACCCTGTGCTAGCTGAAGGGTGGATTAAAGCATTGTAGAAGATTTTCGATGTCATGGGGTGTTCAGACAATCAAAATGTTAGTTTTCCTATTTACCATTTGGAGGGTGAAGAAGATCAGTGGTGGTCAATGGTTAAAAATATCAGGGACACTGATGATATTGATGCTCTCAACTGGGATGAATTCAAAGGTATGTTTCTTGAGAAGTATTTTCCAAAGGCTGTTTGACTTAAGATGGAAAAAAAATTCTTGGAATTGAGGCAGGAGGAAGTCTCAGTGGATGATTATGAAGAAAGGTTCACTCGATTGGCAAGGTATGCTCCTAATTTTATCGGAGACCTTGATAGTAAAATCAATCGTTTTTACTCAGGATTAATGCCAAAATATCAAAGGGCTTTAGCTTCTCGCGAGTTCAAGAGTTATGAAAAGCTTGTTCGATGTGCTGAGAAGGTGGAAATGGAGTTTTCCGATGATCAAGTGTTCTATAACAACCAACAAAAGAAGAGACTGAGGTGGCAGGAGAAAGGAAATAATTCATCAAAAAGGTCTAACGGTAAGAAAACTAAGTTTCTAGTTTCTGATAAATGTGGTAAAAGGAATGCTGGGGAATGTCTTCTGAATTCTAGGAAGTGCTGCCGATGTGGTAAGATGGGACATAAGGAACGTTATTGCACTGAGAAATATTAGGGTGATGGTAAGAAAAAATTTGATTTACAGTTAGTGAAATGTTTTAAGTACAATGAGATGGTTCATCATGCAAACGAGTGTCCGAAAAAGAGCTCGAGTGATGGGAAGCAGTTAGACTACATGAAGAAAGGGGTGGTGAAATCCTTTGCAACTACTTCAGCAGATGTTGGGCCATCAAATGAAGTGGTATCAGGTACTTTGTTTGTTTTTTCATATTATTCCAGTGTGTTTTTTGATTCGGGGTCTACACATTCTTTCATCTCTGATAACTTTTCTAGTAAAATGGGAATACCATCTCAAGAAATGACTCCTGAACTTGTGGTAAAAACAACTAGGGGAAATGTTGAGGTAAAAAGAATTTATAAGAATCTTCCTATCCTTATCCGTGGAAAGAACCTACTTGAAAACCTTATTGTTTTACCTCTAGTAGAGTTTGATGTTATCCTGAGTATGGATTGGCTCTATATTTACCATGATAAGATTGAATGTAGAGCTAAAGAATTTTATTTTCAGAAATACTTTCAGTTTGTGTACAATGATGAACCCTTACTGTTGATAACATATCAAGAGGCTGAGAAACTTGTAAAATATGGAAATGAATGTTACCTTGCACATATTGTTGAAAACAAGGAAACTGTTCAGATTAATGAATTCCCAGTGGTAAATGAGTATCATGATGTTTTCCTTGATGAGTTAACTCGAATAATATGAGATCAGGAAGTTGAATTTACTATTGACTTATTTCTTGATGCTAATCCAATTTCAAAACCCCCTTATCGAATGGCTCAAATTGAACTTTTAGAGTTGAAGGAGAAATTTCAAGATTTATTAGAGAAAGGTTTCATTCGACCTAGCACATCGCCATGGGGTGATCCTGTTTTATTTTTAAAAAAGAAGGATGGTTCTATGAGACTTTTCATTGATTATAGAGCCTTGAATAACATCACTGTTAAGAACAAATATCCTTTGCCTCATATCGATTATTTGTTTGATCAGCTCCAGGGAGCTCATTATTTTCAAAGATTGACCTGATATCGGGGTACCATCAGTTGAAGGTAAAGGAAGTAGATGTTCCAAAGACCGTGTTTCATACAATATGTGGCCATTATGAATTTTTAGTAATGCCTTTTGGGATAACCAATGAACCTGCTGTATTCATGGACTTAATGAATATAATTTTCCATGAGTTCTTGGATAATTTTGTGGTTGTTTTCATTGATGATATTTTGGAGTTTTCTAAAAGTAAAGAGGATCATGAAAGACATTTAAGGGTTATTTTTCAAACCTTAAAAAGAAAAAGAAATTGTATGGGAAATTCAGCAAGTGTGAGTTTTGGTTTCAAAAAATTTCTTTCGTTGGTCACATTGTTTCTAAAGATGGGATAACTGTTGATCCTGCAAAAACAAAGGTTGTTGATGAATGGACAAGACCCACAAATGTAACTGAGATTCGTAGATTCCTTGGTTTGGAAAGCTATTACCGAAGGTTTGTTAGAAATTTTTCACAGTTATCTAGTCCAATGACTAAGCTAACTCGGAAGGGTGTTATGTTTATCTGGACAAGAGAATGTGATGATTGTTTTCAGGAGTTGAAAATAAGATTGGTGAATGCTCCAGTTTTGGCACTACCTTCCAGGAATGGAGATTTTGTTATCTACAGTGATGCTTCATTAAAAGGACTTGGTTTCATTCTAATGAAGAATGATCAGGTAATTTCTTACGCTTCACGTTAGTTGAAAACTCATGAGGTAAATTACACTACACATGATTTGGAATTAGCTGTTGTTGTTTTCGCTTTAAAAATTTGGAGGCATCATTTGTATGGTGTAAAGTGTGAAATATATACTGATCACAAAAGTTTAAAGTATATATTCACTCAGAATTAATTGAACATGAGACAGAGGATATGGTTGGAATTAATCAAAGATTATGATTGTACAATTCATTACCATCCGGGAAAAGAAAATAAATTGTATGATGCTTTGAGTCAAAAAAGTAATGCTTCATTAACAATGTTGTGTTTGGAACATGATCCGTTGGTTAAGGATTTGATGAAATTTGGAATAGAAGTTGTTGGTGCAGGATGTCCTTCTATTTTGTTTCAGGTATCAGTGAAATATTCTCTATCAGACAGAATTAAGCAAGCACAGAAGCAAGACAACGAGGTGCAGAAAAAGGTAGAGCTGGTTCATATGGGTAAGTTTCCAAAATTCAACATTGATAATGATTTTGTTTTGATATTTGGGAAGAGATTGTGTGTGACTTGTGATTCACAGTTGAAGAGAGAGTTGTGGTGTGAAGCTCATAGTTCTCCATTTTCAGTTCATCCAGGCAGTACTAAGATGTATAGAGATCTTCGGGAGTATTACTGGTGGGACAGAATGAAAAGAGATATTGCTGATTTTACTGTGACGTGTTTGACTTGTCAATAGGTTAAATCAGATCCGTAGTTACCGAAAGGGATGCTTATGCCTTTATCAGTGCCAGAGTGGAAATGGGAGAATATATCCATGGACTTTGTTGTGGGATTACCGAAGACACCTCGAGGTAATAATGCAATCTGGGTTATTGTTGATCGCTTGACTAAATCTGCTCATTTCCTTGCTATATGAGATAATTTTTCCCAAGATCAACTTTACCGTTTGTATCTTAAAGAGATAGTCAGGTTACATGGAGTTCCCCTCTCCATTGTATCTGATCGTGATCCCAGGTTTACTTATAACTTTTGGAAAGGCCTTCAGAAGTCGTTGGGTACTGAATTAAATTTCATTACAGCTTTTCATCCTCAATCAGATGGGCAGTCAGAACGAAAAAATCAGACTTTGTCGGATATGTTATGTTCTTATTCGATGGATTATCAGGGAAGTTGGGACCATCATATTTCTTTGGTTGAGTTTTCTTATAATAACAGTTTTCATTCCAGTATACAGATAGAACCATTTGATGCATTATATAGGAAGCGGTGTCAAACTCCAGCTTTCTAGGATGAAGTTGTTGAAATAAAGTTGATGGAACAGAATTGGTAGAAGAGATGGTAGAAAAAGTTCAGTTGATTCAGAAACACATGAGAACATCTCAGAGAAGATAGAAAATTTATGTGGATAATAGGAGGAAGTATCTCTCTTTTGAGGTAGGTGATCATGTTTTTCTCAAAGTATCTCCATGGAAAAGTGTTAGGAAATTTGGTACGAATGTAAAACTGAGTACAAGGTTCATTGGACCATATGAAATTTTGGAGAGAGTTGGATCAGTTGAATACCGAGTGGCTTTACCTTTGAGCTTATCTCAGGTACACAATGTTTTTCATGTTTCAATGTTAAAGAAGTACATGCCAGATCCATCTCATGTTTTCAGTCCAGAGGTAGTTCAGCTGGAAGAGAATCTATCTTATGAGGAACAACCGGTCCAGATTCTTGACCACAAGTAGAAAGTGTTGTGGAATAAGTTGATTCATCAAGTAAAGGTTTTGTGGAAGAACCACATGAGTGAAGAGGCAATATGGGAATCTGAAAATGCAATGAGGGGTAAATACCCCGACTTATTCGATAAGTAAATAAATTGCAGGGACGCAATTTTCTAAATCGGGGAAGGATGCAACATCCCAAGTAAGTAATGAATAATAGATATTCTTATCTATGTCTATTTATGAATTAGATAGTGTTTTAGAGGCTTAAATTGAGAATAAATCCAATCTTAAGCATGGAATACACTAATATTTTTAAAAGATTTCTTTACCGCCTTTTGATGGTAAAAAATTTTTAAATCAATATTTTGAAAATATTATAATCTCTATTTGTTAAAATAAACTTATTATTTATGATTGTGACATTGAAATTTACATTGGATAATTTTGTTTTGTATTTTTCTGACAATGTTCATTTTTTAATGAATAGTGAAAAATACTGGATTTTACATCAAAACTTCTTTTTCATATAATATAACTATATGGTTAGATTATCTTTTTAATTTGTTTTAAAGTGTAAATAGAATATATTTTTTCTATTTAATCCAATTTTGGTCATTAGAATTAATTTCACTTTGGAATTGGGCATAAACTTATGCCAAACTTTTCATAGATATTGTTTCAAAAAAACCCTCTATTTGTTTTGACAACGGGAATTATTTTTAAATTAATTATTTCAATCTCTCTGTATGGAATTTGGTAAAATGGATTCCATATTTTGAATCATAAGGTCCATATTATGTAATTAAGACCCTTTTGTTTTTGGAATTTTTGAATAGTAATGACGGTAATTATCATTAATTATCTTGATTAATTAGTAATCAAGTAGTTAAGGATAATAAAATAATCTCATAATAATAAATAAATGACACCAACATGTGTCCTAATACTACATTTTGTGTCATGTCCGACCATGGGATTCCTTGTTCCAAACTTGGGGACCCCATTGAATCACTTTTGTGTGATAATGACTTTTTATCTTTTTATTTTTTTAAAGAAATTAAATATAACAAAGAATGTATCACCTGAGTAAAACTTATTTAATTTTGTCTACATAAATGATTTCTTGGACTATAAATAGTCATTGGAAATATAAAAATATTTCCTAAATCATATTATTTTTTTATAATTTTAGACATTAAATAAATTAAATTATATAGGAGACCATGATGATGCAGCGATTACCTCATTATTTAACGATTTAAATAAAATGAAAAGATAATGTAAAATATAAGACCTACACTTGTCAAAAACCTATTGGATGGGTTTATTTCAAACTCTTATCACCTTATCCTAGAAATACATCAATTTGGGACCTTTAAAATCCGAAACACATTTGAAAATAAAGTAACATTTTGTAGCTTTCCAAGAGTGCCCCTCCTCTCCTCTTATAAAAGGCCCCCAACTCTACCTCCTTACCCACACCTATCAAGCCTTTGGCTCGGACAATATCTGATCATTTTGTCTCTCCACATCCCTATCTCCATCCTAGAAGCCTTACCTTAGGATGAAATATCTCCAGGAAACCCTTTTGGTTCAAACCAAGTGGAGTTACCCGATTCAAAGGTAAAGTCTTCTCTAATGCTCTTTTGTTTTATTTTGCTTCTCCAACCACCTAACTACTTTTTATTCATTTATTTTGTAACAAAAACAGTATATTCAATATACTAGTATGTTTTTATAAGAATTATTCGAGCTATACTTACACACACCTAAATCTAATGGTTATAGAACATACTGTTTCTATGGTTGGAGAATTTCTTTCTCACGAAACAATGATTGTTCAACACTCATATAACACCTTCAAAGGTGGCCATTAAGATGTCACTATATTTATATATGATATATAATATGTTTATGTTTTACTTAAGATTATTTATTTTTCATTTATGTCATACCTTTATGGTTTCCATTATAGGTAAACACGATATCTTCATTTTAGGAAGTGCGGACTACCGCCCCCTCAAAGTGAATTGATTCGTTAATACCATATGTGGTACATATAAATGATATATGTAATGATATTATATATGATATTGTACTGGAATTATAATATACCTTTATATCATTATTATTTCACTCCATTAAGTAATAAATAGAAATGAAAGTAGCGTTCATGCGTACGTACGGCTTACCCTCTCGATGAACGGTGCATTTCATTTCTTACCTCTAAATGTTATATAATATTATAAATGCATGTATATAATATATATATATATGATATATATGATATCTACATCATGAATATAATTCTGGATATAATGGATATTTTACCCCATGAACAACTTCTAATTATAAAGAGTTTATTTTTGACTCAAGTACTAATGATCGGCAAAACAACCATTATTAACATAAATAATTACATAGGGTTCATAACATTGTAATAAGTGATATAAAAGGAATAATGAACTTGAAAAAAGGTTCTTAATCAAGTAGAAATTAACTCATGTTTATTATTCAGGAGGTTAAATAATGATCGTGTCAAGTCAGACCCGAGGTATGGGACTTCGTCTCAATCTCCTTTCATTGAGGTATATTTTGTTTTATACACAACTTTCTTTTATACGGAGTATAAACCCCTTTGACTTTTACGTTTATTCAAAATGAATCTTTTTTATATGAAGCGTTTTAATAAACTACAAAAGGAATTTTTTTGTCGTATGTATGCGGCGACAATGACCTCTCCACTACCGTGACCATTATTTGAGTTTTGGCTTCCTCTACAAGCCATAACTTTTCTTTAAAATGAAAAATAAATACCATATTTTTCTTTTCTTTTATTTTGGTATTGAAAATGGTTTTCATAATGTTTTTATTATATCAATGTGTTGTATTGATATCTTGTGATTGAAATGTAAAAATGTTATGTTTCCTTTATGTATGTTTTATGTGATACGATTATGTTATGGTTCTTGGGCATTGTTATGAAGACGGGTGGTTCCGTGATAAACTCAGGGCGGGTGAGCCCGATATAGCTCTCTAATGCATTGGGTAATGCGAAGGAGTTAAATGTTATGGTTTCTCCAAAGAGATTTAGGGAATATACTACGATGGGTATTCCAAACATAACCAAGAGGGTTAATCCCTATGTAAGAATTTTATGAATGCCTCAAGTTACCTTTATGTCTTATTATTTCTGTGATTTATTAATGATTTGATGAGGTATGTTAACGTGCTTATGTTTTATGAGTAAAGTATGATTTAATACATGGACTAATGTTTTCATTTCATACTTTTATATCCCTTACTAAGCTTTTTATGCTCATCCCATGTTTTTGAAATGTTTTTCACAGGTCAAGGGAAAGGTACATGATGTGATGATAGTTTCAATGAAGTGTCAAGAAAGAATCTATGTTTTATTTTAAATATGTTTCCGTTGATGGAAAAAATGAGTACTATCTTTTATGTAACCACTTTGTTTAAATGTGGAATGTAATGCATGTTTTATGATCTAATTCTCTAAAACTCTAAACCTGAAAAGATCCTCATTGTGTATTCTTGAAATAACATAAGATTAAGTAATGTTTAAGGCTAGGGCCTTATATCCAGTGAATTAAAAAAACTCTATTTGAGGTCGATAATCCTTCATTTATTATTTATTTATACCATACTGGATGGGTTATGATCTTCTTATTTTTTTTGTGAAAAATAGTATGCAATTAATTAATGAATATAATGAATTATTTTAATTTTAATTGAAGGGGAAGGGGAATGATATTACATACATTATAAATTTTGATATTATTTTATTTTTTGATTGTATGGGGTTTATTCCTTGTTGAAATGTTTTTCTATTAAATAATTTTTTTTCACTTTGGTTATTAAAATGATGGAACCCTTTTTCAGAGACTATCTTTTTTCAGATATGATGTAATTATAAAACCACTTATATCTGGTAAGTAAAATCGGTTCCCATATAATTATGGTTTGTGTGATAATTCCATTGAAAAAAATAAGTGAAAGTGATGAAACGACCCCAGATAAACCTTAAAATAATATGTGATGTCTGTTTGTGTTTCTGTGGAGGGAATGTGTATTAATGTTGTGTGGGTCATATGTGATTCGATGTAAAAAGTGTTTGTGATGCGATAAGTGGTTCTTATGTGGAAATTGGATATGACGTGGAATGTTTTTTGGAAGTGGAAGGTTTATAAGATTTTGAAATGGTTGAATGTAGATTTTATTTTCATGATAATGATGGGTTGTTCTTATGCTGTGTAGTGTTGTGGTAGTTTCTGAGTATTGATGGAATAATTTTTTAATAATTAAATATGAAATTCCATGGGTTTGTTTGGTTAATGGGTTGAAGTATTTAATGAAATATTTTTTATAATATGAAGTGTGGTATAAAGGGATATTGATAAATATGAAATGAATCAAATTGAATAGTGAAATGTTTGGTAAATGTGAAATATAGAAAATGTATTAACATGAAATGAAATGTGGTATGCGGTTTTGGGATTGTGGTGTGGTTTGCTTCTGTGGTGTTATGAATTTATAGGTTTTGGTACAAGTGGTGGATGTTATGAGGATTGGTGGTGATGTTGTGAGTTTTTTGGTATTCTTATTGAGAACCCATAGGCTGGCCATGTGTGAGGTTGTATATACACATATACATTATATATTCCTTATAATTTATATATGAACCCCGTCCACATCGAGCACTATTTTTTCCAACATCCCAATGGTGGGGGTAAATGGATAGCTACCCGCTCTTCCATGCCCTCTCTTCTAGATCACATTTACATGCATGGGATATGATGGGTACAATTCAAAAGTGTTATATGGGGATGTTTGTTAAGATGATAAGATAACATAATGGTTTAGGTTGTTCATGATAGGAGGTGTGCATGAGGAGGATGTCCTTCATCTACATGATTCTATATTACTTTGATTGTGTGGTAGGGGTTGAGTTGTGATGGACTAGGTGTCTTTGGGTGATATGTGATGTGTCATGATAGACTAAGTGTATGTGGATGAGATCTAATGTGATGTGATAGACCAGGTTTCTTTTGAAGATATATTATATTATGTGATTTCCTAGCTGCCTTTTGGTGAGATGTGATGTGATGTGATTATCCATGTGTGTATGGGTACTGTTACTTTATGAAAGATATGGGAGTTCTAGGATGTATAATGTTCTGGTGTTAGAGAATAAAATCAATGATAAATAAGTAATGGGTTCCCTTTTATCAATATACTTATTATTATGTTTCTATAATTTGATGCGTTATTTTTTAGTGTTACATAGTGAGGATGGGATTGGTTAGGAGGTCTCTGTATGTACTATTTTTTATGTTGTTTTCTCACTGGTGAATTAGTATACTTCTTTCACATGTACATGTGATACTTTCGGTATGATTCTACTGTGTATACTTATATTCTCACCCCATATATATAAAAACATTTTTTAGGTTTCCAGGTGGTGTTTGTAGATAGTGATTGACATTACTAGCTCAAAACTTTAGAGGCATTATCAAGCCACTACTGTAGAAATTTTCTTTTGGGTATTTATTTGAAGTTTCCTTGTAATTGTTTACATTATTCATTTATTTTTGGATGTTCATAGTTTCCTTTAATTATAATGTGGAATTAATTTTATTGGCCCTTGAAATCCTATATCCTGATCCCAATATTATATATGATAATTCCTTAAATTTGTGATATATTTATACCCTTGGTGGTAGTCACAAACCTAAGGCCTACAAAAATGTGGGACTCACAGGTTACTATGTCGCTTCCTTCATTATTGGACATAGAGGGTTTCATTTGGTAGAGGGGGTTGTGAATTAGTAGTATTAAATATTTTAGTTCGATGATAGTATGGAGACCATGGTTAGGCTCAATGAGTATTTCATGGGACGGTAAAACAATGATGTCAATTGATCATAGTTAATGACATTGGCTAGGGAAGAATATCAATGAGATATGATTTTATCCCGTTATTTTCATTTTATTAAAGGACTATAATCCTACCAAATGAAAAAGTCAAGTTATTCTTATTTCATGGTTGAGATTTGGGAGAGGTACATGCATTATTATTGACATATGTTCTCTTTTGTATTGGGTAGTTTTGAGAAGTTGATATTAATTAAATAAATCTTAATAAAATTATATACCACCAGGAATAGAAAATACCTATTTTCCTTTTCTTCTATGTATCTTGTACATATTCTATTTATGGTTTATGTAGTGGAGTTTCAATAGGTTGATTCGACTGATCGCTAAAGGGTTGGTAAAGTAGGGGAGGATAATTAGTAGCATAAAACATTATTCACCCATCAGTGGTAGGATTTGGGGAATTATGAAGGAATAAACTCTAATATATAGATAAAGATTTTTTTAGAGGATCAAGAGATGAACTTCAGTTTGATCTAGGCCATGGAGGAGTACCGGGGCCCATTGGAAGTTATCCATGTACAAGGGGATTCCTATTAGTGGTGGATGTTATATCTTAGTGATATGATGGAGGAAGATTGTCATAGGATGACTTGGAGAATAAGTTTCTAGGGTAGTACCTATTATCAAATATAATTGAATTGAAGAGTTAAATGCTTCTCTTTATTTATTAGGGTAGCATGTATGTGTGTGATATGGGAATCCAGTTCAAGGATCTGTTGGATTTCACACCAGATATTTTTTCAGATGAGAAGTCTCGAGGGCGGTGTCTTGTAGAGGCACTCCACCCTTTAGTCTAGTATATAGTTACTCAATCTATATTTATTGGGTTTCTAGAAGTTCTTAAGTATAGATCATATTAACTTCTATGGAGTATTACCACAATGGGTGAACCATTACGTTTCCTCACAAAGTTATGTTGTCAGTGGAAGGTCTCAGGCACTATGGCCTTCAAGGTTTTAATTGGTGGGGTGTTGACCTCAGTAGCTCCTATTTGTGTCCATATAAGTCCAGGGGTTTTTTATTTTACAGGGGGATTTATTATGGTGTGATTTGGTTATGGGTTCTATGGATAACATCATAATTAGTTCTTAGCAGTCCTTAGAGTTTAGTATGGAATAGGTGGTCTGGTTCAACATCATCCTCAACAGCATTAAATAGTGGAACCATTCGAGAAGCAAAGGTAGAGATCCTATGATCCAAATATAGGATATAAGTAATGAATATTTATACCTTATGATTTTCTTCACCATTAGACACCCTGACCTGAGCATGGTTGTGAAGATAGTTATTAGTAATGAGGCATTGGAGTTGACTATAGTCAGCTTCATAAGGTTGTGTTAGAAATACTAGGGGATCTAAAGATTATAAGTGGGGGTGATTAGTTTAACATATACCATTTTATTTTACTTTATTTATATAATATTTTCATAATCCTTTTTTCTCCAACGTTATTATTTTTCTAATGGTCTAGATTTATAGAATATTCCAATACCCACGGTGTTAACTACGTCAGTCATAGGAAAGAATAAATTGTTTGATGTGTACCAACGGTGTATAATTATGATTGGGAAACATCATAAATGTGGGTATATTTTCATGCTATATATTTAGTGGTATGATATCATTCTTTGAATCAACTGTTTGTGTTACATGTATTCTATTATCGATTGTTTCTAGAAGAGATTTGTGTTCTCTGATCTTGATAAAAAGTGTGTAGTTTTCATTGGTTAGAAACGTTTTCAGAAGGTTAGTATATGAGTGAATGTACTTATTTAATTTATGGATGAGTTTTCTATAGAATTAGTGGATTCTTATATGGGTGTTCCTCCTTTTATTTTCCTAGAATTGGTTGATGTTTTCCCCTGAAAATTGAAACGTTACCCCTTGATGTGATGTTGAGTTTGGGATAGGATTTCATCTCGGTGTTTCTATAATTTTGATCAATCCTTATCATATAAAAGCTTATGATTTATGGAGATAAAAAATGTAGATAGTTAACATTATACTGGAAGGTTTCATATATACCAGTGTGTCACCAAGGGATACTCTAGTGTTATTCTCCAACAAGGTAGAGAGTTGTATGTGTTTTTGAATAGACTACTTGTGGTTGAATCAGGTATCATTAAAATATCATTACCCTATCACGAGGGTTGATGATATTTTTCACAATTTTATGGGATATAGTTGGTTTATTATGATTGATATATAATATGGATATCTCCATTTTGGGGTCAAGGAGGATGATATCCCAGTTACTACATTTACATTTCGGTATGGGAACTTCAAGTTCATGGTCTTTCTGGTTTGTGCCATGAATTCATCAGATGTGTTTATGGGGATCATGAAAATTATGTTCCATTAATTCTTAGGACAATTCATAGTCACTTTAATCAATGACATATTGATCTTCTCCAAGTCAGATAAAGAGAATGGTGGTCATATCATACCCTTCTTGTAATTTCTTTGATGCCACTTTCTCTATGGAATGTTGTTAAATATTTTGTTCTAAACATGAGAGGTGCATTTTCTTAGGCATATAGATTCATTTCATGGTTCATCCATAGAACCATTAATGATTGAGCCATTTTTTCAATGGCTGGAACCATTAATATTTAATAGGTTCATAGATTCCTTAGTCTATAAGGTTATTACCAGATATTCATATTTTATTTCTCATGGATTACAACCTTATTGATATATATATAAAAGAAGTACCAGGATTTTATATGTATTGATCAGTTTCATGTAGAATTTGAATACATGAAGATGTGATTGATTAGTTCTTTAGTTCTTCAATTTATAAATTATGATGTGTTGTCTGGGGTGTTTTAATCTTTTACAGTTTGGGATTGAGATGTGTATTAATAGATCATAAGGAAGTGATCTTTTATAGGATTAGGTAGTCACATACCCATGGACATAATTTTTTCACCCATGATATGGATCTAGTATGTATTGTTCTTACGCTAAGGATGTGGTGAAATTAAATTATTTTGGAGAATATTATGGTATTCACCAAACACTATATCTTGAGGTATATATTTTATTACTGTGATCTAAATCTATAGAAAAGGATGTGGAGGATGTTTCTTCAAGATTATGAGTTTTTCATATTCTACACCTCTAAAAAGGGTGATGTGATGGATTATGATTGGAGAAGGAATTTGTGGAATGTTATTTTAAAGGACTCTATATATTCCTAGATAGTAATAGAGGAGTTAGAATCCCTTCTCTTAAAAGTGAGTGTGGTTTATGGTGGATGTTTCTTTTTCCATATGGAAGTGAAATCTTCTATAATGCGTTTGTTAGAGGATTCTCCAAAGGTAGACATGGAGGTAGAGTTGGTGTGTGATCATGTTGTCCCTATTGATGCTTAATAGGGGTTTTTGGAGGATGTTCAGAACAGTATGTGGATTCAGGGGACGTTTTTTATTCCAATAGAAAAGCATGAGGTGGTTATTCATGATTTTCATATCTTAGCTTGGTGGTACACCCAAGGGTGTATATTATATAAAATGGATTGAGGATACATTTTTAGTTTTCAATGATGAAATAAAAAGTGGTAGATTTTGTAGAATTATGTCTATTTTCTTGTAGGTATGGTATAAGAACCACTTTCCCGGTGGCTCGTTACAACCCTTGGATGTTACCGAGTGTAAGTGGGATGAAATTTTTGTTGATGTAATCTTAGGGTTACCCTAGGCTCAAGGAATTCATGATGAAATCTTGTTAATCATTTATTGGTTAAAAATTCAACTTACTTCTTAGATACTGAGGAGTCTTTCTCCATGGATACTTCAAAGAGGATTTTTGTAGATTAGTTTGTGTGACTACATGTAGTTCCAAGGAACATTGTTTTTGATCATGATGAATATTTTACCACATGAGTTTAGAGGGGATTATAACTTACTTTTGGAGCCTAGTTATACCTCAACATTTCTCTCCACCTTGAATTGGATGGCCAGATTGAGTGGACCATCCATACATTGGGGTATATGCTTCATAATGCATATTATACTTCCTTGTATCTTTAGAAAATCACTTTCATTTGGTGGTGTTTGATTATAACAACCTATATCATTCATCCACTAGCATATCCCCATTTGAGGGTTTATATGGGTGGTCATGTCATTATCCATTATTCCAAGATGAGGATGGGGAGTCATAAGTTTCCAGTTCTGATGAGGTGTATAGTGTGATATAAAATGTTCATTTTTTTCATGATAGGATGAATATAGTGCATTAAAAATAGAAGTATTATTCCAATCATAGGAGGAGGCCCTTTGAGTTTATGTTTGGAGATCATGTGTTCCTTTGAGTCTCCCCTTGACATTTGCAGTAGAGTTTTGGTAGGGGGAGTAACCTATCACCATAGTTTGTTGGAACCTTTTTTGGTATGGGTTGTGTTGGAAAGGTGGCTTATCATTTGGAACTCCCGCTCTAATCATAAAGGATTCATGATGCTTTCCATGTATCTCGGTATCGTTAGTATATTCCTGATGACTCCCATGTCATTTATTATGGAAATCTATATATCAATGATGAAGTGGAATTATTTGAGAATATAATAGAGATCCAAGATCATTAGTATAAGGTTCTATGTAGTCATACCATCCCTTTGTTTCGTGTATTGTGGAGGAATAATGGCTTAATCATTAGTACTTTGGAGTGTGGGCTGCAGATGTATTCCCAATACCATAGGTTTTTTGAGTTCTTTCCATGACATGTTGGTGTAATGACTTCAACATGGTTTTTTATGATAGGTTACTTATTTCCTTGATTTATAATGTGTATTAAATCTTCTAGCATTTGAATAAGGGAAAACCTAATTCCTAAGGAAGACAATTTATACCACGCCATGATTAAAATCATGTAGGTTATTTAGTTCCACCCAAAATCATATTATGTTTTGATAAAAGAGATATAATTACTTTATTTATGTGCAAGGGGATCTATTTTGCGGTGATTATGGTAATATTTGGTTTGGGCTTTGTGGAGGTTGAGACAATTGTGCTGATTTTTATGTGTAATGTAGGTGGTTTGAGGCTTGTGTGAGATGGTGTTGTGTTTTCATGGTGATTCATATTGTTATGGGAGAAAATTGGATTAAGTTTGGTGTGTTGGTGTATTTATGTGAGTTATTTATGGATGTTTTCACTTAGTGAGTGTGTTTGGATGGTGGTCATGTTTAGCTGTAATGATATCCTTGATAGGTATCACATGGTATGGTTGTTGGGACACCCTTTATCCATTTTACTTTTTAAGATTGGTTTTTATTCACAATGGATAGAATTGGTTGAGATTTATAAAATGTAACGGTCTAGAACTTCGTTACCATTACATTATAGGAATTTTGGTGCTTGAGGTGTCTGGGGAAGTTATGATTTTTTAGAGGGAAGGGAGGTTTCTTCTAGAAAAACCAGCCAAGGAAGAGTATATAGTATTGAACATAGAGACGAACCATTATTGTGATCATTGTTTCATTGATAGGTCGGATGTGGTGTATGGATCTAGAATGAATAATTTTCATGCCACTTATATTTTTGGCATGGTTGTGTAATGGTTCTAGGTTGTGGTGTAGTATTGGAAAGTCATGTGGTAAGGAGAGATTGATAATGGTGTAGGGTCTTGGGATTTAGTTTTTATAGTTATTCTAATTTTAGTATGGATTTGTAATAGTCACCTTGGATATTTTATGGAGTTTGGTGGTGTGTTTTCATGGTTTTTTTTCAATTCCGGGTTACCTACACCCTGAAGATGGGTGGTGAAATAGTCTATATTCCAATTGTTGAGTAGTGTGGCATAGTGTCATTCACTAGAAAATGGTATTGTCCCATTTTTATCAAAATAAATGGCATGGATATAGATGAAATAATCATAGAAAATTTGAACTAAACTATTTTACCACAGTATCTTGTACTACACCATGGTCCTCCACAATTTTTGAGGTTTTGAAACGTGGTGTTAGGGGCTGTTTCATGGTCTAATATTTATCAAACCACCTATTAATTTTTAAATTCCCTAAAACCCAAAAATTTCCCATATTTTATGTCAATTATATAGAAATCAAAGGGAATACCTAGGAGGAATTTAATCTCCTAATTAGTGGATTTAATGTCGGGTATTGGGAGATCGACCCATGGTGGTTTTAGATGAGTTTCCAATATTTTCTCCCAATTTCAATTGTTTGATACGTATTTATTATATGGGAAGGGTTTATTCCTGGGGAAATATTTATTTTTAATTATATTTTGATAAGGGGGTTTTGTGGGGTGTGGTTTATAAGGTGATCATGGTGTTATCCTTCATCATGGTTCTTGGTGGAGGACTCCAACTCGTTTGGCCTTATGAATTTAATCAGAAATCCCCATTTAAGGTGGAAGATCCAATATTTCTCATTTAATTGTATCATTTGGGGGTGGTTATGATATTTTTATCTTTTATGGAGATATTATACACCATATAAAAATATATAATGAGTTGTTTTAATTAAAAATCAATGATAAGGGGAATGAAATCGTATTCCATAAAACATTTTATTTTATTTGATGTTGTGATTTTATGGGCTTGATTCCTTATTAAAACCTTCGACCATTGGTGGAACTGTTTTCACTATAGTTGTTATTAATATGTAACCCTTTTTGTGTGACTATTTTTTTCACCTAAAATATAATGGGATAAACACTTATATACAATTAATAAAATGGTTTCCCCTATATTTCTAGTATGGATGATAATTCTTGTGAAATAATTATATGAAAGTCAAACAAATCCCCTTGAAAAAACTAAAAATAATATGTAATGTTTGGTTGTGTTTGTGTAGACCTGATGTTTGGTTTTGGTTTGTAGGGATGATGTGTTGATATGTGTAAAGTTGTTGTTATATGTGAAGTGATTATGATGATGAAAGTGGTTGTAATTTGGAAAGTGGATTTGGTTCTGAAATTGTTGAAATGTGGGGTTTTTTGGAAAGGGAAAGATGAGTTGTTTTTTGTTTTATAGAGTTGTGGAATTTCCTCAGTAGTGATGAAGCAATTGGTGAATAATGAAAAATGAAATGGAGAAGGATGGCCTTGTTAATGGGTTGAAGTGGTTAATGAATGTTTCTTTTAAAATGGGAAGGGTGGTTTAAATGGATGTTGATAAATATTAAATGAATCAGATAGAATAATGAAATGGTTGGTAAATTGGAAATAAAAAAAATATTTATAATTTAAAATAAATTTGATATGTGGTTTTTGGCCTATAGTGGTTTTCATGTGTGATGTTATGCATTTAGAGGTCGTAGTAAAAACGGATGATTTTGTAAGGCTTGGTGGTGATATTGGGGGTTGGATGGTATTCTTGTTGAGAACCCATATTTTTGGTTTGTGTGTGGATATATATATATACATTTTTTATTCTATATGATTACTATACGCACCCCACCTATGTTGATCTTCATGTTCCAAACACCAAATGTTTTTAGGGGTGTTTTTTCCAAAATCCTAGTGGTGATGATGGGTCTATCTACCAATTATTCCCTACATTATCTTCTATGTGATGTTGAAAATCAAGGGCTATGATGTCCATAAGTCAAAAGTAAACTATGGTGATGTTTGATGAGATGCAAATATATCGTGTGGTAGGGGTTTTACATGGTAGGAAATGGTAATGTGGTTGATGTACTTCATATATATGATACCCTACAACTCTAGTTATATAGATAAGGATGTCATTTGAAGGCTGAGGATTCTTCAAGAGAGATGGGGTTTATTGTGATGGACCATCATTTTATGGGTGAGTTGTGATGGACCAAGTGTCTCTGGGTGAGTTGTGATGAGATGTTTTTTCCTAGGTATCATTGGGAGAGATGTAATGTGATATGATTTACTAGGTGTGTTCATGTAGGGTTACTTTGCAGAAGAGATGATATAACTATTATGTAACATATTAGGGTGTGAGAGTATAAAATTATTGGTACATATTTATAGGTTACCCTTTTATCACTATGCTTCTTATTATGTTACCATACTTGGATGCAATATTTTATGAGCATGATATAGTAAGGATGAGATTTTTTTAGTTGGCTGGTTTAGGTTTTGCTGGTTCTTCTATTCTCTCACCAGGGAATTAGTATTCTTTTTTCACATGTACATGAGAGTCCTTTGGTATGATCTTAGTATTTATATTTGTGTGATCACCCTAAATATATAAAAATGGGTTTCAGGTTTCTAGGAGAACTATGTGGACTATGACGGACCAAACTTGCTCAGACCTTTAGAGTAACTTATAGAAACCCTAGAATTTTACACATGTCATTACATGATTTTAAGCATAATAAAACATCATATTACAAGCCAAGGATTGTAAAGTCTAGTTTCTTGGAACACTAGGAAAATAAAATTGAAAACATGGGACGAAATAAAACAGTTCTTTATTTAATATTTATAAAGAGCACCTTACATCCATTGTGCTCATACATCTTCATAGGATAACCTAGGGATAACACGAACAAAGGGATGATCTAAAAATCCCTATAAGGGAATAAACATAATAATAAAGCTTTATCACATGAGTTAGAAAGCATGACATAATGATATAAAAAGGAATGGAACATGTGGAATCCTAAAAAATAAACATTGGGTCACATAAACATGGATTCATAGTAATTTATAAGAAAGATAGAACATTACTTCAGTAGGATTCGAGCCTCGTTTCACATAGAGGATCACAAGTCAAGGTTAACCACCAAGCACATTTCATAGGGTAGCACGAGTCAAGTATAACCACCAAGACTGTTGCACATATTGTCTCATAAGACTCAACATTACCCAATGATTTGATGCACTATCTGGGTGAACCCATTTAACATGTTCATGAATATATTTTCCACATAATGAATAATATATAATCAGTCATTCTTAAACATAATGGTGCCCATGGAACAAAATGGTTATCATAATCATGTCATTAAGCATAATGAATGGTCGTATCATGCAAGTGTTCATGAAAGAAAGAAATTAAAACATAAATTGAAATTAATAATGGAAAATAAAAATATATCATTGTAAGTGATGTCAAACAGAATTGGCAACATGTAAGAAGAGTATTTAATAAGTTTTTCCATTAAAACATTTTAGTGCGGTTTTAGGGAAAATTATAAAGAGAATTTAAAAAATAAAATAGAAAAATATTTCATATAAATCCAGAATTGAACCAATAAGGTTCTCATAATAAAAATAAATATTTTATAAATAAAAAAGGGGCCTTAAAATAGATGATAGAGTGAACTTGACATTGGGTAAGAATTCAAGATGTTCCCTTAAAATAGGCTTTCTTATCATGAATAATTGAGAAGGAACCACTGAAAAATATGTATATCAAAGATAGATAATGATGAACGGGTCTTGATAAATGATTTTATAAATTATACACAAAATTTAGAAGATTTACATAAAATTAAAAGATAACATCATTTGGGTAAAAAGAAAGATAGATCAACCTGAAGGGATAATGAAGGTTCAAGTAAATTTCCTTACCTTAGGTATGATGGTGTCATTCACATGGCCATAATGTCCTTGATAAAAAAATTAAATTCATTAATAAGTATCTCCAAACCATCTTTTTCATTTAATTGATTTATTATAACCTTATTAATCTCGTTCATGAAATTTTTTATGGGTTAGGAGGTTCAATTTCATTATTTGGGAGCATTTGTTTCCTTGGATTTCATGGTTGGTTTACATATATATATGTAAGGATAAACATGTAAGATGGGAATAGTTTTACATAATTGAAGTTATATATTATTAGTAAACATATAGAAGATTACATGGTTATAAAATTAACCTAGTTATTTTTATTGAAGATGAATCATTATATAAAACTTTAATGATAACTGTTTTGATTAATTTTCATTTTTTATCACAATGAACTCATTTTTATTTATAGAATAATATCATGTGTAAAAAAGACTCCAGAACCTTACATAAGATATAATACATATGTTTAGTCTACTTAAACCATTAAAATAGTTTCATGACCATAATTTAAGATAGTAATAGAAAATAAAAACTTTTCGTCCTTGAATGTGATAAATTAAAACATCTCAAATAGTGTTTTCACATCTAGCATAATAGGAGGGGAAATGAGAGAAAATGATAAAATATTACCTTATCATAAAAAAAATTCAGTACATATAAGGTACCATAGTTATAACACCATTTGGATGAGTATAGGGGGAGATATAAATGAAAACAAAGAAACATGAAAAAAAAAAGAAAAGAAAAGAAAAGGGGAATTTACCTCTTTAATATATATTCCTTGAGAGCCCCTTTAGGAAAGAGGTTTTGGCCTTTTTATGAGACCATGGATGGTGGATGTGGGGGAGGTTCTTGGGATGATATTTTAGTAGAATTTAGATAAGGAACAAGGATTGATAGGAGTGAAGTGAAGAGGTAAAGAGTGGTGGTATTTATAGTGGAGGAGGGGGTCCCATTATTTTAATCATTAGTTTAGTATTTTTTTCTCAAGACTATGAATAGTATTGATTATTGTGAACAAAAACAATAAAAAATGCATGTGACTTTGAACCAAAGTCTATTTACATCATCAATGAATCAATCATGATGCATAAATTCATTTATTTAGCATTTTTCATAAATTATCATATTTTAATATTCACAAAAAAATCATGTATTTTTAAAAAAAATACAAAAAAATTGGCCCAATGATTTTTGACATGTAGATTCAAAAATGAACTTGATATTAGGAAAATATTTATCTGAATATGATCAATTTAATTTTTAATAAAAATTATAATTTACTTGAAAAAATATAAATTTCTAAATAAAAACTACATTTTTATCTCTTTGAAAAGTTAATTAAGGTATCATAAAATTATTTTTTGATCTTAAAACGTAAATAAAATATTTTATAAATTCATTTTTTGAAATGAAATTTCATTTTAATTTATTAAATTAATTATAATATTATAGTTAAATATATAAGACTTACAAAAATACCAATACTTTATTAATAATTTATAAAAACTTTATTTGCATGCAATATGATATAATTATATCATAGTGTCATATATAATATGGATAAATTTTATTTATACTTTCATTAGTGAGATTACTATTCAATTGGTAGGTTTACTATTCATAAGGGTCACATTACTATTCCCAAGTCCAAGTTACTATTTCATCAATATATATTCCTTAAATTCTAAAGATGCCTTCTATTTCACACATTCATCATTTATAAGGATTGAATTATTTTATGTAAAAAATCTAATGTGATTATACCATAAGATATAATTATAAGAAGAGAATACCACTGATAAAACATAGGGTGATTGCATTCATCCCCCTTAAGAAATTTCTCCCCTGATTTTTTTAACATTTTATGCTAAAAAAAATTG
Source organism: Viscum album (assembly GCA_963277665.1). Classification (NCBI taxonomy): domain Eukaryota; kingdom Viridiplantae; phylum Streptophyta; class Magnoliopsida; order Santalales; family Viscaceae; genus Viscum; species Viscum album. The sequence continues at coordinate 275,002,286 of OY728123.1, read as the reverse complement.
TGGGTAATTTTACTTTGTTACTTCATCTAGTTCCCATGTTTCCTCTTGGTACTTATGTTTCCACCATAGTACTTTGACTAGGTGAGTAGTCTTGTTATGTAGAACATTATCTCTATGATCCAAGATCTTCACAGGATACTCATTATAAGAAAGATCATTCCCCAACTATACATGTAACATCAGAAGTAAGTACAGAATAATAGATTTTCATATCAATGTCTATTTATGACTTATATAGTATTTTATAGGCTTAAGATGAGAATAAATCCAATCTTAAGCATAGAATATTCTAATATTTTTAAAGATTGTTTAACCACCTTTTGATGGAAACCCATTTTTAAATCTAAATTTTGACAATTTTGTAAGAACTATTTTTCAAAATAAACTTATTCTTTATAATTGGTACATTGAAATTTACATTGGATAAATTTTTGGTATTTTTCTGACAATGTACACTTTTTAATGAATAGTGAAAAATACTGCATTTTACATCAAAATTGATTTTTATCTAATTTAATTATTTTGTTAGATTATATTTTTAATTGGTTTTAATGTTTAATTAGAATATATTTTTACCATTTAATCCAATTTTGGTCATTATAAATAATTTAACTTTTAAATTAGACATAATCAATTGTCAATATTTTGATAGATATTGTTTCTTAAAAACACGCTATTTGTTTTGACAACGAAAATTATTTTTAAATTAATTACTGCAATTTTTGTGTTTGGAATTTGGTAAAATGGATTACATATTTGTAATCATAAGGTCCAAATTATGTAATTAAGACTCTTTTGTTTTTTGGATAATATGAATAGTAACAACAGTAATTATCTTTATGTATCGTGATTAATTAGTAATCGAGTAGTTAATGGTAATAAAATAACAGCATAATAATATAAAATGACCCCAAATGTGTCAAAATACTCTTTTTTGTGTCATGTCCGACCATGGGATGCCTTGTTCCAACTTAGGGACCCCATGGAATCACTTTTGTGTGATAGTGACCTTTTATCATATTATTTTTAAAGAAAGGAAAATATAACCAAACTATGTAACACCTAAGTAAAACAATTTTAATTTTGTTTACATAAATTACCTATTAAACTATAAATAGTAATTGGAAATATAAAATTATATCCTACATCATGGTATTTTTTTTATAATTTTTATACATTAAATAAATAAATTTATTTATGACACCATGATGATGTAGTGATTACCTCATTAATGAACGATTTAAAAAAATGAAAAGATAAGGTAAATTCTAAGCCTTAAACTTGTAAAAAACTTATTGGATGGGTGTATTTCGAACCCTTATCACCTTATCCTCGAAATATATCATTTTGGGACCTTTAAAATCTGAAAATCATTTTATAATAAAGTAATATTTCAAGACATTCCAAAAGTGACCCTCCTCCCTCTTATAAAAGGCCCCCACCTCTACCCCATTACCCAAACATATAAAGCCCTTGTATTGTCCAAAAAATGATCATATTATCTCTCCACATCCCTCTCTTATTCCTAGAACCCTCACCTTGGGCATAAGTCTTTCCAAGGAATCCTTTGGCTCGAATCAAAAAGAGTTACCCGATTTAGAGGTAATGCCTTTTCTCGAGTTTCTTCCATTTATTTTCCTTCTTCACTCCCCCTAAAATTCTTATTCTTTGATTACATAAAAAAACCAGTATCCTCAATATACTAGGATATTTTTATGAGAAGTATTTTATTTACACTTACACACACCTCTGTCTAATGGTTAAAGAACATACGGTTTCTGTGCGTGTCGAATTACTGGATCACAAAACGATGATTGTTCAATCTTCTTTTAACACATTTCATGGTGGAAATTATGATGGCACTATATTTATATATGATATATATTATTTCCTCTATATTCTTCTTTATTTAATATTTAAAACATATTTTTATGCTTTTCATGTTGGGAAAATGCGATAATTTCATATGAGGAAGTGTGGACTACCACCCCCTCAAGTGATGTGACTCATTCATGCCAAACATGGAATTTATAAAGAATGTAATTAATGAAATTATTTTAAATATATAACATATATATTATACTGGAATTATAATATAACTATGTCTCATATAGTTTTAAAGTCCATTAATATGAAAAAAATATAAAAGTTGCATTCATGCGTACGTACGGCCTACCGTCTACATGAACGGTACATTTCATTTCTTATCTCCAAACATTATGGAATATTATTAAATACATATATACTGGATATATATGATATTTAAATCATGAACACCATTCCAGAGATGATTCACTTATAAATACATGGACAATTCTCTTCAAACAATTTTATTTTTGACTCATGTACCGAACATCAACAAAACGTATGATATAAAATCACATAATTAACTAATTATTATAACATAATAATATGTGATATGAATTGAATAATAAACCTTAAATGAATTCCTCATGAAATTATAAATTGACCAAAGTTTATTATTCATGAATATAATGAAACGAACAAGACAAGTCGGACATGAGGTAAGGGACTTCGTCTCAATCTCCTTTCGTTGAAGCATACTTCTATTTATATATGACCATATTTTATTAGATGTATAATAAAACCTTTTTACTTTTAATTTCATTCAAAAGGAATCATTTTACATGAAGAGTTTTACTAAATGACAAAAGGAATGTTTTTATCTTACATCTGCGGCGACGACGACTTCTCCACTGTCGTGACCATTATTTGAGTTTTGGATTCCTCTATAAGCCATAACTTTTTATTAAATGAAAAATTAATACCATGTTTTAATTTTGTTTTACTTTGGTATTGAAAATGGTTTTGATAATGTTTTGATTATATCGATGTGTTGTATTGTTATCTTGTGATTGAAATATGGAAATGTTATGTTTCCTTTATGCATTTTTTATGTGATACGATTATGTTATGGTTCATGGGCATTGTTTTTGAAGTCGGGTGGTTCCGTGATAAACTAACGGAGGGTGAGCCCGAGATAGCTCTCCAATGCATTGGTTAACGTGAAGGAGTTAAATGCTAAGGTTTATCTGAAGAGATTTAGGGAATATACTGTGAAGGGTATTCCAAACGTAACCATTAGTATTACTCCCTACGTAATAATGTTATGAATACCTCAAGTTACCTTTATTTCTTATGATTTATCGGAGTTATTCATAAATCTTATGATTTCATATGGTATGTTCAAGTGCTTATGATTTATGAGGAAAGTATTATTTGATTGATTCTTATGTATACATGGACTAATGTTTTCTTTCTGTATTTTTATATCCCTTACTGAGCTTTTTATGCTCATCCCATGTTTTTGAAATGTTTTTCACAGGTTAAGGGAAAAGTACATGATGTGATGATAGTGTCGATGAAGTGTCAAGAAAGAATCCATGTTTTATTTTAAATATGTTTCCTTTGGTGGAAAAAAATGAATACTCTCTTTTATGTAACCACCTTGTTTAAATGTGGAATGTAATACATGATTTATGATCTAATTGTCTAAAAATTTAAACCAGAAAAGATCCTCAATATGAATTCTTGAAATAACCCAAGATTAAGTAATGTTTATGTCTAGGGCCTTATAGTTGGTACCAGAGATCGGTTTAAATAAATTTAGGAGTTAGAATTCTATTAAATGATTATCCAAAAATAATTTTTTTTATGGTCAAATTGAAATGATATAGCATTTGAAGATTACCATGTGGCTTCATCTAAGACATTTTTGTTCAGAATGGTTTTCCACATAGGAAATAGGGAAGCAATTCTTGGAAGGCATATTTAAGGAAACGACCTTCCAAATCTGCATCTTGAGATGGTCGAAATTGGAACTGAATAGTTTTTTGCAGTAATGGATCAGTTGACTCAAGAGATAAATGGTGGTGGTATCCATGCACGAGATCATCCAGATCAACCGCAAAGTAACATGTCAGTGGTGGAACATTTCATGAGGCAACATCCCCCACAATTTAGAGGATCATCTAACCCTGTGATAGATGAAGGGTGGATTAAATCACTGGAGAATATTTTCAATGTCATGGGCTATTCGGACAATCAAAAGGTTAGTCTTGTTGTTTACCGTTTGGAGGGTGAAGCAGATCAGGGGTGGTCGATGGTTAAAAATATCAGGGACACTGATGAGAATGATGCTCTTGACTGTGATTAATTCAAAGGTATGTTTCTTGAGAAATATTTTCCTAAGGCTATTTGACTTAGGATGGAAAAAAAATTCTTTCAATTGAGGAAAGAGAACGACTCAGTGGCTGCTTATGATGAAAAGTTCACCCGATCGGCAAGGTAAGCTCCAAATTTTATCTGAGACCTTGATAGTAAAATCAATCGTTTTAACTCAGTATTAAAGACAAAATATCGCATGACATTAGTTTCTCGTGAGTTTAAAAGTTATGAAAAGCTTGTTCAATGTGCTGAGAAGGTGGAAATGGAGTTGGTCGATGAGAAAGTGTTCTATGAAAACCAATAGAAGAAGAGACTGAGGTGGCAGGAGAAAGGGAATAACCCTTCAAAAAGGATTGATGGTAAGAAAACTAAGTTTTCAGTTTGTGATAAATGTGGTAAAAAGTATGATGGGAAATGTCTTTTGAATTATGGAAAGTGTTTCCGATGTGGTAAGATGGGACATAAGGCACGTGATTGCACTAGAAAAGATCAGGGTAATGTTAAGACCAAATTTAATTTATAGTTAGTGAAATGTTTCAAGTATAATGAGATGGGTCATTATGAAAATGAGTGTTCGACAAAGAGCTAAAATGATGGGAAGCAGTCAGACTACAAGCCAAAATGTGTGGTTAAATCCTTTGCAACTACTTTAGAAAATTTTGTGCCATCAAATGAAGCGGTATTAGGTACTTTTTTTGTTTTTTTAGATTATGAAAATGTGTTGTTTGATTCGGGGTCTACACATTATTTCATCTCCGAAAAATTTTCTAGTAAATTGGGAATTCCATCTCAAGAAATGACTCCTGAACTTGTGGTAAAAACACCTAGGGGAAATGTTGAGGCTAAAAAAATTATAAGAATCTTCCTATCCTTATCCGTGGAAAGAACCTACTTGCAAACCTTTTTTTAACTTCTAGTAGAGTTTTATGCTATCCTGGGTATGGATTGGCTCTCTGTTTACCATGCTAATATTGACTATAGGGCTAAAGAAGTTTCTTTTTAGAAAGACTTTTAGTTTGTGTACACAAATGAACCCTTACTTTTGATAACATATCAAGAGGTTGAGAAACATGTAAAAGACGGAAATGAATGTTACCTTTCACATATTGTTGAAAACAAAGGAATCGTTCAGATTGATGATGTGCCAGTGGTAAATTAGCATCCTGATGTTTTTCCTGATGATTTTCCTGGAATAATACCAGATTAGGAAGTTGAATTTACTGTTGAATTAGTTCCTGATGCTAAGACAATTTAAAAACCCCCTTATCAAATGGCTCAAATTGAACTTTTAGATTTGAAGGAGAAATTGAAAGAGTTATTAGAGAAAGGTTTCATTCGACCTAGCACATCACCCTGGGGTTCTCTTGTCTTATTTTTTAAAAATAAAGATGGTTCAATGGGACTTTTCATTGATTATATAGCCTTTAATAACATCACTATTAAGAACAAATATCCTTTTCCTCATATCGATGATTTGTTTGATAAGCTCCAGGGATCTCAGTATTTTTCAAATATTGACTTGAGGTGGGGGTACGGTTAGTTGAATGTAATGGAAGAAGATATTCTGAAGACCGCATTTTTTACAAGATATTGCCATTATGAATTTGTAGTTATTCCTTTTGGGTTAACCAATGCACCTGCTATATTCATGGAACTTATGAATAGAATTTTCCATGCATTCTTGGAGACGTTTTTGGTTGTTTTCATTGATGATATTTTGGTGTTTTCTAAAAGTAAATAGAAGCATGAAATTCATTTAAGGGTTATTTTTCAAACCTTAAAAGAAAAAAAAATTATATGGGAAATTCAGAATGTGTGAGTTTTGGATGCAAAAAATTTCTTTCCTTGGTCACATTGTTTCTAAAGATGGAATGACTATTGTCCCTACAAAAACAAAGGTTTTTAAAGAATGGCCAAGGCCTACAAATGTAACCAAGATTCTTAGTTTTCTTGGTTTGGCAGGCTATTACCGAAGGTTTGTAAAAAAAATTGCACATTTTTCCATCCCATTGACTAAGCTAACTCAGAAAGGTGTCAAGTTTATCTAGACAAAAGAATGTGATGATTGTTTTCAAGAATTGAAAAGAAGATTGGTGAATGATCCAGTATTGGCACTACATTCCAGGAATGATGATTTTGTTATCTACATTGATGCTTCATTGAAAGTACTTGGTTTCATCCTAATGCAGAATGATCAGGTAATTGCTTATGTTTCGCGTCAGTTAAAAACTCCTGAGATAAATTAATCTACACATGATTTGGAATTAGCTACTGTTGTTTTCACTTTAAAAATTTGGAGGCATCATTTGTATGGTGAAAGTGTGAAATATATACTGATCAAAAAAATTTAAAGTATATATTCACTCAGAAAGAATTTAACATGAGACAGAGGAGATGGCTAGAATTAATCAAGGATTCTGAATGAACGATTCACTACCACCCAGGAAAAGAAAATAAAGTCTCAGGTGCTTGGAGTCGAAAAATTAATGCTTCATTAACCATGTTACGTTTGGAACGTGATCCTTTAGATAAGTATTTGATAAATTTTCTCTTGGAAGTTGTTGGTATAGGAAATTCTTCTGTTTTGTTTTAGGTATTAGTAAAATCTTCTTTATCAGGCAGAATTAAGCAAGAACATAAGAAAGACAGTGAGTTGCAGAAAAAGGTAGAGCTGGTTCAGAAGGGTATGTTACCTGAATTCAACATTGATAATGATTGTGTTTTGAGATTTGGGAAAGATTTTGTGTACCTTGTGATTCACAGTTGAAGAGAGAGTTGTTATGTGAAGCTCATAGTTCACTTTTTTCAGTTCATCCAGGCAGTAGTAAGATGTATAGAGATCTTTGAGAGTATTACTAGTGGTATGGAATGAAAAGGGATATTGCTGATTTTACTGTGACGTGTTTGAATTGTCAACAAGTTAAAGCAGAGCGGAAGTTACCGAAAGGGATGCTTCAGCCTTTACCAGTGCTAGAGTGGAAATGGGATAATATATCCATGGACTTCATTGTGGGATTACCAAAGACACCTCGAGGTAATAATGAAATCTGGGTTATTGTTGATCACTTGACTAAATCTACTCATTTACTTGCTATAAGATTTACTTTTTCCCTAGATCAACTTTTTCTATTGTATAATAAATATATAGTCAGGTTACATGGAGTTCCACTCTTTTTTGTATATGATCGTGATCCCAGGATCACTTCTAACTTTAGGAAAGGCCTTCAGAAGTCTTTGGGTACTGAATTAAATTTTGGTACATATTTTCATTCTCAATCAGATGGGTAGTCAGAATGAACAATTCAGACTTTGGAGTATATGCTACGTTCTTGTTTTATGGATTATTAGGGAATTTGGGACCAACATATTTCATTGGTTGAGTTTTCTAATAATAACAGTTTTCATTCCAGTATACAGACGACACCATTTGAGGTATTATATGGGAAGCGATGTCGAACTCCAGATTTTTGGGATGAAGTAGGTGAAAGGAAGTTTATGGGACCAGAATTGGTAGAAGAGATGGCAGAAAAAGTTCAACTGATACAGAAACAGATGAGAATAGCTCAGAGCATGCATAAAGGTTTTGCGGACAATAAGAGGAAGGATCTCTTTTTGAGGTAGGTGATCATGTCTTCCTCAACGTTTCACCATGGAAAAGTGTGATGCGATTTGGTAAGAAAGGAAAGTTGAGTCCAAGGTTCACTAGAAAATATGAAATTCTAGATAGAGTTGGATCTGTTGCATACCGAGTGGATTTATCCCCGAGTTTATCTTAGGTACATAATGTTTTTCATGTTTCAATGTTAAGTAAGTACATGCGAGATCTATCTTATGTTTTGAGTCTAGAGGTAGTTTAGCTGGAAGAAAATCTATCTTATGAGGAAAAACTAGTCCAGATTCTTAACCATAGAGAGAAAGTGTTGTGGAACAAGGTGATTCATCATGTAAAGGTTTTGTGGAAAACCCACATGATTGAATAGGCAACATGAGAATCTGAAAATGTAATGAGGGATAAATATACCCACTTAGTCGATAAGTAAATAAATTGTGGGGATGAAATTTCTTAAAGGGGGGAAGGATGTAACATCCCAAGTAAGTAAAGAATAAAATATTTTCATATCTATGTCTATTTATGAATTTGATATCATTTTAGAGGATTAAAACGAGAATAACTTCAATCTTAAGCATAGAATACTCTAATATTTTTAAAGATTGTTTTACCACCTTTTGATGGAAAACCATTTATAAATCTAAATTGTTACAACTTTATAAGATATATTTGTCAAAATAAACTTATTATTTAAAATTTGGACATTGAAATTTACTTTGGATAAATTTTTGGTATTTTTCTGACAATGTTCATTTTTTAATGAATAGGGAAAAATACTGCATTTAGCTTCAAAACTGATTTTTCATCTAATTTAATTATTTGGTTAGATTATATTTTTAATTGGTTTTAAAGTTTAATTAGAATATATTTTTACCATTTAATCCATTTGTGGTCATTATAATTAATTTGACTTTGAAATTGGACATAAACAATTGTCAATATTTTGATAGATATTGTTTCTTAAAACACGCTATTTGTTTTGACAACAGGAATTATTTTTAAATTAATTATTGCAATTTTGTGTTTGGAATTTGGTAAAATGGATTACAAATTTGGAATCATAAGGTCCAAATTATTTAATTAAGAATCTTTTGTTTTTGGACATTATGAATAGTAACGACCGTAATTATCTTTAATTATCAAGGTCAATTAGTAATCGGGTAGTTAAGGGTAATAAAATAATATCATAATAATATAAAATAACCCCAAAATGTGTCAAAATCCTCCTTTTTGTGTCATGTCCGACCATGGGATGCCTTGTGCCAACTTAGGGACCCCATGGAATCACTTTTGTGTGATAGTGACCTTTTATCATATTATTTTTAAAGAAAGAAAAATATAACCAAACTATGTAACACCTAAGTAAAATAATTTTAATTTTGTTTACATAAATGAGAACATAGACTATAAATAGTAATTGTAAAGATAAAAAATCTCCTATATCATGGTATTTTTTATAATTTTTAGACATTAAATAAATAAATTTATTTAAGACACCATGATGATGTAGTGATTACCTCATTAATGAATGATTTAAATAAAATAAAAATATAATGTAAAATATAAGACTTGCACTTGTCAAAAACATATTGGATGGGTGGATTTAGAACCCTTATCACCTTAACCTCTAAATATATCATTGTGGGCCCTTTAAAATCCGAAAACCATTTTATAATAAAGTAACATTTCAAGACTTTCCAAAAGTGACTGTCCTCCCTCTTATAAAAGGCCCCCACCTCTACCCCCTTACCCAAATCTCTCAAGCCCTTGTCTCGTCCAAACTCTTCTCATATTATCTCTCCACATCCCTCTGTTACTCCTAGAAGCCTCACATTGGGCAGAAGTATTTCCAAGGAAGCCTTTGGCTCAAATGCGAAAGAGTTACCCGATTTAGAGGTAATGTCTTCTCTCAAGTCTCTTCCTATTATTTTCCTTCTTCACGCCCCCTAACATTCATATTCTTTTGATTACATAACAACAACATTATCCTCAATATACTAGGATGTTTTTATGAGAATTTTTTTATTTACACTTACACACACCTCCATCTAATGGTTAAAGAACACACTGTTTCTGTGGGTGGCGAATTACTACCTCACGAAACGATGATTGTTCAATATTATTTTAACACATTTCACAGTGGCCATTATGATGGAACTATATTTATATATGATATATATTATTTACTCTCTATTCTTATGTATTTAATATTTAAAACATACCTTTATGCTTTGCATGTTGTGAAAATGCGATAATTTCATATGAGGAAGTGTGGACTACCGCCCCCTCAAGTGATGTGACTCGTTCATGCCAAACATGGAATTTATAAAGAATGTAATTAATGAATTTATGTAACCTATATAACATATATGTTATACTGTAATTATAATACATCTATTTCTCATTTAGTTTTAAAGTCCATTAACATGACAAAAAAATGAAAGTAGCGTTCATGCATACGTATGACCGACCATCTCCATGAACGGTACATTTCATTTCTTATCTCCAAACATTATGGAATATTATTAAATACATATATACTGAATATATATGGTATTTAAATCATTAACACCAGTTTGGAGATGATGCACTTATAACTACATGGACAATTATCTTTAAACAAGTTTATTTTTGACTCATGTACCAAACATCGACAAAACGTATGATATTAACTCAGATAATTAAATAATTATTATAACATGATAATATGTGATATGAATTGAATAATATACTTTAAATTAAGTCCTTAAGCAATTATAAATTTACCAAAATTTTTTATTCATGAATATAAAGAAACGAACAAGACAAGTCATAATTGAGGTAAGGGACTTCGTCCCAATCTCCTTTTATTGAGTCATACTTCAATTTATATATGACATTATTTTATTAGTTTTATAATAAACCCTTTAGAATTTTAATTTCATTCAAAAGAAATATTTTTACATGAAGCGTTTTACTAAATGACAAAAGGAATGTTTTTGTCTGACGTATGCGGTGATAATGAATTCTCCGCCGCCGTGACCATTATTTGAGTTTTGGCTTCCTCTACAAGCCACTACATTTTTTAAATGAAAAATAAATACCACGTTTTACTTTTCTCTTACTTTGGAATTGAAAATGGTTTTGATAATGTTTTGATTATATCAATCTGTTGTATTGATATCTTGTGATTGAAATATGGAAATGTTATGTTTTTTATGCATGTTTTATGTGATACAATTATGTTATGGTTCTTGGGCATTGTTTATGAAGTTGGGTGGTTCCGTGATAAACTATGTGAAGGTGATCTCGAGATAGCTCTCCAATGAATTGGGTAATGCGAAGGCGTTAAAAGATAAGGTTTCTCTAAAGAGATTTAGGGAATATACTGTGATGGGTATTCCAAACGTAACCATGATGGTTACTCCCTATGTATGAATGTTTTGAATGCCTCAAGTTACCACTATGTATTATGATTTCTATGAGTTACTCATAAATCTTATGATTTCATGAGGTATTTTAATGTGATTATGATTTTTTAGTATTGTATTATTTCATTGATTTTTACTTATACATGGATGAATGTTTTCTTTCTGTATTTTTATATCCCCCACTGATCTTTTTATGCTCATCCTATGTTTTTGAAATGTTTTTCACAGTTCAAGGGAAAAGTATATGATGCGATGATAGTGTCAAGGAAGTGTCATGAAAGAAACCATGTTTTATTTTAAATAGGTTTCCTTTTGTTGAAAAAAATGAATATTGTCTTTGATGTAACCACATTATTTAAATGTGGAATGTAATGCCTGATTTATGATCTAATTCTCTAAAACTCTAAACCTGAAAAGATCCTCAATATGAATTCTTGAAATAACCCTAGATTAATTAATATTTAAGGCTAGGGGATTATAATACCACCTCTGAAGGTAGTACATGTGAAGGATCTAGTGTCTACTTCCTTAATTGGGATTCATGGATGACATCGTGTACTTTAGAAATGGTAGGTGGAAGTTATAGTTGATAGGACAAGATCTGACATGATCAATAATCTCAAAGGGAATGATGTACTTAGGACTTAGCTTTCCATTATTCCCAAACCTTATGAAATTATTCTATGGAGATATGTAGAGGAATGCCTGGTATCTAACATTGAACTCAAGGTCCCATCGATGATTATCTACACAACTCTTTTGTCAACTTTGGGCTGCCTTTATGTGCTGCTAAATGGTTTACACCTTCTCCACCATGTCTTCGACCATTTTAGATCCTATAATATTATGCTCACCGACATCATCCTAACACTTCATTATTATTAACTTTTTCCATAAAGAGCTTCATATGGAACCATTCAGATGCCAGTGTGGAAACTATTGTTGTAAGAGAATTCGATTAGTGGAAGATGTTGGTCCCACCCTCCAATAAAGTCCATAGAACATGATCTAAAAATATATTATAATTTTTTAATAGTTCAATCAGATTGGCTATCAGTTTTAGGATGATAGTCCATGATGAAGTAAAAATTAGTTCTTAGAGTATGCTAGAGACTTTTCCAGAACATTGAGTTGAATCTCAAATCTCTATCAGATACAACAGATAGTAGTACTCAAAGTATCCTTACCACCTCTTTGATAAATATCTTTTCAAGTTGATCCAATGAGAAGACCTATAAAATTTTGATAAAGTGATATTCCTTTGTAAGATGATCCACAATGACCCTTATTGCATTATTTCCTATGTATGACATTGGAAGTCCAGTGACAATGTCCATAGTGGTGTTCTCCCACTTCTATGTTGGAATGGGTAGTTCTTCAATCATCCCCTTAGAATTATTCCTTTCATCATTCACTTGATAACATACCAGGAAATTTGATGTATACTTATAAATCTCCTTCTTCATATTTTACCACTAATAATTCTCTTAGAGATCTTGATACATCTTTACACTCCCTGGGTGAATAGAGAAGGTTGAGCTATGTGTGCATTCAGAAGCTCCTTCTTTATCTCTGGATCAGATTGTACACATATTTGTGACCCAAATCATACAACTCCTTCCTCTTCAATCTTGAACTTAGAGGATTTCCCATTTATAATAACTTCCACCCTTTTCTGAAGATACATATCATTTCTTTAATCATCCTTTATTTTTTCCATGAGTGATATTTGAGAAATAATTTGAGAAATTATTGATGATATTCCTCCCTTAATGATTCGCAAGTCTATCCTCTGTAAATCGAATAAGATTGGATCTTTATCAATTTTCATCATAGATAAAGATGCAATATCCTTTCTACTTAGAGCATCTGCAACCTTATATTCTTTACTGGGATGGTAGTGGATTAAACAGTTATAATCCTTGATGATATCTAACCACCTTCACTGACACATATTAGACTACTTCTATGTCAATATATATTTGAGACTCTTATGGTCATTATATACCTCACATGTCTCCCATAGAGATAATGCAGCCATATTTTCAACACAAAGATCAAATCCACTAACTCTAGATCATGCATAGATAGTTTTTCTCAAGTATTTTTAGATGACTTGAGGGATAGGGTATCACATTATCAATTTTTCATCATCACAAAACCAAATCCATTCTTTAAAGCATCACTGTACACCAAAAAGATTCCCCCACTTATTGGGAGTTTGAGTACTAGTGTAGTGATAAGCCTCTATTTGAGATCCTTTAATCTTTCCTCGCATTCTTGAGTCCAGAAGGACATCACTCCATTCCATGTCAGCTTGGTCATTGGGTTTAAAAAATCATGATAAGTTCTTTACAAATCATCATTAATACCTGGATAGACTCGAAAATCTATGGATATCCGTTATAGATGTTGGCATGTGCCACTCTTCAATTACCATTGTCTTGGAAGGGTCCAATATATTCCCATTATAGTGATAACATGCCCCAAGAATGATAACTCCTCCATCGAGAACTCAAACTTATAGTAATTTTCATAATGTTTCTCCCTTCGCAAAGTCAGCATCACAGTATTAAAATTATCCACATGTTCGTCCTTACTCTTGGTGTATATGAGAATAACATTAATAATGAAATCCAAAAAACATTCATGGTAATATCTAAAGACCCTATTCCTTAAATACATGAATATTGTTGGAGAATTAGTGATTACAAAGGGAATCACTATGAATTCAGAGTGTCCATACCTCGTTCAAAATGCAGTTTTGCGAATATCTTCCTTCCTCACCTTTAATTTGGGATATCCCGACCGATGGTCCACCTTAGAGAAATAATTGTCCCCACGTTGCTGATCAAACA